>CAUEEP010000934.1:1255000-1882500 GCA_958450365.1 Mesorhabditis belari | reverse complement strand
AGCCCATCTGTGCGTAGAAAAGCGTTTTGAACGGGCAATCCAACCCTGAAAACAGTGGATCTTTTGAATCGCATTTGAGTCTACAAAAAACAAGACAGAAAACAAGACCCAACATCTACCGTAACCAACCAGTGCAATTCTTTCCATAAGCTAATGTGTATTCGGGTCGGCTGATCAGTTTCGGTTTTAAATCGACGTGTAAACCAGAGACGATTTTCACCGTTTGCGACACTTCATCACTAAAAAAAGGCTTTTTAACTGAATATCTTTTTATAATGACTCATTGTTCGTCTTTTTGTTGGCTGAATTTCAAACTCACTTATAATTGATGACAAAGAAATTCGCTCCATCATACGAGCTATTCAACAACATCAAATAGAGACGAGAATAGCCATTGCATTTCTCGATTGAATAGTTTAACGCTTGCAGAGTTGGTCTAAAGTTGAATCAAATTTGCAAAAAGCTGCCATTTTCCGAATCCGAATCTACAAAATTAGCTGCACACTCGCATGCATTAAATATTTCTGTTTTATGCATCATTTTACAGCTTCTACAGCTTCTACAGCTTAAAGCCACAAGATTTTCCGTTAATACTTCATAAAAAAACCTATATTAAGTACTAAAAAAGGTTTTCTGAAAAACTTTAGAAGTAAAATGATGCATAAAACGGAAATTTTTAATGTAAAAGAAGAATTTTTCAAAGAAAGCAGGAAAATTGGTCAGGAGAGGATTCGAACCCAAGCCAAAGAATCACCTAGGTTTTGCGGACTAGCACACTATCCACTAGACCATAGATACCGTCGGGAGCTCCCCGACGGCGGCCTCATAAAGAGTCCGAAATATATTTTTCCCTTGATTTTCGAGAAAAACGTGCCAGTTTCGGCAATTTTCGGAAACCTCACGTATAAGAGAGCGTCACATCGAGAATCCGCAAAGGCGGCGGTGGCCTAGGGGATAGTGTACTAGATTTTCAAAACCTATCCCATGTTTGCTGTTTGCTCGCGGGTTCAATCCCGGTTGCCGCCAAATTTCCTCGTTTTTTTGTCAGGAGTATAAAAAAGATTTTCTCAAAAACTAGGGCTAATGGGAAGAAATAAAAGAAGTTTCTTAGAATTCTACAGGGAAATTTTCAGAATCTCTTAGAATTTGTAGCTAGATCTGGTTTCGAAAATCGGTGGTAAGTTGAAACAGTTCCCTAGTGAGACCATTTCCCTGTCATCTCTTTACTTTGAAAAGGATTCGTCAAGTACGTCAGAAGAGATTTGTTTTGCAAATTCCTGGTGCACAAAGTACTTGAAGCACTACGCGAAAGAAACTACAGTAATATTGAATCAATTAGCAAACTTATAGCACAAGTAAATCTATAGTATTTGCAAAGGAAATCAAAAAATTTCTTTGCTCACCCATTCACTCCATCGATCATCCCAATCGCTACCGCATCACCCTTCATCGTTCCATTCAATGTATAATCTTTTCCATCAATTTGTAGCTGGTGAAGCCCACGCGGTAACTCGAATCGATCACCGTTTTGTGTTACTAAAAAAAAGATAGTACTAGGTTAAAGTAGCCAAGCTACAAAACTTTGATAAGCATACTATAGCGTCTATAGCATAGAAGTTACAGTATAGCTGTCAAAAGCTATAGTATACCCAGGGAAAAGTCACAAATACTGACCTACTTTTAAATGCTAAATTTCGTTTTGTTGGATTGGCGGCTATGAAATGTCGGATTTTTCAAAAATTTCCTATTTTTTGTTCCACCATAAATCTGATTTTTTTAAATTAAATAAGTAAAAAAAGCAATCTATTTTTTAGTGGAAAATGAAAAAAAGATTGTTAGAAAATTGGCGCAACGGGTTTTACAGAAGAGGGGCCTTTTCGTTTTCTCGTGCACAATCTGTCCCGTCTCCATTCAAATTCGTTAACCATCATGAAATCCCTCCTAATTGTATACTTAAATAGAGATCAATTGCTAAATTCTAGAGTTTAATTTTCAAGCAAATCTATGGTAAAAGCTAAACCGTAAAATAGTCACCAATTCGGCTCGCCGGAGTGCACTACTATTAGAGAAAATGCGGAATTCCCATTAATATTAAGTTGGAAAGAAAGTTCTCGGAAAAAGTTTGACTAGAATTTCTTCAAAACAAATCCACCAATTCAAGAACATTTTGTTCTATTATTTACAAGTCGACTCCAAGAAATTACTCATAAAAAAATGAATGCAGCTGCTTCGTAAAATTTAGATTTTTGAAAAATTATTCTTTTCCAGCTTAAATTCAGCTCACTTTTTGCACGAGAAAAACGATTCCTTATGATGTAAAGCTAGCATAAATGAGCAATAAGCTTTATAATCTCTATTTTGGCAAAAAATAATTCAAAATCTTCTTGACACTTTGCTAAAATAGGTGATTCTGAAAAGTTAAAGCATTAGATCAAATTTGCCTTAATCACGAATTTTCCCTATTTTAAGTACTTTATTTTAGGTTTTAAATGGGACCCATTGCCTATTCATTAACCCATTAAAACTTGTGTAAAGGCTGGTCAATCAAAAAGTGAACAAGTCACTTCAGCTGAATGGGACCCATTTACCCTGATAATGCCAGTTTAGGGTCTGACTTTAGATCTAACCCTAGCTGATTTTGATGTTAATGTCATTTCTACAGTCTTTTTTTTCAGTTATCCTACATCTGTTTTCTACATTCTGGGAAATGAGCTATGCGAGCGTTTCTCGTTTTACGGGATGAAAGCGCTGCTCGTCACGTATTTGGTTATCGAACACGCTTTCCCTGAACAGTAAATTCAGCTAGGTTTTAAATGGAACCCATTGCCTATTCATTAACCCATTAAAACTTGTCTAAAGGCTGGTCAATCAAAAAGTGATCAAGTCACTTCAGCTGAAGAAATCCCTTCTTTCTTTTACCTAAAGCCCACTCTGATTTTTTTGTTAAAAACTTTTTGAAATATAGTCAAGTTTATCAATAAATCTGGGAAGAATTCATGGCTTGGTTTTTGAGAAATCATCGTGCAAACTTTTTCCAAGAACTTTCTTTCCAATCTAATACATTAATAAGGAAAGATTTTAGCCAAAAACACTTACGATTGTTGAGATCAGTAAAATGAATGGTGATTTGTGGATCGATTGGACGAACCCAGATGTGATCAGGTGCAGGCAATAGCTCCATTGATTCGTTTACTTTAAACTAAAAGCTAACAATGAGATTTGTTTCAGAAAAAAAAGCACTAACCTGCAATAAACCAGCGACAACAAACGACACAGCAGTCAATAAACCACCAACAGCCATTTTCCTCAATGGAGTCACTTTGACGACCTAAAAAAAAGAAATTTCCAATTTAAATAGCTCTTGTTTTTAAATGATATTAAGAATCTATAAGTTTAACATTAATTAAACAGTTTAACAGAAAGATATTTGAGCTTAAAGTTAGATTGCTAATAGCAAATGGCAAACTATTAAACATTTGATAAACTTAAGTTAAAAATTTCCTTAAAAAGTAATAATAGATTCAGATTCTCTATCCTGTAGTTATCCTGTTTAATTTTTACCTTTCTAACAGCTGGATAGATGACACCTTCAAAAAGGGGAACAGCGATGAGAACGATGAGCGGATTGAGAAGAGAAATCTTGAAAAAAAATTGAATGAATTGTAAAAAAAATAGCAAGTTGCTTTTTCAACGAACCTGTTCAGGAAGAATCGTGATCAAGCCGACTTGTCCATCTAAACGACGAGCTTGAAGCACCCATGTGGATCCCTGAATAGATTTTAATAAATCTACAAATGATATTTACGTAGTTAAAATGAATAGCTCTAATGAATAGCTCTTTTTAAGTTAAAAACAATGTTTAGAAATAGCTGAAATCAAAGCCGAATAGTTAAATGCTTACAATTTTGAAAGAAAACTTGGTTCTTTTTCAATATCGGGGGAGCGGTCCGATTATCGGGGGAGCGAAAGGAAAATCGGGGGAGCAAATTTTGGCAGCGCTACATATGTCCTATTTAAAATTGTGACGAACGGGAGCTTGCTTTGTTGCAAAAAGTTATCGACTCGAATTCCTCTTGAATGCTTGGGGACCTTTCGCCGTGCGCAAGTGTCACATACCCAGCGAAATAGATCTTTTCCCTTTGAGCGGACTTTCATCGATTCGCCACATTTGCAAATCCACGACTGGATGACTCCTTTGGTGACGAAATAATCGATTGTCGTCGATTTCTTGAGGCACAAATATCGCAGAAGCGCATCGTCGTTAAAGTTTTTAAAAAAAACGTTCCAGTTAAAATACAGTCCCGGAAATGCATTTTTCGAGGGGGCAAAATTTGCTCCCCTGATTTTCCTTTCGCTCCCCCGATAATCTTTCCGCTCCCCCGATATTGGAAACGTACCGAAAACTTAACTAACTTAACTTAACTTTTAACTAATAGCAATAGAAATATCAATAGAAATAAAAATATCAATTCTTCTCTCAATTTAGCAGCTGTTTAAGTAACAAAATGTCAAACCATTTGATCGAAGAGTGCCCAGAAGAGAACCAATGGTCCAAAGATTAGCGCAACGGCGACAAAGCTCTAAAAAAAACAATTTTGAAAGAAAACTTTTAACTAATATCAATAGAAATAGCAATAGAAATATCAATAGGAACAGAAATATCGGGGTAGGCTACTTTCCGCCATTTTATTTGCGCAACAGGGTCATTTGCGCAAGTACGTTTGCGCAACTTTTTATTTGCGCAACAGGGTCATTTGCGCAACTTTTTTTGCGCAACAGGGTCATTTGCGCAACTTTTTTGACGTTTTTAAGGGACGTTTTTTTTAAGGGAGTTTTTGGCGTTTTTTTTTGTTGTTTAAAATTCTAGTACGGTTTTGTTTATTCTTAAAAACCATTGTTAACTAATTTTCCGCATTTTCCCAAGAATCCGCATCCATCGTATACTGCGGTCAGACTTTACGAAGAAATGACGCAAATAATCAACCGTTTCAAGCTTTCATCGGCTATCAATCTCACTGTTGGACAAAACTACACACGGAAGAAAACTGTATTGGTTCGACAAAAGCAACGTTTTACTGCTATTTCTAATGGTCGCTTGCCCGGTTGCGATTTCGTGCAACATCTTTCTCAGCTTTTGACTTATATTAAAAAAATTTGATTTTTATTGTTGTCCTAAATTTCATTGCTATTGTTGTCCTAACTTTCATTGTTATCGGTTGCACTTTTTTGTTAAAGCGATAAAATACTTTACTAATGGTTATTAGCTCTTAGAAAGGACTAATTTAGATAAATATTGGAAGATTATGCAAAAAATTGGAAGATTTCATAAAAATAGAAGAAAATAAAAAACAATAAAAAAAAAAGCTCAAAAATGAAAATAATGATTAAAAATTCGAGTGCTTAATACAGTGTTAAAGTTGCGCAAATGACCCAGTTGCGCAAATGACCCTTTTTGTGCAAAAAAAAGTTGCGCAAATGACCCTTGTTGCGCAAACGTACTTGCGCAAATGACCCTGTTGCGCAAATAAAATGGCGGAAAGTAGCCTACCCCGAAATATCAATATCAATTCTTCTCTCAATTTAGCAGCTGTTTAAGTAACAAAATGGCTTGTCTGATCTAGAATTTATAGCAAAAATTGAGCTGAAAATTGTTAACAGTTAAAAAAGTAACGTGCTAAGGATGGCGAGTTGCGTTATGACGAGTTGCGCAAATGACCCTGTTGCGCAAACGGCCCAGTTGCGCAAACGGCCCTGTTGCGCAAAGCCAGATAAGGAATTGAACCAAGGAGATTTGATTTGATGAAAGCTTCACTTATTCAAAATTTTCGCCAGAAATGAAATTCTTTTTACCTTCACTGAAGCAATTTCAGATTTCGTGAAATCCGGGCTCGCATAATCAAGCCAATGCTCGTGCACACGTTTCTCGCTTTTCCTAAAATATTAAAGCTCTAATATGTTAATTTGAAATCTAGATACACTACTGGACAATGAAATATCATATTTGAAAAAAGATCGTCACTTTCGCGCGTCTGTAACTCCCTTGTCTTTACCGTATTTCTAAATATTAATATTATCATTGTGCAGCCCTTGAAAAGAGCTTTCAGAAAATGTATAACACTAATAGTTTAAACTCAAAGACAAGGGAGTTAGAGACGCACGAAAGTGACGATCGTTTTTCGAATATGATATTTCATTGTCCAGTACTGTATATCAAACCATCGCGACCCTCTTACTCGTTGCGACCAATAAGATATCCTAATCTAGATTGAAAACCGTAATCCAGCTGATCTTAACTGAATACCTTAAACTAGATTCAATGCCCTAATCTAGATTGAATATCCTAATCTACATTGAATACTGTCATCCAGCCAATCTAGACTGAATATCCTAATCTAGACTGAATACCTTAATCCAGCTGATCTTAACTGAATACCTTAAACTAGATTGAATATGCTAATCTAGACTGAATACCGTAATCCAGTTAATTTGCGCTCAAGTCGGCAACGGTCGGGTATAAGTGGTCCGCTCAAGCGCCATCCATTTTCAGGGCTAGTTGATTCGGCAGGTGAGCTGTTACACACTCCTTAGCGGGTACCGACTTCTATGGCCACCGTCCTGCTGTCTATATCAACTAACGCCTTTCATGGGGTCTCATGAGTGGACACTTAGGCACTTTAACCCAACGTTTAGCACTTTAACCCAACTTTAACCATTCCACAGCGCCAGTTCTGCTTACCAAAAATGGCCCACTAGGAGCTCTCATTCAGGTTTATATATAATTTATTATTTTACAAAGCTAGAAAAAGAATCTTTTCGCTTAAATAAGGTTAACCTTGCATTTTTTCGAATCGCTGCTGTTCCGATGCAACGAGCCACCTGAAAATGTAAAACTTTAAACAAATCTTTAAGATTTGGAGGAAATAGCTGAAGAAAATAGCTGTAGATTAAAATTTAGCTCTAAAATATTATGTTTAAAAGATATTTTACCATTCCGGCCATATTCTCATGACTTGGCGGACATCTTTTGTACTTTTTCCAGCCCATTACGAAAAGGATTAATGCAAGAAGCATTAGGACACCAGGAACACCTAAAAAGTATAGGAATTGATAGAATATAGAAATTGATACTAGAAATAATGCTGTAAATGATACTATAAGTTTAAAAGTACCGTAATTATTACCATAAATACTCTAGAAGCCTATAGAAAGCGTTGCGTAGTTTACTCTCAAAGAAACGCTCATAACTTGACACTAGTACGTTTATTTCTATTCGTTTAGGTATTAAATTAAAGTAGAGAGGATGGGGATTATTTTGATATATAACACATACCTATAGCTTTAACCAGTGCTTAGAAAAAACTGATTGAAAAATGATGAAAAATGATGAAAAATCTGTTTTTTTGCCACTTTTCAATTATTTTTTTAGTAAACTTAGAACGATATTTTAGACGTAAATAGACTACATTATCATACTGTAGACGTAAATAGACTACAGTATGATACGATAAAGCATATCAGTTATTTAGGTACTGTACTGTCGGTGTTTAAAGTACTGTAAACTTTTGGTGGTAAACTCGAAGTAGAAAAGTATTTGTTTATAAGTTCAAAAGTACAAAGAACACCTGTAAAAGAAAAGAAATGAAGAAAACAAGTGCACTAGAGGGGTGTAGTTTGTAAAATTTGTGTACAAAGTACACAAAGTACTCACCGAATGCTAGCGGAAAGCATTGATCTTGTCCAAAGCATTTTACATCGTATCTCAATCGAGGCGTCACCAAAAAGGCTAAAATATTCTAGGTTTTTATTTAATCTTTATTTATTTAATCTTGTCAGCTCCGAGCCAAACTGATATTTTAGTTACTATTGTTATTATTGAATGATTTGTCTATTCTTATGCAAATGTGTTCTCCCCTGTGCTTATCCCTTTTTATTGCCGAGAAGGGGCGGCCTAGGAGGACAGTGAGGAGCCTAGGAGGACAGTGAGAAGCCTAGGAGGACAGTGAGGAGTCTAGGAGGACAGTGAGGAGCCTAGAAGGACAGTGAGGAGTCTAGGAGGACAGTGAGGAGCCTAGAAGGACAGTGAGAAGTCTAGAAGGACAGTGAGAAGCCTAGGAGGACAGTGAGGAGCCTAGAAGGACAGTGAGGAGTCTAGGAGGACAGTGAGGAGCCTAGAAGGACAGTGAGGAGCCTAGAAGGACAGTGAGAAGTCTAGAAGGACAGTGAGGAGCCTAGAAGGACAGTGAGAAGTCTAGGAGGACAGTGAGGAGCCTAGAAGGACAGTGAGAAGTCTAGAAGGACAGTGAGGAGCCTAGGAGGACAGTGAGGAGCCTAGGAGGACAAGTGAGACTCTCATTTGGAGTCCCCCCTTCCCCTTACACTCATTTGTAATCTATTCGTCTTATTGTACTACTGTAAATAAAGATACATATCTTCCGGGTCTATGTACTATGTACATATCAGTACAGGTCGGTCATTTCACAGGGACTCTCCTCTAATACATTGGAGGAGTTGAGTTGGGTTGTCGGAGTGTTAGAGATGGCGGGGATATCAAAAGGGATCCACTCTCTTTAACTTAACCCAAATTCTAGTCCACATCCGTTTATACCTAGGAACGAATAATCCTTATTTCTTTAATCTTTATTTCTTTAATCTTTATTTCTTTAATCTTTATTTATATATTTTACCCATCAACGATCCAGCGTTAATCGCGAAATAAAAAAAGGAAAAAAATTGTGCCCGCAGATCGCGTTGATGCTCTTCGAACTGGAAATAATAGGGTTTTTGATGAGTTTTTTTTAAATTCTATGGATTTCGATATAAAGCTGAATATGATATCTATTGGTTATTGTACAGCAGATACTATTTAAGATCATAGCTATTGATTACTGTAACTTTTGATCACCTGATCAGCGGCAAAAGCGCTCACACAAGGTTTAATCCCTCCTGTCGCCAAAGCAATCACCAACAAACCGCCCATGTCGAAAAAGAGACGGATACCTGGAAAAGAGATACTGTAGCTCTTGAAGTACTGTAGCTTTTGAAGTACTGTAGCTTTTATCCAGCTCGATAGAGAATTTCGTGTCTTTTCCCTAGTTGAAGTCCCTAGTCCTCATTCATACCTTGTGATAGTAAAGGAATCGCACCGAACGAGAGCAACACATGGCCAAGCACGTAAACAATTGACACGTAAAAGATGACATTGAATCTAAAAATTCGATCTAAAAACTAGCTAAAACTAAAACTAAAAACTAAAAGGTAGCTGAAATCCTCTCGTACCTTCCGAAATACGAATCAGCAAGTGTTGAGCCAATAAGTGGCGTTAAATAGGCGATACATGTGAAGAAATGATAGAAACCAGTGGCTTGGCTAAATATTTTTTACATAAAGACTACTGTAAACTAACAAATTTGGAAAGAATACTACACTAGAGCACAGTTTGTACACTAGTTTGTGCACTTTGTACACTAGTTTGTACACTAGTTTGTAAACTAGCTTGTATACTTTGTACACTAGTTTGTACACCAGTTTGTACACTAGTTTGTACACTTTGTACACTACACTAGAGCACAATTTGTAATAGTAAACTAAAGCCTGAATTATTGTTTAGAATTTACTGTTCAGGGAAAGCGTGTTCGATGACCAAATACGTGACGAGCAGCGCTTTCATCCCGTAAAACGAGAAACGCTCGCATAGCTCATTTCCCAGAATGTAGAAAACAGATGTGGGATAACTGAAAGAAAAAGACTGTAGAAATGACATTAACATCAAAATCGGCTAGGGTTAGATCTAAAGTCAGACCATAAACTAGCATTATCAGGGTAAACGTAAAATCTAAATTTTACCGAGCAGCTGCACTCATTTTTTTACGAATAATTTCTTGGAGTCGACTTGTAATTAGTAGAACAAAATGCTCTTGAATTGGTGGATTTGTTTTGAAGAAATTCTAGTCAAACTTTTTCCTAGAACTTTCTTTCCAACTTAATATTAATGGGAATACCGTATTTTCTCTAATAGTGCACCCAGTCGAGTTGATGCCTATTTTCTCGTTCCCAATTGTTCCCAGAAGCTCAAGACTCAAATCATCGTCAAGATCTCATCGTCAGCTACATTTTCCGACCCCACATCGATAGGTTCTGATAAGCGGTTCTCGAGATTTCGAGGAATTTAGGCGACACACTGGGTGCATTACTATTAGAGAGAATACGGTAAGCGGAAAGTAAGCAGAAGGCTAAGGATTCAACTCCCCCTCGATTCCAAATTCTTTGATCTAACTCTTGACTCTAATCCTTAGCCTTTTGGAATTAGCAAAGGAATTAGGCTGTACTTCTGATCGACTCTGTAGCTTCACTATTGCTCGGTTGGCCCTAGTCTACATCGATAGGTTCTGATAAGCGGTTCTCGAGATTTCGAGAAATTTAGGCGACGCTCTTGGTGCATTACTATTAGAGAAAGTACGGTTAAAAAAATTTTTAAACACCCTGACACAAAAGATTTTCTTTTGAAGTACTGTGTCGATTTCTAAAATTTCTAAAAAGTCTCTTCTAGGCGTGTTTTTAAAACTTCTATTATATAAAAAGATTCTTATATAGAAAAAAACGTACTGTCGAATATTGTCGAGTAGTCCCATTTCATCAAATTTCACTTGTTGAGGCAATAGTCGACTCTTTTGATCGCTCTTTTCACCACTTTCAACTAAAACAATCAAAGAATCAAAGAATAAACAAAGTTTGTACTCAAATTTCTAAACGCATCTCTTCTAGTGCACTGAAATCTTTATATTTTTCTGTGAAATTGAATCATTTCTTGAAGAAAATTGAAAAAACAAATGCACTAGAAGGTTGCGTTCAAAAATTTTAACACAAAGTTCACTAAAAATGAGTTAATTTGCTAAAAAATTACATTAAAAAAATCAGTTTTTTTTACAAGTTTTTAATGAATATTTATATATATAAATAATTTATTTAGAAAGAAATAAAGTAAATAAAGGTTCCTTTCAGGAATATGGTTCCAATATGGTTCCAATATGGTTCCAATATGGTTTCAATAGGTTCCTTCCAGGAATATGGTTCCAATTTGGTTCCAAAATGGTTCCAATATGGTTCCAATATGGTTCAAATATGGTTCCAATATGGTTCTAATAGGTTCCTTCCAGGGATATGGTTCAAATTTGGTTCCAAAATGGTTCCAATATGGTTCCAATATGTTCCTTTCAGGAATATGGTTCCAAAATGGTTCCAATGGGTTCCTTCCAGGAATATGGTTCAAATTTGGTTCCAAAATGGTTCCAATATGGTTCCAATATGGTTCCAATATGCTTTCAATAGGTTCCTTCCAGGAATATGGTTCGAAAATGCTTCGAAAATGGTTCCAATATGGTTCCAAAATGGTTCCAATATGTTCCTTTCAGGAATATGGTTCCAATTTGGTTTCAAAATGGTTCCAATATGGTTCCAATATGCTTTCAATAGGTTCCTTCCAGGAATATGGTTCGAAAATGCTTCGAAAATGGTTCCAATATGGTTCCAAAATGGTTCCAATATGTTCCTTTCAGGAATATGGTTCCAATTTGGTTTCAAAATGGTTCCAATATGGTTCCAATAGGTTTCCTTCAGGAATTTGGTTCAAATTTGGTTCCAAAATGGTTCCAATATGCTTCCAATAGGTTCCTTTCAGGAATATGGTTCCAATTTGGTTTCAAAATGGTTCCAATATGGTTCGAAAATGGTTCCAATATGGTTCCAATATGCTTCCAATAGGTTCCTTCCAGGAATATGGTTCCAATATGGTTCCAATATGGTTCCAATAGGTTTCTTCCAGGAATATGGTTCGAAAATGGTTCGAAAATGGTTCCAATATGGTTCCAATATGCTTCCAAATCCAAAAAAGCGACAAAATTGAAAAGGTTCAGAAAAACGCTTAGGGATTTAGAAATAGGAATTAAAGACCAAATTAAAGAAGCATACTTGAGGATCGGGCGAACGTAGATAGTAAAGCATTTCCTATATATATATTAATATCTGGTATGCAAATAGAGCTAAGAATTTTGCTCGCACAAAAGGACGCCTTCTTACATATTTTTTCTATGTGTGTAGAGAAATTTAGAGGAGGTGTGCGGACAAAATTCTTATTCTACATATCTGTAGACTCCTAAATCGCGAAGAGATTTAGAGAGATAAGGAACCAAATTTAGAGATATGGAGCCAAATTTAGAGGGATAAGGAACGAAATTTAGAGATATGGAGCCAAATTTAGAGATATGGAGCCAAATTTAGAGAGATAAGGAACCAAATTTAGAGAGATGCGAAGCTACCATCTGCGGGATTATAACTGAACGCCTCTAAGTTAGAATCCCACCTAGTCAAGGCAATGATAACTTTGCTCTCTCGGTGTCGGGAGGCACTTTTATGTAGTGGTAACGCTACAGCTTATGCCCTATCAGATGGCCTTGCTCGTTGGGTGAATCCTAGCGAGTTGCCAAAGCCGGATCACTTCGGTTTCTCGAGGGCGCAAAATCACTTGCATACGACTTGATCGCTGGTCAAGGTGTTGTACTCAGTAGAGGAAGATAAGGAACCAAATTTAGAGATTTGGAACCAAATTCAGAGGGATAAGGAGCCAAATTTAGAGAGATGAGTTTCTAAATTTGGTTCCTTATCTTATTGCGGCATCACCAATTTTAAGGGAGACTTTTATTTTATATTCAATAATTACTGTTATTTTATATTGAACAAATAAAAGAAAAAAAAAATGTGTTTTTTTTACGATTTTGAGCAGACAATGGCGGAGGATGTTTCACTTTTTTTTTTGATGTATTTGTGGAATTTTTGGCATTCTTTTCATGAACAAACATAGAAAATGCGAATCAACAATGGGAATTTCAGCAAAAATGTACTTTACATTCAAAAAAATCTTGTAAATGCACCTTTCTGGCGCACTGAATTCCTCAATTTTCTCCTTTAGAAGCCTCTTACAGAAGCGTTGAGTAGTCAAAGTTTACCCTCAAAGAAACGCTCATAACTTGACACTAGTACATTTGTTTCTATTTGTTTACGTATTAAATTAAAGTAGAGAAAATGGGGATTTTTTTGATATATAACACATATCTATAGCATTAACCAGTGCTTAGAAAAAACTGATTGAAAAGTAGCAAAAAAAAAACGGTTTTTCATCATTTACGGTAGTTGAGAAATGATTTCAGAAATTCAGAAATTCAGAAATGGTCTATAAAATCAACTGGACTCTCGTTCACGAATGATTTTCAGTGATGTGTTTATTTGTGTGAAAAGAACGCGCAAACAATTCTCGTCATTCACTTTTTCTCTTTTAAATCTCTCCGAATGAATCTTCTTATCAAACCTTTTCCATTCCAAATCTAACCGGTTTTCTTAGCGTCTCAAATTTCCTAAATGGTTTGTGTGAAAGGTCGAGATTTTCTCTTTATTACCGTACTTTAGTTTCTTTAGATTCTCAAACAGTTTATTTTAGGAGTACTTTAGATTTTGGGGTACTTTGGGTACTGTTAGTTAGTCTTTTCGTCTTTATCTTTAGTTTTTATCTAATCTATCTACTCTTTTATCTTTAGATCCTTTGTGAACCCTTACAGAATCAGATATTCGGTTAGGTAGAAGATACTGGCTACGGTACAGTAGTGTACTGTACTGATTACGTTACAGTACAGGTACTGATTATGATAGCTAAGCCGTATCTTCCTTCTCCTCTTAATCCGTTCCTGCAAACGTTCCCCTTTTCTTTAAACTACCGTAATCTTCTCTCTATTTTTATCAAATCAATCCACTTTTTGTCTGTTTCTTTGAGAGTTCATAAAGGATATTGAAAGATCTAAAAAGTTGATAGATTTAAGAAAAATAGAGACAAGATTACGGTACTTTTAAAGGAAAGGAGGCAAGTTTTAGAAAACAGAACATCAGAAAACACAAATGTTCAAACTACCGTACCCAAGACTACGGTATTTGCAGAGTTTTGTGAAAATTTGACACCTTTTAGCAAAAGATTTAGAAAACGAAAGGAACAATGCGGTCGAATTGAGGGTTTTTCACGACAAAGATCTAGTCAAAGTAAAAGTTTTAACCACGAATCTCTCAAAAAAAAACTTTCAAATCAATTTTGGATAAGAATCGTGACTCGAGATCGTCAAAACCGTCAAAATCGTCAAAACCTCGTTAAAATCTAGGTATTAGAGAGAAAAATATCAAAAAATGGAAAGAGATCGCCCATCAATTTGGTCGATTTCGATTGGGGAAAACTGGAATTTGTTGAAAAAGAAAAAAAACGTGAAAACGAAAGAAAAATACAAATGTTTAGGGAAAAGAAAAGAAAAATGGTAATGAAGTGATCAATATACAAAAAAAATAGAAAATAATCGTCGTGCTGTGCACTTTGTGCTAAAAGTTTCTAAACGCACCCTCTAGTGCACTGAATTCCAAATTTCTGTCGAAATGTCGTGAAAATGAAGATCTCTGTGCGCTAGAAGGGGTGCGTTTACAAGTGAGCACAAAGTACATCACTAGGCCATCAATATTAATAGGCAATTTGGCACACTAAAAGACCATCAATTCAATTAACAAATTTTTAAAAATTGTTAAAAATTAAGTTTCTAGAGGCGAAATTTTTGTTTTCAATCGAAAAGATAGGCTCATTTTCAAATAGAAATTTGTTTGGAGAAAAGAAATACGACAAATTGTCAAACTGGGTAAATGAACCGGAAAATCGGGAAACTTGATTTGCAAAAATAAGCCTGTACTTTGTGTCTTTGTAAAACTAACCCTTCTGGTGCACAGAATTCCCAAATTGAATCGTTTTCTTGAACAAAAAACAGCCAAAATAGGAATTTCAAGGCCGTTTCCCATTTTTGAGCACAGGAATTTGATGGATTTTTGATAGAAATGGGTTAGAAAAACGAGAAAACCGAGGAATTCTGTGCGCTAGAAGAGATACGGGTACTTATGCATCTGGCGGGCGCATTTCCGAACAGTTCGAACGGTCGAACAGTGCCAGCTCGAACACTTTCAAAAATTTGTAACGAACGGTCGAAAATTTGCAAAAATATCATTGAAGCAACACAATATAACAATATACTTTTGTATTGCTTCAATGATATTTTTTGTTTGATATAAATGCATATTAATACAGTCGAACCTCGATATAACGAATTGCTCGAGACCGAATTATTCGATATAACGAACCAAAAACGTGCCTTAAATTTTGGCGTAGCTGCCCTGGAGTTGCACTGGCGTAGCCACTGATTACATTTGGTTGGGGCAGCTACACAGAAATTTTGGGCATGTTTTAGAATTTCAAATTCGTTGTATCGAAGTTCGACTGTAACAAAAAAAACTTGAAATAGCAGTGCTTAATGAGTTGCTTTTCGGAAATGCGCCTGCCAGATGCATAAGTATCGAGATACGTTTACAGAACTGAGCAAAAAGTAGACTAAAAGGAGGGTTTTAATGTCAAAAAATGGAATTCTGTGCGCCAGAAGGGTGCGTTTACAAGAGCACAAAGCACACCGCTGAAAAGCTAAAGTTTCGTCAAAATAAGTCAAAAATGACATGATTAAGGCAAAAATAACAGCTTTGAGAGTACTGGCTTTTGGAGATGATTGTTTGGAAGAAAGGGGAAACAGAAAAAGTGAAAAGAGGGGAAAAGAGATCCGGTTTTGATGGCAGAAATGAAGAAATGAAGCAAAGAAAAAGAAAAGGGGGAAATGTGACGGGAACGATTTCCTTTTGTACGATAGATTCTTGTTTTTCAAGTTTCATTGTTATTTTTACACTTTAGAAACTAATTCTTATCTTAAAACGTGCCCATTTCCCTTAAAACTATCTTAATCTTATTTATTTTTATAAAATCTATCCAAAATCCTTTTGTATACCATCAAAAGAAACAAACAAAAAGTGGATACCGTAAAAAGTCTAATAGAACGGCCTTCTATAGCAGTGTCGCATAGTCTAAGTTTACTTTCAAACAAAGGCTTATAACTCGACACTAGTACGTACTTTCTCCAGCCCATTACGAAAAGGATTAATGCAAGAAGCATTAGGACACCAGGAACACCTAAAAAGTATAGGAATTGATAGAATATAGAAATTGATACTAGAAATAATGCTCTAAGTGATACTATAAGTTTAAAAGTACCGTAATTATTACCTCTAAATACTCTAGAAGCCTATAGAAAGCGTTGCGTAGTTTACTCTCAAAGAAACGCTCATAACTCGACACTAGTACGTTTGTTTCTATTTGTTTAGGTATCAAATTAAAGTAGAGAAAATGGGGATTATTTTTGATATATAACACATATCTATAGCTTTAACCAGTGCTTAGAAAAAAACTGATTGAAAAGTGATGAAAAATGATGAAAAATCTGTTTTTTTGCCACTTTTCAATTATTTTTTTAGTCAACTTAGAACGATATTTTAGACGTAAATAGACTACAATATCATACGATAAAGCATATCATCATTTTCAATCATTTTGAGTTAGTTTATACGGCATATGTGAACGGATTCAAAAAAATGGAGTGAAATGAGCCGAAAAGAAAACGAAATAAAACCGTATTAGCATTTTAAAAAACAAACTATAAGCAAAGAATATAAAAAAGAGGGAACGGACGAGGGGAGAAAGTATTTTAAAAAGGCGCTACAAAAACATCATGGATTTTATGAAAAGAGAAGAAAAATTAGCGGGCATAAAACTAGATATAAAAGCTGGATTAAGTTACAAATTCTGGGAGTGGGACAAATGCGACCTTTTTTTTTGCGCACCCGGACATTTGCGCACCTTTTTTGCCGCACTTAGCCCATTAGCGCACCTTTTTTCGCGTTTTAAAAAAGCTCTAAAAAGCTAATATTAATCAATTTCTATTCCAAATGTTGTTTTTCTAGGTAATTTGAGGGTGTAGAATCGAAATTTTGACATATCAGAGCTTGTGGAAACAAACGGACGGAGTTATACAAAGAGAAAACACAATTTTCTTTCTGTACAATTTTCTGTAATTTGATCTGGCCGTTTTGTCTTTCAAATTGGTTCCACACGCTCTGTTATGCCAAAATTTGAATTCTACACCCTCAAATTACCTAGAAAAACAATATTTGGAATAGAAATTGGTTAATATTAGCTTTTTAAAACGCGAAAAAAGGTGCGCTAATGGGCCAGGTGCGGAAAAAAAGGTGCGCAGATGTCCGGGTGCGCAAAAAAAAGGTCGCATTTGTCCCACTCCCACGAATTTTATCACGAAATGAAGAAAAATAAAAAAAAATGAAAAGAATGGCAGAAGGGAAATTTTGTGTAGGGTACGGTAGCGTATCCACTCTTTAGAAAGCGTGCCGCGCCGTTTACGCGTCCGTTCTTTGAAACTGCACGTCAATAGGAATCTAACTCGAGTTTTTTAAGGACTTTTGTTTTAGAAGGCTGTTTGATTCGATTTTTTTACAGTAGATTGGATAAAAATAGACAAGATAACGATAGTTTAAAGGAAATGGGCACCTTTTAGAAAACAGAATGGAGAAAAGAGAAGCAAAGTGATTGAGAATGATGAGAAAGATCACATTTTCGCGTACGATAATAGAGTATACTTTAGGATTGAATTGAATTGAATAGAATTGAGCCTACAGTATCCAAACTACAGTATCATACAGTACTACATAGAAATACCATAGTTACCAACCTTGTTCTCCCGTTTTTCGACTGTTTTCACTCTGCCGTCCCATCAAGTCGATGAAAAGTAAAGAATTGACTTTGTTGACTTGCTTTTTATCTAAATTTCAATTTAAATCTTTATCTAAACAGTAAATTAATTGAAAAACGCGAAAAATGAGAGATTTGGTGAGGAAAGGAAAGTTGCGTTTACAAGTTTTGAGCACAAAATGGCACAAAATGGCCACCAAAAGTTCGATGTTGTCATTCAAAAGTTTAAATGTTTAATTCTAAAGGAGTTTAAAGGTTTAATTCTAGAGGAGTTTAAATGTTTAGTTCTAAAGGAGTTTAAATGTTTAATTCTAAAGGAGGTTAATGGTTTAATTCTAAAGGAGTTTAAATGTTTAATTCTAAAGGAGTTTAAATGTTTAATTCTAAAGGAGTTTAAATGTTTAATTCTAAAGGAGTTTAAAGGTTTAAAGGTTTAATTCTAAAGGAGTTTAACCCATTCGAAACCGCAGCGTTTTTTCTTTTTTTTCGTCTACGGACCAAGCCCTTTTTTGACATTTTTGACTCCGAAGCAGTTTATTTATGGTTGGAAAGATGTAAGAGAGTCTCCTACACCATTTATTTTTGATGAAGAACGATTTGGATTTGACTTCAGTACTTTTCAAGATCCTATCGATTATTGTTCTTATTTTATCGACGACCATATTTTAGTAGGCGAATCTAATAAACATGGAAAAAGGAAAACACACTGGCAGGATTTCGATGCAAAATCTTTCAAGCTTCAAATGGGAATCGTCAAATTACCGAGGATTCGTGACTACTGGAGTAGCAGACCTGGATTGGGAGGATTTTCCCACATGTCCCACATTATGTCAAGAGCAAAATTTGAATCTATTCTTCGCAACCTGCGTTTTTGGGATAATGAACTGGATCCTGCAGGAGATCGGCTTTATAAGATTAGAGCTATTATGGAACATTTCAATGCAAAACCAGAGACTGCATTGATTCCGGGTAAATATGAAACATCTTTTTTTGCCCACGTAATTTGTAGATCTGCTACAATTGGAATATACATGTAATGCTGAAAAACAGCAAAAAAAAGCAATTAATTGAATGAAAATAGCTCAATTAGCGCTGCAGCGAATAATCGCTGCAGCGGTCCGTTCCTGAGTTTTTGCTGCAGCGATTATTCGCTGCAGAAGTTTCGAATGGGTTAAATGTTTAATTCTAAAGGAGTTTAAAGGTTTAATTCTAAAGGAGTTTAAATGTTTAATTCTAAAGGAGTTTAAAGGTTTAAAGGTTTAATTCTAAAGGAGTTTAAATGTTTAATTCTAAAGGAGGTTAATGGTTTAATTCTAAAGGAGTTTAAATGTTTAATTCTAAAGGAGGTTAATGGTTTAATTCTAAAGGAGTTTAAATGTTTAATTCTAAAGGAGTTAAAGGTTTAATTTAAAGGGGTTAAGGGTTTAATTCTAAAGGAGTTTAAATGTTTAATTCTAAAGGAGTTTAAAGGTTTAATTCTAAAGGAGTTTAAAGGTTTAATTCTAAAGGAGTTTAAATGTTTAATTCTAAAGGAGTTTAAAGGTTTAAAGGTTTAATTCTAAAGGAGTTTAAATGTTTAATTCTAAAGGAGTTTAAAGGTTTAAAGGTTTAATTCTAAAGGAGTTTAAATGTTTAATTCTAAAGGAGGTTAATGGTTTAATTCTAAAGGAGTTTAAATGTTTAATTCTAAAGGAGGTTAATGGTTTAATTCTAAAGGAGTTTAAATGTTTAATTCTAAAGGAGTTTAAAGGTTTAATTCTAAAGGAGTTTAAAGGTTTAATTCAAAGGATTTAAAGGTTTAATTCTAAAGGAGTTTAAATGTTTAATTCTAAAGGAGGTTAAAGGTTTAATTCTAAAGGAGTTTAAATGTTTAATTCTAAAGGAGTTTAAAGGTTTAAAGGTTTAATTCTAAAGGAGTTTAAATGTTTAATTCTAAAGGAGGTTAATGGTTTAATTCTAAAGGAGTTTAAATGTTTAATTCTAAAGGAGGTTAATGGTTTAATTCTAAAGGAGTTTAAATGTTTAATTCTAAAGGAGGTTAATGGTTTAATTCTAAAGGAGTTTAAATGTTTAATTCTAAAGGAGTTTAAATGTTTAATTCTAAAGGAGGTTAATGGTTTAATTCTAAAGGAGTTTAAATGTTTAATTCTAAAGGAGTTTAAAGGTTTAATTCTAAAGAAGTTTAAAGGTTTAATTCTAATTTTTCTCCCATTAAACGTTAAAGTTAAACCCCAAGTCGTTTAGATAAAAGATTTTCATGAGAAGATTCATGAGAAGATTCATTTTCAAATCTTTTTCAAATAAAATCTTCTTCAAATAAAATCTTTTTCAAAATGTCTATGGTTCATTGTGATCGATGTGTATCGTCCAATAATTGGGTTCAATTTCAAAATCCCCTATCTCTTCTCTCTCGTTTTAAAAATGCAAAAATTTTTTGCTTTTTTTCAAATACTTTTTCGACAAATCGGCTCATATGCATCAAAAAAAAAAAGAAATTTGAAAAAAAAATGAAAGATTTTATGTGAAATCGATAAAAAAAGTACTTGTTGAGCCATTTTTGAACCTTAAAAGGTCTATTTTTTCTCATAATATGTAATTTTATGAATAATTAAAAGATTTTTAATAAAGTACTGTAAGTTTATCGTATTCTATCGTATCCTGTCGTATCCTGTCGTAACCTACCGTAACCTACCGTAATCTTATTACCGTTTTCTGTTAGCTCTACAGTAAACCCGAGCGAACACTTTGAAGCTCTTTGATTCAAGGCTTTGATCTTTATTGCGTAATTGAACCAGCTTTGGTGTGCCAGATGTCTGTGTTTCCGCTTCGAAATGTACTTTGTGCTCTTGTAAACGCTTTCTGGTGCAATTCCTTGGGAAAGCAAAGCAAAGCAAAACTCCAGTGCGCTAAACGGGATGCATTTAACATTTGAGCTCAAAGTACAAGTAAATAGTGTGCTAGAGAGGGTGCGTTTCCGTTGAAATACCTACCGTAAATACTGTAATAGTACCCCACCCCCATAATGACGGTGCAGAGTGTCGAGTAGTCTAGCTTTGAACGAGTTTTTCTCGACACTGGTTTATGCTACAATGCGCGTTTTGGTATCAAAAAAAAAGCTGAAATTCAGGGCTATTTTTTGATACCAAAGACGCATTTTTTGAAAGTACGAGCGCTTTGAGAAAAATGAAATACTAAAAGACTTTTGCGACTACGCGACTATACGAGGTGGGTGGGGTACTATTACAGTATTTAGGGTAGAAATAACTTAAAAAATATAAAAGATTTCAAATTGAGTTTTAGTTTTCAAGCAAAAACCCGGAAATATTGTCAATTTTGTTGCTAAAAAAAAAAGGAAATCAGTTGACTGAAGAAAATCAAGGAAAATCAGTGGACTTTTTGCTGATTTCCCCGACTAATTCGAATGAAAAGATGCGATTGATGATTTGGAAAAGATTTGGAAATTGAGAATTGAATGGAAATTGAGAAAAATTGACAAAATTTCTTCAAGAAAAGGTAAAGTCTAGACTTTTCAGAGAAAAGAGTACTTTGTACTTTGTACAAAGTACGAGTACTTTGTGCTTTCAGTTAAACGCACGCTTTCTAGCGTACTAGATCATTTTCCCTCAAGAAAGAAAGAATTCAATGCACCCGAAAGTGTGCGTTTACAAGATTCGACAAAGTACACACAGATGATCAATTCTAAACTAAAGTAGGCAAGATTACGGTACTTATCACTTTGCATACTGTACTGTATTGTACTATACTGTGCTATATCGTACTGTATTGTACTGCATTGTATCGTACTGTACTCTACTCTTTTGTACTGTATTGTACTCTATTGTATTGTACTGTACTCTACTATATGATACCGTATTGTACTGTCTTGTATCGTACTGTATTGTAATCTATTATACGGTATTGTATAGTACTGTATTGTACTCTATTCTACTGTATTGATCGTACTGATCGTACTGTATCGTCGGCAACAATGAGGCACGCTTTTGGTGTTGCTGAGTCTCGAGATTTGCTTCACTAAAGAAAGATATTGTTTCAAATGTCCATGTTCTTTTCTCAGCTCCTAGATTTTTCCTAGCTATACTTTTAATACTTTTAATAGTAGAAATGCCTTGACGAACTGAAAATTCTCGAATTCTTTTCATTTTCACTCATTTTCACTCATTTTCAATCGTTTCACTCACTGATTTTGAAGTGAAAGACGAGGAGATGAATGGTGAGGATTGCGCAGACAATATTCACGAAAAGGCATCTGTAAAAATAGATTCATTACGCCAGACAGCCAGCATTTAACCTCAAATGTATTTGTGCTCAAATCTTGCAAACACATCCCTCTGGTGCACTGAATTCTTTGTTTTCCTCACGATCTTGCAAGAAAATGAAGAATTATGTCCACTAGAAAGGATGCGTTTACAGGTGAGCGCAAAGTACACTCGAAGTCGATTCACACAACGGTGCTGGTCAGCCAGAGACGTTGATCGAGATCCGTGAAAAACCAGCGCTCCAGTCGAAGCGTCTCGTTGTTTGGGCCTAAAACGGTATATGTTGAAACAAGTTATCGTATTTCTTCGAATAGAAGACCGTTCTTTTACTCGAGGTATGACTTGTTTTCTATCTTGCGCTAAAATTACCGTATCCGAAAGCAGAAAAGTAAGCCCAAAAGTGTAGTTTTATTCCGTTTCGTGCTTTTTCCTGATGTTTCTCATATTATATTGCGTTAATAATTTTTCTTTTTTAGGTGATGTCGAATTCAACAGTTATGGGAGCGAAAGCCAAACGAAAGGCCTACTCATCAGCATTCAAACTCGAAGCTGTTCGTTTTTCAAAGGAGAAATCAAAGGAAGCGGCTGCTCGACGGTTCAATATTACCCCGAAGATGATTCGAGATTGGACGGCAAAAGAAGAATTGCTACAAAAAGAAGCAAAAGGAGTAAAACGGCGCAAAGGAGGAGGCCGTGCATCTCAGTTTCGCGCCGTCGAGGAGGCGACTGGATCAATAGATCAAAAAGAAGCGAGAAGAAAAATTAAAAGTCTCTCGTCGGAGGGTTGAAAATAAAGCAAAGGATTTCTTTCACGAGTTGAACTTGTATTTCACAAAGTCATTTTCTGCAAGCAACGGATGGTTTCAAATTTTTTGAGACGACAAAGTGCTTGTTTCTCCTCAATATTCATACTTTATTTTTGTTGTTTTAGCATTTCGTCTTCACAAACCGTTTATCTATTCAAGCTAATTACAAAACTAACTCATTATTTTTAGACTTTCGACTTGCTTTGTATCCTTCATTTGTTTGTTGATGGAACCAAACGTACGCTTTTCTATTCTAATCGGCTTTCATAATCTTATTTTAGTATATCATCGTGCATGGAAAAGATAAGAAAGTCGTCAAAGTCCAAGTTCAATGTGGTCAAATCAACGAATACACTCTGCGACGTGCATTTCAGCTTGATAAAGAATTGCCAGTTTCACTTTGGAAAGATGACTTGTTTCTGGGGTGAGTCTTAAACATTGTGTGATTTAATGGTTTGATTAGTGAATAATTGCATTAATTTAGGGTCCGTCCCGAAGGTGAAGATTTTATTTATGAACTCGGCGACAATTGGAAGGGTCAAACTTATAAGCTTGAATGGGAAGGAGAACGTGGGTTTCGACCGTCGACTGCAATCGTGAGAGCTCCCGGCTCTTCAGCTGAACCTCGCCATGAATCGCCAGATCCCAAAGGTAAAAAGACAATTCCAAGCCTATACAATTCATTGGGAGTATTACCATTTTGGACTAGATTAACACATTTTGGACTAGATCAACCCAGATTAACACTCTTGCACCTACTAAATTCACTAAATTCTATCAATTTTAGTTTCTTCAACGCCACTTCCAATCCCCGAAACCATAAACAAATGGATGTTCTATGCTTCCGATCTAGTGACCGGAAAATCGACGGTGGTGTGCATCCATCCACGCTATTTCGTCACACGTCACGGGGGAAACCTTCAACTTCAAATCGGAAGTGCTCTTCGAATCTTTCCTGCAAAGAGTGAAACTAATGAAGGCGTCGGTAATGAAGGGTACGAAGTCACCGTCGTGAAAATAGAAGAGCGCTTTGGCTTCATTGTACTCCGAAGCGAAAAGGCTATTGGCCCGGTAAAATTTGCGAAACTGCCTATTTAGCGAGTATTTTTTAGAAATCGCCGCGATTGGTTCCAGCTGAGAAATCGGAGAGCTTCCTCCTGGCAGGATTTGGCGACATGAACACTGGAACACAGCAATTAGTCTACTCAACCGGAATCGTTCACTCAGTTGGTCACCATTTCTGCCGCAGTGGCAAATCGATGGGTCCATTAGTTTTGGGAACTGTACCGGGTTCGAGAGGAGATTCAGGTAAATATTTTGTTCGTATAATCCAAAAGAAAAAGGTTCAAAAATGCTTATTTCTGTATGAAAAATTTTAGGCGGAGCATGCTGGAGCGCCAAGGGGCTTATTGGTATCATTTGTGGTGTTATCACCGTGCCAGGGACGACCTACACCCACGCAATTTCAGAAGAGGCAATCTTCAGTCCCACGAATTATATTTCTCCAGCAACTCACATTAGAGTATCGATCTTGGTAATATTTTGAAAATAATTATTGAAATTAAATTTATAATTTCTAGGGTGAATTGGCAAGCGACAAATGTGCTTCTGTCAAAGCTTCTCTTGAGAAGGAGGGGAAGCCTTGTGGTGGCCCTTATGGTTGTATTGTCGGCCTTGATGAACCATAGTCCCCGGGTGTATTGGAAAGCGCTAATTTACTAAATGTAATGATTCTTTTTGTGATATTTCGCTCCTACGTTCCTATTGGCTTTTGAGTCTCGCCTTTCACTCTTCTCCGTTCTGATCTCAAATTTTTTTTCACTTCTGAATTCAGTTGTCTCAGGTTTCACTGTGATGCAGTTGAGAAATTCTATTTATCTGTTACTACAAATTCATTGCATAAAACGGTCAACATTTATTTGTGGTGCATAAATTTATTTGAATAAATTTAGCTATGTATAACACATCGTAAACAAGAAAAACATCAAGATCTTTCTAACACTAATAATGAAGGCGACGTCACCGAGGGTAACAAGAAAAAGTACCGAGTTCAATCTGGGTAACTGTTAAGAAATGACTTTAGATGGCTGGTAGCAATGAACCTGTAATCAAACAATGGCAACAGCGAGTGAAGAATGGATCAAAATATTCCGGCCAAAATTGGAAAATGAATATAAATTGCCTACGATATTTTCTGATGTAGAACATTGATCAATTTACACAAATCAAAGGTTCACAAAAGAACAATAAGTAAACTTTTCTATCGTTTTTCTGTTCTGATAAACCATATCCTTCTATGAGTCTATCAAACTACATTAGGCCACTCTAAGTCAAGTAAAACCAAGTGAATCTGCATTATTGCCTCCAGCGGCCTCCTGCTTGTCGTTGCTCCCGTCACTCTCTTGCTCTTCCTCTCCTTCAGCTCCTCCTCGCTCCACCACAAAACCTTCCTCGTCGATTTCCGCTTCAAAAGCTAAATAAGCTCAAATTAAAAGAAACCCAAAGATTATAACGAACTATCGCTGGCGCTACCGCCTTTCTTTCCCACGTCATCAAGAGCAGAAGGTAGCACTCGGTGCTCTTTGGTTAAAGCTCGAGCTCTTTTAGAAACCTTTGTCTAAAAAGAAAAATTCAAGCAAACTAAAGAATATTCATCATCTCGAATCAACAACTTCTCCAAAAATTCCTTCATATTTTGCTTTTAAGACACAGCTCCCAGCTCGAATATTTACCAAGCCACGCAAAATCTAAAGAAAAATGTTGAGCATCGAGAAAATATACCTGTGTTTTTAAGTGCCCATGCATTGCCATAGAAGATAAAGATAAAGCCATCGAAGCAGCAGAAAGCATTGACTAAATATACAAAATTTGTAAGAACTCGGTTATTAGAATATCGGTGTGGCGAATTGCCACTGCTCTGCAGTTAGTCAAAGATTCAATACAAGTTAAAGTTCAACGTTGGTGGATAAACTACCGTAATCAGTCACTAAATGATATTCAGCTGTCCGGTTGTTGTAGCTTGTATGCTTAAAAAACCCATTATTTAAGCTTTGCTTTTGAGTGAGTTTGTTGTTCTTCTTTTTTGTGCTTTATCATTCTTTTTTCACATTCAAGTGTTGATTTAATTGTGATAGTGCCAAGTTGCTCTAGTTTGAGCGAAGTTGCCCTAATAAGGGAAAGTTGGATAAATTATTACGTTTTCAAGAAGACCACCATTGAACCACACCGAGACACGGTCTCACAAGAAATTATATAGATCAAAACATCAACATATAATTTCTTACACGCAGGCCAGGAAACTACTCAAGGGAAAGTTCGCAATGGCACAGAAGTTGATAATTCGTGTCAAAGCCCAAATGACTAGAGCTCTAAATAGTGGCCTAGCATTTGAGGAAAGTTCGTTAAAGCTTATTCGAGATTTGGAGGTTGAAAATAACCCCGGAAAAGTTGAAAAATTGCTAACGCAGTCAGATACTGACGTAGCGAAGATGAATAACTACAAAGAAAGAGTAGATGAAATTCGAGATGGAGAAGTTCAAAGTTTTACTCCCGAAGAAGTTGAAGAATGGGGAGAATACCTTGAGGGGAAAGATGAAGATTATGAGAAGTTACTTGACCTAACATTTAATTTGAAATTGGCTATGAAGCAAGCTCGTGAAAAGTCGAGTGGACAGCCAAGTGGGAAGGACATCCAATGCCCATCATCAATTGCAGCAAATGCGAGCGATAATGAATCGGACGATGCGAGAGGAGGAATGGCTCAACTTCAACGAGGTTACTTTCAATTAAACATACCCGATTTTGATGGTAGCTATGAAAATTGGCATAACTATTGGAAAATTTTTGACAAATATGTTCACTCGACGCGTCATGATGATTTAGTAAAGTTAAATGTCCTTACGCAAACGTGTAGAGGCAAAGCTGTTAGATTCATCAAGAACGCTAGCAAAAACGGTAACTTTTACCAGAGCGCCATCACAAATCTAAAAAATTATTATGAGAACCCGCAAATTCAAAAAGCCGCTATCGCCAATGCAATAGAGTCCGTGCCTAGAAGCTCGAATCAAATTGATGATATGTTTAACACATTTTACGACATGAAAAGTTTACTTGAAAGTTTGGAAGAGCAAGGGGAAAATGTTGAATCTGTGCTCATGAAGCGCGAGATCAAAACAAAGTTTCCTATTTCGATCATCGCAAAAGTAGACGAAAAAGAACGAGATTCTGGTGATGAATGGAACACCACAAAGTTGATGCAAAAGATTGAAATTGAAATTCAAGCTAGGCAAAATTATGAAGCTCTACGAAGTTTGGACAAGAAAACTCATCAAAAAGTTGAGGATACACCTCGCAAATTCAATTCGGACAAGTTCAACTCGAATAGATTCAATTCACCACCACTACGAATTTGTTTATCCACCCATAACGAGGAACTCAGCCGCTAGACGAATACTGGCCAAATGGTCGACTTTGCTAAATATGCAAATAAAAGTTTTTCAAAAAAATTACAAACCTTCGTCCATTGTTTGTCAGATGGAGATAATTCTCAAAGACAAAGAGCGGCATGACATCATAGTCAACGAAAAACATTTCCTGTTTTTCTTGGAGAGTCGAAGATTTACTAAGTAAACGTCAAGCTGCTTCGGAAGCATTCTGAAGCAGAACACAACTGTCGCTGTAAAGAATAAAACTCACAATTGTAACATCTTTTTCTGTAATGTGCAGGTTGGGAATGGCTTTGCGCATTTGAAGATTGTAGATACATTGTTTGACGTCACGATTGGAAAGCTCAATAATTTCATCAAAACTAAACAATTTTTGTTTCACGGAGCGTGTTTAGAAAACCTACATCTTCTTTGGACATCCACAACTTTTCTCGTACTGCAATCATCATAATACGGCTCTAAATGATCATGATTTTTCTTGAAGAAATGCATTCAGCATACCCGAACGTGTTCCACGCGTGGTCGTTGGACATCAAAGCAGTAGTTGACCAAAGAACGCATTTTTGGATGAGCACGGTCATTGCATACACAAATGATTGGAATCATTGTCTATTTGATGATGTCGACCAATTCGCTAATCTAAAATATGATACGATAAATTTTCCCATTAGATTTTTTCAAAACTTACTCCAGCTCGAGCATTCTGAAGCAGAACACAACTGTCGCTGTAAAGAATAAAACCCACAATTGTAATATCTTTTTGTGTAATGTGCAGGTTGGGAATGGCTTTCCGCATTTGAAGATTGTAGATACATTGTTTGACGTCATAATTGGAAAGCTCAATAATTTCATTAATCTAAACAATTTTTGTTTCACGGAGCGTGTTTAAAAAACCTACATCTTCTTTGGACATCCGCAACTTTTCTCGTACTGCAATCATCATAATACGGACATCTAAATGATCATGATTTTTCTTGAAGAGATGCATTCAGCATACACGAACGTGTTCCACGCGTGGTCGTTGGACATCAAAGCAATAGTTGACCAAAGAACGCATTTTTGGTTTCAAGACCAAAGAACGTTTCACTTGATTGTTGCTCATTGGCGGGCCAACGCTTTCATTTTCTGCTTGTGAGGGGTCGGGTCCTAAAAAGGAAGATGCACGAGAAACAAGAAAACATGTCGATGACAAGAATGTCGATGTCCCTCTTTCTCCTTGAGATCTTCATCGACGTTGATCTCCAACTAAAAAATTACAACTTGTAAACAAAGTAAAATATCAGACCCTCTCTTTTTCTCCTCCTCTCTTTTCGCCCATTTCCTTCTCGTTGCCCGACTCTCCGAGTTTCTTCTACCTAAAAGAGTTTCAATATCATAATCAACTAAAGCGCATTTTCTATTTTAAAAATTGATAAAATTACATAATTTAGTAACAATACTACCCAAAATCATACGGGGCAATCCGTAAAACCGTCCGCCCCACTTTAATCCATTGAACAGTTTTATTAACAAGCCCACCAATTTACATAAATCATACATCGATAATAAGGGCATCAATACCAGATACTTCACACTTTTATATTTTATACAACAAAAATTAAATTAGATTAGTTAAAGCATTCCAAAACAAAACAAGGGGGAATATGTCACAAGAAGAATCTGGTTTAGTAAATTACTTTTGGTCCTTCGTTCATTCATTTGATCGCCAAAGAACGCTTCATAAACTTAAAGTAAATGCTTATGCTTCTTAGGAGGTTCGTCCTCGTCATCGTCCCTGTCCTTCTTTTTTCTCTTCTCCGCATTCATTCTTCTTGTCTTCAATTCAGCCTATAAATTGTAAATTTAATTTCAATGAAAGTTAATCTTTTAAATGTTACCTCGAGACTTAGCTTAATGGAAGTCGCCGCAATCATATAGTTCCTGGGGCTGTAGATTGCCGCTCTTGAAATGGGTAGTCTTTCCAAGTAGTCCGACGCTGGCATGGCAGTAACACCGCAGTCGATTCCAATAAGCCCCCTGGCGCTCCAGCACCCTCCGCCTAAAGTTCTTTGTATAGAAATAAACATTTTTTTTTGTAAAACTTAAAACAAAAAAATTTTACCTGAATCTAAGAATGAACTCGATACCGTTCCAAGAAAAAATGGGCCCTGCATGCCTGCATCCGGCCTCTCGCTGTGGGGCATCCAACAATAACCAAGCGTGTGAACGATTCCGGTTGAGTAGACTAGTTCCTGTCTTCCAGTGTTCACGACACCAAATCCTGCCAGAAGGAAGCTTTCGGATTCCTCAGCTTGCACGAATCCCGGAGGTTCCTAGAAAAAATACTCGCTAACTAGGCATATTTTCACAAATTTTACCTCACCGATATACTCTTCGCTTCGGAGCAAAATAAAGTTTAAGTCTTCGTTTATGTTCACGACGGTGACATGGCGCCCACGATCTTGAGCAGATTCCTCGTTTGCAGGAAAGATTCGAAAAGAATCTCCAACTTTCAATTCGAGGTGTGGCCCTTGACGGAGGGTGATGAAGTAGCGTTGATGGATGCAGACCACCGTCGATTTGTGAGTTTCTGTCTGATCGAGAGCATAGAACATCCATTTGTTTATGGATTGGGCCATTGGATGCAGCGTTGCAGAACCTAAAGTTGATGGAATTTAGTACTCAATAGGTGAAAGATATCTCGTTACCCAATATGTTTGGATCCATCAACCAGCAAATGAAGGATACAGGGGCGGGGAACGTCTAAAAATAATTAGTTAGTGTTGCAATTAACTTGAATACATAAACGGTCTGTAAACCGGGAATGTTAAAACAGCACAAAATTTCAGTATGATAATTGGGAAGAAACAAGCACTATGCAAACGGGAAATGGGGTGGGTGGACAGAGTTGTATGGCTAGTGAAGCTTGGCTGCTACAAGTCTTTGAACCCGAAGCCTAAGATTAAAGAGCCTTGCTTCTGAAAAAAAAATTGTACGGAAACGGATAGGATCATCTGAAATATTACCCGCCAATAAGGACAAGCTGTCTGGGTCAAATTTAATCGCACAGTAATGCAATATTTCGTGAAAAGTATAACAAGTAAGGCTCAAGAAAGTTGCAAGAAATTTACTCAAAAGTTACTCAATTGATTAACTGAATATCTTCAAAAACAAAGAGAGCACATTTTAGAAAACACAATTTGCTATTTTTATGGAAAATAGACCTACCGTAAATACTGCAATAGTACCCCACCCCCATAATGACCGTGCGGAGTGTTGCGTAGTCTAGCTTTGAAAGTACGGGCGCTTTGAAAAAAATTAAATACTAAAAAACTTTTGCGACTACGCGCCTGTACGAGGGGGGTGGGGTACTATTACAGTATTTACGGTAGGTCCTTCCCAAGTACACTTTTGATACCAAAAAATACTAGCTTTAAAGGCTATCATTTGACACCAAAGCAACTTAAGTTGACCAAAAAAATTGCACTCTAATAGAACGCCATAATGGCGAGCGTACAATCGCGTAGTCTTACTATGAACGTCTCATTCTCCGCGCTGGTTTAAGCTACATTTTGCGTATGGGTGTCAAATGATAGCCTTTGAAATCTGATATTTTTTGGTATTAAATATATAGCTATGAAAGAGCTAGGAGCTGAGAAAAGAATGGTTTTCTTTAGTGAAGCAAATCTCGAGACTGGTTACTTTCCGCCAAATTTTTTTGCGCAAAAGGGTCATTGAAATTGCAACTCATTTGAGCTTGGCTTTAGATCATTTTGCGAGTCAATCGTAATTACTTTAATCGCTTTTCTCGGATGCAATTGACAAGCTCGTTGTCGAAAGCTGCGTCCTTCAATTTCCGACCACCACCTTCAAGGCGCTTCAATTGTTTTCCTTTTGGTTTCACAAGATCGTCCTTTTGCTTACACCACTAAAGAAAATTTTGCCGATGAACACAGAATCTCTTAGTGGCGGCTGATTTGTCAGTCTTTTCCGCAAAGGCGACAACCATAAGCTTGGTCTCGACGTCAAAACGGCGTTTTTTCTTCGACCCCATCTCGGATGGGGTCACTTTGCGTTTTCGAAAAGGTTCCTCATCAGGCTCCTCTTCGCCAGTTGCCGATAGATTGTCAGCAATATTGGTTTCATTGGCATCCAAGTTTCTTTCATCTTCAGGCACGAGAAAATCCTCTTTGCATTGAGCGTTCCAATCTCGAGCATCCTTTTCGAATTGATAGTGTTCATGCTTTGTACGAAACTCTTGCAATTGTTTGTCGGAATCGCCGTCGAGTTCCATTTCTAAAAAATCAGACTTTGAAAAGAATAAGAAAATGCTTGTAAATCAATAAAAGAAGAGTACTTATGGGTTATAGCTACCGCCTATTTTTCCATCATAAAAATATGTCAATTTTAGTGCAAGTAGATTTATTTTATGGGCAAATATGTTTAAATTATTCTTCTAAATAAAATTATAGTAGATGAAGACTAAGCTAAACTAAGAAAGGCATAGTTTCAGCCTTTGTTTAGTCAAGTGCTTAAATGTGCGGTGGGTAAGACCCATAAGTACCAAAAGAAGTAGTAGCAATATGCAAAAGAGTTAATTACAAGCACAATATTTTAGTCAGTACTAAATAAATAGTCACAATCTTATAATAGCATCTCATTTAGCTACCAGTATGCTTTTAAAACAAAGGAAGTTAAAGTGAACAACCACAGAGCAAATTTTAGCAGGGTGCACTACTATTTTTTACAAACCCCCTCCTGCCTGCACTACTATTATAGACTAAACTACTACTACAGAAAATACGGTAACAAATAAGGCTCAAGAAAGTTGCAGGAAAGTTGGTGAAAATGATTTTTGGCCTAAATTCATTTTCACCAACTTTCCTGCAACTTTCCTGCAGCTGTCGCAGATTTTCATTTAGTAAACTGAATATCTTTAATGTTTAGGATATTTAAAAAGTGTACCTATATAACTAACCGTAATCAACCTTTCTAGAACTTTTTTTGGTCTTGGCGGGGGGGGATGGTTACTTTCCGCCAAATTTTTGCGCAAAAGGGTCATTTGCCCAACTTTTCAACACGTTTTAACAAATGGCACTCTTTGCACCTTTTCCGACTTCTTTTCTCAGTTCCATTTTTAATATTACAAGCTTTGTTTTTATGAAGATTTATTCAAACTAACCAAATTAACAACAAAACGAAAAGATGTGATGAAAAGTTGCGCAAAAAATTTGGCGGAAAGTAAAACCACCCCGCCCCCCCGTCTTTGTGTGCTCTTTTTGCGGTTTCCTCTCTCTGCCTTGAGCCTTTTGTTAGAGGCTGATAACGTTTAGAGTGTGTTCCTCTCGACTAACGCGTTTTTTAAAATGCACCTACTTGAGAAAACTACCGTAGTCAAACTGCCAATTTACATCAGATCACCTCAATTTTGGTATCATTTGATGAAGAATCAGAAGGTTCATTGAATGATGAAAAAATTGGATTGATCTGATGAAAACTAACGGTTTGACGACGGTACTTTTCTCAAATGGTTGCATTTTAGAAAGCGCCTTAGTCGAGAGGAACACACTCTAATAACGTTGTTTTCTGATTACCACTCGCGAGACAAAGAGGAAGCTATAGTTGACGAGCTTTCAACGAATTCATGGCGCTAAATGCGGTCACTTTCCTCCTCGTCATTGCTTTTTGGCTCCGCGGCATCGATGGGAACAAATTCGGTGAGGGTTTTGTCTAAGTAATAACCTGGTGGTGTTAACCTTTGAACAAGTCTTATGCAGAGAAGTTGCCTCTTTTGTCGTAAAGATTTATTTTTGTTAGTTTTATCATGTTAGACCTGTTGACTATATTCTTTTTAGATATGGATGCAACTTCCACTAATAACCGCCGTTCTTCCAGAAGCTTGGAGTCTTCCCTCGTATCTTGCAGCCATAGTTCAGGTATTTGCTTCTAGGGATCTTTACGGCTATCCGGGTGGTGTTGGAATGGGTCACAGCTCCCTCTCATTGATTCAAGGTTGGTTAATTATTTTTACAAGTTTTAGATTTATTTTTAGGAAATAGTAATTACGATTACATTGCATATGCCCCCATTTACAAGTCACCACGGTTCAGCATGAAGTCTTCTTTTTTATCATTGCTTTTTGGGCACTTCTTGCATCAATCGCATTTGTGATTCTTTATAGAAGAGGCGCTCATAAGAAACAAAAGTTTGTTGACGTTGTTTTATTTTATCCGATTCAATTTAGGAAGACGGCAAGGCCTTTACCTGGAGAGAAGACATCCCGTAGAAGTACCTGATGAAGAGACACCACTGCGTTCTGGGACCAGATCAATTTGATGAGGAAACAGGGGGCAATCAAGTAATTTGTGTTTTATTGATTATGAATGAAAATATTAGGGCAAGTCGTTAGTACACAAAGAAGTGAAAGAAGGCTCGATTGTTGGCTTCTCTTACTGGTGGATTAATCTTGTATGTGATTGGACAAATCAATTTCAGCTTTGACGCCCTTGTGAGTGCGCAGATGAATGGAATCATTCCCAGCTATGCGGCGCTTCCATATTCTCAGGTATCACGTTTTTAAGCGTGCCTATTTAATTTTGATTCAAGTTGGTCTATGGTCTCGGAATAACGCTGTCAAACATCGTCTCACCATTCACATCTTTTCTGCCGTTTTTCGTACAAATCAGGTTTGTTTACAAGTTGTTAACTGAAAACAGTTAATATTTAGATCAATTCCTTGCTTAACATGAGGCGTACATTATTCGCATCACTGTTGAGAAATGCTCACACAGAAGTGAGAGCGATTGTTCTGGTGTGGAGTGTTCATTGAGGTAATTTTTGACAAGTTGTGAAATGAATATTTTTCCAGATTGACTCGTTTGTTGGATTGGCGGTGACGTTTCCACTCGTCAATTTTACTCCCCTCTTTCAATCAGCACCAGAGTGTCGTTAATTTTTTGCTCCTTGCATGGTTGGTTTTTGCTTCTATTGGCTTTTATATACCTAGATAGCCCCTCTTAATTTATTTACAGTTGTGATTCGTGACCTTTCTGAATGTGATTTCAAAAATGTTGATCTTGTTTTGCTCAATTCAGCAATTTATGCGAGTATTTTTGCTTCAGGATTACTCTGCCATTATTTGCAAATTTCTTACGTTATTTCAGAAGATTTAAAATAGTAAAGAACAAAAAGATATTGTTTCAAATGTCACGCCTCAAAACACAAACCCCATGGATAACTTTGTACATTCATAAGTGTGAGCCATGCCTTTGAAGAGATGAGCTAACAGTAGCCAAATATTGCAATGTTTTTGAGTGGGAAAGGGAAGACCGACACACAACTCAACCAAGACTACTATGAGAAAAAAAGACTAGTCGGTTTACACCTGTCGGTCGCAGGTTAAAATATGTTAAAACACAATTAAATTAAAACAGGGATCAAGATAGCAAAGATCAACGATTTTGATTATTTGTGTTTAGAAAAGTACGCTAGGAAATTCATTGAAATTGTCAATGAAAATTCGTGGTTTAACCTGTTTTGGTGAGGGTGGAGCTATCGGTGAAATCTCAGGTAAGTAATATAAACAGTCTATTAATATTTGTGAGAAAAATTTATGTATTTCAAATTTTCGTTCTGGTTTTGTTATGTTAAAAAAATCTATATCAAAAAAAGCAGAATTTGTTGGCTTCAAAAGAATCGTGTTTGATTGGAAATCACCTGTACATTTGTTATGTACAAAAAAGGAGTGAATAGTTTTATAATTTTCTTGTCACCAAAGAAAAAAGTTGCATGATTTGCACGTTCGATGACATTGATAATAATTACATCAGCAAAAAAAACCCACAATTTACTTAGTAGACTCTAGTGTAAAAACATAGAGAAAATCTGTGTCAAAGTCTGTTTGACATCTGATCTGTTTTGTCGACTTACCGATAAAAACATAGAGTGTACTAAGTAAATTGTGGTTTTCTATAACGAAATTTTATGGGGACGCTTTTAAAACCAACCTGAAGTTGATCAATCAATTGGAAGTCGAGATATGGAGGAGAAGAGAAGAGTCGTCAAAATCCGACTCTCTACCCCTTCCCCCCTAGACAAATCTCTAGGGGGGGGGGGGGGTAAAAAGTTATCTCAGCAATTTTCTCTATGTTTTTATCGGTAAATCTACAATGCAAATTCTAGTTTTCTATAGGATTACTCTGCCATTATTTGCAAATTTCTTACGTTATTTCAGCAGATTTAAAATAGTAAAGAACAAGAAGATATTGTTTCAAATGTCACGCCTCAAAACACAAAACCCATGGATAACTTTGTACATTCATAAGTGTGAGCCATGCCCTTGAAGAGATGAGCTAACAGTAGCCAAACAGTGCAATGTTTTTGAGTGGGAAAGGGAAGGTCCGACTCATCGAGGTCCCGGTGAAAGGGTGGGGGACAGCGTTCGTCGGAAGAAAAGAGTCATTTGGGAAGAGGCGCATCCCCACATTGCAACACGATGCAACCCTGTGGATGATCAGGGTGGATCCATCCATCCTATCATCTCCGCTCTCAAGTCTTGATGTGCATACATGCATACACCGCACACTTACAACTAAATGAAAGAAATAGTTTGCGTCCACATGAGTGTTACAGTTTCTTTAATACCTAATACCTAGTTTCTTATTTAATAATTTTAATAGCAAAAGTTCAGATGATCCTATCCGTTTCCACACAACTCCTTGACCAGGCAAATCGATAGGTGTTTTGTGCCATTCATTTTTCCTTGAAACCAATCGGCACTTTTTCATCTTCTCCGACCGGTCCTTTCCTTAATTTTGTTTCTAGATCTTTTACTCTGAGAGACTTCTGCTAATTTTTTTATAGATTTCAGGGTTCAACGACTTGTAACAGTCAAGCTTCACTCATTGTTCGACAGGGAAAACGACGAAGGATTCGACCCCAAGAAATTTGATCTTCTGACCGGTGGAACCTGCCGCCGTCAGCAAGACTGTCGTTGACTTGTCTTTGCTCGAGCGAGATTTGTCAATGGAACAAAACCTACCTTTTTCTATCCTAATCGGTTTTCATAATCTTATTTTAGTATATCATCGTGCATGGAAAAGATAAGAAAGTCGTCAACTTTATTGAGTTGGTGAATTGGAAACTGCCGGAGTTTGAACTAAAATTTATTCAACATAAAACCATAAATTCATTCCAAATAATTTCCATTATTATAGAGGACTTCTGCCGATTTCACAGGCAATTTGCGGATTCCTCTTTCGTAGCAGGATTTTGGTTTGTGTGTGAGACAAGTGTGAGACTCAAAAATGGAGGACTGGAGATGTCCCAGTTTGAGCACTTTCTTCAGAAGAAACCCATTTTGCTATCAATAGAAAAATTGTAGAGAATCAAAAATTAGGCTTACAGCCAATTTTTCAAAAAGATACACTTAGTAGTTTCGCTTAAAATGCAAGTTTTGTGAAAATTCGTAAATTTGGCATTTCTTGAAAACCAGTTTTTGAATCGTTCTGAAAATTTGGATATAAGCTTAATCTTTGATTCTCTATAACTTTTCCATTGACACCCAAATGGATTTCTTTTGAAGAAAGTGCTCAAACTGTCACATATGACAATAGCCCGCAGTTTTCAATTCACCAACTCAATAGTATATCATCGTGCAGGGAAAAGATAAGAAAGCCGTCAAAGTCCAATTTCGATGTGGTCAAGTCAACGAATACACTCTGCGACGTCCATTTCAGCTTCATAAAGAATTGCCAGTTTCGCTTTGGAAAGATGACCTGTTTCCAGGGTGAGTTTTAAACATTGTGTGATTTGATGGTTTGATTAGTGAATAATTGCACTAATTTAGGGTCCGTCCCGAAGGTCCGTCCCGAAACCATAAACAAGTGGATGTTCTATGCTTCCGATCTACTGGCCGGAAAATCGACGGTGGTGTGCATCCATCCACGCTATTTCGTCACACGTCACGGGGGACACCTTCAACTTCAAATCGGAAGTGCTCTTCGAATCTTTCCTGCAAAGAGTGAAACTAATGAAGGCGTCGGTAATGAAGGGTACGAAGTCACCGTCGTGAAAATAGAAGAGCGCTTTGGCTTCATTGTACTCCGAAGCGAAAAGGCTATTGGCCCGGTAAAATTTGCGAAATGATGCCTATTTAGCGAGTATTTTTCTAGAAATCGCCGCGATTGGTTCGAGCTGTTGAATCTGAGAGCTTCCTCTTGGCTGGATTTGGCTACATGAACAATGGAACACGGCAATTAGTCTATCAAACCGGAATCGTTGACTCAGTTAACCACTATTTCCGCCCCAGTGACAATTCGATGCCACGCATGGGTCCATTAGTTTTGGGAACTGTACAGGGTTCGAGAGGAGATTCAGGTAAATATTTTGGTCGTATAACCCAAATGAAAAAGATTCAAAAATGCTTATTTCTGTATGGAGATTTTTAGGGGGAGCATGCTGGAGCGCCAAGGGGCTTATTGGAATCATTTGTGGTGTTACTACCGTGCGAAAGAGGACCCACTCAGACTCAATTTCAGAAGAGGCAATCTACGGTCCCAAGAATTATATATCTCCGGCAATTGACATTCAAGATTCCATCGTGGTAATATTTAGAAAATTAATTATCGAAATTAAATTTATAATTTCTAGCTTGAATTGGCAAAGGAGAAAGCTGCTTCTATCAAAGCTTCTGTTGAGAAGCAGGGGGAGGTTTATGTTGGTGGACCGGCTTATGGTTTTTCTATGAACCTTCATCAACCATAGTCCCCGGGTGTATTGGAAAGCGCTAATTTACTAAATGTAATGATTCTTTTTGTGATATTTGGCTCCTACTGGCCTTTTAGTCTCGCTTTTCACTCTTCTCCGTTCTGATCTCAAATTTTTTTCACTTCTGAATTCATTTGTCTCAGGTTTCACCGTGATGCAGTTGAGAAATTTTATTTATCTGTTACTACAAATTCATTGCATAAAACGGTCAACATTTATTTGTGGTGCATAAATTTATTTGAATAAATTTAGCTATGTATAACACATCGTAAACAAGAAAAACATCAAGATCTTTCTAACACTAATAATGAAGGCGACGTCACAGAGGGTAACAAGAAAAAGTACCGAGTTCAATCTGGGTAACTGTTAAGAAATGACTTTAGATGGCTGGTAGCAATGAACCTGTAATCAAACAATGGCAACAGCGAGTGAAGAATGCATTAAAATATTCCGGCTAAAATTGGAAAATGAAGATAAATTGCTTAGGATATTTTCTGAGGTACAACATTGATCAATTTACAGAAATCAAAGGTTCACGAAAGAACAATAAGTAAAATTTTCTATCGTTTTGCTTTTCTGTTAAACCATTTCCCTCTATGAGTCTTCAACTTCGACTTTTGTATCTTTTCCATGTCCTTGCACAAAGACAAACTAAAATGAGATTATAATGGCCGATTAGAATGGAAAACTAGGATTTTGAGTCGAACAGACTAAAGAATCACCGTTTGTTCCAACTTTGAGGCATCGGTGGTACTCTCCAACAAAAACGGCGCGCTCGTTGACTTTGTACTACTACAAAGTCAACGAGCGCGCCGATTTTGTTGGAGAGTACCACCGATGCCTCAAAGTTCTGAAAAACATTCTGAAAAACACATTAGACCTAAACTGACATCAGCTTTACCCCTTGCAGCTGCCTCACTCGAGCAATCGTCTCGCGTTTGTCCATTGAGTGATTGTTCAGCACGTTGTCAAGTTCCTTCTTAGATGTCGAGTAGCGTCGAGACTGGTAAACAACAATGACCAAATATATTTTTATGCATTATTGCCTCCAGCTTGTCGTTCCTCTCGTCACTCTCTTGCTCTTCCTCCCCTTCAGCTCCTTCTCGCTCCACCACCAAAAACTTCCTCGTCGATTTCCACTCGAAACATCTTAAACGCATGAAAGTCTTTTCGTTCCTTTTCCTTCGAGAGCAAAAAGTTGTGATTTGATATGAAAAAAAATAGGGGGATACTAGGGGGGGGGGACACTTCAGGGGGACAAAAGGGGACACTTTGAGGGAGACACTTAGGGGGGCAAAAGGGGGACGCTCGAAATGTATAGTTCCTCTCGACTAACGCGTTTTTTAAAATGCACCTACTTGAGAAAACTACCGTAGTCAAACTGCCAATTTACATCAGATCACCTCAATTTTGGTATCATTTGATGAAGAATCAGAAGGTTCATTGAATGATGAAAAAATTGGATTGATCTGATGAAAACTAACGGTTTGACGACGGTACTTTTCTCAAATGGTTGCATTTTAGAAAGCGCCTTAGTCGAGAGGAACACACTCTAATAACGTTGTTTTCTGATTACCACTCGCGAGACAAAGAGGAAGCTATAGTTGACGAGCTTTCAACGAATTCATGGCGCTAAATGCGGTCACTTTCCTCCTCGTCATTGCTTTTTGGCTCCGCGGCATCGATGGGAACAAATTCGGTGAGGGTTTTGTCTAAGTAATAACCTGGTGGTGTTAACCTTTGAACAAGTCTTATGCAGAGAAGTTGCCTCTTTTGTCGTAAAGATTTATTTTTGTTAGTTTTATCATGTTAGACCTGTTGACTATATTCTTTTTAGATATGGATGCAACTTCCACTAATAACCGCCGTTCTTCCAGAAGCTTGGAGTCTTCCCTCGTATCTTGCAGCCATAGTTCAGGTATTTGCTTCTAGGGATCTTTACGGCTATCCGGGTGGTGTTGGAATGGGTCACAGCTCCCTCTCATTGATTCAAGGTTGGTTAATTATTTTTACAAGTTTTAGATTTATTTTTAGGAAATAGTAATTACGATTACATTGCATATGCCCCCATTTACAAGTCACCACGGTTCAGCATGAAGTCTTCTTTTTTATCATTGCTTTTTGGGCTCTTCTTGCATCAATCGCATTTGTGATTCTTTATAGAAGAGGCGCTCATAAGAAACAAAAGTTTGTTGACGTTGTTTTATTTTATCCGATTCAATTTAGGAAGACGGCAAGGCCTTTACCTGGAGAGAAGACATCCCGTAGAAGTACCTGATGAAGAGACACCACTGCGTTCTGGGACCAGATCAATTTGATGAGGAAACAGGGGGCAATCAAGTAATTTGTGTTTTATTGATTATGAATGAAAATATTAGGGCAAGTCGTTAGTACACAAAGAAGTGAAAGAAGGCTCGATTGTTGGCTTCTCTTACTGGTGGATTAATCTTGTATGTGATTGGACAAATCAATTTCAGCTTTGACGCCCTTGTGAGTGCGCAGATGAATGGAATCATTCCCAGCTATGCGGCGCTTCCATATTCTCAGGTATCACGTTTTTAAGCGTGCCTATTTAATTTTGATTCAAGTTGGTCTATGGTCTCGGAATAACGCTGTCAAACATCGTCTCACCATTCACATCTTTTCTGCCGTTTTTCGTACAAATCAGGTTTGTTTTCAAGTTGTTAACTGAAAATAATTAATATTTAGATCAATTCCTTGCTTAACATGAGGCGTACATTATTCGTATCACTGTTGAGGGATGCTCACACGGAAGGGAGAGCGATTGTTCTGGTGTGGAGTGTTCATTGAGGTAATTTTTGACAAGTTGTGAAATGAATATTTTTCCAGATTGACTCGTTTGTTGGATTGGCGGTGACGTTTCCGCTCGTCAATTTTACTCCCCTCTTTCAATCAGCACCAGACTGTCGTTAATTTTTTGCTCCTTGCATGGTTGGTTTTTGCTTCTATTGGTTTTTATATACCTAGATAGCCCCTCTTAATTTATTTACAGTTGTGATTCGTGACCTTTCTGAATGTGATTTCAAAAATGTTGATCTTGTTTTGCTCAATTCATCAATTTTTGCTTCAGGATTACTCTGCCATTATTTGCAAATTTCTTACGTTATTTCAGAAGATTTAAAATAGTAAAGAACAAGAAGATATTGTTTCAAATGCCACGCCTCAAAACACAAACTCCATGGATAACTTTGTACATTCATAAGTGTGAGCCATGCCCTTGAAGAGATGAGCTAACAGTAGCCAAGCAGTGCAATGTTTTTGAGATAGATAGTTTTATATTGGAAAATGAGGATAAATTGTACAACATTGATCATTGAACAATGCCTCAACAGGGTTTTTGAATTGTCTAATTCATTTTTCTTTTAGACACCAACCAGTGCAATAATTCCCGACCAGGGAATGATTTCTCGATTTTCCTTCAAATCATCGCCAATTTCTTCACTTCTTTCGTTTCAGTTTGCAAAATTTTGGTTTCTCTGTTGGCTTTAGTCTCCCATTTTCCCTTTCAGCTTTTCGAATGATCTCTTTGTAAATACTTTGCGATCTCTCTCATTGCTCAATAGCTCAGCTCCGATTTATGCATCTAAATTGATGAAATAATCTCTATTGGAGAAACTTAGTACTCATTTTTCATAAAAGTAACTCGTTAATGCAGAAAGTCTAAAAATCGATTCAAAACCACAACACGGTACGATGTTTAACGGACATTCAATGGGGTGTATATGCTGTTAGAAACAAAACTCTCGAAACCAGCAAATTTTTTAGGAAACTTTATTCAAGAAATTTAAAAAAGTAACAAAATTTACAAGGTTTACAAAGATGGATAAAATTTTAGCGATTGATGGGACGACGATCCAAAAGCAAAATTGGTCTTTGATCTAATTGTTGTGCGTGCTTTGAGCTCTAAATTTTGAAAAGTATAAGAAACAAAGTGACAAGCATACATTCGAGAAGATGATTTCGGGTTGTAATGTCGGCGGTCCTAAAAATAGAAATTTAAGTTTAAAATAAAAAAATCCTACCATCCGAGAAACCATTTGCATAAATGATTCTGTCGTCGTGTGGATCTAGCAATTGTATATTTCAAAGGACACCAAAAAGACTTCTGCTAATTTTTTTTATCTTAGACTTCGGGTTCAACGACTTGTAACAGTCAAGCTTCACTCATTGTTCGACGCCAAAAAATCCGACCTTCTTACCGGTGGAACCTTTACCGCCATCAGCAAGACTGTCGTTGACTTGTCGTTGCTCAAGCGAGATTTGTCAATGGAACAAAACGTACCTTTTTCCTTGCACAAAGACAAACTAAAATGAGATTATGATGACCGATTAGAATAGAAAACTAGCATTTTCAGTCGAACAGACTAAAGAATCACCGTTTGTTCCGACTTTGAGGCATCGGTGGTACTCTCCAACAAAATCGGCGTGCTCGTTGACTTTGCAGTAGCATTCTGAAAAACACATTAGACTTAAACTGAAATCAGCTTTACCCCTTGCAGCTGCCTCACTCGAGCAATCGTCTCGCTTTTGTCCTTTGAGCGATTGCTCAGCACGTTGTCAAGTTCCTTCTTAGATGTCGAATAGCGTCGAGACTGGAAAACAACAATGACCAAATATATTTTTAATTAACTTTTACCTTTTTCTCTGTTTGTGGGGTTTCTTTTTATGTTTTCTTTGGCACATTCCCTTCCTCGATGCTTCTCTCAGTGGGCACAGTTTTGGGGGCTGATGGTCTAAATTTCAACATAAAAACTTCAGATTAATGCTAAAAAATAACTAGTTCCTTACCCAGATGCCGTATCCAGAGTACTGTTCGATGCGGTGGCTTTCAACAGTGATGACCGTCGTTGATCTGCGGACCCATCGATTCTGATGCACCGCTTCCGATGTTCACTTGATTGTTGCTCATTGGCGGGCCAACGCTTTCATTTTCTGCTTGTGAGGGACCGGGTCCTAAAAAGGAAGATGCACGAGAAACAAGAAAGCATGTCGATAACAAGAAAACACACCCATGGGAACAGTCTTGAGGTGAGTGTGCGAAAGCTCAGTGATTGCCTTTCTCTTTTTGCTCTAAAATAAAAAATATCAAATTTTTCAGTGGAAACTGAACCGACAAAGGTGCAACACTCGGATCGAAACAATAACGACCATCACCTGAAGAAATACTCAATATAATGACAACAATGATAATCACCTGGATAAGTCTGAGCACTCCAAGTGCGATCGCCTTGGATGGCACAAAAACTTTTGGCGCCTAAAGACGCATGAAGAAAGAGTCAAACACAAACTTCCGATTCGTTCGAAGAGAAAGACGAGCCCGGGAACGGCAATCAATGGCGAGCAACAGCACCGGCATACAATTGACTCCGACCGACACCCCGACACGAAAATTGTGAGGGCCACCTAAAACAAAACGATTTTCGGTTTACCACAACAAAAAGATATCTGACTAGCTTACATAGAACTTCAAATAAGCGACTAGTGCAAGACAGGTTGGTCCCTCTTTCTTCTTGAGATCTCCAACTAAAAAATTACAACTTGTATACAACGTAAAATATCAGACCCTCTTTTTCTCCTCCTCTCTTTTCACCCATTTCCTCCTCGTTGCCCGACTCTCCGAGTTTCTTCTTCCTAAAAGAGATTCAATATCATAATCAACTAAAGCGCATTTTCTATTTAAAAAATTGATAAAATCACATAATTTAGTAACAATATTACCCAAAATCATACGGGACAATCCGTAAAACCGTCGGCCGCACTTTAATCCATTGAACAGTTTTATTAACAAGCCCACCAATTTACATAAATCATACATCGATAAGGGCATCAATATCAGTACTTCACACTTTTACATCTGATACAACAAAAATGAAATTAGATTAGTTAAAGAATACGAAAACAAGGGGGAATATGTCACAAGAAGTTTGTTTAGTAAATTCGTTTCTATCATTGGCCATTCGATCGCGACCAAAGGCTATTTCTTAATTGTAACGGAACCTCTGAGCAAGACAGAAAACATCTGGAGAGTCCGCTTTCCTCTCGAGAGAGCCCTCTTCCTTCTTTCTTATCTCCTCCTCTTCTTCTTTCTTCAATTGATCCTACAAATTGTAAATTTAATTTCATTAAAGTTAATCTTTTAAATGTTACCTCGAGACATTCCTGAATGAGAGTCGCCGGAATCATATAATTCTTGGGGCTGAAGATTGCCGCTTCTTCAATGGCGTTCCAGTGGTTCGTCGCTGGCATGCAAGTAACACTACAATTTGTGCCAATAAGTCCATTGACGCTCCAGCAAGCGCCGCCTAAAATTTTCATCTACAGAAATAAACATTCTTTTTACATAACGTATAACAAAAAATTTTTTACCTGAAGCTCCGGGTGAACTCTGTACAGTTCCGAGGAAAAATGGACCCAAAATGGAAAGCATAGTACATCCATTTGTCTATGGATTGAGCCATTGGAGGTGGCGATGAAGGAACTAAAATTGATAGAATTTAGTACTCAATAGGTGAAAGAGATCTCGTTACCAAATATGTTTTGTGCCATCAACAAACAATTGAAGGATACAAGGCAAGTGGTCGTCTAAAAATATTAGTTAGTGTTGCAATTAACTTGAATACATAAACGGTCTGTAAACCGGGAATGTTAAAACAACACAAAATTTCAGTATGATAATTGGGGAGAAATAAGCACTATGTAAACGGGAAATGGGCTGGGCGGACAGAGCTGTATGGTTAGTGAAGCCTGACTGCTACAAGTCTTTGAACCCGAAGTCTAAGATTAAAGATCCTTGCGTTTGAAAAAAAATTCTACGGAAACGGATAGGATCATCTGAAATATTACCCGCGAATGAGGACAGGGTCAAATTTAATCGCACAGTAATGCAATATTTTGTGAAAAGCATACCGTATTTTCTTTAATAGTAGTGCGCACTACTATTTTCTCAACCGTCCTCTAGCCTGCACTACTATTAGAATTTCCTTTTTTCACTAGATCCATACCTTTACCAGGCAATAATTAAAGGTATCATGTACGTATCTCATCCCTCTCTTCCAAGTAAATCGAGTTGCTGGTCGACGCGTCGAGAGGTGATGTCTTTCCATACAACAACTTAGCCAGCCAATTGATGCTGAAAATTTCTCGTCATTTTTCCATTTCATTTGAGCTTGGCATTAGATCATTTTGCGAGTCAATCGTAATTACTTTAATCGCTTTTCTCGGATCCAATTGATAAGCTCGTTGTCGAAAGCTGCGTCCTTCAATTTCCGACCACCACCTTCAAGGCGCTTCAATTATTTTCCTTTTGGTTTCACAAGATCGTCCTTTTGCTTACACCACTAAAGAAAATTTTGCCGATGAACACAGAATCTCTTAGTGGCGGCTGATTTGTCAGTCTTTTCCGCAAAAGCGACAACCATAAGCTTGGTCTCGACGTCAAAACGGCGTTTTTTCTTCGACCCCCTCTCGGATGGGGTCACTTTGCGTTTTCGAAAAGGTTCCTCATCAGGCTCCTCTTCGCCAGTTGCCGATAGATTGTCAGCAATATTGGTTTCATTGGCATCCAAGTTTCTTTCATCTTCAGGCACGAGAAAATCCTCTTTGCATTGAGCGTTCCAATCTCGAGCATCCTTTTCGAATTGATAGTGTTCATGCTTTGTACGAAACTCTTGCAATTGTTTGTCGCAATCGCCGTCCAGTTCCATTTCTAAAAAATCAAACTTTGAAAAGAATAAGAAAATGCTTGTAAATCAATAAAAGAAGAGTACTTATGGGTTATAGCTACCGTCTATTTTTCCATCATAAAAATATGTCAATTTTAGTGCAAGTAGATTTATTTTATGGGCAAACTATGTTTAAATTATACTTCTAAATAAAATTATAGTAGATGAAGACTAAGCTAAACTAAGAAAGGCATAGTTTCAGCCTTTGTTTAGTCAAGTGCTTAAGACCAAGGGTAAGACCCATAAGTACCAAAAGAAGTAGTAGCAATATGTCAAAAAGTTAATTACAAACACAATATGTTAGTCAGTACTAAATAAATAGTCACAATCTCATAATCGCATCTCATTTAGCTACCAGTATGCTTTTAAAACAAAGGGAAGTCAAAGGGAACAGCAAAAGAGCAAATTTTAGCAGGGTGCACTACTATTCTTTTCAACCCCCCTCCTGCCTGCACTACTATTATAGACTGCACTACTATTACAGAAAATACCGTAACAAGCAAGGCTCAAGAAAGTTGCAGGAAAGTTGTTATTGACATTGACATTATTATTGACAGTTAAAAAACAAAAACACTGTCGGGGATTTTCATTTAGTAAACTGAGTATCTTTAATGCTTAGGATCTTTAAAAAGTGTTTAAATATAAATAACCGTAATCAACTTTCTAGAACTTTTTGTTCTTTTTGGAGGGGGGATGGTTACTTTCCGCCAAGATTTTTGCGCAAAAGGGTCATTTGCGCAACTTTTCAACACGTTTGAACAAATGTTTTCCACAACGTTTTTAAGCACTTTTCAAAACTTTCACGAACATCTTAAAGACTTCCATGGCACTTTTTTCACCTTTTCCGACTTTTTTCTCAGCTCCATTTTTGAATATTGCATACTTCTTGCTGTTTTCCCCGACTAATTCGAATGAAAAGATGCGATTGATGATTTGGAAATTGAGAAAAATTGGAAATTTGTTCAAGATGAGGTCAAGTCTAGACTTTGCGGAGAAAAGAGACGAGTACTTTGTGCTTTTGGTTCAACGTACGCTTTCCAGAGCACTGAATTCTTCATTTTTCTTTAAAAGCAACTGTACTGTATTGTTCTGTACTGCATCGTACTGTATTGATCGTACTGTAGCGCACTATCCTTTATTAGACAAGAACAGAATTCGGGCTTGGTTGGTCGTGCTCCTTTGGTGAAGACTAAAATTTAATTTGTGAAATCGAGTGAATTTTGGTGCACCAGAGAGCGTGCGTTTGAAAAGCTTAGACTTACTTGATGAACGGAATTCTTGAATCTCCCCTCCAGCGTCGGCAACAATGGGGCACGCTTTTGGTGTTGCTGAGTCTCGAGATTTGCTTCACTAAAGAAAGATATTGTTTCAAATGTCCATGTTCTTTTCTCAGCTCCTAGATCTTTCCTAGCTATACTTTTAATACTTTTAATAGTAGAAATGCCTTGACAAACTGAAAATTCTCGAATTCTTTTCATTTTCACTCATTTTCAATCGTTTCACTCACTGATTTTGAAGTGAAAGACGAGGAGATGAATGGTGAGGATTGCGCAGACAATATTCACGAAAAGGCATCTGTAAAAATAGATTCATTACGCCAGACAGCCAGCATTTAACCTCAAATGTATTTGTGCTCAAATCTTGCAAACACATCCCTCTGGTGCACTGAATTCTTTGTTTTTCCTCACGATCTTGCAAGAAAATGAAGAATTATGTCCACTAGAAAGGATGCGTTTACAGGTGAGCGCAAAGTACACTCGAAGTCGACTCACACAACGGTGCTGGTCAGCCAGAGACGTTGATCGAGATCCGTGAAAAACCAGCGCTCCAGTCGAAGCGTCTCGTTGTTTGGGCCTAAATGATTCAAATCATTTGTGTATGCAATGACCGTGCCCATCCAAAAATGCGTTCTTTGATCAACTACTGCTTTGATGTTCAACGACCACGCGTGGAACACGTTCGGGTATGCTGAATGCATCTCTTCAAGAAAAATCATGATCATTTAGAGCCGTATTATGATGATTGCAGTACGAGAAAAGTTGCGGATGTCCAAAGAAGATGTAGATTTTTTAAACAGGCTCCGTGAAACAAAAATTGTTTAGATTAATGAAATTATTGAGCTTTCCAATTATGACGTCAAACAATGTATCTTCAATCTTCAAATGCGCAAAGCCATTCCCAACCTGCACATTACACAAAAAGATATTACAATTGTGGGTTTTATTCTTTACAGGGACAGTTGTGTTCTGCTTCAGAATGCTTCCGAAGCAGCTTGACGTTTACTTAGTAAATCTTCGACTCTCCAAGAAAAACAGGAAATGTTTTTTGTTGACTATGATGTCATGCCGCTCTTTGTCTTTGAGAATTATCTCCATCTGACAAACAATGGACGAAGGTTTGTAATTTTTTTGAAAAAGTTTTATTTGCATATTTAGCAAAGTCGACCATTTGGCCAGTATTCGTCGAGCGACTGAGTTCCTCGCTATGGGTGGATAAACAAATTCGTAGTGGTGGCGCTTGGAAATTGCTAAATGAACAGATGTTCTAATAACGGAGCTCTTACAAATTTTATATATTTAGTCAATGCTTTCTGCTGCTTCTATGGCTTTACCTTTACCTTCTATGGCAATGCATGGGCACTTCAAAACACAGGTATATTTTCTCAATGCTCGACATTCTTCTTTAGATTTTGTTCTCCGCATGGCTTAGTAAAAAATCGACAGCTGGTAAACGATTGCGCCTCACTCGACAAGTTGCTCAACATGCACATCTTAATTTTTAATCAGCTTTCTAATTTTCCTGCATTGTGAAACAAGATTACGAGGCCTTCGATCGGTCACGAAAATCTGGGAGCTGTGTCTTGAAAGCAAAATATCAAGGAATTTTTGGAGAAGTTGTTGCCACTTTCGTTGAATACGACTTGATTCCAGATGATGAATATTCTTTCGTTTGCTTGAATTTTTCTGTTTAGACAAAGGTTTCTAAAAGGACCCGAGCTTTAAAAAAGAGCACCGGGTGCTACCTTCTGCTCTTGATGACGTGGGAAAGGGAAAGAAACGAGAGTGAAGAGAGCAACGACAAGCAGGAGGCCGCTGGTGGCAAAAATGCAAGTTCGCTTGGTTTTACTTGACTTAGAGTGGCTTAATGTATTAGGTTGATGCATAAGTCTTTTTGTTCCTTTTCGTCTGCCGTTTCAAGCCAACAAATGCACCAATTAAACTACGGTTGATTTCATTAGAAAAACCAATTATTTTTCTGCAAAATAACATTAACGGGTTTAAAAATATTTAATGCCTGGATTTTCTTGAGAGTATGAAGTCGGGTAGTCAAAAAGGGCTAACTCGATGATGCGGTTTAGACACCTTAGCTAAAGAAAACCTATCTTCGTGTCAATAGATAAAAGATAGAGAAAAAAAGTTTGATATTTCGCCAAAATTTCAGAGAAATTCATTCAGCCAATTTTTCCGTAGAGTTTTTTATAGATTTTTACAAAAAACACGTTTTCACTCTCGAATTTCCTTGAAGATGAACCGAAATTGAACAATAAACACTTTTTATTTAGAACAAACTATAGATTCATTGGTGAATTTGTTACTTTTTAACAGAAGTACGAAAAAAACGAAAAGACTTATGCATCACGCGCCGATTTTGTTGGAGAGTGCCACTGATGCCTCAAAGTTGGAACCAACGGTGATTCTTTAGTCTGTTCGACTTAAAATGCTAGTTTTCTATTCTAGTCGGCCATCATAATCTCATTTTAGTTTGTCTTTGTGCAAGGAAATGGAAAAGATACAAAAGTCGAAGTCGAAGACTGGAGGATATGGATTAACAGAACAGAAAAACGATAGAAAAGTTTACTTATTGTTCTTTTGTGAACCTTTGATTTGTGTAAATTGATCAATGTTTTACATCAGAAAATATCCTAAGCAATTTATCTTCATTTTCCAATTTTGGCCGGAATATTTTGATCCATTCTTCACTCACTGTTGCTCATTTTTTTTGATTACAGATTCACTGCTGCCAGCCCTCTAAACTTTAAAGTCATTTCTTAAAAGTTACCCAATTAAACTCGGTACTTTTTCTTGTCACCCTCTGTGACGTCGCCTTCATTATTAGTGTTAGAAAGATCTTAGTGTTTTTTTTTGTTTACGATGTGTTATACATAGCTAAATTTATTCAAATAAATTTATGCACCACAAATAAATGTTAACCGTTTTATGCAATGAATTTGTAGTAACAGATAAATAAAATTTCTCAACTGCGAGGTGAAACCTGAGACAACTCAATTCAGAAGTGAAAAAATTTGAGATCAGAACGGAGAAGAGTGAAAAGCGAGACTAGAAGGCCAATAGGAACGTAGGAGCGAAATATCACAAATAGAATCATTACATTTAGTAAATTAGCGCTTTCCCATACACCCGGGGACTATGGTTCGTCAAGGCCGATAAAAAAACCATAAGCCGGCCCACCACGAAAAACCTCCCCCTTCTTCTCAACAGAAGCTTTGATAGAAGCACATTTCTCGTTTCCCAATTCACGCTAGAAATTATAAATTTAATTTCAATAATTAATTTTCTAAATATTACCACGATAGATAGTCTAATCTTAGTTGCCGGAGATATATAATTCGTGGGACTGTAGATTGCCTCTTCTGAAATTGCGTGGGTGTAGGTCGTCTCTGGCACGGTGATAACACCACAAATGATACCAATAAGCCCCTTGGCGCTCCAGCATGCTCCGCCTAAAATTTTTCATACAGAAATCAGCATTTTTGAACCTTTTTCTTTTGGGTTATACGACCAAAATATTTACCTGAATCTCGTCTCGAACCCGGTAGAGTTCCCAAAACTAATGGACCCATCGATTTGCCACTGCGGCAGAAATGGTGGCCAACTGAGTGAACGATTCCGGTTGAGTAGACTAATTGCTGTGTTCCAGTGTTCATGTCGCCAAATCCTGCCAGGAGGAAGCTCTCAGATTTCTCAGCTGGAACCAATCGCGGCGATTTCTAAAAAAATACTCGCTAAATAGGCAGTTTCGCAAATTTTACCGGGCCAATAGCCTTTTCGCTTCGGAGTACAATGAGGCCCAAGTGCTCTTCGATGTTCACGACGGTGACTTCGTACCCTTCATTACCGACGCCTTCATTAGTTTCACTCTTTGCAGGAAAGATTCGAAGAGCACTTCCGATTTGAAGTTGAAGGTGTCCCCCGTGACGTGTGACGAAATAGCGTGGATGGATGCACACCACCGTCGAATTTCCGGTCAGTAGATCGGAAGCATAGAACATCCATTTGTTTATGGTTTCGGGGATTGGAAGTGGCGTTGAAGAAACTAAAATTGATAGAATTTAGTGAATTTAGTAGGTGCAAGAGTGTTAATCTGGGTTGATCTAGTCCAAAATGTGTTAATCTAGTCCAAAATGGTAATACTCCCAATGAATTGTATAAGCTTGGAATTGTCTTTTTACCTTTGGGATCTGGCGATTCATGGCGAGCTTCAGCTGAGGACCCGGGAGATCTCACGATTGCAGTCGACGGTCGAAACCCACGTTCTCCTTCCCATTCAAGCTTATAAGTTTGACCCTTCCAATTGTCGCCGAGTTCATAAATAAAATCTTCACCTTCGGGACGGACCCTAAATTAATGCAATTATTCACTAATCAAACCATTAAATCACACAATGTTTAAGACTCACCCCAGAAACAAGTCATCTTTCCAAAGTGAAACTGGCAATTCTTTATCAAGCTGAAATGCACGTCGCAGAGTGTATTCGTTGATTTGACCACATCGAACTTGGACTTTGACGACTTTCTTATCTTTTCCCTGCACGATGATGTACTAAAATAAGATTATGAAAACCGATTAGGATAGAAAAACGTACGTTTTGTTCCATTAACAAATCTCGGTCGAGCAACGACAAGTCAAAGACAGTCTTGCTGACGGCAGTAGAGGTTCCACCGGTAAGAAGGTCGAATTTCTTGGCGTGGAACAATCAGTGAAGCTTGACTGTTACAAATCGTTGAAGGCGAAGTCTAAGATAAAAAAATTTAGCAGAAGTCTCTGGGAGTAAAAGATCTAGAACCAAAATTAAGGAAAGAACCGGTCGGAGAAAATGAAGAAGTGCCGATTGGTCTCAAGGAAAAATGAATGGCACAAAACAACCATCGATTTGCATGGTCAAGCAGTTGTTTGTATGGAAACGGATAGGATCATCTGAAATATTACCCGCCAATGAAGACAGGTTGTCTGGGTCAAGTTTAATCGCACAGTAATGCAATATTTTGTGAAAAGTATAATAAGTAAGGCTCAAGAAAGTTGCAGGAAAGTTGGTGAAAAATTGAAAATTTGTTCAAGAAAAGGTAAAGTCTAGACTTTGCAGAGAAAAGAGACGAGTACTTTTTGCTTTTGATTAAACGTACACTTTCTAGAGCACTGAATTCTTCATTTTTCTCTAAAAGTAACTGTACTGTATTGTTCTGTACTATATCGTACTGTATTGATCGTACTGATCGTACTGTATCGTACTGTATCGTACTGTATCGTACTATCCTTTATTAGACAACAACAGAATTCGGGCTTGACTGGTCATGCTCGTTTGGCGAAGACTAAAATTTGATTTGAGAAATCGAGTGAATTTTGGTGCACCAGAGAGGATGCGTTTGAAAAGCTTAAGCTTACTTGATGAACGGAATTCTTGAATCTCCCCTCCAGCGTCGGCAACAATGAGGCACGCTTTTGGTGTTGCTGAGTCTCGAGATTTGCTTCACTAAAGAAAACCATTCTTTTCTCAGCTCCTAGATCTTTCCTAACTATACTTTTGGTATCAAAAGATAGTAGACTTCAAGGGCTATCATTTGACACCAAAACACAAACTGTAGCTTAAACCAGCGCGGAGAATGAGACGTTCAAAGTAAGACTACGCGATTGTACGCTCGTCATTATGGCGTTCTATTAGAGTGCAATTTTTTTGGTCAACTTAAGTTGCTTTGGTGTCAAATGATAGCCTTTAAAGCTAGTATTTTTTTGGTATCAAAAGTCTAATTGGGAAAGACCTACCGTAAACACTGTAATAGTGCCCCACCCCCATAATGACGGTGTGGAATGTTGCGTAGTCTAGCTTTGAAAGAGTTTTTCTCGACACTGGTTTAAGCTACAATGTTCGTTTTGGTATCAAAAAATAGCTGAAATTCAGGGCTATTTTTTGATACCAAAGACGCATTTTTTGAAAGTACGAGCGCTTTGAGAAAAATGAAATACTAAAAACTAAAAAACTTTTGCGACTACGCGACTCTACGAGCGGGCGGGGTACTATTACAGTATTTACGGTAGGTCTATTTTCCATAAAATAGCAAATTGTGTTTTCTAAAATGTGCTCTCTTTGTTTTTGAAGGTATTCAGTTAATGAATTGAGTAACTTTTGAGTAAATTTCTTGCAATTTTCCAAAAAAATAATTTCATTTTTCATTACTTTTTTCTATTAGTAGCGATTTTTGATAACTTGTTTTTAATTTTGTTGATTTACTTTCATTATTTAATATATTTCTTTAGGATCGAGGGCCACTTCAATTCATCCATTTGGAACACACGGAATCATCGCTTCGCTTAGGCAACTTTCATTCGATCCCTACCTCAGGGCAATGCTTTAGAATCAGTAGAAATTATTGATGGGATTTTTACAGCTTGGGAAAATGTGAACCGAAAAATCGCATTTGAGCTGGATCCGACCCGACCCGACCCAAAGCCCATGTCACTATTTGCAAAGCTGAATTGAATCCCTGACTTGCACAGGCCAGAGTCGGGCAGAGACCAAGATCGGCCTGGAATTCACTGCACCAGAAAGTGTACGTTTGCAAGACTCGAGCACAAAGTACAGATGGGCAATTCTAAACCAAGCCCGACAGGATTACGGTACTTTGGCTAGTCACTTTGTGTACTGTATTGACATGTACACTTTCTGTCTGTCCAACTAGGATTGAAGAAGGGATTGGATTGAAGCTCCAACTAGGATTGAAGAATAGACTAGATCAGTTCGCCTGGCATATGTCTTGGGTCAAGAATCAGGCTTGAAACTGGCCTGAGCAAGTCCGGGATCAGTCCAGAAAAGCGGGATTCAGCTTGGTTAGAGATTTGTGACCCAAGATTTGACAAATATCTTTCAAAAAACTGTACATGTCTTGTTGAGCCCATGAGAGAGCGCCCTGGGGACTCGAGTCGGCGACGGCTCGAACGCGGAGTGGAGAACCGGAGGTGGGCTGAAAGGATGGGAAAAAGATTTTGCTGACATTTTGACCTCAAAAATATTGCAGACTCAGCTTTTATGAGAAAATCTTTCGTTTACCTTGATCACCTTGACTGGGGTGGTGTTTGTGCCGAGGTGCGGTTGAGCGGCCGGTTGCTCAGGCTGTGGTTCCTCGCTTCCCGTTGCTGTGCCGGCTTCTCGAGTTGGCTAAAGGCATTTTGTAAGTTTTTGATACTATTCTATAGAGGAAATCTTAGGCTTTCAAATGATAACAAATAGAGTTTGATTGGTCTAGCGGAATCCTGAGAAAACGCTCAACGCTCGATACTGCTGAGTCGTGGGTAATGACGATTTTTTTTAGCCATTTATTTTTGACGAATTGATTGGAGCCATTTATTTTCATTTTTACCATTCTTTTTGCATTCTTTTAGACTAAAATTGCTTACTTTTCTTCGTAAACTGATGAAGATATAGGTAGAAATGCCTTGACGAACTGAAAATTCTCGAATTCTTTTCATTTTCATTCATTTTCACTCATTTTCAATCGTTTCACTCACTGATTTTGAAGTGAAAGACGAGGAGATGAATGGTGAGAATTGCGCAGACAATATTCACGAAAAGGCATCTGTAAAAATAGATTCATTACGCCAGACAGCCAGCATTTAACCTCAAATGTATTTGTGCTCAAATCTTGCAAACACATCCCTCTGGCGCACTGAATTCTTTGTTTTTCCTCAAGAAAATGAAGGACTCAGTACACTAGAAAGGATGCGTTTACAGGTGAGCGCAAAGTACACTCGAAGTCGACTCACACAACGGTGCTGGTCAGCCAGAGACGTTGATCGAGATCCGTGAAAAACCAGCGCTCCAGTCGAAGCGTCTCGTTGTTTGGGCCTAAAGGTATACTGTAAAATAAGTTATTCAATTTCAACGACTGTTACCGTAATCTGTTACAATATTTCTGTAAATCTTACCCATTTCGATGAGTGACGCGTGCGAGAAAAAGCTAATCACAAGCACAAATGCGACAAGGCAACCGGAGATCGAAAAGAACGCCAATGACGTCACCAATATCAAGAATCTTCTAAAACATTAGAACAAGTTCAAGAAAGATTAGAAAAATAATAGGAAAAGAAACAGTCAGTCGAGTCAGTCGAATAGTCAGTTCTTTGACAAATCACTATTTTGTTTCAAATAGCCCCATAGCTACCATAGCCCATAGCCCATAGAACTACCGTAGCCCGAAATCTTAGATTTAACCAAAAACGAGCCAAAGAAATGATCTTCGATAGATCTAGATGAATTTTCTCTTTCAAAAGCAAAAGAAATTTCGCAACCGGATCCGAACCAGGGTGAAAAAAGCAAAGGCGGGATTAAGGCCTCGCACATTTACCTCTACACTATCTCGTCACGGTTGGGGGCAAAGGAAATAGCTTATATATCCTCGAGGTGCGATTTTCCGAGACTTATTATCCACAGCGAGACACGTGTACGCGACAATACTTATCAGCCACCCTGTATTCTGTCTCTTGTCTTCTGTGTCTCCGAAATCGTAGTTTTACAGAAAACTCACTTATAATTATGTCTTCCAACACAATTGTTCAGCCAAACACAATGATGATCGAATTCCTCGACGCACATATTGCATCGACGGCAGTGTTTTGTGAAGTTTTTCCTGGAAAGTAGATACCAAATAGCTCAGTGGTTAGAGCATCTGTCAAAGAAGAAAGAAAGAAAGAAAGAAAGAAAGAAAGCAAAGATCAAGAGTTCAATCCCCTCTCCCAAAAAGCTTTCTTTCCCATTCCTTGCTCATTCCCAAGATTCATCATCTAACATCTCATCTAACATCTCATCTAGCATCTCATCTAGCATCTCATCTAGCATCTCATCTAACATCTCATCTAACAATTCATCTAGCATCTCATCTAACATCTCATCTAGCATCTCATCTATTAGGTTGATGCATAAGTCTTTTCGTTTTTTTCGTACTTCTGTTAAAAAGTAACAAATTCACCAATTAATCTATAGTTTGCTCTATAAAAAAAGTGTTTTTTTGTTCAATTTGCATCTTTTTAAATGAATTTCGGTTCACTTTCAAGCAAATTCGAGAGTGAAAAACGCCTTTTTCGTAAAAATCTATAAAAAACTCTACGGAAAAATTGGCTGAATGAATTTCTCTGAAATTTTGGCGAAATATCAAACGTTTTTTTTTTCTCTATCTTTTATCTATTGACACGAAGATAGGTTTTCTTTAGCTAAGGTGTCTAAACCGCATCATCGAGTTAGCCCTTTTTGACTACCCGACTTCATAATCTCAAGAAAATCCAGGCATTAAATATTTTTAAACCCGTTTTAATGTTATTTTGCAGAAAAATAATTGGTTTTTCTAATGAAATCAACCGTAGTTTAATTGGTGCATTTGTTGGCTTGAAACGGCAGACGAAAAGGAACAAAAAGACTTATGCATCAACCTATTAGCATCTCATCTAACACCTCATCTAACACCTCATCTAGCATCTCATCTAACATCTCATCTAACATGTTAGATGAGACTTGCGGTTTACATTTTTGTTTTAGGCTTTTGTTTCCAAAATTTTGCTCCGACAATAAAATCTGGCTGAAATTTAACACAGTAAAATCACTAAAACTCGATTTTTAAAAAATTTGTTGAAGGGATTTCGAAAATTCTTTTATTTTCGGATTCAGCACATTTTTCTGCGTCAATCGGCTATTCAAACGTAAAAATCCTATAGAAAACGATTTTTTTGCCTTATTTCGCGCGGATGTGTAACATCTCATCTAACATCTAACATTATTCATCCAACAATTCTCGAGAAACTTACACCGGTATTTCGCACACATTGCAATACTGATTCTCGATGACATGTCGATGACGAAGCGGATCGAATGGAAGCGGTTTTATGCCCTGTAGCTACTGTATACGAATTGAATATCTTTTCTAGATGTAGCAAAGAGTACTGTTGTGTACTGGGGAAGTTTACAGTATTCTTTTGTACAATATTTCCCAGCTTACCAATTTCCTTTTCTCTTCAAGCGCCTCTGGAATTGGATCAAAAATTGTCAAGAAGAAGACTTGGATAAGGATGAGGGAAAGGCCTAAAAATGTCTTTGCTCACAGAAACGCGTCTTTTCTTACCGACGAACGATGAAAAGGACTTACCGACGATGAAAACGATCGTGAGATATGGGGTGAACAAGGGCAGGGTTGAGATCGTCTCCAGCAACAATTCAATCAACAACAATGCCCAGCCGAACATCTGAAAGGTAAAGGATTCGAGAATTTCGTGTCCCAGCTTTTAAACTACCGTAAGCTTTCCTCTTCAAACTATTGATTACGGTAGTTTAAAGGCTGAGCATTGAGCTGAGCTGAGCATTGAACTGAGCTGAGCATTGAGCTGAGCTGAGCATTGAGCATTGAGCTGAGCTGAGCATTGAGCTGAGCTGAGCTGAGCATTGAGCTGAGCTGAGCTGAGCATTGAGCTGAGCTGAGCTGAGCATTGAGCTGAGCTGAGCCTAACTGACTTGAGCGGTGGATGGGCGTCGTCCTCTACAAATCAAACCCATCGAAGCTGCTTTTCTCGGCTCAAAGATCTCCTCCGTTTCCTCTTTTTCGTCGAAAATTCGTCCCACATAAAGAAATGGTCTAAGAAAAAATACTTTTAGATACTTTTAGAATACTTTAAGAGTACTATAAAGGTAAAGAATAGCTCCTGAGTTGGATTATTGCGATATTCACCGGAAATTGTGTCTAATCCATTGTAAATCCGCCTGCCATTGTATCTGTCGTAGCCGTTTACGAATACGAATCAGGGTATTTCTGGGCATCCAATCAAAAAGTCATCAACATAAAAATGCTCATAATACATAGATTTTATAATAAGTTTTTCAAATTACCTCATTTGGTTCAGTAGAAAATTTTTTATAGCCATTTTTGAACCGAAACTTTAGCGACTCAGAAAAAATTTTCTACTCAGCCAAAAAACTTGCCTAATAGCTCATTTTGTAGCCAATTTGATGTAGATTCTTAAAGTAAAGCTACATTGAACATTTGTTTTGTCAAAACTAGGAGAAAGAGGACGAGGAACGACTTCAGTTGAACTCGGTCGCTGTTTTCACATTTGAATCTTGCCCTTAAATTGTTCCTCGCCGTCTTTCTTCTACTTTCAACGAACAATTGTTTTAGATGACTTTACTTTAAGAATCTACATCAAACTGGCTACAAAATGAGCTATAAAGCAAGTTTTTTGGCTGAGTAGAAAATTCTTTCTGAGCCCCCAAAGTTTCGGTTCAAAAATGGCTATAAAAAATTTTCTACCGAACCAAATGAGGTAATTTGAAAAATTTATTATAAAATATATGTATTATAAACATTTTTATGTTGACGACTTTTTGATTGGATTCCCGGAAATACCCTCAATTCGTAAACGGCTACGACATATCAACAGTACATTGATCTACAGTACTCTTTTCCTGCACCAGTAATGGGAAAAGGGTACTGTCGAATTTCTGTAATTGGCTACTACAGTACTCTTGTAGGATTTCGCTTGCTTTTAAGCAAAAAAAGAATAGCTCCTTTGAGGGTTTTGCAGCTTTTCTATACAACTACAGTAATTCTATAGTACTCATTAGCGTACGCTGTACTATACAGTACTGTGTACTGTATAGTACGCTATATAGTACTGTGTACTGTATAGTACAGCCAGTAATCCTACAATACTTTTGAGCATACTCCACTGTACAGCACAATACTGTGTCCGATTGATCCGATCGGATTCACCCCGCCCATTTTCGCCTTTTTGCCGTTGGCAAAATGCGTTTTTCTCAGCTTTCCCTAAGCCAATTCTAAAGCTTTTTCTATCATTTGATAGGTAAAAATAATAGCTATCGAATGGTATTAAATAAGACGTCCAAATTGTATCCAAATTGTATCCAAATTGAAAAAAATAACAAAAAACAAAGTTCCTCAAATTTCGATATATTTGATACCATTCGATAGCAAAAAGGCGAAAGTAAGCGAGGCGAATTCGATGGATTGGATGGATCGGATCGCATGTCCACTGTATAGTCCAGTAGCTACCGTAATCCCACAGTGCTCACCTCCGAACGAGACGAAAAACGGCGAGAAACGAGCGCACGACCCGGCGCTGGCACATGCGAATCGGGAAACGAAACGTTGTGCACAATTTACACGCTTTTTTTGTGTACAGGCAAATTCTATGACGCTCTTTTTTGTAAATCTACCGTACACCTTTTTGGAATATACAGTAAAGCTTATCGGATAGTACAGCTTATCGGATAGTACAGCTTATCCAATAGTAAAGCTTATCCAATAGTACAGCTTATCCAATAGTAAAGCTTATCCGATAGTAAAACTATCGGAATCGAGACATTTGACGAATTTTCAGTGACTAGCTCGAGTTTGACGTTTCTGAAAAGACGAGTTGAGGGAAATTTTAAATGTAAATTGAAATGTAAATCGAAATGTAATTGAAATGTAGTTGAAAAGTAAATTGAAATTGAAATGTAAATCGAAATGCAACTTGAAATGTAAATTCAATTTAAATTGAAATTTGAGCTTACTCAGTCATCTAAAGGAGAAAGATTTTCGAAACTTTTTATTAAAATATGATCAAATTCATCGGTTTGATCGATTTCAAAAGAAAATTTATCAAATTTGACAAAATTCTAAAAATTCAGTGCTAAGAATAAAAGTTTAACGTGTTTTGGGAACAATATTTGATGTCGAAAATCTCAGAGAAATGCTTGATTTTCCAAATCACTGAGTTTTGACGCAATTTCTAGAAAAATTTGATCAGATAGGTGAATAGGTTTAAAAATTGATGGGAAAGGGGAAAATTTTGCAAATTTTTTTGCTCCAGGCACTCTCAGTTACCCGGGAAACGCCATCATTTTCTCTGAATTTCCCCGATTTCCCAATTCCTCGAAGAATTTTCATTTCTTTCTTGAAAAGGCCAAGAAAATGGCAAAACAGCTCGATTACCCTCTTCATTTTTTAACCATTTGACGTTTTTGATTCTTTTCTTCACTAAATCCAATTAGTTGAGAGAAATGACGAAGAAGAAGTGCTGTGAAACTCACTATTTCATTTTGTTTTACTAGTCTTGCGTACAATTTTTGAACAAGTTCAGCTTTGGAGGTGACTAAGAACTTTAAAAGGCACCTATTTTAGAAGGCTACCGTAACGAACCGACGAATTTTCAAAACTGTCAAAATTATGCTGAAAATTCAAACTCTAAAACCATTTATTAGTCAGATTATTTAAATATTATGAAGACCCGTAAGGAAGAAAAATTAAAACAAGAACCCGTGAAAGTAATCCAAAAAAATGCTAAACAAATTGTTGCTCGTTGAAGTGATCGCGAGAAATCTCATCAGTTCCATCACCAAGAAAAGGTACCTAGAAAAATTAGTATTAAAGCCAAATTTTCAAATCAAATATTTTAAAAGAGCTACTGACTAAACAAATTTTTAATTGTAACTTTCAAAAGAAAAACTGAAAACTTAAAAATAGGCTTGGCCTATCAAATCCTTATCAAATCTAAATCTGGATTTAGATTTCATAATATTTGAAAGCCAAGTTCACTGCCACACCAGACTAATGATGGCACCGTTTTGTACTGAGCAAGCTTTTGTACAATTAATTCTGATGATCCATGTTCTAAAAAATTCACCTCTTCCTCATCCCCATTTTCTTCTAGCAAATTCTCTTCGTATTGTTGCTGATTGATGAGCTCTGTCGAAATGGCCACAAATGTGCACACCGTCTCGTGCTGATGTCGTTTTTGAGAGGTGCCAAAAGTCGCACCACATCCTTTCATGCAAAAGTAGCGACGCCTAGAAATTTAGAAGGCTGGAACGGATATGAAACGGTTCACTAAATTACTAAAAAAAACTAACATTTGTCCAAAGTGTTTCTCTTTCTGATGATTGTTCAGAATCGCTCCCGAGACAAATCTCTGTCCACAGCTGTCGATCACGCAAACGAACGGTCTCTAAAATTGAAAAATCAGAGTATTTAGTAATTGTATGGTCATTATTATCAAAGTTTACATATCACAACTAAAAATTTCTGCATTCGATATGGTCCATTTTTTATTTTGACATCAAATCCAATCAATTTTACCTGATCCAAATGTCGCCGCACGTGTAAACGCATTGGTGTTCGCTGCGAGAAAGCCATCCCGCAAATCTCGCACGTATACGGCTTTTGACCGGCGTGCATTTGACGATGAGCCTATAATGAAAAAGGCTGCACAATAACCCAATGCTACTGGAGTTCATCACTAATCTCGCTTTTTAAATATATGTAGAACTCAATACTCTAATGTACTGTAAGCTAGCCATTAACTACAGTATCCGATTGTATCGTATCTCTAATGATACAGTAGTTAGCTAGTACTTACAGTAGTACTAGCTAACTATAGCTTTAATTACTTACTAGGAATCTCACCTCAATTCGACTCGGATACTTGATCACTCGCTCGCAAGTCTTACAAAACCAGGTCGTCGGCTTCCGTCGATGATGTGGGCTTGCTGAGTCGACATCTTGTCCACGAGCCACCGCCTCGATGATCCAATCCAAATTGCTGAACAAAGAGATTTGATTGGAAAATAGTTGGTTTTGATATAATGTTTTGGAACATTATATTAAAGGAATACGGTAAGTAACTTAATCCTTACCGAGCCGGTTTATAATCGCCTTTGTTTCTTGTCGATACCTCCGCCGGACTCACCATTTCCACGTAGGCGGTGTCCAGTGTCACCTCTTCTAACTAAAATTTTAACTTCCGTGAATGTTCAATTTGCTAGAAGTTTAGTAAACATTTAAATATTGCTTTAAAATCTTACCTTCTGAAAGTGAGTGCCCGTTTTTCGACCTTGGCCTCGTGGTGCTGGGCTGGGGTCGATATATAAACGAATTCCCGTCGACGGTCCTTCACCGTCTTCTTCACCGTCTTCTTCACCGTCTTCTTCCTCGTCATTTGATGAATGTCTAAAATATAAAAATTAATAACTTTGCGGCAAATTTATTAAATTTCTAGGTCCTACGCTGTTCTACCCTTTAGGCTACAATTTAGGATAGTGACACAAGTACAAATGACCAACTCTTGCTTGAAAAGCACATTCGACATATCGCCAAATCCGGAAGCCGTAGTTGGGATGAATTCCTCTAAACAAATTCACGATTAGCAACTTAATACTAGACAATTTTTACCAGAAAATTGTCAAATTTACTTCAATTGCTCATAAAAATTACCTAAAACAACATGGTCCTCAAATTCCGAATAACCGTCATTGGCACTGCAAATCGCACTCTCGTCACTTCTAAATGAAAACCTTAGAGAAGTCAGATAACATAACAAAACCTCGATTGTTTAATCTTTTGACTTTCAAATGATGATGATGGATGAAAGGACGGATCGTCGATTTCCTGGGACATCACCGTCACCTCTTCACCAATATTCAACAAGCGTTGATCGTCTTGTGAAGCAGAGTTGTCTAAAACAATATATAGTCGATATGTTTTAAGTGAACATCGTCCCAGCAAAGGCTGTCAAATACTAAAAATCTATCTAAGACGTATAACTCACCACAAACAATAAAATCCTCTCCTCCGTCAACGCATTCTTGCCAACTTTTATCGGAGATCACGACCTGATGTGAATGTCCGTGATCGAGATGCGCTTCAACCTAAAAAGCGACGCTAAAACTTCGGTTTACTTATTTCTCTTTCAAACATGAAGATCTTAAAACCAGCCTAAGCTAATTGTAAGCCAAGTAAACAAATTTTAGAAACCTGTGATGGATCGGCGTTAATGTATCCACATCGAGGGAGTGGGCACATAAAAATCTGCGTACTTTCTTCAGTCTCGGGCATCTAAAATGAAAATAATCCACTGCAAAAAGTTCTCATAAAGTTCATATCTAGTAATTTTTGCATACATGTGCTTCATTAGGCAAAATCGTGGGCAAACCATAGAATTCCTCTTCCATCAGCATCATTTCCGCATCCTCGACAATCCTCTGGTGTATCTAAAGCAAATCTTTACATTTAAATTACTAATAGCATGTTTAATTCAGAAACAAGCCAACCTTTTCGTGCGCTTTTCGAAGATTTAGCGAAACGAAGCATTTCTCGCAAAATGTGCATTTGAACGGGCGCTCACCACGATGCGTTCGAAGATGAACCTAAAAGAGTAATTGAAGCACGGATCTTCACAATGTCTGATACAACATTAAATATAATACTCCTAATAGGTGAGGATAGTCTAAGTTGTTTTACAGTCAGATCTGTTTTGAAGTTGTTATTTACCACAGCCCAAGTTACCTTCAATGGGTGTCCCTGAGTGAAACGGGCTGGGCAAATCGGGCAAGCAAAGGGCTTCTCGCCAGTGTGCACCCGTAGATGTTCTTTGATCTTTGACGGATGTTTGAAGGTTTTATCGCACTCTTTACAGTGATACACCGAGGCGGGTGACCGTTTAATCATTCGGTATCGTTTCCGACTCGCCTAAAGCGTTTTGGCTCAAACTTTTTCATGTCGTGTTGAGGTTTTAAGTGTTATGGATGTTTGTTTGGGTAAGAAAATTTCTTGATCGCAAATCGAATAGAACTAACCGTATCGGAAGATTCAAATAGAGCTTCTCGGGCGGCGTTTCTCTCAGTCTCGTGTTCGTTCTCTCGGCGACGAACGGTTGATATCAAATTCATGTCCTCTTCCAGCTCATCATCAATCGAATCGGCTCTCTGGAAAAGGAAGCATCATGAACGGTAAAAGATTTCAGTTTTCAATGGTATTAATGTAAGTTCTCACGCATGTTGGTATCGTTTTAAGAAAATTCCCAGGATAAGACAAACAGTTAGATATGGTACCGCATCAATCTCGATCTCCTCATCTTCTTCAATGTGATGTGGTGTTCCAGCGATTTCCTCATAGTTCAGCTCCGATTCATGCATCTAAATTGATGAAATAATCTCTATCGAATAAATTTGGTACTCATTTTTTTGTAAAAGTAACTCGTTAATGCACAAAATCCACAAATTGATCCAAAATTACAATACGGTACGATGTTTAACGGACATTCAATGGGATGTATATGCTGTTAGAAACAAAACTTTCTCGAAACCAGCAATTTTTTAGGAAACTTTATTCAACAAATTTAAAAAAGTAACAAAATTTACAAGGTTTACAAAGATGGATAAAATTTTAGCGATTGATAGGGCGACGATCCAAAAGCAAAATTGGTCTTTGATCTAATTGTTGTGCGTGCTTTGAGCTCTAAATTTTGAAAAGTATAAGAAACAAAGTGACAAGCATACATTCGAGAAGATGATTTCGGGTTGTAATGTCGGCGGTCCTAAAAATAGAAATTTAAGTTTAAAATCAAAAAATCCTACCATCCGAGAAACCATTTGCATAAATGATTCTGTCGTCGTGTGGATCTAGCAATTGTATATTTCAAAGGACACCAAAAAACTTTACATTCAGGTACATCGTAGCATTGCTCTTCGACGATCCTGAAAGGAAAAAAGTAAACGTATTCAAAAGCAAACCAACTCCTCAAATTCCCCATCTAGCGCTTCAATGTAAACCAATTCTTCATCGGGATGCATAGCAATCTAAATAATTACTCACTCTAGCATTAGATTTAAGAAACCTTATTGAGTTGCACCATTGGGTGATCCCGTTGTATGTGTTCAACCAGATATCTAAACAAAAATTGAAAAGGGATAGGAACAAACTGGAAAAGGTAATAGGAACAAACTTTTTCCTCGTAAAACCACGAAGACAGTCGATTACAACACATTTGTGGCGCTAAAAAAAGAGATTGGTCTGTAAAATTTTAATAAATTCTACCTTTACTCCGACATGCACCGTCTTCTCGTGCTCATTTCGATCGGCGATGCTCACAAACGAAAGCCCGCACTCCCAAGTGCAAAGATACGGTCGTTCGTCTGAAATGTTAAGCAGGTTACTTTTAATAAATCAATTCTGGATCTATCAATCTCAAATAGATCAAGTTCCAGCTTTATCTGACGACCCTAGACCAATTCATGACTTCTAAATCACTTACTTGTGTGCTTCCGTCTCTCGTGTATCTTCAACGAGTGTGGTGTCGTAAAGCGTTGATCGCATTTCTCGCACGGGTATGGCTTAACTCCAAGATGAGTGCGCATATGTGCCTAAAGTATCCAATAGTCATTTTTCAAATAAATCACTTTGTTAGAAATGCTAAACTCTACAAATACTAACCTGAATTTTGCTTGGATACCGGAGCTGAAGTCCACAAATCTCACATTTTGTTTCGGTGACGCATCGTCGAGCAACTTGATTCACTTTCTTTGCCGTTTGAGGCACAAAAGTGACCGAATTCACCACATCATTGATAACAGATTCAATTCTGAACATGTTGGGTCAAAAAAAAATGATTCACTGAATAACTTGCCGAAGGGTTTTCGCATCATTGATGTTCGTTGTTTCTGGAGTCATCACTTCGGCAAAAATTTGTGGCATTAATCTAAAACAACATGAAACAGTGGTCGGGATTTACGGTAAGTCTTAAAATTTCACAATACCGTTTATCAAGCCTATCTATCATAAATGCTTCTCCATTATCGTCCATCAGGCATTCCGCATCGCTGTCCTCATTCACGTAGATCAACTTTTTTCTTGGCTTCAAATGTGGTTGAGGTGGTCCTTTGCGACGCTAAATTAACGCCATTAACACCATTATTGCTTGATAATGTGTTTTTGATAAAACCCACAATTCCTTGATGCGAAAGCTCGTGAGCGTTTTTCAACGATCGACTGGCGAAAGATCGACCACAAGAACACGTGAAAGGTGTATCCCCATAATGAGTTCTAAAACAAAAGATTTAATCTTGAAAAGAAGTTTTCTTTTATAAGGTTATGAAATTCTCAGTTGAAAACAAAAAAAAATTCATTTCATTTTGCTAAAGGATTCACCTGACATGATTTCTCCATGGTGTACGCTGGGTGAATCTCTGCCCGCACATCTCACACTCAAATGGTTTTTCGCCGGTGTGCGTTCGCAGATGAGCCTATGTATTACTGATTTAAGAACAAAATCTATCATTACTATGAGCAGATATCGGTTAAAATGAACTTTACGGTCCAAAAGCTCAAATTTTTTAATTTAAAAATTTTTCCCCTCGTTATTTTTGTTTTTTTTTGTGCATAACTAGGCATAGTAAAACATAAAAACTGATTTTAAATATATTTTGGCTCTGGACCGTAAAGTTCAATTTAGCTCAGCTATCAAATAAACAAAATCCACCTGTATTTTAGATGGATGTTTCAGAATGATACCGCAAAATTCGCATTCGACGATCGTAGCCGGTTTTCTGAAAAAGAAAACTTATAGTTTTTATGTTTTAAAAACAACATTACTATTTCAAAAGTCTTATTATCTTCTCAAAATCGTAAATCTTCAAAACATACCTATGGCTCGTTGATGGTTGTGATGAGATATGCTCCTCAAAGTACGCATTCGTATCGATAGTTTCCGGGTCGATGAATCTAAATCAGTCTTATTTCATTCAATAAAAAGTTTTTTCATTTCATAATCCCTTTATGACAAAAAAAACTCACTAAAAATTATTTGCAAAGCTTAAAAACTTACACATAAGAAGTTTGCGGCTGTTCTTCGTCAAATGTGGCACAATCTGCGTAAGCAAGCTAAAAAAGAAAGCTTTAGAAAGCTAAAGAAAAGCCAGTACCTAGTTTAATGTATGGTTCAACTATTTACCAGAATGTAGATTTTTAAAGTCTAAAAACCAAACCTGACTCGGGTTCACGATTTCTTCGAAATTCGGTTCCACCCAGTCGGTGATAAATTCCACGGGTACATCACCCATCTAAAATAAACGAATATAGAGTTTTATGAAGAAAAAAAACAATAGAAAGCGTCAAGGTCTGGTAAAAGTTGGGCAACTTTTATACAACGACTATTGTCAGTTTCTTTTATACTAACTTTCTTCTTTTCTTTTCTAAAATGCTCTAAACTGTCTAGACAAAAGTACTGTAACTAAAAGGTATAAAACGCTTTAATTATTGCGCTTTTTCATTAATTTGCATCTTTCTCTTACGGTCCCGATTTTCATCTTGTGTTCCCCTATTTCTCTCAACCCTCGATTTCTAGTTTGTAGCCAATCCCCACCACCAACTACGCGATTTTCCCCTCGCAAACAGTGCGATTTCGTCGATTTTCTCGATTCTTCCCTCTCCTTTTACTTGCACAATAACTTTACTTATCGTTTTTTCATCGAAATTCATTAGTTTTTTTCATTTCAGAACATCAAACGATGGTCAAGGAGAGAGCTTTGTACGATGTACTAGGCGTGGACCCCAGCTGCTCAGAGGGCGAGCTGAAGAAAGCCTATCGAAAGTTGGCGCTCAAATATCACCCTGACAAAAATCCAGATGAGGTAATTTTGGTTTTTTCAAGTACTAAAGGGTGCTTTTTGATGTTGATGTGTTATAAACAAAAGAAAGCTTTGGTGTAATGTCATCATTATGAAATAGCGTTCCAGGTTTCGTAAATTATACAAATTTCGCTGTTGCCTTGATACTAAAGTCTTTGAATAGGTATAAGCGTGGTCTAAAAACCTTTTATCGATTTGTCTAACACCTGTTGTTTAGGGTGAACGCTTCAAGAAGATATCACAAGCCTACGAGATTCTTTCCGACAAGGAAAAACGCGAATTGTATGATCAACATGGAGAAGAGGGACTTCAGGTACTCTTTAAAGTTATGTTCGCTCACTAAAGCTTTATTTTAGGGTGGCGGTGGTGGTCATAATCCCATGGACATTTTCAACATGTTCTTCGGTAAGTTTTTTCAAAGTCACAAATAAAACATTGAACTTTGAGTATATAAAAGTTTATAGGATCATTGTCAATTTTTAAAATTTTAAGTTTATAGAACAAAGAGTCATTTTAAGTTTATAAAATCATTGTCAAATTATGTGCTCTTTAGGTGGTGGCGGAAGGAGTCGTGGGATGGTATGTTTTTATGCGACGTTTTTTATATTTTTATGCAGGCCCATAAAATTTAGGCGCCAAAAGTTCGACCAACCGTTCATAATTTGCCGTGCACTCTCGCACAGCTCTACAATGGTTGCACAAGAAAGTTGAAGGTAAACTTTAATGTGGATTAGTAAACCACTCGAATGATAATATGATAACTATACTCTACTCTAGATCACTCGAAACATCCTCTGTGCTGGATGTGCGGGACTTGGTGGAGCCAAAGGCACCGTGAAGCAATGCAGCGAGTGTAATGGACGGGGTGTTGTTTTGAAACTCCACCAGCTAGCTCCAGGTATGCTTTAAAATAAAATTGTATAATAAAAATGTGTTGTATCACTGATGCAATTATTATAAGTTTAAAAATTTTAGGATTTGTTCAACAAAGCCAAGCTCCTTGTCGACAGTGCTCAGGCTCGGGAGAGTTCATAGCGGCCAAGGATCGTTGCAAGACCTGTGATGGAAAGAAGAAGGCACTTGATAAAATGAAGTACTCAATGACTTATCTGAAATTTAGATGAAAGAGGAAAAGATTCTCGAAGTGCACATTGAGAAGGGCATGAAAGATGGACAAAAAGTCGTGTTTTCTGGTTTGAATTAGCTTTCATGCCGGTTTAATTGCCATTTTTAGGTGAGGGAGATCAAGAGCCAGGCCTGCCAGCTGGAGATGTTGTCATTGTGCTTGATGAGCAGCAGCATAACACTTTTGTTAGAAAGGTATGGTAAATGCTTTAGGTTTAAGTTAACATGCTGGTTTAGGGAAACAACCTCATCATGAATATCGATTTGCAACTGGTTGAGGCACTTTGTGGATGCGCTAGGAATATAAAGACGCTTGATGATCGAACGCTTCATTTCAACATTTTGCCAGGTAGTTATGCTGTTGTTATTTTGTAACGATTACATTTAGGAGAAGTGATCACTCACGGAGATTTACGTGTAATTCATACGGAAGGAATGCCCACTCACCGGGATCCATTTGTTAAAGTAGTTTGCTGTATTGAATGTTGATATTTTTTGTTTTCAGGGTGACCTGATCTTACAATTCTCGGTGGAATTCCCCAAAAAACTTGAGGATAAGCATCGACAGGTGAGCATAGCGGGAACATCATCGTTTATGGTTTTTAGTTGATTGCTGAAATGCTTCCTGGGAAAGCCCAACGAGCTTCTGTTGATGAAGACACTGAGGTAAATTAGCATGCTAATTGAAGCTTCTGAGCTTAAACTCTAATTCGGGCCGTCAATCAAAGATGCCAATGGATATATCAACATAAGACATCATAAGACTCTCATCCTGAGTTTTGAAATCATGTCATCTTTGATAAGACATTTCATGCTATCCTTGCTTTAGGTTGTCGAGTTGGATAACATCCGGGCGGAGGAGAATGGTAGAGGATACGGTGGACACGCACACGGGCACCCAATGTTCATGGAGGTACTTAATTTTTTTGATTGTTTGTATTTGTCTACTAATTATTACAATGTATAAATTTTCAGGTTGATGACGATGAACCAGGCTTTGGTGGCGGAGGCCAGTCTCGCGGGATGCAATGTCAGCAACAATAAAACACCTCATGCATCTCAATACCGGTCCTTTTCTAGCTACAATTCTGTTTTTGGTTGTTGTTGATCTTGTTTTGTCAGGAGCTCTAGCTTTATCTTAGGCTATTTCTTTTCAGGTATTTTCTAATTGTGTCCTCTTGTGAAAGCCCGTCATCGCTAGTCTCTACAATTTCTTCATTCAGCCGGTCCATTCCATTTTTGTCGTTTTAACTCTTTAAAGTGTTTAGGCTATGAAAATGTCGTTATCAAAGTTTTTAAATGGCTATATTGACTGAGACGTTTAATTGATTTTTAGATACACGTTTTTCCCATTTCCCTTTTTCAATATGCTGAGAGGTTTTTTAGCCCGTCTTTCCCGAGACCAATTTTTTGTGAGCTCCTACCTGTTGGTCCCTTTCCGAAGTGTGTTTACTCTCTGCTTCTACCATAATTTTTCGAATCTTGTGATGATATTTCCCACGTGGATCGAGAAATAAACTCATTTTTAGCAGGCCAATTAACACCATCGAATTGAAAAAAACTATAAAATGAAAGAGTTTGAATGGTATAACGGGATGTTGATGTATTAGGTTGAGGGAAAAGTTCTGACTCAGCTGCGAAAAATTTGTATGCACTTTGCGCTGGTTTTTCGCGCCTATAGCGTTGTACCAATGTTGATGTTTGTATTCCAGATGAGTTTGCAAGAAAAGGCGCTTCGAGTTTTGATCCGCTATTGCTGGAAACGGAAACTTTCAACAAGAGATGCCGTGGAAGAGATTTGCGATGCTGATTCGAAACCGAAGGAGTGGTACTTCGATCAGAGGCCAAAGCTTGTAGATCGATGGCAGAAAGTCGTAGATAATGATGGGTTATACTTTAAGGAATAATTGTTATTTTTGTTAAAGTAAAGAATAAAAACTGAACTTTTCGCAGCCGAGTCAGGACTTTTTCCTCAACCTAGTAACTCAAGAAGACTTGCCAATCCGCAGTGCCCATTATCGAGATGGTGCAAGAGCTCAGTGCGGAACGATGATGGCTCTTTAAAAACTAAGAAAGGCAGTGTCCGGTTTCAACTCCAAATGCCGTTGCTGCCTACATTTACGTATTGCATCCAGAGCGTACAAAAACAAATTAGACGTGCGAGTACCTCCTCTTTACTTAATGAGGATGTTTCCCCTTTTGACATTTTTTGAAACCGTCGTACACTGTTTCCACAAAGCCGTCGCTTCATCCGCGGAAACATAGTTTGCTATTCATTTAAAGAGCAACAGTGAAAAACAAAACAATTTATCATAACAAACAAAGCAGCATTAAGTGTCGTTGTTTAGTCGAAGAGGCCGAATCCCATATCTGAAGGTAAAAAGTTATTAGTCACGATTTAATATCTATACCGTCATCGGATTCCTCCTTGGGCTCCTCCTTCTTCTTTGTCTCGGCTGGTGCGGCAGCGGCGGCGGCTGGGGCTCCGGATGAAGCAGCAGCGGCGGGGGCTGGTCCGGATCCTGCGCCGGAAGAGACAGAAGTGATCAAGTTCTAAAAATAGTCATTATTTACTGCGGTGTAACTGATAGATTTACCTTGACATCAACTCCTTCAAGTGCCTTGGCGAAAAGTCCAGGCCAATAGGGCTCGACCTCAACCTTGGCGGCCTTGAGAAGGGTGGCGATTTTGTCTCCAGTAATGGCTACGTCATCGTCTTGAAGGATGAGAGCAGCGTAGACGCAAGCTAAAGAGTAGATAGTTTATATAGCCAAGTCTAAGCCATCATTTCACTGTCTAAAATATATCTCAGTATTCGTAGCTTCAAACTCGCACCCAGTTCCTCATTTGATGCCATTGTTCTTTATGTAAAGTCGCTGTAAGCCTTAGCTCAGGTGAGAACCAAACACTCAGAACACCTAAAGATGAAAGTTAAGAGCACAACATTAAAGACCTTAAATATACACGGTTCAAATAACGAGGTATTCTATACCGGGGGAACGAATTTCTCGGGGCAAAATAAAAACAAAACCAAATATTTATTTAACTTCAACAAATTAAGCAACAAGAACACATGCTCCACCGGCGCCCTTAATTTTTTGTTCAGCCGAATGAGAGAAGAATTTCGCCTTGACAATGAGTGGCTGCTTGGGTAGGAGTCCTTTTCCCAAAACCTAAACAAATCGTTATAAATATCTCCATGTAAAGGGGTTACTTTGTAAAATCCTGCTTGAACACAGTCGATAACGGGAGCCTTGGCGGGACCGGCAGCTTGCTCACGGGCTCCTTCTGGGACGAGTGACCACAATTTGTCGACGTTGACAGTTGGGCAGAAGTAGTGATTCTTGCGAAGATGGTAGTTTCTCATTCCGACCTAAACCAAAAGAATTAGTAAGCATGAAACATTTTTTGAATCTTGAGTTCCATAAATTGTTTTAAATGTTCCAAGCCCAGAGGATAATACTGGGATTTAAACACCCAGCACCGAAGTAGCCTGACATCCAAAGGACATACTTTAGCTCCTGTTACATACACCGAATCATGTTTATGATGATAGGGCGCCAAGACAAGAGCAATGATAAACCGCACCAGATGGTGTCAAACAGTTCAAAAACAGTTTCGCACATTGCAGCAACTAATTGAAGTGTACGCTCTATTTTACAAATAACTCAAAAGCCTCGCCTTTCCAAAGTATCCAGGGTGGTACTTGTCTCGGTTGATGCGATGATGGTGCTGTCCTCCAGCAAATCCACGACCTCCGGGGTGCTTTCTGTGTTTTCCGATGCGTCCGTGACCGTGCGAGACGTGTCCTCTCAACTTTCTCGTCTTCCGCAGCCCAGTAGCCATCTTACCCTAAAGAATAAAAATTAAGAACATGGTAAAATGCTTGAATAAAAAAAATAGAAGTTGAAACGATTAGGGGAAAAGATGATATTAAGTTAAGGGCTAAAGTAATTTAGACGTGCTTGCCGAAAGGCCGGGAACTTATCGCAACCAAGAAAATGGAAATTACCTTGCAGATTTAAAAAATTCGCGGTTTAAAATTCTAAAGTTTGGAGAAAATCAGAAAAACTAGAAAACTAGAAACTTTTGTGAAAATGAATAAATCTCGTTTGGAGGGTTACTTTTTCCCGACGCGTATCCCGCCACGAAAGGTGTACGGTAGCGGCTAGTGCTGTTTATCATCTTTGCAAATATTTGATGATGAAAAGTTGGTCAAAAAATTTTACGCTTTAGTTTTTGTTAGAGTTGTGCTTTTGGCGAGTACCAGCCTTAAGGTACCTTATGATTAATGGATGTGTCAAAAGAGATTAGCCGGGTAACGAGCGATAACAAGCTAGGGTTATCATTGATTACCTGGTTCTCTACTTTGCGTTATCTGTAAAGTACCCGTTGAAAAACGACCAAAAGCCATTTGAACTTTGAAAATGCTATGGAAACAACTTTGCGCGGCCTTCCTTTCTTATGCTAACGTTTAGAGTTTGCCCATTATTTCTTGCTTGCGTAGCTTCCAAGCTTTTAAGAGCGTCATCGTTAAAGTCAGCCACTTGTCTACTTTTTGTTCTCTAGTTATTTCTAGACTTTTCTTGTACTCTCTTTAGATCAATGGCTGCCGCCGCTCAGAAGATTTTGGGACGTCTCGGCTCGTTGGGAGTCGCCATTGCAATTGGTGGAGGTGTAGCCCAAACGGCTCTATACAACGGTTTTGTTTTATTGGCTTTGATTTGTGACTGGTTCTTAATTTGATTCTTTAATGCTGTTAAAGTTAGCGTAATCCGTTGTTCATACTAATCTTATTTTTTAGTTGATGGAGGACAGCGAGCTGTGATCTTCGATCGTTTCTCAGGAGTGAAGGACGAGGTGACGGGCGAGGGAACTCATTTCCTCATTCCATGGGTCCAAAAGCCGATCGTTTTCGACATCCGATCGACACCAAGAGCCATCTCGACAATTACTGGATCCAAAGGTAACTTTTAACTTGGATCCAAGAGCTAAAATAGAGCGTACACTTAAATTAGTTACTGCAATGTGCGAAACTGTTTGACACCATCTGGTGCGGTTTATCATTGCTCTTGTCTTGGCGCCCTATCATCATAAACATGATTCGGTGTATGTAACAGGAGCTAAAGTATGTCCTTTGGATGTCAGGCTACTTCGGTGCTGGGTGTTTAAATCCCAGTATTATCCTCTGGGCTTGAAACATTTAAAACAATTGATAAGTCACATGATGTAACGGATTAGAACAGATTAAAAGTTGGGCACTCAATCCAAGTTAATTTTTTGTTTAGATTTGCAAAATGTGACGATCACACTTCGAATCCTTCACCGACCCGACCCAGCGAAACTACCAAGCATTTACCTGAACATTGGTCTCGATTACGCAGAACGTGTCCTTCCTTCAATCACCAATGAAGTGTTGAAGGCTGTTGTGGTATGTACAATCTCCTAGTTTCAAACTTTCTTTTCTCTCAGGCTCAATTTGATGCGCACGAGATGATTACACAGAGAGAAGTCGTCTCTCAACGTGTTTCCGTCGAACTTTGCCAGCGTGCTGCTCAATTCGGACTTCTTTTGGACGATATTTCTATTGTGCGTAATCTCAATTGCCAGTTTTAACTTTTTTTTTCCATTTAGACCCATCTTAGCTTTGGACGCGAATTCACAGAGGCCGTCGAGGCTAAGCAAGTCGCTCAACAAGACGCTGAGAAAGCTAGGTTTGTCGAGTTGTTAGGCTAACTTTGTTTAGATATCTTGTGTTAGATAACTACTTTGTTTAGATATCTTGTGGAGAAAGCCGAACAGATGAAAATAGCCGCAATTACTTCGGCTGAAGGTGACGCCCAAGCCGCGCGCCTTATTGCTAAGGTAGTCGATCGTTTGATATAAAGTTTATCTATTTGCTCTAGGCTTTTGCTGAGGCTGGTGAAGGGCTTGTGGAGCTACGAAAGATTGAAGCCGCCGAAGAAATCGCCAAGCAAATGACCGGGTCGAAGAACGTTGTGTTTTTGCCCGGCAAACAAAACACGTTATTCAATCTTCCTGCTCAATAATTTCATGGGCTCGTAATGTTGCAAGTTTTTCTTGACTCAATTGATCTTCAGTCTACGGTGTTGAAATTTGTTTGTTCTACCTTTAGATTTTGTCTTTTTAATTAGAAAATATATGTAGTAGTAGATTTAGGTCATTGTGTTTCTTCAATTGTTTTCTTTGTTGTTCGTTTAATGTTACCAATAAAGCTTTGATCATTTTTTGTTCTCTTGATTCTTGTAAAGATCAGAAGAATATTTGCGGTTTTGCGCATTTAAACTAGAGTTGAGGCCGGTTAGGTTGCCCTGTCAGAAACGATGATTGTTTCGATATTCTTTTTCAAACCTTATTCAATGGTATCCCGTCAACTTTAATTCAATTTTAGGATGTTATCGTGTCGGTTTTACGCCGAGGAATTCCCCGAAGGTTTGTATTTGTTTGTTTATTTATTAATAAACAAATTAAATTTAGTGGATGACACGGTCATGGCCAATGTTCGACAAGTGGCTGAGATGGGAGCCTATGTTCGTCTTCTCGAATACAACAATAAAGGTTGGTTTGTGTTGCACTCAATACTGTGGAAAGGTGGCTTTAACCGTACTGTGAGAAATTTAGTTACAATCAACTTTGAGAAACTGAAAAATCTTGATTGTTTTAGAAGGAATGATTCTGCTTTCGGAACTTTCGCGCCGGCGTATTCGCTCTGTGAGTGAACATAGATTATGTTTTGTGTCATTACTAACCAATAAAATTAAGGTGAACAAGTTGATCCGAGTTGGAAGAAACGAATGTGTGGTGGTGATCAGAGTCGATAAAGATAAAGGTATAAATTATTTATCTACAGCTTGCAAGTAAGCACTTGAGCGTACAAATTATCTTGGCTATACTTTGCCTTCAACGTTCAGGCTACATTGACCTTTCAAAACGGCGCGTTTATGCAAAGGATTTGATACAATGTGAAGAACGATTTGCAAAGGTAAACTAGCAAATTTAAAAGGTTTGGCGTAGATTCATAGATTCATAGATAGACTGGTTCATAGGTTTAAAAAATAATCTCTATTGTTTAGGCAAAAGCTGTCAACAGTATTTTGCGTCATGTCGCCGATCAGCTTGGATATACAAAAGATGAGCAACTTGAGGATCTTTACAACAAGTATGTGTATTTATTATTACAAGCATCATTTGATTTAGAACAGCGTGGTACTTTGACAAGAAGGAAAGAAGAAAGGCAGCATGTCACGATGTTTTCAAGAAGGCTATTCAGTAAGTTTACAACGCCAACTAAAGACCTTTTTGAACTTTAGAGACCCAACGGTGCTTGATGAATGCGATATTTCGGATGATATCAAGGAGAAACTCTTAGAAGACATTAGGAAAAAACTTACGCCACAGGTAACCATGTTTTCGCTATGAAAATACAAACATTTTCTTTAGGCTGTCAAAATCCGTGCCGATATTGAGGTCACCTGTTTTGCCTATGATGGTATTGAAGCTATCAAAGAAGCGCTTGTAGCAGGCAAGAATTGTTCCACCGAAGCGATGCCGATTAAGGTTGTTGAAAATTTTAAGGATTTTAATCGAGATATTTTAGATTAATTTGATCGCCGCTCCACTCTTTGTCGTGACCGCCCAATCAACGGAAAAAGACGATGGTCTAATTGCTGTCAACAACGCTCTCAATGTGGTCAAGGAGGCCATCGAGAAACACGGCGGGAAATTCACCATCAAAGAAGAGGTAGTTTGGTAAAATTCCTCTTTGTATACTGTTTACTTCACTTAGGCTCGCGTTATCAGTGATCTCGAGGATGAAGAGATGCGTAAGAGGCGAGAAATGCTTGAAGAAGAGGAAGCTGAGGAAGGCGTACGCATTAATTATAAATCAATTAAACCATTTAATTTTTTAGAGCGACGAGGATGAGAGTGAAGAAGAGGCGGACGATGATGGTCTCGTCGCTCCGAAGGGTTTGGATCAGCAGTTGGATGAACAAGAGGCTAGCCAAGGACATAAAGTGGGCAGTTTTATTTATTCTTGTAAGTAATATGATATTTAGAAAGCTGCTGAAGACGATGATGAGGAAAGCGATTGAGAGTACAACAAAGAACCGACATCAGCAGTATTTGACTTGAATTCATCACTTGTTCGTTTTGTTTCTTCTTTAAATAGGAATTTTTGGGATTGTTCAGTCATTTCATCGTTTCGAGTCCTAAATTTTCCAACATTCCTTTATTTCTTTGTGCTATTTTTTTGATAATTGGAAAATTATGTCTGTTAAAGTTGTTGTTTTATGTCTTCTTGGGCTAAAAGTTATTTATCCTTGTTTTGGGTTGAGAATGCACAAACAGCGACTTCTAAACACTCAAAGCCAAGAGCTTTAAAGCAAATGAAGTACATTTTTGATCAAGAATCGTCTAAAGTGCTCAAAAGGGACCTTCTTCATAAGATCATTTATCATTGTGTCCCAGCTATCATTCGACCATCCCACAAACACGCATCGAATTCCCCCAGGGCGAATGTTTTGCGGGGTCCTCTCTTTATCAGAATACTTTGAATTTTTTTTAGCAAAATTTCATACTTTTGACTCGTCCCTAAAGCATTGACATATCTACCGTAATACCTGTAGTTCTAAAGTAGTCTTGATTAGGTGTCGACCTAAATACCTTTCTAAAAGGCGATCATTGGAAAATGGGTGCAATGTAAAAATTCGAATTGTTTCTTTGGGTGGATATTTTCTCACAATCTACCCGTTCATTTTGCATTTCCCCCGCAATCGGAACGGCACTTGAAGAGGTGGGGAAGAGAAAAAAAAGAGCTGGTGGCTTCTCATTTCTTGATGAGTGGGCGGTGATTCTTTCTATTTGTTCGCTGTACTTAGAAAAGATTTCCATATACATTGAACTAGTCGACCTATACTTTCCCCTGAAGCCGATTAAGCTCGGTTGCAAAAAAGTTGAAGTTCAATTTTTTTTTTGAGTCGAATGTGAGATGGCGCTGGGCTAGATGAGGAATGACTTTTTCCGGGGTTGAAGGAGTTGAATTTTTCTTGGGTCTTCTGTGCTCGAGCTATCAAACAAGGGATTGCCCCGGGGGGAGGGGGACCCTGGCCAGTAACCCCTCCTAGTCCCCTTCCTGCCTCTCCCAGCCCCTCCCAGGGCCGATTTATCATTCCGATTTGCGATTGAGCCCCCCTTCAACCAGGCTCCTCAACTCTTCTATATTTTTGACCCGCCACTTCTTCACCCACATTTTTCTATCGTTTCATTGCTCGCCTTTCCGGGTCTGCTTTTTCACTGACATTTGTCTCTTGCTCTTTTTTCTATGAGATTTAAACTTTTCATTACTATGCACTGGCCAGAAGTTTGTGTTTTATAGAAGCAAGTAGGGCTGGCTTTTCTTGCGGTATTTGCTTGGATTGACTAGGGATGCTTTTTGATTTACACCTGGCTTGAGTCAAGATATAGTTTGGTGCAATTTTTTGCGCTGATTCTGAATATCTAGGTCGTTTGGAGATGATGTGTTGAAAATCGCAAGATCTTCAGCTTCAAAGTTTACACAGAGTTTTTTTTGACCATGGATAAGGAAATGGCTTTTGCGCTGGTCAGAACAGTTGTGGTCGTAGCCGACCGGTTAGCGTGCTTGGTCGCAGTTCGTTACCTCATGGGTTCGAATCCTCCTGCAGGTATTTTCTTGTTTTTTTTTGTGTTTAGTGAGGTGGAAATTCTAACTAAACAATTTTAGGGTAAAAACTGGACCAGAGAGACTCTGTCTAGGTTTAAAAGCCTGGTGCAAATCGAAAAGCATTTCTAGTGAGGTTGGGTCGTTTTGGTCTAACTCTAGATAGTTTCGGTTTAGCTCTAGGTTTGGCCCGGTTTTAAAGCTGGATTTAATCGTAAACCCAGACCTGGCCTAGCCTGGCTTGGGGTCTGGTTCTAGAGCTGGTTTGATCTTAGGCTTAGCTCTAGTACTGGCTTGAATTGGATTTGGACTAGCTTTTTTAGAAAATCTAGCTTGATCTGGATCTAGGCCTGCTCTGGATCTAGGCCTGCTCTGGATCTACACTTAACTGGATCTACACTTAGCGGGCATCGACGCGAGCCAAATTTAAAGGATTACGATAAAACCTAAGCTGATTTAACCCTAGTACAGACTTGAGCTGGATCTATACGATCTTGTACCAAATCTGGAGCTAATCTAAAGAATCACGCGAAGATCTTAGCCATATCTTTGTTTATCTGACTTTAAATCTCAATTTGCTCTCATCTTTTCAGTTTTACATCGATTTTAACAGCTTCTATGACCGAATTTCTTCACCAAACTCCCAATTTGTCACAAAAATTTCCCATCTTTACCCGACCATCAAAGTTGTGTCGGAAAGACAAAAAAAGAATTTCCTACTGAAATTTTATTGAATTTTTTGCTGATCGTAGACGATTTTGAACCGTTTTATGCCATTTTTTTTGATACATTTTGAAATTTTCTTAGAGATTTCCTCCATTTTTCCATTTTCCCCTGTTTTAATGGGTGTCGGACTTGGAGAGGGACTTTTTTTACACCCTCTTTGACCTTTTTCAAAGGAATTTTTGGAGAAACTCTCCTTGGGAGGTCCAACACTCAGATTCAGAGCTGAAGTTTTCAAAGTTTTCTTTGTTACTTATCATTCTTAAATCTTGTTCTTTGTGATGTACTTTGTGCTCACTTGTAAACGCTAGCCTACTAGCGCACAGAATTCTTCATTTCTTTGAAACCAAGTCCTTGATTTTTTTCTTTGAAATCAAGTCTCAAGAGAAAAAAGGAGTCCAATGCGCCAGAAAAGATGCGTTTACAGGTGAGCACAAAGTACATAAGAATCCAGCTTTCAGTCTAGTTTCAAAGGAATGTTGCTCACTTAAAAGTTGGGTAATTACTCCTCGAGGTCTTTTGAAAGGGGCTGTGGTAAAGTGCCAGAGCGTCGGTCTCTCGCTCTGAGCATCCCGGGTTCGGTCTCGGCTGCGGTTGATGCTTTTTGCAAATTCTCAGATTTCTTGGGAAAAAGAGAGAAAACAGAACTTTAATCACAACTTTTACAAATCCATTTTCTAAAACACCCCTCTTTCTTCAAACTATTATAACTATAGTTCTCAAAATAGAGGCCACTGATCAGAGAAATCAAAGTAATCAAAGTAATCAAAGTGATCAAAGAAATTTCAAAAACACCGCTTTTGACCAGCAGACTCTCGCATGACTTGTCCATTTTGTTGATTGGGTGATTCGATTGGCAAATGATTGCATTGATTGGGTAATTTGATTCAAGATCACCTTTGAGAAGATGGGAATGGAAATGGAAAAAAAAAAGAAATGCTCGTTCACTTTTCTCTCCTCTTCTTTTTAGTGATTTGAGTGAATCACAAAGGAATGAATTTACTCGAGGAAAAATGGATAATAAAAAAAGTATGGCTTGAGATATTGAAAAGTTGTTCTTTTTGTTGCACTAGTTGCACTTTTTATTGCTTTACCGTAGTAGGATTACTTTGAAAAAGCAGTGGCATATAGAAATGACTTTCTCACGTTTCTGTGCCACTTAAAATACGTATTTTGATCATTGACCAAGAATAAACATTAGAAATAATAGAAAAAATTAGAAATAATTAGAAATTAGCTATTAGAAAATAACGTTATCATTGAGTTTTTGAGAAAAACACGAGTTTAAGAGCAATTTTTGGGGGTGGCTACTTTGCGCAACTAGGCCTTTGCGCAACTGGCCATAACTTTCTTCTCAGTGGACCAATCTTTATGCTTTTGGTGTCATTTTGTAGATCTCAACAATGACAATAAAATGACACCAAAATGATAAAGATTGGCCGACTTAGAAGAAAGTTATGGCGAGCTGGGCAACTAGGCCTTTGAGCAACTAGGCCTTTGCCCAACTCGCCATAACTTTCTTCTAAGTCGACCAATCTTTATGATTTTGGTGTCATTTTATTGTCATTGTTGAGATCTACAAAATGACACCAAAATGATAAAGATTGACCGACTTAGAAGAAAGTTATGGCGAGTTGCGCAAAAAATTTGGTGCAAAGTAGCCCCCGCCCAATTTTAGTCCCAATCGACCTTTTAAATACTTTGAATCACCATGCTTTTCAAGATATTCAGTTAATCAGCTGGGTATTAATAAATTAACTGAATATCTTTCAAAGGTTGGCGAGAAAGGAAAATTTATATTTAGGCAAGCACTTTTATCAAATAAATTTTCAATTGAATAACTGAATATCTTTTTTGTCTTTTTCTTCTTTTTTCGTCTTTTTTGTCTTTTCCTTCTTTTTCGTCTTTTTTTCGTCTTTTTTTTTGTCTTTTTTTTTGTCTTTTTCTTCTTTTCGTTTTTTGTCAATTGTAAAGTCACGGAAAAACGCTAGAACGGTTCAGAGTAGATTTAGGGCTTTAAAACCAACAATGTTTGCTGGTTTTAACCAACAAACGCGAGTGCGCTTGACAAGATTGACAGAAAAAAGTGAACTAGGATACGCTGGAGAGCTAGCGTTTACATTAAAGTGTGCTTTGGACTATAAGGTGCGCTGAAACTCGTAACTTTTAAGGATTTTGATTTCGAAATGTAAACAAGTTCGATTGGTGAGGGCAAATGTCATTACAAGAGTCGCATTGCCTTCAAAAAAAAGTCCCCAATTCTCTCTATTTCCCCGATTTTCTCTCAAACCGATGATGATTCGATGAGTTCAGAGTTAAAAGACGTTTCAATTTGATCGTCATTTTTGATTTGTTCCCTCGTTTTCCCTTTTTTTGTCATTTTTCTCTATTTTGAGAGACTTTTGAGGAGTATTTTGTTGCTATTTACAACAAAATTTGCATAAAACATGCATACAAAAAAGTCTAAAATGGATAAAAGCTTTTCAAAAAGAATATATTGATGAAATTTGAGCTTTTTTAAAGAAATGGAAAGGAGCTGGAGACGATAAATGAAAATTTGAGAGCGTATGAAAAGTAAAAAGATGGTAGCTATAACAGGACCAGATTTGTAAGCGAAAAAAAGCCGACCATTTGGCGGTGGCTAATTTTTTGGGCAGCTGGGTCATTTGCGCAACTAGGCCTTTGCGCAACTCGCCATAACTTTCTTCTAAGCCGGTCAATCTTTATCATTTTGGTGTCATTTTGTAGATCTCAACAATGACAATAAAATGACACCAAAATGATAAAGATTGGCCGACTTAGAAGAAAGTTATGGCGAGTTGCGCAAAAAAAAGTAGCCACCGCCGACCATTGAATATCTTTTGCTTTTCAAAGCAAAATCCAACAAATGGGGCAGCTAGGCAGGAAAAAGGCGACAAATTGCGGACATTTTTCCGCTTTTTTCCGTCGCAATGGGTAGCTGCTCCATTTGTTGAGTTTTTTTTTGAAAAGCAAAAGATATTCAATGTTCCTAGCCATTTTTCGGGAGGTAGTCAAATGAGCGCCAAAAATTGAGCGCCAATCATTTCAGCGCCAATCATTTCAGCGCCAATCATTTCAGCGCCAATCATTTTAGCGCGCGTTCATTTCAGCGCGCGTTCATTTCAGCGCCGCACCAAAAATGACTGGAAAACATTCATTTCAGCGCCGAATCAGCCCATTCTGTATATGCATGTTATTTTTGCATTTTCTGCATGATCTCAAAGTTTTTACTGTATGTTTTTATCTAAATCATCTAAAAATAAAAATAATTCTTGGCAGCAAAATAAACCAAAATAAATCATGAACAAAACGTTACTTTGACTCAGAGTGTTCCTTTGTCTCGCCACTTCTTGCGCAGTTCACGAGCCTAAGCAAAGAACTATGTTAACTGTAAGCAAATTGTAAACGAAAACGGCAAGAAACGGTGAAAAAGCATGCTATTGGGGGAAAATATCATACAACTAGCAAATTTACACATTTTCATCAAAAAAACCTTAAATACGAGCTAATCTAACAATTTTTTCCGCGCATTTGATGCCTACTACCGTGCCCTAGGTCAAATGAGTGAAAAAAAGTGTAAAAACAGAAGCAAAACCCTAAAAAACATGCAAAAGCAGCGTAGAAAGCAAAAATATTAAAATTTAGTCGCGCTGAAATGAACGTTTTCCAGTCATTTTTGGCCCGGCGCTTAAATGAACGTTTTTAGGCCTTTTTAATTTGGCGCTCAAATGATTGTTTTCCAGTCATTTTTGGCACGGCGCTCAAATGAGTGGCGCTGAAATAAGCGTGAGCCAAATCGTTGGCGCTGAAATGATTGGCGCCCAATTGTTGGCGCTCATTTGACTACCTCCCCATTTTTCCTATTCGAACTTTGCCTTCACATAACTTTTCTCTGAGCAAAGTTTTCTCAAATCTGTCTTCAGATTTAGAAAGCTAAGTTCTTTCTATCAAAATGATATGAAGATTTGAAAAGATTTCTTTAAATGATCTTATTTTATGAGAAAACTTTCAAAAGTTGGCTTTAACAAATCCAAAAATGAATTCAGATTAGTTTTTAGGGGAATAAATGCTTGAATTTAAATCATTAAATGTTTAAATTCAACTATTAGTTTTTTAAATTAAAATTTAAACCGATTCTCTTAGTTTTTTATCAAATTTAGATAAAATTATCGATCTTAAATCGAATTTGTAAAAAAAAATTATTGTTAAATGCGTTTTTTTTTTTGGCAACCTTGATGTCTTTCTTCTTTCTAAATGGACGTTTTACTCATTTTAGAGAAAAGAGAAATAATCAAATCAAATGCGAATCAAATGTATGCGTTCTTTTCGAATCCTCAAAGAAGAAAAAACCATTAGTAATCACTGATAGAGAAATTTGATGATTGGTTAAAGATTGGTTAAAGATTGGTTAAAGAAAGTGAAAGAAAAGTACTTTGTGAAGTACTTTGTGTACTTTGTGAAGTACTTTGTGTACTTTGTGTACTTTGTGAAGTACTTTGTGTACTTTGTGAAGTACTTTGTGAAGTACTTTGTGAAGTACTTTGTGAAGTACTTTGTGAAGTACTTTGTGTACTTTATGCTCTTGTGTAAACGCTCCTTTCTAGCACACTGCGTTTCTCATTTGAAGTTCTGTTAGAAGAGGTTTTTTTGATGAGAAAAATGATGAATTAGGGTAGAAAGTAGGGTAGAAAAGGGTTTACAAGTGAGCAAGAGCAAAGCTTTCATTACAGTATCGAAAAATCGAAAAATTCTCCATTTATCAATGTTTTCCATCAAAAATTTCATTTCTCATTGTGTTCGCTAACAATTTTTCTTTTCATTTTTACTCAAAGGCAAATTTCTCTTTGACGTTTCTCTCAAAGAAACAAATGGGTAATCGGACAAAATTTGTGTTTCTTGTTTCTGTGTTTCTCTGCATTTTCTTGCATTTTCTGTCATTTTCATCGGTTTACTTTGATTTGATTTCATTTCACTTTTTTAAACTATACAGACGATAATTAGACGATAATTTCATTAATTGAATAACTTTTATTGATATTTTATATGAATTTGAGATGAATTTGCTAAATTTTGCATCTTTACGCTTGACGGATAGCGATAGCGATTATCGACCTGGGCCAATTTTCTGGCTAACTTCCAGCTCATTTTTATCCACCTTAAACTTGTCGGATCAAGAAATTGTAATAAGATTTAAATAGCTTAGAACATCAGCTTTCAGAAACTATTTGTTTTATCAAAAGTTATCACCAAAAACGTATCTAAAATCGGGTTGCAAGTAGGTCAAAAACTTTGCCTCCGCGGATAGTGGCTAGTCTTGCGGTTAATCGTAAAGGTTTGATAACTTTTATCTATTGTTTTTATTCGATTGTTTAGATTAAATTTTTGGTTATCAGTCAGAAGTTAGAGCTTTTGAGGAAAGCATGAAAGAAATTAACATAAGTACAATAGCTTTTTTGAAGCGCAGGCTTTAGCTTAATGAGGAACACACTTAGAATCAAGAATGAAAGCTAGAAAGCTCTGATTTGAGTTTTCTGGTTGAAATCAGAGCTTTCTAGCTAGCTTCTGGCTTTTGGCTGTAGTTTCTATAGTCTGATTGGTCTTTTTTTGACTTTAGAGTTGTCTAGAAGACTCTAGAGTTGTCTAGAAGACTTTAGAGTTGTCTAGAAGACTTTAGAGTTGTCTAGAAGAGTTTAGAGTTGTCTAGAAGACTCTAGAGTTGTCTAGAAGACTTTAGAGTTCTCTAGAAGACTTTAGAGTTGTCTAGAAGACTTTAGAGTTGTCTAGAAGAGTTTAGAGTTGTCTAGAAGACTCTAGAGTTGTCTAGAAGACTTTAGAGTTCTTTAGAAAGTTTTCTAGAAGATTTTAGAAGACTTAGAAAGTTTTTCTTTAAAAAAACTTGCTTTTCGGAAGTTTTTCTTTAAAAAGCTTGATCTTTAGTCTTTTTTATAAAGCTTAATAAAAAGCCTTGACTTCATTTGATGTACCCAAGTTTTCCTCATCAAATGACCGTCTAATTAGTTACATTCGGTAACTCTTTCGTTTCTTTTTACAAATTCCCTGAGAGATATCGATCTATCTCATGCAATTCTGTCACATCGAGTTGTGTTGCGATTTCAACTCGATTTTGAAAGAAAACGAAGAGAAAACTTTAATTTGACTCGTTTCCAATTCGATTTCTTGCTCTATCTTTATTTCTTTTCTATTTAAACTATAAATTTTATATTTTAATCACTTTTAAATCCGTTTTCTATTTATTTATTTCAATTTACAATTTTTCAATTTTAATATCCCTTTTAACAATTTTCTTTTTATTTTAATTCATAAACTTTGTTCTTTGTGGTCTACTTGATGATCCTCGTAAACGCTCGCTTTCTGGCACACTGTTTAAAGCAGTTTAATCACCATTTCATGGGTTCTGTTCTGTGTGGTTTTGCGCTGAAAGAGCGTCGACACGGTAAAGACTAAAATGGTCAAAATCCCACCAAGTTTTACGCCAAATGGACAACGATACTCAATTTGTCAATTTTTCTTGACCACGATCAAGCCAAGCAAGCTTAAAGCCAGCCCAAGAGAGACGATTTCCTGACCAAGAAAACTGTCCCTTCGGTTCTCCTCCTTGTGTTCTTTGTGCGGTCACGCAATCGCTCCTCGTCTGGTGCAGAGCTTTTCTAGAAGATGGACCGTTTCCATTTCCGGTAAGCAATCTGTCTAGCTTCGTCCAGCTTCGTCCAGGCTTTCCAAGGGCAATCATACATCATATTTGTTCAGTCTCTATACAAAAATGACATCGTTTTGCCCTTTCCTCTATTACTGAACTTTTTCTTAGTTGTATTGATTGTAAGTATTGCTTTTAGATTTAGATCTAAACATCGGATCGACTTAAGATTGATCCGGTCAACTTTGAATGCTTATATTTCGACTTCCAGGCTTCGGATCGACTAATGGTTCATTTTAAAAGAATCCTCATCAAATTTGGCTATAGAAAAGTACAATTTATTTGAGGTACTCCTGCAAGAACACCGAGAAAACAATCTAAACAAATTTGTACGTTTCTATAGCCAAATTTGATGAGGATTCTAATAAAACCAACCGTGAATTGATTGGAGGCTTCTACCTCGAGATATAAGCCGTTAAAGTTGACCGGCTTCTGCAGGTTGGCCGGCCAAGTTGGCCGATCAACTTCGACGCTTGTTTTCTCGGTGTTCTTGCAGATGAGTACCACAAAGAAATTGTAGTTTTCTATAGCCAAATTTGATGAGGATTCTTTTAAAATCAACTGTTAGTCGATCGGAAGCCTGAAAGTCGAGATATAAGCATTCAAAGTTGATCGGCTTTTGCAGGTCAACTTTGAATTTTTTCCTAAGAAAAAAGCGCATAAGCCGGTCGACTTTGACTCCGTTTTTGTCTATGTTCTTACAAGTGATTATTTCAAACTAAATACACTTTTTTATTGCCAAATTTTATGAGAATACTAATCGTATCTTAATCGAGAGGTCAAGGGTTCAATCCTGGTGAGATTCTTATATTTTTTTAGGCTTTTCATATATTTATGACTTAGAGATTGTTTGTTTTATCTTTTTTTTTACTAAAATCTTTATAAATTTTTAGATAAATGAATATATTTGAAGAAGAAATGAATAATTTTAAATGAAAAACGAAGAACGCAAAGGTTTGAAGAGATTTATGGGTAATGGATGGTTTCTTTAGGGAAAAGGAGAAGCTAAATCAAAAGAAGCTATCAAAATAAAAAGGAAAAGAGGGGAAATAAAGGCTCGTAATCCTAAGGGTTGATGAATTTGTAGAGATTAGAGAAAAGGGAAACGATGAGAAAAGGTTGAAAGTTGTTGTAGGTGTAGAAATGGAGATGGAATTCTGTGAAGGCAGAAATGGAGATGTAAGCAAGCTTTCCTCTTCAAGCAAGCTCTCCTTTAAAGCAAGCTTTCCTTTCAACCAAGCTTTCCTCTTCAAGCCCAGCTTTCCTCTTGAAGCTCAGCTTTCCTCTTGAAGCCCAGCTTTCCTCTTGAAGCTCAGCTTTCCTCTTCAACCAAGCTTTCCTTTCAAGCCCAGCTTTCCTTTCAAGCCCAGCTTTCCTCTTCAAGCCCAGCTTTCCTTTCAACCAAGCTTTCCTCTTCAACCAAGCTTTCCTCTTCAACCAAGCTTTCCTCTTCAACCAAGCTTTCCTCTTCAACCAAGCTTTCCTTTCAACCAACCTTTCCTTTCAACCAACCTTCATTTCTCTCTCTTCCTAACACCTAACTTTATCTATATAAAAGTTTTATTTGTTTTTCTCTTTTCCTTTCTTTCTTAGTCGATTTGAGACTAAATTTGAGCCTTTTTTCGTTCTTTGAAAAGAAAATCAAAGAAAAGAAATTTTCCTTTGATTCCCCCAACAAACCTCATTTGTTTATATGCGAGAAATTGAGCCAACAGGGAAAAAGACCTAAAAATTATGTGAGCTAACACATTTTTGGGGATTCGAATTTGATTCTCTGCGCAATATTTTGAGAAGAAAACTTTTTGGTTTTTCGAAAATTTGCACTTTTCTTTTTTTTTGCGCTAATCTTTGAACAGTTTTCTATCGTATTTTTCAATTAAATTTAATTTTAATTCAATTTAAATTCAATTTAATTCAATTTTTAATTCAATTTGATCTTTTCTTAATCTCAATCTTTTTCTAACTACTCTTGAAACGAATAGAAGTCTGAACTTGGTTCAAAATAGATTAGGGACTTGGCCGTGGCTCTGGTTTAGGCTTAGGCTTAGATCTGGTTTGACTGGATCTGGTTTGGCTGGATCTGGTTTGACATGGATCTAAGCAGATCTGAGAACTATGCCAGCTGGGTACAGATATGAATGAAATGACATGAAAGGCAGATATGACAGATACTGGCTTCTGGCAGCCCAGATCTAGAACTGGCTTCTGACAGCCCAGATCTAAAACCGGCCTAGCTTGACTTTTGGCTTATTCTTAGCTCGTTAAAATTGCAATTAGAACTCTGAGAATTGGACCAATGATCTGGTCGGTCTGGCTTAGGGATCTCATAGTTAGACCAGGGTTTAATGTTTTTGGAAATGAATTTTGTACAGCTTCTGTTTAAGTTGTTGAAGTTCTGTTTCTTCGCTTTCTTTCCCTTTTTGCTCCCTTCCTTTCTTTCTTTCTTCCTTCCTTTCCTTTTTCCTTCCTCTTCCATTTCCTTTATGCTTCCAAAGAAATCTGGGGATTTGCAAAAAAATTCGACTGAAGAAGAGATCGAACCCGTGATGCTCGGAGCGAGAGGCCGACGCTCTGGCACTTCACCATAAGAGTAACTGGCCTCGGGTCATTTCCACGTGTTTTATCTCAAGGGGGGCCTTCGACTTTCAGCTCAATTTTTGTCATTCTTTCTTAAAATTTAGAGTAATTGTACTGTTCCCTTCTGTACCTAGCTGGCATAGTTCCCAGTTCTGCTTAGATCCATGTCAAACCAGATCCATGTCAAACCAGATCCATGTCAAACCAGATCCATGTCAAACCAGATCCATGTCAAACCAGATCCATGTCAAACCAGATCATTTTTCTTCCCTTAATTTTCTGATAATGAGTAATTGTACTGTTCCCTTAATTTTCTCTAAATTACACGAAAAGTCTCGAAAAGAAAAGATCTTTTCTTACAAAATTGTTTTATAAGCTTGAAAACTTAACATTAAAACAAATTAGCATCAAATTTCCAATTACTTCTAATGTTTTTCTTTTCCATAAAAAAGGATTCAAAAAGTGTTTTCTCTCTCTCTCTCACTCTCAAAAAGTATTCCATTCAAGAGAGAGAGAGAAAAAGAACAGAAAAATGATAATGAATACGGTAATAAGAAAGAATTTGTTTTGAATATGAAAGAATGAAATGCGAATCTTTTTGAAATGCTCATCTTACTGTAATTTCAGTGTTCTACCGTATCTTTAGTGTTCTACCGTTACCGTAGCTTTTTATATCGATAAACCTGCTCATTCTCCATTGTCAATCATTGATTTGACGGGTTATTTGAGTAGAAATCTTGTCTTAAAGTGTTCTTTTCTTTCTTTTCTTTGATTCATATCATTTCTTTTCCCAATCGAATGTGTGGAGAGATGATTTGAGTGTCCGTTAAACAAACTCTAGATTTGTTAGCTCAAAAGACATTGTGTAGCATCTATTGTTTGCAAAGCTATCAATTGATTCATATTCAGTTAATAGACAAAATGTTTGGTAATGCACAGTAGTGGATGAAGCACAGTAGCGATAGTAGACAATAGTAGCAATAGTTTTCAGACTTGGGTAATTGAACCGGAAGCAGGTCTCTGCGGGAGGATATCCCTCCAAGCGATGTGCCAGACGACTGGCGTTTGTCCTTGCAAACAAAGTACTTTCGGGAAACTACCGTAATAGTACAAAATGTTTGGTAACTGAATCGAGCAGAGTAACGATAATAGCAGCGCTAGTAGTTTTCAGGCTTGGGTAATTAAACCGGAAGCAGTTCTCTCTGGGAGGATATCTCTCCAAGCCAGGCGCCAGACGGTTGGCGTTTGTCCTTGCACACAAAGTACTTTGGCCAAGTACCGTAATCGGCTCTCGTACCATAATCAGCTTTTGTCTTTTTAGCCTAGGGTACTGTAGACTGGTAGGAGGGGTACTGTAGTCTCTATCGCTAAGTACTGGTAGCAGGGGCACTGTAGTCTCTATCGCTAAGTACTCGTAGCAAGGGTACTGCAGTCTCTATCGCTAAGTACTAAATGAACAGATTTCAGTGCACTAGACGGGTTGTGTTTGCAAAGGGTGGCGCAAAGTCCCTAAAATCTAGCTTCACATCGTTGTTATTAACATTGTTGATGAATTGAATCAACAAATAGGGGAAAAGAAAGAGGAGACAGGTGCCTTTAAACAATAGAGTACAGACAGGTTGACCCAAAGAGTCTACCCTCGAGTATCCAAACCATAGAAGCCACCTGGGTGCCACAAAGAGAAGAACACATACAAATTAACCCTTCAGCTCATCTATTCAAAGCGAATAATTGATTTGATTAGTGACAAGGCTTATTTTGAGGCTTTCACCTGTGCCAGGTTGTAGAAAAGCTACAGTAATCAGCTTGTAGAGGAAAACTAGAGTAATCAACTTGTAGAGAATACCTACCGTAATCTAATCTAGCTATTTAAACACGAAACAAATCCCCTTATTCCCTAAACGATGACTTAAAAGACTTAAAAGACTTTCATTTATGCAAATTTGAAACCCTTCAACCATTTAATGATATTCACCTATTCAATAATTGAATATCTATTCAAGCTATTCAATAATTGAATATCTTTAACCATTTTATGATATTCAGCTATTCAATAATTGAATACCTTCAAAATTACCGTATCCCAATCAGCTAATTCTTTAAAAAAGACTTTTCCCTTTTGAATCCCCTTGACTTCCATTAGTTTTCATGAATATTCTAACTCTTTTCTTTTCTCCTAATATTCACTAATGAAGAGAAAAGATGAGAAATTGTTTGTGAGAAAGAGAAAATTGAATGTGAAGAACTTGGAAAGGCTAAGGGCTAAGAATTGCACTCATTTCTTCTTCTTTTCAGCGACTCTCTTGAAAAGGCTCTCTTTCAGGCTCTTGAAGAGAGAAAGATAGGATATTATGACTGTGAATGAATAATAGACCAATTAGGGAAAGAATTGTTCAATTGTTTTGAGATCATTGAGCACATATGGTGAGCACTAAAGTTTGACATGATGATCATTGGGCCATCTTGCATTGGGCCTTCATTGGGCCATCTCACATGATGTTCATTGGGCCATCTTGCATTAGGCCATCATTGGGCCATCTCACATGATGATCATTGGGCCATCTTGCATCTATGCTTGAGTGTACTTTGTACGTGGAAAACGCACTTTGTCTAGCACAACATAGACTAGATATTACATAGATTGTAAACGCATAGACTCTGGTGCACTGAATTCTATAGAGTTGAGTGAATTTCGTCAATTTTTTGCTCAAATTCAAAAGCTAGAGAGAAAAAATGCAATTGAAGTTTCGAAAAATCGCCCCCAGCCAATAAGAGGGGACCACAAGCGGGGGAAGAAACAGAAGGGATGGTCTAGAGGATAGTGTGCCGGACTGCAAAACGAATGCGGGTTCGTTCCTGTGGGTTCGAGTCCCGCCATCGACAAAACCCAAATTTTTTGGAAAAACCGACAAATACTTTTGTCAATAATTGTAGAACGAAAAGCTAGAGTTACGGTGAGATTGTTGGCTATTCTTTCACGGGTTTTTGATAGAGAAGATAGAGATAGAAGATCGAGTTTGGCGCAGAAAGGTCGAAGTTTTGCTAGCTCTATCGTTTTGTTGAAAAATTTGAGAGACTTGTCTCAAATCTCAAAAAGTGATCAAATCTGATTTTTCCATTGTACACCTATTGACAATCGGTCCTAGAAATGAATAGGTTTATGCCTGGATCACTTGGAGTGTTTTCGGAGTGATTTAAGTCCAAGGGAAAGTCTCTGAAAAGTGAATAGGTCTGATAGAGCTTGGCGGGGGCTTGTTTCTGCAGCGCTACTGACTTCTCTATCACTATTTCCCCCTCTTTCTCACTTCCTATTCTCTCTCTTCTCTCTCTCTCTCTCTTCTCTATTTCTCTTTCTCTTTCTTTTCTCCAATTCTTGTCCCTTTCCAATATGAATTGAACATTTGAGAAGGAAAAGGGGAGGCATTGAATGGGGGTTTCTCGTTTTCCTTTTCTCTCCACACCCACTTTCAATTCTACCGTAACCCTGGTCGAATTGCTGTTGACGATTCGTTTTTATCGCTTTTCATCGCTTTTCATCATTTTCACATAATTTTATCATTTCTTAGCTCATTTTTGAAAAATTTATATAATTGTTGGGTAATTTAATTGACTTTGATCTTTGTAAAAGATTACTGATTACTTTTTCTCAAATAAATGTAACTGTGCGCCTGTAACTGTGCGCCTTTAACTGTGCCCTGTAATGTGCCCTGTAACTGTGCGCCTGTAACTGTGCGCCTGTAACTGTGCCCCTGTAACTGTGCGCCTGTAACTGTGCGCCTGTAACTGTGCGCCTGTAACTGTGCGCCTGTAACTGTGCGCCTGTAACTGTGCCCCTGTAACTGTGCGCCTGTAACTGTGCGCCTGTAACTGTGCGCCTGTAACTGTGCGCCTGTAACTGTGCGCCTGTAACTGTGCGCCTGTAACTGTGCGCCTGTAACTGTGCGCCTGTAACTGTGCGCCTTTAACTGTGCCCTGTAACTGTGCGCCTGTAACTATGCGCCTGTAACTGTGTGCCTGTAACTGTGCGCCTGTAACTGTGTGCCTGTAACGGTGCGCCTGTAACTGCGCCTGTAACTGTGCGACCAAAGCGCCCCTGAGCGGACCATCTTCTCAATCACTTGTCTTAAATACCGTTGCACATATAAATTAATCAGAACCATTTTCTTAATCAGTTTCTTGCGAGGAATTCGAATTTCTTACTTTTAAAATCGTATCTTTTATCTAAAATTACGAAAAATGCAGAAAATACAAGTACGGGAACTTTTTGGCGCACCCTGTAGATTCCTCATGTTTCTTTTTCATTTACTTTGTCTACTTGTAAACGCTCCCTTTCTCATGCACTCGATTCTTTCATTTCTTCAAGGATCAGTGCACGAGAAGCGATGTGTTTACAATTTTTCTGCATAAAGTTCACTTCTTTATGTGTAATAAAGGGATTTTCCTTCAAAATTCCCCGATCACAAAATCTTTCTCTTTTTGCTAAGAGATGTAATTTGATCTGATCACATCATATCTTTCGGATATAGAGAATTTCGGGGGAAAAAGGGAGGCTCAACTGTTGTCGAATCGAGGCAATCATTTGTACTTTTCCCTTTTTGCCATTGTTATTCATAATGTGTTTTCGAAAAGGCATTCAAAACTACCGTAATCTCGTCGTAGTCTGGCCGTAGTCACGCCGTAATCTCACTGTCATCTGTTTCTAATCGTAGTTTTCGATTAGCCCAAATTTTGTATCACTTGACTTGACTGAAATTGACTGAATCTTGAGAGTCTTGAGACTTGACACTTGACACTTAAAAGGCTTTTCTCGCAGCCCTCCCAGCATGACATGGTGGCCGAGTGGATAAGGGGCTTGTTTCCAAAGCGAGGGCTTCATTTCTTCCTCGGGTTCGACCCCCGGCTTAGCATTTTTTGTTTTTAATGAAAAAGATTATTCAGAAAACTACCGTAACCTTATCGTTTTTGATTAGCCACTAGAAGGGATGTGTTTAAGGGAATCATTGAGCGTTGTTTCCTTATCCAAGGCTTATTGAATGTAAACTGATGGTCAGATTATGGTAGCTTGTCTAAACTGGGTTTAGACAAGCTACCTTTGTCTAAACGGATCTTGTTCTTGTTTATTGATTTCTATTGGTTTTAAAACGTGTAAACGCATTCGATCTGGGATACTAAAGCCTGATTAAGCACTGAAATTCACTCAATCAAATGCTTTTTCTTTAGCTTCGCTGTAAAAGCTTTTCTTGAGCTTAGCTGTTTTTTTTGTCTTTAGCTTTAGCTAGCTTTTTTTCTTTAGCTTTTTCTTCAGCTTAGCTGCACCAGAAAGGATGCGTTTACAAATTGCGATAAGTATTACATGTACTTTGTGCTGAAATCTTGAAAACGAATCCTGTTTGGCATATCGAGCCTTTGACACTTTCACTGAAATCTTTGGCTTTTCTTTGACCGATTTTGATTTTGCGGAGGGACAGACTTTGAGTAATTTTCTTTGAAATCCTTTGTACTTTGTGCCTTGTAAACGCCTCTTTTCTATCGTACAGAGCTTTTTAAATGAAAGATTTCATGAAAGAATTTCAAATGAATCATTTCAAATCTCATCATTTTCCTCAACAAAAAAAGAGTCGATCTTAGCTGTAAAGTTGTCGAAAAAAAATGCGATCATATTGCTTGAGGGGAAAAGGGAAAAAAGGGAACAGTGTTGCGGTTGAGATTTGACGGATTGGAAAGGATTCAATAAAGGATAAAGATTTAAAAAGATAGAGATTGAGGCTAAAGGGATGAAAGTAATCGGACACCATGAAATGAGAGAAAAGGAGAATCATCGTGGCTGTAATATTTCGAGGAGTTGATTCAGTTACTTCTAGAGGAGTCTATTGCGATTTGGGGAACAATTGGAAAGACTGAGTGTGCCAGAAACGATGCGTTTATGCGGGTTAAGTGTGCTAGAAGTGTGCTAGAACTTTGCTAGAAAGGGTGCATTTTTGGGTGCCAGAAACGATGCGTTTATGCGAGTTAAGTGTGCTAGAACTCTGCTAGAAGTGTGCTAGATAGAGTGCGTTTCTGTGTGCTAGATACAGTGCGTTTACATGGCTGTTAAGTGTGCCAAAAGGTACGCGTTTTCAGCACAAAGTACAAATCGAGTCTAGCACATTGAAAACTCACGTCTCTCTTGTAAACGCATCAGCTCTGGCACACTGAGAAGTTTACGCAATTACGCAATTATTTCTAGGCAATCAAATAGAGTATTTGATTGAACACAAAGTACACCAATGATCAACTGAAATCTCTCAGATCCAGGGGAATAAATGCGGCCTTTTCCTTCGATTTCTTTCCAATTTCATTCCCATTTCATTCCCATTTCTTTCCCATTTCATTTACGTGTCACCCACATCGATCAAAGCCTCACTTTTCTTTCTCTAAATCAAACCAATTGAGCAGGTGTCGCGTTTTTTTGACTTAAAAATGAATCAAATCAAACCACAGAAAGGTCATGTAAATAATGTAAATAATTGACAATAACAATAGAAGAATATTGAAGAAATGAAAAGAAAAATCATAATCATAATTAGTTACAAAATTCTAGAATTTGATCATAAAAATATATTTAAGAAGCCGCTTCCGGGATCGAACCATGATCCTGTGAGTGGTAGCCTAATGTCTAATCCACTTGGCCACCGACGTCCCTCGCCCTCCCTTGATGGAAAGCCTTTTAAAGCATTTTAACCAACCGGATTTTTAAGCTTTCAACCGGACCACCACTTTGTACTCAAAAGCATCCTTTCTTGCCAAGGTTGACTTCCAAGAGTCAATGCAATAGAAGCTCTGCGTTTACCAACACAAAGTACTCACAAAAAGCACAAAGAACAAGCTCTGCCTCTTTTTGTTTAAACGCACCCTCTCTGGCACAATCTCTTCAGTAAGCCAGTAATTTACAGAACAAAGCACAATACATTTCGGGTAAACGCTAGCCTCCTGGCACACAAACACTCTCGTATTCTTTGATTCTATTTAAACTTGAAATTAAATAAGAATTTTTTCGAGTTTTAATCGATTTTTGAAAACAATGCGGTTTCATTGCTTTCACTACTCATTTTTTAGTTTTTTTTTTTGAGTTTTCCCCCCTCAACCTCAAATGCCAACTGTCTCTGATTTTTGTGTCCAATCAAAAATGCTCTTCATATCTCTCATTTCTCATCAAAATGATCATCATCCTAAAGCTTTTTGAGGCAATTTTTGCTTTTTCTCTTTGACTTACACTGGATCCATTTGGTTTTAGGTTTTTTTGATGATGATTAGGTTGGCTTGTGATCTAGAGATTTTCCTTATTGTGTAGCTGATTGTCTAGCTGATTGTCTAGCTGATTGTCTAGCTGATTGTCTAGTTGCTTTTCTAGCTGATTGTCTAGCTGATTGTCTAGCTGATTGTCTAGCTGATTGTCTAGCTGATTTTCTAGCTGATTGTCTAGCTGATTGTCTAGCTTTCTAGCTGATTTTCTACCTTTTTAGCTTTCTAGCTCTTCCTAAATTCTTTTAAAATTCTTTAAAATCACAGATTTAGTTATTGTTTTCTAGAATTTTTATGTAAATTTGAATTTTGAATTTTGAGTTACCGCATTCTCTCTAATACTGCACCCAGCCGAGTTGATGCCCATTTTACAGTTTCTAAGCTTTCCCAGAAGCTCAACACTCAAATCATCGTCAAGATCTCATCATCAGCTACATTTTCCGACCCCACATCGATAGGTTCTGATAAGCGGTTCTCGAGATTTCGAAGAATTTAGGCAACTAGGTGCACTACTATTAGAAAGAAGACGGTAATCAGGAACAGACTTTAATCTGGACTTGCTCTGCTTTGTTTTGCTTTGCTTTGCTTTTGACTTTGCTTCTAATATCTTCTTCTAGCTAATCATAAAGATCTTGGTCTGGTGATCTTGGTGATCTTGGTAAAATTTCAAAACGATACCTATCTTATCTTGTTCAAATTTTTACAGGCTTTCCAAATCCGCTTTTTTACTTTTTCCTAAATGAAAAAGCTAGGTATTTGACTTTAAAGTTTTAGCTATACATTTGTAATTTTTTTGTCTTGAAGACATGTGCCTATGGCCGAAAGGTATCTTGTTTATAAAGTCTCTTTCAACTTTCGACGAACGACGACGAACGAGTTTGACTTTCTCGTCGACAAGCTTGTCTTTAAACTGTTGGAACAGTAAGCTAGCTAGCTCTAGCTCTAGCTCTAAGCTAGCTAGCTCTAGCTCTAGCTCTAAGCTAGCTAGCTCTAGCTCTAGCTCTAAGCTAGCTAGCTCTAGCTCTAGCTCTAAGCTAGCTAGCTCTAGCTCTAACCTAGCTGAAGTCAAACTATGTTAGAGCAATAACTAGTCTTGTCGATAATTAAATCAGAATTGATTTTGCCCAAACCTAACCTAGTCTATTTTGCTTTACACCTCAAGACAATGAGATTGAAATGGCAAACGAAATTGAATCTATTGCTCAATTTAGCAAAACTCTTTCACTTTTGAATCTTTTCTAGCTTATTATCTGAAGAAAAAGCTGTAAAAAATGAAATCTTTCATTTTTTACAGCTTTTTCTTCAGAAATACTTTCTAAAGCAAAGAAAAAACAAAACTTTCATATAAATCTCTTCAATTTCCCTCACTTGATACCAATAAATCAAATGAAAACTCAGAAAAAAGTGTTGATTGAAATTGATGTGATCGAGAGAGCTTTTGATTTCTTGATTGATTTCTTTTCTTTTCATTTATCTATCTTGACTCAAGCTTAGTTTTAATTCACTTTGATCGTCAATCCTCTTGTCCAAATTGTTCAAATGGTTCAACTTGTTCAACTTGTTCAACTTGTTCAACTTGTTCAACTTGCTTAACTTGCTTAACTTGTTCAAATGGTTCAACTTGTTTAACTTGTTCAACTTGTCCAAATGGTTTAAATTGTTCAACTTGTTCAAATTGTTCAAAACAATCGTTCAAACCCTAGTTCTAAACCAAATCCTAGTCCTTTCCCTTGCTGATCCTAAACCGGATAAGTACAGGGGCTTGACCCTGACATAGGCCTGATTCTGACCTGGCCTTAGTTACTGTCCTGTTTTAAGCTCGAGTCCTAACCGGCCTCCAATTCTGATCTCCAATCATGATCTCAATCCTGATCTCAATCCTGATCTCCATTCCTGATCTCCATTCTGATGCCGCTGGACCTTTAGCTTCTTTGTCCTAAAGTGATGATTAGAAAGTGAGATTTTAAAAGGCAGAAAAGCTCAACTTATTCTTTATTTTTTAAATGCTAACAATAAGATTACAATAAAAAAAACAACAATAAGATTACTTTAAATTCTTGCTGAGACTTCGTATAATAGCACTATAAATCTATCGGTTAAGCCTCTCCAGTCCTGATCTCCAATTCTGATCTCCAATCCTGATCTCCATTCCTGATCTCCATTCCTGACCTCCAATTCAACCAGTTGAAAGCTTCAGCTTCAGTCTTACATTAGAAAAAATCAGCCAACCCTAGCCTAGCTTTACTTTAAACCAAGCTTGCCCAAGATCTACCATTCCTGATCATTCCTGTGTTTCTTTGTGTTATTCGAAAACATTCTACTTGTACAGTACTTAATTTTACTTACTATAAGCTTTACTATAAGTAAAGCTTATAGTAAATCTTATAGTAAAGCTTATAGTAAAGCTTAAGAGTAAAGCTACTATAAGTAAGCTACTATAAGTAAAGCTTATAGTAAAGCTACTATAAGTAAAGCTATTGAGCTATTCAAAAGAATCAAAGCAAAGGGAAAAGCAAATCCCATCAATCAACATAAAACAGGGGAATCTTTTCGCTGAGGAATCAAAAGAGATCCATAAAAATCGTGAGCGTTTCTTTCGTTTTTTTTGAGTAATTGAGTGCATATGCGAGCCAATTAGTATTTCGGAAGCATTTAGATCAACTCTTTTATCAGATTTCTTTAGAGAATTCTTTTTTAATCATCGATTTTTCATGTTTAATCATCATTTTTTCACATTTTCTAGCTTTTCATCAGTTTTTTAACACAGTTTTTAATTTTTTCCTAAACGAATCTTTTCTAGTGCACTGTTTTCTTATAAAAAAGCTGTTAAATAAGAGAATTGAAGTGTTTAATGTAGTAGAAAGGATTTATTTAAGTGTTTTGTGCATTTTGTGCATTTTGTGCTCCGTTAAACGCATTTTATAGTCTTTTTTTGCTTTAGTCTAGTGCTTTTAACTCTACCTATTATCATTTATTCTTTATTATCATTACAGTTTATTCGATTTCTATTATTATTCTATTTATTTATTTTTTTTTAGGTGATGTCGTCACTGACGATCGAATCATCGCACGAATTATTGGCTCAAATCAGTCAACGAGCTGCTGAATCATTGGAAAATCATGGAGAGATTACGGAAGGACAAACCGAAGCTCAGCCTGGATCAAATAATAATGAGGTAGATTAAATGGAGAGTAAGGAGGTTTAAGAGGGGTTTAAGAGAGGTTTGATAGAGGTTTAAGAGAGGTTTAAGAGGGCTTTAGATAGCTTTTGAGAGCTTTAGAGAGCTTTGGAGAGCTTTAGATAGCTTTAGATAGCTTTTGAGAGCTTTAGAGAGCTTTTGAGAGCTTTAGATAGCTTTAGAGAGCTTTAGATAGCTTTAGAGAGCTTTGGAGAGCTTCAGATAGCTTTTGAGAGCTTTAGATAGCTTTTGAGAGCTTTAGATAGCTTTTGAGAGCTTTAGAGAGCTTTAAGAAAGCTTTAGAGAGCTTTGGAGAGCTTCAGATAGCTTTGGAGAGCTTCAGATAGCTTTTGAGAGCTTTAGAGAGCTTTAAGAAAGCTTTGGAGAGCTTTAGATAGCTTTAGATAGCTTTAGAGAACTTTAAGAAAGCTTTAAGAGAGCTTTAAGACAGCTTTAAGAGAGCTTTAAGAAAACTTTAAGACATTTAAAGACTACACGACTGTACGCCGTCTATTAGAGCATTTGACGGCTATTAGGCGGCTTTAATAGAGCCTTGTACAACGTAATCTAACTTCTTTTTGAGAAAATCATTTCTTTTCTTAATTTCTTCACTTTTCTTAGCTACTTATATAGTTAGCTACTTATTTTAGATATCAAAAGATATCAAATTTCAAGAGCTATCTTTTACCAAAGCTCAAACTGTAACTGGACAGAGAATAAGACTACACGACTGTACGTTTAAAGACTACACGACTGTACGCCGTCTATTAAAGCTTTTGACGGCTATTAGGCGGCTTTAAAACTTTACAGTAGCTTTTGAATTGAAGGAATTGTTTAGGAATTGAAGGAATTGGTTAGGAATTGTTTAAGACTTGTTTAAGACTTGTTTAGCACTAGTTTTAGCTAGTTTTAGACGATTTGGCTTTAAATATCGCAGAGATTTCAGCACACCGATGCCTCACCATCACCCGATCAATCCATCAACAATTTTGACATCGAAGCTCAACAGAAAGCTTTGCAACGTTTGATTGGTGAGTTCAAATCGTTCTTTTGTGGCTGTTTTTTTGTAAACCCATCGCTTCTGGTGCAAGGAAGTCATCAATAGAAGAATGGGAGAATGGGAGAGTACACAAAATTCTGTTTACCGTACTCCATCTTTCCTTATCCATTTCTCCATTTTACCGTACTCCATTTTCATCCATTCGATTGAATAATCTCCTTCTTTCAATTCGTTGAAAGCAAAACTTTATGAATAATTGAGAAAAGTGGGGAAGTTGAGAAAGAAACAATGAGTGGATGGGGAAAGAGGAGGGAAAAGGTGAAGCTAGAGAAGCTCATCCATTATGCAAACCCATCCAGATTCCAAGAATCACGAAAGAATTGGGATTTCGAATTCAAAAAGAAGTAAAATCTATCTAAACTGGGGTACTTGTGAGAGTTGTTAAAAGCTAGGAGAAATAGAAATTTATCAGTAAGGCTGAGGCACCAAGATGAAGAATAAGAAGAGCAGGATGAAGAACAGAATGAAGGTAAAGATGAAGGACAAGATGAAGGACAAGATGGAGAACAGGATGAAGAACAGGATGAAGGACAAGATGAAGGACAAGAGGAAGGACAAGATGGAGAACAAGATGGAGAACAAGATGGAGAACAGGATGAAGAACAGGATGAAGGACAAGATGAAGGACAAGATGAAGGACAAGATGAAGGACAAGATGAAGGACAAGATGGAGAACAGGATGAAGAACAGGATGAAGGACAAGATGAAGGACAAGAGGAAGGACAAGATGGAGAACAAGATGGAGAACAAGATGGAGAACAAGATGAAGAACAGGATGAAGAACAGGATCAAGAACAAGATGAAGGACAAGATCCAGAACAAGATCCAGAACACGATCCAGAACAGGATCAAGAACAAGATCAAGAACAAGATCAAGAACAAGATCAAGAACAAGATCAAGAACAGGTTCTGACCTACACAGTCAGGATAACTGTAGCTGTTAAGATTATAGTCGCAAAAACTTACTATGGCTTGCTTTTGATTGATCAGATCATCCTATTGATTACTGTAGCTGTCAGAGACTATCCGATAGGGTTATTGTAGCTCCAGATTACTCCATGCCTTTGTCCAATTTCTGATTCTGTTCAAGGCTTGACCAGGCTTAGAAAGTGAGCCTAAATTGAGCAATAAACATACAAGATTAAAAATCTCATTGCAGGCAATCTCCGGAACCCATTCGCGATCAGCGGTTTACCGCCATTTCTCTCGGTGTTGCAGCAGAATCCATTGCATCTACAACAACAGGTGATTAGATCTATTTAATATCTAAATCTAATCTAATCTAATCTAATCTAAATCTAAATCTCAATCTAAATCTAATCTAACTCTATCTATTCAGCTGCTAAGTTTGGCGTCAGTGAGCGGCGCGAATCCAGATGACGAGGATGAGTCGGAGAATTTGGGAGGTGGCGAGCCGGAGGACTTGTCGATTGGGTGAGATTTAGAAAAAGCTGTTTAGCTAACGTAATCTAATCTTTAAAATATTAAGATAACTAGATTTTAGATTTAAAAAGGATAAAAAAGATGATGGAGAGATGACACCGATTGGTGCAGGACAGCCAAATTGGAGCTACGAAGAGCAATTTAAACAGGTTCAAAAATTTGTTTTCTTAAAATTCTCTTAAGTATTTCGTTAAAGAAACATTTCTATTTACTCTTCTAGTTACAGTAATCCAATTAGAGACTACAGTAATCTAATTAGAGCTTATAAAGTAAGCATGTCTTATTGTTAAGGAAAAGATAAACGTATTAGTATGTGTGAAAAAGTAATCCACGTTTTTAACGTTTAAATATAATAGACCATAAGTTTCGTTAAATAAAATTCGTGGCATTCAAGGGTTTCCTTACGGTTGATCCATCACAATTTAATGTAAGACCTATTTCTAAAGAGGTTGAACGAGGGTTTTCGAGAAGACAGCGTCTTATTTGGTCATCAGAACGGGTCTCAGGGCGACCGCCACGTGGTTCATCTTCTAGGCTTTCATTATCACCTTTGAATCGTCGGAACCAAAACCTAGCGGTATCATCAATAACGGCGTCTTCGCCAAACGCATTCCGAATTCGACGTGCAGCCTCCGCAGCTTTCAACGCATTTTTGAACTCATAAAGCAAATTTGACCGAATAACGATACTTGTGTATACCATTTTCAAACTAAAATGAAAGTAGTTTATTGTCGTCCTTTTAACAAAATAAATATATCATTCGAAAGAGGAAAAATAAGCTTTTAAACGATATATATGTCGTAGCCGATTATCGTCCGATTATGAATTTCAGCCGATTATGAATGAGTGGGTCTAGGAGCGTCCAACCATCAACTATTTAGTATCATTCAACGCAAAATTATTAATAATTATGTTAAATTTTTTAAGTTTGAAAGATTGGATAAAAAGAAAAAAAATTATGGGGCTTCAAAGTTTTCTCTTGAACAAACAGTTTTTTTGCTCTAATTTTTTTTCTTTTTATTCAATCTTTCTAATTTAAAAAATTTAACATAATTATGAATGATTCTGCGTTGAATGATACTAAATAGTTGATGGTTGGACGCTCCTAGACCCACTCATTCATAATCGGCTACGGGGGTCCCGCCGATTTTGAATGAAACGTTGTAGCGCCGGCAATTTTTAACCTAAACTCACAAATTTGGTACCAATCGACGCAGAATTGAATTCGCTACAAGATGATATAATATTGTCCTCATACATTAAAGGGTTGCTCTACTAGAAAGATTTGCCAAAAAAATTTCATTCATAATCGGCTACGACATATATATCGTTAACAAAAAAATTAAAAATTGTTTAGATATACATTAAAGGTTTATTTAGTCGAAACTTTCAAAATCCTCCGTAGTAAACAGATTATAATAATGATTTGATCTGTCTTCGCACTTAGCGCAGATCACAACCCGCTTCCACATTTACTGAGGCAGAAGTGTAGTTGTCGTAGCCGATGATACTCCGATGGCCGGGCTGGGGCGCTCGGAGGGGAACCCATGGGAGTCGAACCCACGACTAACCCGCGCCGACGTTGCTCAACTTGGCAGATCGGACGGGGTCGACCACAGACCCTTCCCTTTCTGGGCCCCGTAAACAGATTAGCCCTTTGTTTATAGACTTTTTCAAATTTAAACCGCGGTCAGGGCCCAGAAGTGGCTCATTCCTTTTGCAAATTCCCTTTGCTTCCAATGCCTCTTTATCAAATTCATTTCCCGTTAGAGCCGCTAGATTATGGAACTTGCTCCCAAACGACATACGAGAAATTCAGTCGCTTTTCATATTCAAGAAACGTATCGATGCTTTAGATCTAGTGGCTCTTTGCCGTAAGTAATTGGCTTATTGATTTCAGTATGTATTGTATGATTAAGTATCACTGTGCATTTCTCTATGATTTCTTTCACTTTATCGTTTGAATAAAGTATTATTATTATTATATATTTATTTAAACAAAATAAAAATAAAAAACGTCGATTACTTTTTCACACACCTAATAGTTTGAAAAAAATAGAAATTTCCTTTGCTTATTTTGAAAGGATTTGGAAGGAAATTGAGGGTAAATATATAAATAAAATAATAAAATGAAAAAAAAAACTATGATTATCCTTTCAGTTATACGAACTTTCAAATGATCAAAAGCGAAAAGAGTGGCTCGATGATTGGCTTTCATTTATGCATCGAATTGGTGAGAGATTTGGTGAAAATTTTTGCACAAAAGAACACTTAAAGCTTTCAAATATCAAAATAAACTGTATTTTCTCTAATATTAGTGCACCCAGCCGAGTTGATGCCCATTTTATAGTTTCTAAGCTTTCCCAGAAGCTCAACACTCTAATCATCGTCAAGATCTCATCGTCAGCTACATTTTCCGACCCCACATCGATAGGATTGAGCTTTCCCATTTAAGAAATGATTCCAGGACGGATTTAGGAGATCCAGCACGTCGAACCACTTGCTTTGGTTGACTTTTTGTATAAATCCTGTTGTTCAAACTCAATGAGACTCTGCTCAATGGTAAACACCCATCTCTACCACTGAGCTATATAAAAGAACTTGATTGGAGCATAGGATCAAAGAAAATCAAGATCAAACTTCATTTCCAAGCGGTTATGCTCGTTGTAGAGTAGCAGCATTCCCAACGATTTTTCCCATCATTCCCATCGCAGAGTAGCAGCATTCCCATTGACCACATCGTGAATCGCATAGGCTGGGAAGGCTGGGGAACTCCTCTCGTCACTCGCTCATTGCTCCTTTCTCTTTAGCAACTCGAAAATCAAACCCCCTAATGTCAAGCCGATTTGCCAGATCACCAGCGATTACTCGCGCGCACAAAGAACAAAAATCATTTCTCTTTTACTTTCAGCTTTGAATTTGTAGGGTTTTCTTAGTCGCAAATCGATTTTAGACATTCATTTTATTGAATCTATTATGGATAATTCGGTTTAAATAAATTTAGAAATAGTTTAGAGACTTGTAAAGAGTTTCGTTTTCATAAAATTGACTAAATCATCTAGAAATCTAGTAGTAAAGAAATAGTAGATGTCTATCAACACTCGAAAATTGCACTTCTTTCCCCTAAAATGATCTGCAATCACAAGTCACTCCACTTCTCGGCGAGGTCGAGTGTACGAAAAGCGTCAATAGTTGATCGAGAAATGGGGGGAAAAGGAATAGCAAAAGAAGCTCGAGAAATCATTTGTTTGTCTACACGATAGATAGATGTGATGGGGAAAGAATTGGGGGTAAGCAAGGAAAGGGAGTACAAGAGAATCTGATCGCATAGATACACGGAATTCCAGAGGGGGACACGACCGATGAGTGAAGTGATTGGGAATTGAGTTGGGGACCAAAGTGTTAGATTTAGTTGATAGTATTGTGCAAGTACTGTAGTTTTGATGTGGTTATTGCCAGAACCAGAGCCAGAACCAGAGCCAGAGCCAGAACCAGAGCCAGAACCAGAACCAGAACCAGAATAGACTCTAGCTTTGAGTAAAACCTAGAGGAAGAAGCCTAAAGCCAAAGCTAAAGCTTTTTGAGCTAATCTCTGCAATAAAGCTTGAAAGATCGATTAAAGATTGACCTAAAACTCTTCTGATTCTTGATAGAACAAAACTTGTGACAGTCAAAGCCATTCAGAATTCAGATACATAGATTTCAAGCTTAGCTTTCGCCTTTCACCTTCAAGCTTTCACCTTTCATAGCTCTTGTTGAAGTTTATTCGCTATTTTCTACTGAATGAATTGAAAAAGAAAAAGGGAAACGGGTGCGAACACGGTGATCAGCAAATAGAATTCGGTGTGCTGACATTGCGGGAGAAAGGGGAGAGTACACATTGGGATCGAGTCGATTCGACACTCAACATCAGAGAATTAGGGGCTAAGAAAAATATCAAATTTTAAATCCAAATTTTAGCAAGTTCTTTGGCTGAATCTGGGCAAGCCCTGGGTCAGAGCTGTTCCCAAAAACCAAACGCTAGAACAGCCATGGCTCAGGATCAGATGATCTATGGTATTACTGTAGCTTAGGCTTAGGTTCAGGCTCAGGCTTGGGTTCAGGCTCAGGCTTAGGCTTAGGTTCAGGCTCAGGCTTAGGCTCAGCCTCAGGCTTGGGTTTAGGCTCAGGTTTAGGCTCAGGCTCAGGTTTAGGCTCAGGCTTAGGTTCAGGCTCAGCCTCAGGCTCAGATTCAGGCTCAGGTTTAGTCTCAGGCTTGGGTTCAGGCGCAGGTTTAGGCTCAGGCTTAGGTTCAGGCTCAGATTCAGGCTCAGGTTTAGTCTCAGGCTTGGGTTCAGGCCCAGGTTTAGGCTCAGGCTTAAGCTCTATGAATCCCTTGCAAGATCAGTGAAATTCCAGGCAAGCCGGTTACTCGAATCCCAATCATGGCCAAGCAAGTTCTTGATTTGTATGAACTTTATCGATTGGTTGTTCAACATGGTGGACTTGTCGAGATCATCAACAAGAAATTGTGGCGTGAGATTACGAAAGGACTCAATTTACCCTCATCCATCACATCAGCCGCCTTCACGCTGAGGACACAGTGAGTTGGATACTGTAAAATATCTATAATACATCTAATTGGATATCTTTTTAAAAAAGTTCTCATTATTTTTAGATATCAAAAATACTTGTACGATTACGAGTGCGAGAAAGAAGGCTTATCAAATCCAGCCGATCTCCAAGCAGCCATCGACGGGAACCGGAGGTTAGATAAGTACGGGAAAGTGAATCTATAATAAAAATTGTTATTTGATATCTTGTTTAGCTATCAGATAGTATCTATTAGATAGTTTAAAATAGTTTTATTTGGTTTTGAGCTCATAACAGAGTTGAAGGGTCAAGGATTAGAGCCCTTGACTTTTTGCTTAACGCTCTACCAATGAGCTACAGACATTTATCCTATTTCATATGCTTCCTTTGGTACTAGGAGTCGTTTTATATGCTTCCTTTGGTACTTCCTTTGGTACTGTAAGTCAGAGTAATAGGATTAATAACATGACTATTTACAGAGCAAAGATCATAAGGCAAAATGTCAGTAAATCCAGTACCACAGGCCTAGAACAGTCATAATTCGAAGCCAGTAATCCTAGCCAGTAATCCTAGCCAGTAATCCTAGCCAGTAATCCTAGCCAGTAATCCTAGCCAGTAATCCTAGCCAGTAATCCTAGCCAGTAATACTAGCCAGTAATACTAGCCAGTAATCCTAGCCAATGATATTAGCCAGTACTTTGATACTATCGCCCGGTTTAGACCTAGTACTAGACTAGGATTAGCCTTAGTAAGACTAGTACCAAGGATAGTACTGTCTGGCCCATGCCCAGAACTGGACATGAGCCAGACCCAAGACTACTAGGATCAAGACCAGTACCAGGACTAGTATCAAACAAGAACAACGATCAAAGCATTACTAGAACCACTGCCTTGTACCTGATCTATTTAATCAATGACTTTCAAATCGAATCTCTTATTCAGGGAAGGTCGACGAAACACTGGTGGTCCCTCATTCGGACATCCTCTCTACCCTCTTGGCCCGCCAGGAGCCGGCGGATTGCTTGGGAAACACCCATTGGGTAAGTAAATCATACTGTAGCTAAATTTACTGTAACTAAATCATTTCACTGAAGACTGTAAGAGTTATTTTGTATTTTTGAAGATTTCCTCGACGATGACTCTGGCTTAGCGCCTCAGAATCCGTTCATGGCCGCTTACAGAGCTGAGCAAATGATGATCGAGGCTCAGCAAAGGCAATTGCAGAAGTGAGAAAATGAAATGAACTAATGAAATGAAAAGTTTAAAACTCTGACGAAATTTTAGTGAGTTCCGAGCAGCTGCTGAGGCGATGGCAAGGCAAAATTTGGGATTAGCCGGTTTGGGGCTACCGGGAATGATCGGTGGGACAAGGCCGAGTGGAAGAGAAAGCACATCATCGGTGGATAGTGAACAGCAAGCTGGTAATGTTTTAGCTTTAAAGAGGACAATTCTAGCTTTCAAATGATACTAAATAGAGCTTTGGTTTAAGGAATTCTGAGAAAATCGAGAAGAGAAATGTCTTAAGCTGAATCTCGAATCAAATGAGCTCTTTTATTTGATTTGTCTTACTGTAATTGACTTTTTTAATTGGGAAATCTTATTGGGTCTTATCGGAAAGCTAATCTTTTAAAGAAAACTGATAGCCAGGCAATTCTCGTTTTACATTTCCTCAAATGTTCAATTTAATTGCAATTGGGAGAGCGATTTTTGTAAAAGCAGCGATATTTGTAAAATCTCATTGATTCAAAACCAGATGAACAAAACGACCATTTGAAATAACTTTTTCGTCAATTGTATCTTTGGATTGTTATCTTGTTGAAAGAACGAAGAAGTCCCCATCTTAAGAATAAGGATTCCACGAGGATAAGGATTCCAGAGGATAGGGATTCTAGAGGATAAGGATTCCAAAATTGGACAGAAGATGAACAGAACAACAAAATTATCTTATTTCTTCCATTTGACTAAATTTAAATCGCTTAAATTCGAGAAATGTAGACTGGTAGACTCAATGAATGACTCCAGTGGATCCAACGACCGGGAAAAGCATATGGTTGAGCAGGCTGGGAGGTTGCTGGTTGAGCAGGCTGGAGGTTGATTAGCATTCTGAGCGGTGAGCGCGCGGTTGGGGGCAGGTTGGAGTTACATTGCGGTTGGCGTTGGCAGGTTGGCGGTTGGGCAGGTTGAGCATTGCGGTTGGGTTGGGTTGAGCGGTGGGGTTACAGTTGGGTTGTGCGGTTGCGGTTGGCATTGGCGTTGAGGTTGAGTTATGCGTGAGGGCTGGGAAGGCTGGGAGGGCTGGGCAGGCTGGGCAGGCTGAGCAGGTTGAGCAGGTTGAGCAGGTTGAGCAGATTCAGCAGGTTCAGCAGGTTCAGCAGGCTGAGCAGGCTCTCGAGAGGCTGCAATCCTCCCGTCAATCATCGCTCCTTCGCGACTCGAAACCAAACCCCCTTATGCCAACCCCATTTGCCAGATCACCAGCAATTGCTCGCGCGCACAAAGAACACTCAGAGACTCTTATTTTTCTTTGTAAACAGAAATTCAACTGTGAATTTGTACCCTGGGGTTTCCCGGGTCGGCGAATCGATTAGAGTCATTCATTGAGTCTACCAATTTCTCAGATTTGCGATCTAAACTTTCTAATAAATCTAATTTCAGCAAAACGAGCTCGTCTCTCCACCCACGACGAGTCACAATCGATCCCCTCCCACACGAATCCCTCCACTTCCACAAATGGTCTCAATCTCTCAATGCCAGCAACAAGTATCAAAATTACCAGTAATAAAGGTTTGTGAAAAGTACTGTAGACGGGCTTAGCCTAAGCCTAAGCCTAAGCCTAAGCCTAAGCCTAAGCCTAAGAACTATTCTTGATTGAATATCGTAAGACTCAAGTTAAAAGTACTGTAACTTTGTAGGCTTATAGGTGTCAACCAAAAACTATTCTTGATTGGTTAGTGTAAGCTTTAACCTAGCAATCCTTAGGCACTTTTAAGGATTAGCCTAAACGTTAGCTTTTTGCCTATCGACTTTTCGGTTACTGTAGTCTAGTTGGGATCTTGGTAGCTAGGATAACTATAATAAGCCAGCTTTTAGCTTCCAGATTTGGATTCGGTAATCTCATTTGAGTCTTATTTTTTTAGATTATTGTAGTCTAACTATTGATAGCTTTAACATGACAGTAATCAGGTTAACTTTAAAGAAGTTGAACTGGATTTGAGCTGGGATTTGAACTGGAATTTAAACTATAGTTTAAACTGGATTTGAACCGGGATTTAAACTCTAGTTTAAACTGGATTTTGAACTGGATTTGAACTCGGATTTAAACTGGATTTGAACTGAAGTTGGACTGGATTTAAACTGAGTTTAAACTGTAGTTTAAACTGGATTTGAACCGGGATTTAAACTCTAGTTTAGACTCGATTTAAACTAAGTTTAAACTGAATTTTGAACTGGATTTCAACTAGATTTAAACTAAAATCTGCTCATTTTCGTAATTCAAAGCTTAGATTTTCAAAAATTCTTCTTTTACTGAGCTATTTAATTCGATTCAGATAACTGTAAAGGATAACTGTAAAGGATAACTGTAAAGGATAACTGTAACGGATAACTGTAAAGGATAACTGTAACGGATAACTGTAACGGATAACTGTAACGGATAACTGTAACGGATAACTGTAACGTTCAGCTGGATTTCATTAAGCAGAAATTTCAGAAAATGACTCAAAATCGATGGTTGTCTCAGTGGAAATCGATGGAATCACGTATCAAGGGGTTTTATTTGCTTTAAAATCGGTTAATGAAGAAAAATAAGTGAATTTTCCAAGTTTTTCGAGTTTTTCCATTTTTTCGAGTTTCCAGTGTTTCATTATTTAATTCGATTCTTTTTTTTTGCTTTGAAAACCCTCTCAAAGAGCTTGCACTCTTCCCTGCATAAAAGGGGCTTTGATCTGAGATTTTCGCCTAGCTTTAGGTTCAAATTTGTCTTTATATTTGATTTCAGTGCACTAGAGCGAATGCGTTTATGCATAAGCACAAAGTACACTGAAAAAAAGCTTTTTTTTAAAAACTCCTTTGATTTCCCTCTTTTTTTTCTTCCAGTGAATGCCGGTTTTCTTTTCTTTATGAAATTTTGAATTTTAATTGATTTCAATTGAATTTCAATTGATTTTCAATTGAATTTTGATCATTTTAACCGCCAAAAAAACAAGGTTTCATTGATTTTCGGTCTTTTTTTGTGAAGACTTTCATTTTTGCTCTTTTTCCTATTTTTCCCTGATTTTAGAAGTATTTTTGAAAAAAAAATGAAATTTTGATTTGAAGGCCGATGGTTTAAAACCCTTTTCCCCGACCCCCTTCCAACGTCCTCCTTGGCTCAGTGGTAAAGCGCTCGGTCACCGGGAGACCGCCCCTAGTTCCGATCCTGGGTTCGATCCCGGCCATCACCAAAAAATTTATTTTTTCTCAAAAAACCCTTTTCCCCGATCCCCTCCCAACGCCATCCTTGGCTCAGTGGTAAAGCGCTCGGTCACCGGGAGAGCCACCCGTGCTTGGATCGCGGGTTCGATCCCGGTCGCTGCCAAAAGATTTACTTTTTCTCAAAAAACCTCTCAAAATGTTTTAAAATCATTTAGCCTTCAATTCTTCTCAAAATTGTCCGCAATTGTACAATTTCTGGCTCAGTGGCAAAGCGCTCGGTAACCGGGAGACCGCCTCGGCTTCGATCCCTGGTTCCATCCCTGGTTCCATCCCTGGTTCCATCCCTGGTTCAATCCCTGGTTCCATCCCTGGTTCAATCCCTGGTTCCATCCCTGGTTCAATCCCTGGTTCCATCCCTGGTTCAATCCCTGGTTCGATCCCTGGATCGATCCCTAGTCCCATCCCTGGTTCCATCCCTGGTTCGATCCCGCCCAGTGCCAGAAAATTTCCTTTTTCTCAAAAAACCCCTCAAAAACCCAATGGAGTTTTAAAACCAATTGAGCCTTCAATTCTTTTCCGCAATTGTACAATTTCTCACGATTCAATTACAATGTTCTCTTCTTTGCTGTGCTTTTGTTCATTTGGTGAATCGCTGGAGCTTATGTTAAATCAATTTCACTCTATCAAATGTCGAAAAAATGTTTCAACAAATTACGGTAGTTGTTTTCGCAAAAGAGATTCGCAAAAAGCAAACTTTTAAATAAAAGGCAACTGGAATAGTCGCTGAAAAAGCAAGATTCGAGCTGAATAAGTCATTTTTATGCTCTCATTTTTCTCATTTTTCTTCATTTTTCTTCATTTTTCATGTATTTTTTGGTTTTTTTTTAAATAAAGTGAATTTTCAAGTAAAAAAGGAAAATACAGGAAAATACAGTAAAAAGAACAAAAAAATAAGGTTGAATACTTAAAAATTACTATATTACAGTAATCCAAAAGAGAAAATCGGGGGTGGGACAAATGCGACCATTTTTTTGCTGGAAAAGGCCTTAGGAAAGGTCGTAGAGCTTCAAAAAGTGTTCATAGAAGGGAATCGTATGCGTAGATTCCGAATTTCGACAAATCAGACCTCGCTGACACGTCAAATTTGGGCTAAAAGGCAAAAACTACGCAACTTAACGCTTTTCCGCAGTTTTTGCCTTTTAGCCCAAATTTGACGTGTCAGTGACGTGCGTAAAACATAAAAAACAACAACTGAGTCTAAATCAGACGTCTGATTTAGATTGAGTCTAAATCGGACGTAACATATATATATGTTGTGTCCGATTTAGATTTCCGTCCGATTTAGATTCAATCTAAATCGGACGTCCGATTTAGATTGAACTTATCGCGGACGTCCGATTTAGATTACAGTCTATATCGGACGTTTGATTTAGATTGAATCTAAATCGGACGTCTTATATAGATTGAACAATAATATAAACATGTTTAATACCGTATTTACTCTATTAGTGGGGTCCTCTCTAATAGTGGGGTCGTCTGGAGGGGGGTTGAAAAAATAGTGGGGTCCTCTCTAATATTGGTAACGAAAGTGATACATCAATTGTTGATCTCTTGGATTAGTTCTTTTACTGTTTGTTAATGTTTTGTTACGGTTAAAGCTAAATAAAATATGAAGCCAAACTTGTTTTGTCAAGAATTTCGGAGAAAAATTGATATCTTTTCAATTTAAAACTTTGGTTTTATGTTCTTTTAAATTTCTCTAATAGTGGGGTCCTCTCTAATAGTGGGGTCGTCTGGAAGGGGATTGAAAAAATAGTGGGGGACCCCACTAATAGAGTAAATACGGTATATGTTCTTAAGCGTTTTTGCAATTTTCTGCGCTTTTCAAGGAAATTTTATTGTCTTTTTCTGAAAAGAAAACCCAACTATGAAACAATTTATTAGCGTTAACAGAATAGATGCAAAATTACAACATATAACAACAAAAAACTAACAACAACAACGAACGAGTTAAAAATTTCTATTTATTTTTGCAGCTTAGGCTATTGTGACATCTTGAATTGCAGAGTTGTGACATTGTGACATCTTGAATTCTTTGTGGCATCTTGAACATGCTATTGTGACATCTTGAATTCTTTGAAAAGCGCAGAAAATTGCAAAAAACGCTTAAGAACATATATTAAGCACGTTTATTATTGTTCGATCTGTATCGGACGTCCGATATAGACTGTAATCAATAAAAGACCGAAAATGCAGAAAACTACAGAAAACGCTTAAAAATATATTACATGTTTATATATTGTTCAATCTATACAAGACGTATTATTGTTCAATCTATATAAGATTTGTTGATCTAAATCGGACGCCGATATAGACTGTAATCTAAATCGGACGTCCGCGATAAGTTCAATCTAAATCGGACGTCCGATTTAGATTGAATCTAAATCGGACGGAAATCTAAATCGGACACAACATATATATGCTTTATTCAGAGGGCGAATAGAAACGAATCAATCAAATAATCATAACCGCAAATAACATATTTCTATAATACTTTCACAAAAAAAAAGAAAGAAAACTAAAAATAGTCTAAAAATAGTTATGAAACATAGGAAGAAAAAGATTTAAATAAAAGTAAAAAGAAAAAGCTATAGGGCAGCTTTGAGGTGAGAATAAGATCTATTTCGTTTACAGATACTTTCAATTTCCTAAAGACGAGAAGATACCAGACGGGAGCTTATTCCAAGTCCAAGACGAGAGCTTATTCCAAGTCTAAGACCGGAGCTCATTCCAAGTCCAAGACCGGAGCTTATTCCAAGTCTAAGACCGGAGCTCATTCCAAACGAGAGCTCATTCCAAACCCTACTAATACGGTTCGCAAGGAAAGGGAAAGGTGATGGGGATGAGAATCGATCGAAATTTGATAAGGATCACTACGTTTACCTCTAGGAATTTCGTTTAGATTAGATAATTTGCTGTAAACTTGTTTACTTTAATTCGGTCTCTTTTTTGGTGAAAGTTTTTCTATTTTTCTATTTCTTTTTCTATTTTTCTTTTCTCTCTAAAAATATTGAATCAATGAAATGATTTGATTGAAAATGACAGAAATGAAAAAAGTTTTTACAGAAAAATCGTAAATAGAAAAATCAAGCGTGAGTTTTTTTCTTTATTTAAACCCTTTTATTTGTTTTTATCTTATTATAAACGTTCTTTTAGTGTACTTTGTGCTTAGATTTGAGAAACACAGCTTTTCTAATGCTTTGAATCCCTTATTTCGTCTCTTTACTTTACCAGAACTTTATCAGAAATTGTTTTATTTAAAAAAATCGTTTTTCAATGTACTTTGGGCTTTTGTAAATGGAAGAAATGATTATTTTAATTTAATTTAATTAAAATTAAAAATTAGAACAAAAAAAAACTGTTTGTTCAAGAGGAAACTTTGAAGTCCCGTAATTTTTTTTCTTTTTATCCAATCTTTCTAATTTTAAAAATTTAACATAATTATGAATGATTCTGCGTTGAATGATACCAAATACTTGATGGTTGAACGCCTGTACTGTACTGTACTGTACTGTATACAGTCTATCGTAGCCGATTATGAATAACTGGGTCTACAGGCATCCAAACATCAAGTATTTGGTATCATTCAACGCAGAATCATTCATAATTATGTTAAATTTTTGAAATTACAAAGATTGAATAAAAAGAAAAAAAATTAGAGCAAAAAAAACTGTTTGCTTGAGAGAAAACTTTGAGGCCCCATAATTTTTTTTCTTTTTATCCAATCTTGCTAATTTAAAAATTTTAGCATAATTATGAATGATTCTGCGTTGAATGATACCAAATACTTGATGTTTGGATGCCTGTAGACCCACTTATTCATAATCGGCTACGCGGGTTCGGCCGCATTTTGAATCAAACGTTGTAGCGCCGGCAATTTTTAACCTAAACTCACAAATTTGGTACCAATCGACGCAGAATTGAATTCGCTACAAGATCATATGATACTTTGCTCTTACATTAAACGATTGCTTTCTTTTATTTAAAAAATCGTTTTTGTGCTTTTGTAAATGGAAGAAATGATTATTTTAATGGACTAGAAGAGCTCTTTGTTCTTTTATTTATTAATTTATTCAATCAAATCTATTATTTTATTTAAATATTTAAAGATTCATTTCGATAAAAGACTTGATTAAAATCTAAAAATAGTCAATAAAATCACTCTTTTCAAATCAATTTCTTTCATTTTGCAGAAAACGGATCTGAGCACAGAAATGATCAAATCAAAGTGGGAAAAAAGCGAAAAAGATCTCTCGGAAACGTTTGGCAAAAAAAAAAGATCGGCTTTGATATATAGAAATATTATGAAGAAATTTGACGAGTTAGAGAAGAAAGCAAAGGCAAAGGGAAAGCTTAGAAAAGCAGAAAGCAACAGCTTTGGCAGCAACATCTTTGGCAGCAACAGCTTTGGCAGCAACAGCTTTGGCAGCAACAGCTTTGGCAGCAACAGCTTTGGCAGCAACAGCTTTGGCAGCAACAGCTTTGGCAGCAACAGCTTTGGCAGCAACAGCTTTGGCAGCAACAGCATTATTCTCCCAATTTGGCTCCTGTTTAAGCAAATATTTAAGCTTTTTCTGGATTGTTAAACTGTTTTTTTAAACCAGAACTTTTTGACCTGAACCAGATCTAGCCTTTGCCGCTAAAAAAAAGAGAAATTGAGATAGCTTGGCACCTAGGGGAATCGAACCCACGACCTTGACCCGGACCCCCCGTCTACTAACCAGACACTCTACCACTGAGCTATGCACGCCTTTTTGCAGTCAGAAGAAAAAAGAAAGACAAGGGAGACAAGGGAGATTCAGAGATTAAAAGGAAACCCATGTTCTCCAGATCTGCCATGTTTGCCAGATCACAAGCGATTACGCAGCCGCACAAAGAACACTCACAGTCATTTCCAGGGATTTCTCTTTTGCTTTGTAAATAGCTAAAAAAAGAAGATATTCAGCTATAAATTTGTGCCCTAGTATTTTCAGGGTCAACGAATCGATTGGTGATATTCATTTTCCTTTTTCTTGTCTCTGAGTTGCTAATTCAGTGGTTTTTTTCTCAATTTTTGATGAATCTAAGCTTTTCTCTTGTTATTGTGGGCAATTGCTGGGTTTTCCTAAGAAATTAGAAGCTTTAATGGAGATATTGGTTAAGTTCTCACTTCCAAACTGAGGGTGTGGGGGTTCGGCCCCCCTAGGGTTCTCTTCCCTAGCCCGTGCGCCCAGACTAGAGGTGTCTTCTCTAGAGCTGACTAGAGATCCCTTCTCTAGCGGAGTTCACTCTTCCACTGGGTTGGCCCATTCATGGCCTGAGGTTATTAAAGCAAGAAGCCTATCTTCTATCTATCTTCTTTTCTCCCCGCCTCCACATCGCCGAGTAAAATATCTCATCATTCTCTATGTATTTATGTGTAGATTTGTGTATTGTCTGACTGATTACGCTTTATTTCATGTCCTGAATAAAGTATCAATATATTTGAGCTTTTAATTCCTCTTAAATCATCAATTTATGCATCAAATTTGCATAATTTTGCAACAAATTTGCATAAATTTTGGCAAATTCAAATTCTCATCACGAATTTTCAATCGATTTCGATTTTTTTGCCTTTTTTTGCTTTCTTTTTTGCTTTTTTGTTGACTCAAATTTCCCTGATGCGTGAAAAAATGGGATTTGGTGAAAAGGTGAAAGTTTTCGCGTGTAAAAGGAGAGAAAGAAAGAATGAGATCATTGAGCTATTTTTGGTTGAATTCGAATTTTTTTTTAACTTTATGTCCTTTGTGCTCCAAATTCTCGTAAACTTCGCCCATCTGGCGCACCAAAAAGCTCGTCTTTTTCTTTGACTTTTCTTCTGGATTTTTTAATTTGTTTTATAAAATATGCGCATTGTTTTTGGAATGGCTTACTGTAAGATTACTGTAAAGCGTACTGTAAGGCTGTAATATTGCAGTAGTTTAAAGTTCTAAAGACTTGGATGGATGGAGAAGACTGTCAGACTGGCCAGCTGAGGCCTGAGGCCAGCTGAGGCCTGAGGCCAGCTGAGGCCTGAGGCCAGCTGAGGCCTGAGGCCAGCTGAGGCCTGAGGCCAGCTGAGGCCTGAGGCCAGCTGAGGCCTGAGGCCAGCTGAGGCCTGAGGCCAGCTGAGGCCTGAGGCCAGCTGAGGCCTGAGGCCAGCTGAGGCCTGAGGCCAGCTGAGGCCTGAGGCCAGCTGAGGCCTGAGGCCAGCTGAGGCCTGAGGCCAGCTGAGGCCTGAGGCCAGCTGAGGCCTGAGGCCAGCTGAGGCCTGAGGCCAGCTGAGGCCTGAGGCCAGCTGAGGCCTGAGGCCAGCTGAGGCCTGAGGCCAGCTGAGGCCTGAGGCCAGCTGAGGCCAACTAGCCATGAAACTTTGAGAAGGCCACGATTCAGAAAAAGACCCTAATTCCCTCTTTAGACATAATTCCTACTGTATCAGGCTTACTTACAGTAATCCTAATGACTCTAGCAAGCCTATTATATCAAATTTTTGATCATTTTGATACAGGACCTGTCAAAATCTCCTCAAAAAAGTGATCCTATTTCAAAGGCCTATAACTTTAGATATAAGCATTATATTAACAAGTACTATATAGCATTTAAAAGCTCTTATTTAGCTCTACAAAATGTGCTATTACTCTTTAAAAAAATACTTTAGTTTTCTTAAACTTTTAAGTGATTAAATAAAAGCAAAAAAAAAAATTTTTTGGTGATTTTTGATGATTTTAGACAATTTTAGGGCAATTTTTGATGATTTTTGATGACTTTAGACAGCTTTTAATCATTTTAGACTATCAGAAACGCTTCAAATCTTTGAAATCTTTTTGAAATCATGTTTTTTTGGAAAATAACGTAAAAAATAAGCGAGAAAGCGAGAAAAAGTTGTTTTTTGATGAGCTCTAACGTTGTTCCAATAAAGAAAGCTACATTTTCAAGCATTTAACGCTTTTTAATGCCTTAAATCAATAGATCAATAGATTTTGACAGTAAAATGACTGTTTCTTTATTGGTTTTTTGAAAGTTTTCAAAAAAAACCCACTTTTAGGCTTAATTTCAGTCTTTTCTTGATCAAGAAGTCGTCATTTCGTCATTTTGATCGCCATTTCATTCTCGGTCCATTTCCAGCTGAGTATCTTTTTTTTTATTGAATGAAAAGACACTCACATCCTGCCGCTAAACCATATGCTGTGAGTGAATTCGATGCATCGTTGAATCTAATGATTGGATATCTTTTTACAGGTTTGGAAAGAGCAATTCATTGAGGATCGCTGCTGTACACAGGAGGAGATTCGGCGCGAGGTCAGCGATTAGCTGATTACTGTAGCCTAGCTGAATTTGAGTACTGTAGGCTCTACAGAACCTGGTGCAGGGCGATAGTAATCTGGGCTACTATTCGGGCTACTATTCGGGCTGCAGTAACCTGGTTTAGAGCTACAGTAGCCTGGCTTAGAGCTAGAGTAATCTTTCTTAGAGCTACAGTAACCTGGGCTACTATTCGGGCTACAGTAGCCTGGCTTAGAGCTGCAGTAGCCTGGCCTAGAGCTACAGTAACCTTCCTTAGAGCTACAGTAATCTGGGCTACAGCTTATTACTGTAGCCTAGCTGAGTTTGAGTACTGTAGATTCTACAAAACCTGGTGCAGGGCTACAGTAACCTAGGCTACTATTCGGGCTACTATTCGGGCTACTATTCGGGCTACAGTAACCTGGCTTAGAGCTAGAGTAATCTTTCTTAGAGCTACAGTAACCTGGGCTACTATTCGGGCTACAGTAACCTGGCTTAGAGCTACAGTAGCCTGGCCTAAAGCTACAGTAATCTATCTTAGAGCTACAGTAACCTGGGCTACTATTGGGGCTAAAGTAGCCTGGCCAAATACAGTAACCTGGGCTCCTGTAACCAGCCAAAACCTAGCTCTCTGTAGGATTACTGTAGCCAATATTCGTACAGTAAACTGGCTACCGTACTATTAGAGCTACCGTAACCCTGTCTAAACCTACAATAACCTAATCTAAGGCTACAGTAACCTGAGCTACCTTAACCTGACCTAAACCTACAGTAAATTGAGCTACCGTACCCTAGCCTAAACCTACAATAATCTAGTCTAAGCCTACAGTATCCTGATCTACAGTAACCCAGCTACAGTATGCTGATCTACAGTACACCGTAATCCCGTCAGCAGCTAGCCCTCGGGTTACGGTAGGAATATGGAAACTTGTGATCGCTAATTTTTCAGTTTCTCTATGCTTCAATTCCGCACATTCTTCTGAATATTTTATTGATTCTCTATTGGTATATTGGAGCGTTGATTTTTCACAAGATTGAGCCTCGAATCCACTACAAAAGCATTCATGAAGCAGCACTTTTCTGCTTCATCACCACCTCGACGATTGGTTTGTTTCTTCTGGCATTCTTCTGGAACTTACTAAAGTTATCGTAATCTCTGGCGTACTGTAGCCAAGCTTTATACAGTAAACTGGCCTATTAGGGCTATCGTAAACGGCCTACAACAAGAAATAAGTAAACTACCGTAACCCAGCTACCGTAGCCTAGCCAGAGTTACCGTAGCCTATCCAGAGTTACCGTAGCTTAGCCAGGGTTACTGTAGCCTAGCCAGAGTTACCGTAACCTAACCAGAGTTACCGTATCCTATCCAGAGCTACCGTAACCTAGCCAGAGCTACCGTAGCCTATCCAGAGTTACCCTAGCCTAGCCAGGGTTACTGTAGCCTAGCCAGAGTTACCGTAACCTATCCAGAGTTACCGTAACTCCTGTTGTACAGAAGATGAAAGATTGAAACTTGAAAGATTTCCAGGTTCCTGTAAACTTGAAAGATTTCCAGGTTGGGGTAACATAGTGCCGGCGACGTACTACGGAAAATGCTTTATCATGTTGTACATATTGATTGGTGAGTGCTAATTTTGGAGAATAACGATTAAATCGCCTCTCAATCGACTCAAATAGAAGCTGAATCGATTTACGTAAAGAAACACAGCAGAAAAACAATTATAGAGATTAAATAAACGCTAGAATTTGTCCTTTTTTTCATTTTTTTTATTCAGGAACCCCACTCACCTATGTGGTACTCGGAAACAACGGGCAATTCCTCGTCGATCTTTACTGGATCTTGCGGAGGAGTTACTCGAAAAAAGAGGTATTCGCTACAAGCTGAAGAGCTGCTTAACGCGAGCTGCTTAACGCGAGCTGCTTAACGCGAGCTGCTTAACGCGAGCTGCTTAACGCGAGCTGCTTAACGCGAGCTGCTTAACGCGAGCTGCTTAACGCGAGCTGCTTAACGCGAGCTGCTTAACGCGAGCTGCTTAACGCGAGCTGCTTAACGCGAGCTGCTTAACGCGAGCTGGTTAACGCGAGCTGGTTAACGCGAGCTGGTTAACGCGAGCTGGTTAACGCGAGCTGCTTCCGGGTCTTCCGCCCACCGAGTGTATAGCCGCTTTCTCTGCCTCGCTTTTGTTGAGGATGAGCTTTACCAATGAGCTACACCGACAGTCAGCGCACTACAGTAACTATTAGAATGTGGATTAGATTATGGAAAAGCAATGGAAAGCAATAGAGTATGGAAAAGCCATATTTCAGGGTGAGATCTTCGGCGGTGAGATGCCGCTTCACATCTCCTACGGCCTTTTACTCTTTCACATTTTTCTTGGCGCTCTTTTGTACAGTTTATGGGCGGATAACAAAGATTTTTTTGAGTCTTTCTACCTCACGTAAGTCATTTCTAAGAAATTTCAATCCAATCATATAGTTCTCAGTTTCATTTCAATTACAACAATCGGTTATGGAGACGAAATCCCGGCCACTGATCGACGCTGGGAATTCTACGTGACAATGGCTTATTTGGCGATGGGTTTGTGTTTCAAGTTTACTGGTTTAATAGTTTGTAAAATACTATTGTACTAAATAAATGTAAAAATACTTTCCAATGTAAAATTTAAAGATTCAAAGCCCGGTTTACTAGATCTAATCAAATTTTCGATACTTTGACGGTTGTGAGACTAAATAAAGAAAAAAAAATTGTTAATTCAACAAGAATTGGAATCAACGCTTTGAGGAGTTGATTCTGCTGGAGTTGAGCTCTTCCTTTCAGAGGAACAAGTTGAAGAATCAGGGAGAGACTTGAGGAGTTGGTTCTGCTGGAGTTGAGCTCTTCCTTTCAGAGGATCAAGTTGAAGAATCACTGAGAGACTCATTTATAAAGCTCAAACCAATCCTCCCTTCAAAACAAAGTTATGAAACTGTATCGATATCGAAAGAATCGATTATCGAGCTTATCGATAGTTAAGTTTCGATGTATTGAGAAGCTTTTTAAGACATTTACCTATAATTTTGCTATGTCTGAGATAGAAATCAAAACCTGATATTCTTGACTTTTCAATGAAACAATTTGCAGACTAATTGCTGTTCTAGAAAGAACTAAACGTTCTAAAAAGAGCTAAAAGTTCTAAAAGGAGCTAAAAGTTCTAAAAAGAGCTAAAAAACGTCCCGTTTGTATCAATAATCTCACAAGTCTATCGACAAGCTTGTCGGCAGCCAAGAAAACAACTTCGAATCAACTTCTACATCGGCATCTTCTTTGTAACTCATTTCCCTCTAAAGAATGTCATCTACCTTTGCATGCTCAGGCTCAGGCTCAGTCTCAAGCATAAAGACATCATAGATATTGACAATAGAATGACTGGCCTTCAACAATGCTTCAACAATGGACACAACGGTTTGTACTTCATCCTATCTTGGCGTTTGATGTCGAGATCGACGTGCATCAGCATCGAAGCTGAATCGATTTTCGCATCAGCAAGCGTAAACAGAGGCAGAATCTCTGATTTGGAGGAATTGAAAGAGGCTCTTGACTTCAGCTTTTAGCCAGCAGAGACAACAGACTACCAACACGAGATTCCAGCTACGGTTTCCAGTTCTACAATTCATTGAGATCTTTGAGCTTCATTCAACAACCAAACCAACAACCATGGAGATCTCTGTAGCCTCATTCAACAACATTCAACAAATCCCCAACCCAACGGCTTTCTTTAGAGCCATAAGCACTAAATAAATTAGCAGTGTTCTGCTCTAGCTGATTCACAGAATTTGTTTATTTTCCAGGTGTGATCATCGTGACAATGGTGATCAGCTCAATGCAAGGCGTTTTTCAGAGTATGCATAATATTGGAAGGTTTGTAGGGAAAGTCATAATGATGTTCATAATGCTTTTAATAGAAAGTCTACGTTTTAAAAATCACTTAGTTTCGGCTATATAATGAAATTCCTTCAGAAACGGAATCGTTTTCGGCGCTGAGGCGGCCGAGATCTGGTTCGGTGGACAGGCGATGAAAGTCGCGGATTTGGTGCAAATTGTGGCTGAGCATTTCAGTGTATGTTAATGGATAGTTTTTGAAATCAAAAAAATCGATTTCTTATCTCTTCTAGATCGAATTCTTTCTTTAAAATTCTTTCTTTAAAAACTTCCTTTAAAACTTTCAGGTTGAGCCTGAGAAGTTGCGCGCTGTTTTGCGCGATCTTGACGCAATTCTGCAAGCTGCTACGGATACAGAGGTAAAATTAATAAACTTATTCAACTAATATTTAGTCAATGAAACGAATTTCATAATAATCAAAAAGCTTATAATCAAAAAAAGCGAATTTCAATTTAAAAAGCGAATTTAAACACTTGTTTGTGTTAGGAATTGGTTCGAAAAAAGATTTGCGTTTACAGAATTGAGCTCAAAGTACTTTACAAAGTACAAAGTACTTTCAAAATAGTTCTGTAAAATCAACTCTTTCGTTTTCTCAAACTACAGACTTTTTGCTGTTTTTCTCATAGTAATAACTGGAAAAATGAAGAGCTCAGTGCGGTAGAGGGGATGCGTTTACAGGACTCGAGCACAGAGTACATATTTCACAAATACAGTCGATGCAATGATGCAATGATGCAATGATTTAGAGCAATGATGGCGATGCTTCTCCAAGAACGACATTGAGAGAGTTCAGCTGTGACAGTCAACAATTGACATTGTGAGTTGATAACAATTGGCATTGATTGACATTGATTGACAATTGCCATTGATTGACAATTGCCATTGATTGACAATTGACATTTATCAATTAAATAGTTATTTGGTTTATCTTTATCATTATCTTTAAACCTTTATCATTAGCAATAGAATTAATAGGATTTTGAATTGATTAAATGAATCTGTGACAGTCAGCTGTGGTAGTCAGCTGTGACAGTCAGCTGTGGCAGTCAGCTGTGGCAGTCAGCTGTGGTAGTCAGCTGTGGTAGTCAGCTGTGGCAGTCAGCTGTAGCAGTCAGCTGTGGCAGTCAGCTGTGACAGTCAGCTGTGACAGTCAACAATTGACATTGTGAGTTGTTAACAATTGATAACAATTGACATTGATTGACTGATTGATATTTATCATCTTTATTTTATCTTTATCATTACCAATAGAATCAATAGGCTTTTGAGGAAGGATTTTAAGGATTTTGAATTGATTAAATGAAACTAATGATTAGATTAAAGCTGTTTTGATCGCATTTTTCGTATCCTCTTGACTCTGTGAAGAAAAACAAATAAAGTAAACAATTTCTAATTTCAAAAGCTTTATTTAATCTAGATTTTAATCGATAGTAATGTTGAGATTTTTTTAGAACGTCACTCAATCGCTCAGTTCCCCCATTGGTTCTTCTATCAAGACGACGATCCGAAGCCAGCGCACTTAACGCTCAATTAACTGTGCACAGTGTTGGGGTGAATAGAAAAGGATTTAGAAATGATAGTTACAATAGTCAGAAAACTGGAGGTGACAAGTAAGATTATCAAACATTGATACGCCCTGCCATTAGCAATCTAACTTTGAGCGCAAATTTCTTGGTGTACAGCTGTTCAATCTAAATGTTCTTTGTATCATTAGACGCGCCAAGTCTTTCTCTATCGATTGATATAAAAACTATTTCAATTGAACAGCTGGACACCAAGAAATTTGAGCTCAAAGTTTGCCAATGGGAAAAGTGGCGGTCCCGCCCCTTTTCCCATTAAAAATCTAACTTTGAGCTGAAATTTCTTGGTGTACAGCTGTTCAATTGAAATAGTTTTTATATCAATGGATAGAGAAAGACTTGGCGCATCCATCTAATGCTACAAAGAACATTTCAATTGAACAGCTGTACACCAAGAAATTTGAGCTCAAAGTTTGCCAGTGGCAAGGGCATCAAATGTCCTAAAATCGGCAATGAATCTAAAGGCTTTTTACTTGCTTAAAGAAAATAAGCTATAGAGCAACATAGTTAGCTTTCAGTTACAGTATAAAGGCTTTAGGAAAGTCGGAAAGCAATGAATGAATACTAAGCAATGAACACTAAGCAATGAACACTAAGCAATGAATACTAAGCAATGAACGCTAAGCAATGAACACTAGCAATGAACACTAAGCAATGAATACTAAGCAATGAATACAACATATACAATTGACTTCTTCTACTAGATTATTTATGAGATAGAGGAATAAAGAGATAAAGAGATAAAGAGATAAAGAAGAAATAAAGAGATCTCCCTCAACTTTCTAGGGTCAATCTCTTCCATTTTCCCAATCGTTAACTCTCCCATCGAAGACAATCGAAAAGTCGCATTCTTCGGCGAGTTTACAGCGGCTATTGAGCAGCGAAAATGAGAACGCTTTGCTGGCGTTGAGGTGAGAATTTAGCTAAGAATTTAGCTAAGAATTTAGCTAAACATTTAGCTAACATTTAGCCACATAAAGTACCGTAATTTTTCATTTAACGGAAACGGATTACGATAATTTAGTCACTTTTTAGAGTCATCAATTACAAGCTGCAAAAATCGGAAGCATTAAAGCGAAAGAATTCGAAAGGCGAGAAACGGCCGAGTCTGCAAGTTGTTCGTTTTGAAATTTTGAATTCGAAAATGCGAAAAATCGAAATTAGCTTTGAAGTTTTCATTTAAGAAAAGCTAATTTCTATTTTTTTTTCAATGAAATTTTAGGAAAAGAGCTTGTTGTCGGGGAATTTCGGTGGCTCTTTACGCGTCTCTGCCCCTAGCACTCCTTGCCAAGCCTCACCGTCACCAAAATTCAAAATTGGACCCTCGCAATTGGACCCTTGAATTTAAAAATTTTAAAAACATTCGTTCTAATTACCCAATTCCTTCACTGTTGGCTTTGTTCTTGCGTTTTCCATTCCATTTCATGTTTTCCATTACATTTCATGTCTTCCATTCCTTTCCATTCCCGAATGTAAACGCGCGGCATCTGGCACACTATATAGTTTGATGAGCTGTATAGAAATGATCATATTAGATAAAAACTAAGAGACAAGATTACGGTAGTTTTTGACACGTTTTAGAATATAGGGAAATACAGGGTTTCGCAGAAGCGCCGGTTTATAAGGGTTCTTTTCCTTTCGCTCAGGACCGCATGGTGTAGTGGTAAGTCTGCGGGCTCTCAATCCCCCTCTCGCGCACGGGTTCGGATGCACCTTCGGATTTTAAAATGTTTTGCAAAAGAAAGCAAAAAGTTTTTCGGGAAGCGGATCCGAACCCGTAGGCAAAGAGCGACAGTGAGCTTGAGAGCAGGCAGACTTACCAAGACACCAGAAAGAGGGAAAAAGAGTCATGTCAGTCAGGAAAAAGAGTCATCTTTCTGGTCATGCCAGAAAGAGAGGGAAAAAGAACCGTTACAAACCAGAGGTACCCAAATTTGCCTCGTTAAACTTTAAACATCCTAACTTTTTGGTTTATCCATCTTTTTGGCTCTACTAAATTTCGGGAAACGTAAAACATACAAAATATAACAAAATAAAAACATGAAAAAATTAATTTCTCGAAATAATTGAAAGACGACTTTAACAACTCAAGAAAATCAATTCTAGCATTAATGGAGTTGCAACAATTGCTTGCAACTTTGAAGTGATTGGGGTTGAGGCTAGGAATTCGTGCACAATCAATAGATCTCATTATTTCGAGCAGAGTTAAGCATTTGAAAACCTCGCTGGGTGCTATACTAGTTGGAGGAAACCCAGTGGGACCGGGCTTAATTTTGCCGTTGGCAATGTCCCATTTATAAATTACGCTGAATCCGATCTTGATGAAAATTTGCTTATTTACCTATATCGAAAAATACACATCTAGTAGACCTTAGGATTTGTGCTAAAGCGTCGACCAGGTGACGTGGGTATCCCACCTGACCGGCACTTTAGGCTAAAGGCTAAAGGCAAAATCTAAAGTCTACTAGATGTGTTTTTTTCGCTATAGGTAAATAAGCAAATTTTCATCAAGATCGGATTCAGCGTAATTTATAAAATGGGACATTGCCAAGGGTAACGGCAACATTTTTAAAGGAGCCGGAATCGAGTGGTACGCTTTAAAATCCTTTAACAGCCGGAATCTTTAACATTTGGGGTCAAAAAATGGTCAGGATCAAGCATATATTTCGACCATTTTCAACATACATAACATACACTCTGTCAAAAAATTATAGACGCACCCTGTTTTTTGCTAGTTTAGAGCCGGATATAAGTGCTAGTCCAGTGAAAAGTAATAAAAAAAACTAACAATTATTGATAGAATAAATCATATTTTGAAACACCAAAAAAGTGTCAAACGGCGCCTAATTTTCTCTAATTGATAGAACGTATTAAGAATAAGGATATGGTATTCAGTCTACATTAGCTGGATTACGATATTTAGTCTAGATTAAGGTATTCAGGCTAGAATAAGATATTCAGTCTACATTAGCTGGATTACGGTATTTATTCTGGATTAAGGTATTCAGCCTAGAATGAGGTCATCAGTCTACATTGGCTGGATTAAGAATAAGGAACGTATTAAGAATAAGAAACGTATTAAAAATAAGAAACGTATTAAGAATAAGGAACATATTAAGGAACATAAATTAGACAAAAAAAGTGGTTTCTGGAAGAAAACCCGAAATTTTTCAAAATCAGGCCCCGCTGACTGGGTCCTTACCCCGCAACTAGTATAGCAACCCATTGCTGAGTTGAATTTGGCATTCTTTTCTAAAATATGGACAAAAAACGCAAAGAAAACTGCGCAAAAGGAGAAAAACACTTAAAATTATCGAAATGAACGCACGAGAGAAATGAAATTTTTGAAAAAATGAAATTTTTCTCGCTGGCGCTTTCCTCGGATTACCGTAGTTTTCTCGCCAAATGGCGCCTTTTGCAGACAGTTGCAATTTAGAAAACACCCCTTTAAATAAGAGTCAACGAAAATTTTCTCAAAATTTTAGTAGAATCATTTTTTCTTTATTTTTTTTCTTTCTTTTTTTTTTCTTTCTTTTTTTTTACAAATCTTTCTGTTCTCTAGCTATTTTCAACGGGTTTAATCACTTTTTATTCAAAAAATAAATATTTAAACTTATTCAGGCAAATGGAGGCATTGAGAACACCGGCGAATCGAAAAAAAGAAGGGAAATGTTTTTGATTTCATTTTAGAAAGATATTGAGCTGAAATTTTCCAATAATTCTTTAATAAATATCAAAATTTCACTAAAAATATGAATAGAAAGAGGATAAAGAATGAGATTGAATTTGTGGATGAAGAGGAATCGGGTGAGGGTTGCGTTCGGTGATTACACGCGTTGTTCACACAAGAGCACACCTAGAATTGGATTTTCGAGGATTGGTTCAGGGTTTTATATTGCAATTACAGTACTCTTGGGTCATTAGTAGCTTTTAAGAGCTCTAGAGTTCTTCTAGGGTCATTAAAGTACCTTTTAAGAGCTCTAGAGTCCTTCTGGGGTCACTAGTACCTTTTGAGAGCTCTAGAGTTCTTCTAGGGTCATTAAAATACCTTTCAAGAGCTCTAGAGTTCTTCTAGGGCCACTAGTACCTTTTAAGAGCTCTAGAGTTCTTCTAGGATCATTAAAATACCTGAGGCTCTAGGTTCTTCAGGGTCATTAAAATACCTTCAAGAGCTAGGTTCTTCTGGGCCACTAGTACCTTTTAAGAGCTCTAGAGTTCTTCTAGGATCATTAAAATACCTTTTGAGAGCTCTAGTTCTTCTAGAGTCATCACAGCGTTCCTTGACCCTTACAGTACTCCTAGGATATTTAGTCTAATCCCTACAGTACTTCCAGTCTAGTACTCCTAGGCCACTACGGTACTTTAGAGTAGCTTGCAGTGCTTCCACTTACAGTACTCCCTACATTACTTTTCCAGTTCCAGGACTGAAACCAGGCATTAGAATCTCGTGGAGCCAGCTAAAAATTCGTCCCAAATCCCTCACCAATTTTTGCCACGAATTCTGGATCTTGTTAAACTTTTGCTACTTAAACATTGGCTAAATTGAGAGAACAATGCGAGCCTTAAGCTTGAGGTTGAGGTTGAGGTTGAGGTTGAGCTTGAGGTTGAGCTTGAACTTGAATTGGGGATAATAAGGTCAAAATCCTCGCATTTCTGGCCATCTATTGACATCTATCTATTGATAAAACGAACGGTTTTCTATCACAAACCTGTACAATTTCATTGGCAGTCACTTGTGGATAAATTAATGACATTTTCAATGAAACACAAATCTCATCTTGATGCAATACGTCGACCTCAGCTGGTCGAGTCTCCATTGCGGCGAAGACCTGAATTCGGAGAGTATATGCGGTTGGTAAATATGCAAATTCTACATAACTAATGTTAATTTTAAATATCAATAATAATCTACGTACCATTTTTTATCAAACAACAATTCTCTTTAAAACTTTACCCGATCTGCACAGCCACGAATGTAGACAAACGGTCGATAGGGAAGTTGGAGGCCTGGAAATGAAAATCGATCTCTTTTTAAGCCTAGATTTTAAGGGGAGAGCTTAAGGATAAATCTATAGATATCTATTGGTGTCTATTGACATCTATAGATAAATATCCATAGAGCTTTTTGGTGATTTTCTTAGAGTTTACCCCCAATATAATGTGGCTCAAAGACGGTGACGCACGCTGATCGACAACTCTCCACTGGAGAAAATTGCTGCACACCACTCTCACTGTCGCAAAATTGATCGAATTTTGGGACCCTGAATTGGAATATTTTGCTAAAGAAAGAGTTTTTACAATGAAATTATAGGAAAATGTTTAGACAAGGGTTTTAAGGTCATTTTCTTATCCAGGAAGCTTGATCTTGAGCTCAAGATCAAGATCAAGCTCAAGATCTCCAGCCAGACTCCAATCCTTATTCTTATGTGACACTCACTTATATGACTTACATGAAAATCAGACTTACATGACTGAGCCGGCTAGCGCGGAGTTTCTCTCGAAAAGTGATTGATATTCGACTGATGCACACGAGAAGCATCTAAAAATTATATAGAAATTATTAAATTGATTACAAAATTGATTACCAAACTATTTAAATCTAATTTTATTATCTAACTAATCTAATTACTAGTAATAACAAAAGAAAATAGAGTTTTACTTCAAGGAGTCAGGCTCGAAATCGAGTTGTCTAAAAGATACAAGAAAAAGGTTTATTTTTTTCAAATTTTAAATGTTTAAGTGAAATTCTACTTGTCGATATTCTATTAAACTTGTTTATTTGTCTATTTTATTTCTAAAATCTCAAATCCTTGATCTCCAATCGAATCCTTCCTCTCCAATCCTTCCTCTCCAATCCTTCCTCTCCAATCCTTCTTCTCCAATCCTTATTCTTATGTGACATCTGTTTCAAATCTCATTCCCCTTTCCATTTCATTGAATTGAATTGCTTTCAAATTGTAAAAATCACATTTTTTCGGTGATTTTTACGAAAATGTGTCAAAGTTTATTTGATTTTCAAAAAAAAAATCTTGTTTTATATAGAAATTGAGAGAAAAGTTGGACACTTTTAACTCGATTTGAATTGAATTTTTTCGGGGAAAAGAAAGAAGCGCTGATTCTTGGAAAGAAATCTTCAAAAAAAGAAAGTATTTTGTACTCAAAAACGGCAAGCTTTCTGGTATATTATTTAAATTTTTAGTGAGTTTTAGTTGGTAATTTAAAAAACTATGGCTTCCTTTTATAGCTTTTCTTTTTCTTAGCAAAAGCAAAAATTGAAATGCTGACTCGGTTTCTTGTACTTGATCGATCTTGAGGCAAAATTAGAGAAAAACCTTTCCCCAAGCAGAACGTTCAGCCACCAGCCGACTGGCTAAGAGCTCGGTATCATAGTTGTGGGGTTAAGAGGTCAAGAGGTCAAGAGTTCAACTCGTGAGGTCAAGAGTTCAACCCCGCGACTTGTTTTTGGTTCTTTTTCCCATATATCTGAGTTTTTTTGCTCTCTTGCATTTAGAACTTACTGTAGGAAAAGGCACGAACTCAAGGTAGACATGGGTAGCGGGTTGGGTCGGATCGGGTCGGATCGGGTCGGGTCGGGTCGGGTCAAAAGTGACCTGCTGACCCGACCCGCGACCCGGCTTTTTTCCCGGATGACCCGCTGACCCGACCCGGCAAAAATTTTGAGCTTGACCCGACCCGCTGTCCCGACCCGGCCGCCAAAACTCGAAAATGGACATGTTTAACTCAAGGTAAGCTTTTGTCTAAACAATTAGCTGCAAAATGCTAGAAGTTGCTCAAAAAGAAAAACGAAAAGCTCTGTCAGGGATCGAACCACGACCCTGTGAGCCCAAACCTATTGCGTTATCCGCTAGACCATCGACGTACCCTATCTTTCCTAAAAAGAAGCCTTTTAAAGCATCCGTTTTGTTGCCATTAAAGCCGCTTTTAAAGCATTTTGATTGAGGTTTTGCAGGCACAAAATCGTTTGAGAGATTCTGAGTTCAGATTCGGATTCCTCATAACTGATTCTAGTCGATTCTCGATTCTAAAGTGCATAGGGTTTCCAGACAAAAGCTTGGGGAAAGGCAGAACTTTCACTGTGCTTATGTATTTTTTGTTGTTGTGGAACAAATTTCATGTTTTTGAAATGAATGTTTTGAAAGAAATGTTTTTTACCCAAATTTTTCACAATTAAGTCCGAATAGAGCTTTCTATGTCTATAGGAGGTTTTATTTCATTGAAATGTGACTAGAGAATGGTTTCAAGTTAAGCTGATCCTTGTGAATGGTCATGACAAGGTCATGGAGCGCTGTTGGCTGAAGCCGATTCGAGGTTACTTGAATGGCTTTCTTGAGTTCAGTCAACGCTCAAATATTGCTTGTTTCCGTTGTAGACGTCTCAGACAACTGTCCCCCACACATTTTCAAGTAGCCTCGAATCACAGAGTGCATAAGGGCTTTTTCTAAATCAAGCCAATACATCTCTGTAGTGTAGCCTTGAGTTAAGCTGATCCTAAATTAAACCTAAAACCGATTCGAACTGAGTTCGAATCCAATAGAGCCTGGATCCAATAGAGCCTAAGCTCTATTGGATCCATTTTATCTCATACAATATCCTTGTATGTAAATAAATGTGAATAGATCTTTTTTAAAAGACCTAAACCTAAAAAAGACCTAAACTTTAGCTCCATTCGTACAGTTGTCTTCGATAAAAGAAACTCGAAATCTCTGGAGACTCTGGAGACAAGAGACACTCATCGTTTCCATTTCTGGAGTAACAAATCCGAGAAGTGAAATTGGGGAATGAGTAGAGGGAGAAATTGAATCCCGGTTTTTCGTTTTTCAGGTGAAAGCGAAAAGAGAGATTGGGAGGATAAGAGGAAATACTCGAGGATCGGCATTACTTATCTTTTAGAAAGGGAAATTTCAACGGAGAGAGAGAGAGAGTTGTTCTTGAGAAAATCGAACGATCTTCTTTGATCTTTGAAAGTGTTTAGCGTTCGAATTTTCATTCGTAGACATGATTTTTAGCTAAGAAAGCCCAGAAAAGTCCTCGAATTCGGTCACAATTTGGATTCTTATGCATATAGCGCTCGAAGCGGTACTTGGTGGTGATCACTAGATCGATCATTTTCTTGCTTAGAAATGCAAGGCATCTGGTGCACTGATTGAACGCCAAATCCCGTGCGTTTTCTGTGCTCAAATTGGGTAACTGTATCGATCAGTGTGCCAGATGATGTGCGTTCTTTAACTAGAGAATTTTGTCATGTTAAGATCGAGTTTTCATATGAGCTCTAGCCCATCTAATAGAGTTTTTTTCAGGCATTCTGAATCTGCTTTTAGCTTTTCTGGAAAGCTTCTGTAAAACGAGATATTTGGCCTTTGGCCTTTTTCAGCTAATTTACAAGCTTTGATTCATGTCCCAACTGTGATCTGATTAGTGTGGCTGGTTTCGAAAATAACTGCATTTTTTTGCCTCTGGTTCGAATCCCTTCACTGCCTGCTATTACGAAAAACTATATTTTAGGGTTTTAGATAAGTTTCCTACAACGATTACGTCCTGATGTTGTTCTTGTTCTTGTTATAGTTGTAGTAGTTGTAGTCGTTGTTGTCGTTGTTGTTGTTCTTCTTCTTATTCTTGTTATATTTGTAGTAGTTGTTCTTGTTCTTCTTATTCTTGTTCTTCTTGTTCTTCTTCTTTTTCTTGTTATATTTATAGTAGTAGTAGTTGTTCTTCTTCTTATTCTTGTTATAGTTGTAGTAGTTATTGTCGTTGTTATCGTTGTTCTTGTTGTTCTTCTTCTTCTCGTTATATTTGTAGTAGTAGTTGTTGTTCTTCTTATTCTTGTTCTTCTTGTTCTTCTCGTTCTTCTTCTTGTTCTTCTTGTTCTTCTTCTTCTTCTTCTTCTTCTTCTTCTTTTTGTTATAGTTATAGTTGTTGTTCTTCTTCTTCTTGTTCTTGTTCTTGTTCTTCCTCTTCTTCTTCTTCTTCTTCTTCTTCTTCTTCTTCTTCTTCTTCTTCTTCCTCTTCTTCTTCTTCTTCTTCTTCTTCTTGTTCTTCTTCTTGTTCTTCCTCTTCTTCTTCTTCTTCTTCTTCTTCTTCTTCTTCTTCTTCTTCTTCCTCTTCTTCTTCTTCTTCTTCTTCTTCTTCTTCTTCTTCTTCTTCTTCTTCTTCTTCTTCTTGTTTAACTTCTTTAAAAGGTTAAAAGGCTAAAGGATTCAAATTCAGGCTTAGTATCCACTAAACTTTTGATTGAACTTAGTGAACTTAGTGAAAAGTGAAAGAGTAAACTTTTGAGCCAGAAATTTGTTTTTTCAGGGATTCAACTCATCAACTAGATCAGAGAACCAGTATAAACGATTAATTTCATCGTTCAATATCTGTAGATTTCTCTAGAAAAGATTTCCATTCTTTTTTCCAATATCTTTATCTTGTTCTTGTTCTTGTTCTTGTTCTTGTTCCCAGAGTCGACACTCAAAGGACGCCTAATTGGGTGAACTGGAGGTCAGGCTTTCTAAAAGAATCCCCTTTTCTTTTCTCAATCTCTACTCGATCTCTTCCCAACAATACCCACAAATTTGATGTCAAATTCATCATCTTTCTTCTATAAAATCATCAGAAATGCTTAATTTCGTTGATTCAAAAAGAAATTCGGCTTTCTTTTGATAATTTCTAAAGGAAAAAGCTTATGAAATCAGCTTTTTATCCAGCTTTTATCCAGCTTTTCGTACTTTTTCCTTAAATCTATAAACTTCTAGCTTCTAGTGCACTGAATTCTTTATTTTTTAAATTCTGTAAGCTAGAATACGTACTTTTGAGTACATATTCTAGATTTGAGTACAAAGTACATAATAAAAAGTTGTTGGAAAGAAGAAAATGCAAAGAGAAGAGAATAAGTGAAAAGAAAAGTGAGAAAAGAGAATTATTTCTGGAAGATACTTCATAGAATTAAGCAATTTGTTGAAGAAAAGGCAAAAATGAATCGGATTAGTCTTTTTCAAGCATAAAACTTGGAAATCTTTTGATTTTTCTCTATACTGCTATTAGAACAAAATACTGGCGGATTTCTCAACCAATTTACAGCCAATTTAAACCAATTTAAACCAATTTAAACCAATTTACAGCCAATTTAAGCCAATTTAAGCCAATTTACAGCCAATTTACAGCCAATTTAAGCCAATTTGAGCCAATTTACAGCCAATTTAAGTCAAATTTAAACCAATTTAAACCAATTTACAGCCAAAATTCATCCAAAGGATTTGAGCATAGTGGTGAAAAATTTTTGAAACAAAAGAAAAGGAATTGGCACCAAGAGGAGTCGAACCAGCGACTTCTCTCTTCCGTTCGTTTGAGAAACGCAAGCGTTAACCACTCGGCCATACTCGTAAGCTGGCCGGTCATGCCAAGCATGAGTTAAGTACCCGCTTTCACCCCATGCTCGTTAACCGATTGACCATGCCAAGCACGGGTAAGGACCCTCATTCTCTCACCCTCGGCTATGCTCTAGATGGCTCAGTGCGAGCGCGTTTGTCTCTAGCCCACACGGTCCGGGTTCGACTCCCGGCCTTATCTGCAACCTCTCTCTTCTTTCTTATCTTTTGTTTTTTTGGAAATTTAAGAAAACGTTGCACAACTATATAGAATTCTAAGTCAAACTAGCTAAAAGTTATTTCAATCGGACTACTGGATGAGGAGGAAACAGACAGACACAGCTATTTTATAGTAGATCTTGGAAAAGAGATTCAGAGCTTTCAAATAACACCAAAAGGATATTTTCAATCGCTTTAAGCTCTTATCAATCTTAGATATTCATTTAATTCAATATTTTATATAATCTATTTGATTTTACGCAGATTTTCTTTAAAATATTCAACTTTAAAACCAACTTGAGGCTGTCGACGATGAAAAAGAGAAATGAGAAGATAAAAAGGTGGTCGACAACAGAGAAACTCATTGTTTTTTCATCTAAAATCACTAGATATTCAAATTTAAAGATCTGTATTCTAAAATGAGAATAATTTGAGTGAAGAGAAGGGAATAGAAGTCAAGAGAAGTGAAGAGAAGGGAATAGAAGACAAGGGAAGACAAGGGAAGACAAGGGAAGACAAGAGAAGTCAAGAGAAGTCAAGAGAAATGAATAGAAGTCAAATGAAGAAAGAAAAGTGCTTAATATAAACAATTTCATCGAAAAAGAAACGATTCCGGAAAGAAGTTTATTGAAAAATCGATTTTAAAACGAAAAATTGATTTAAGCTTCCAAAAAAAAACAAATTCAAATATAAAATTCAAATATAAAATTAAATAAAAGAATATTTTCTTATAATAAATTGAGAATTGATGGTTTTGGAATTGGAAAAGTTTAAAAAGTGAAAGGTTTTGGAAAAGAATTGGACAAGTTTAAGTCTTAATGAAAGGCGAATCAAAAAAAGTTCACCTTTCATTAAGAAACTTACTCTAATTGAAAATTTTCAATGGTATTTCACTAAAAAAGCATATGCTTTATTCAGTTGAATAGCGACAAAACAAAATCACAATAACTACCCGGGACACCACTCAAAACAAACCCAAAAGATAAATAGATACCTCAAGAAAGAATCACAGAGCAGTCAAATCAATTGCCGAAATTGTGGCTTTAAATCTAGCCAAGGTGGGAATATCACGAACATGAACTACACTTATCATTTTCCTTTCTTTCTTTTCTTCCAAATTATCAGACTAGACTTATAGTTTTTAATTTAAAACCCCTTTTATTAGGTTGACGGGAAAATAATGCGAATTTTTATTGGATAAACAATAAATAAAGAGGAATATAAAGTGTTCTTAGGTTAACAATAAATAAAGAGGAATATAAGGTGCTCCATTTTAAAGAGGAAAAAGAGGTGTTCTCCATTTTAATTTAGAAAATCATGCCATCTTTTGCTCAATTCAATAATTCCATCTTTAAAGAGCTGGGGACTTTTTTGATGAAAAATAGTTGGTGACCGCATATTCGACTTCCTTGGGAATTCTTGGACAGCTGATCGGAGATGAAATGCTTTAGAGGCCTGAATAAGTGGTAGTTTGATGTCTGATGGGGTCAAGTCAGGGACAAGTCAGGGACAAGTTAGTCAGTCAGTCAGTCAGTCGGTCAGTCAGTCAGTTCAGCCACCTTTTAGTACTTTTAGTACTTTTTAGTGCTCTTTTAGTACTTTTTAGTACTTTCTAGTACTTTTTTAGTACTTTTTTAGTACTTTTTAGTCCTTTTTAATCCTTTTTAGAACTTCTAAGTACTCTTTTAGTACTCTTTAGTACTTTTTTAGTACTTAAAACTACTCTTTTAGTACTTTTTAGTGCTTTTTAGTCCTTTTCAGTACTTTTTAGTACTTTTTAGTACTTTCTAGTACTTTTTTAGTACTTTTTTAGTACTTTTTTAGTACTTTTTAGTCATTTTTAATCCTTTTTAGTACTTCTAAGTACTCTTTTAGTACTCTTTTAGTACTTTTTAGTCCTTTTTAGTTCTTTTTAGTACTTCTAAGTACTCTTTTAGCACTTTTTTAGTACTTAAAAGTACTTTTTAGTGCTCTTTTAGTACTTCTAGTACTTTCTATCACTTTTTAGCACCTTTCAGTACTTTAAATCTCTTTTTTAATACTTTAGCTTTGCAACAAGGCCATCAGCTGATCCTAGCCTTTAAATAAATATTTTTTTAAACATTGCCAAGCTGAAAAATAAGACATTTACGGTTATCGGAGGTTTGAGTTTTTGACCTACTTGCGACCCGATTTTATATAAGTTTATGTTAATAACTTTTGATAAAACAAATAGCTCCTGAAAGCTGATGTTCTAAGCTATTTATATATTATTAAAACTTCTTGATTTGACAAGTTTACGGTGGATAAAAATGAGTGAGAAAATTGTTAAAAAATTGTTAAAAAATTATTAAAAAATTGACGCTCCCTTGCCACTGAAAGACCCGAAAAATGTAAATGAACGGTAGTTAAGTGGATAAAGTTGCTAATTTTGTTTGAAAATTGAAGAAATGATAGGTAAATAGAGAAGTTTAGATAGTTTTTTATAGAAAAATTATTCAAAAATTGATAAGAAGTGAAAAAATAGGCTTAAAATGAATGAAATTTGTTGGAATTTGTTGGAATGTTGTTGGAAATCAAAGAAATCAAAGATAAATGACAATGATTTACATTTAATCACAATGATCAATAACTTCAAATCTTTTTGAATCAACATTTTCTCTAAAAAGAACAAGTTGGAAAAGGATTAGTCGAATTTGGATGGATTTGGTTTCTTTGAGCTTTCTGGATAAGTGAAAAGACCCAAGGCCCCGCCCTAGCTCGATATCTAAAAGATTTCACACAAATTTTCGAACAACAAAAGCTTTTAGATAAAAGGGATTGGATTTCAAAGGATTTTCAAGGATTTTAAAGGAATAAAGCTAATTAAAATGACTATTAGAAGCTAATTAAAATGACATGCACACTTTGAAACTGTCGTGACGATCTTGTCCATCTCTAGATCCGTGACGATCTTGTCCATCTCTAGATCCGTGGTGATCTCGATCTCTAGATCCGTGACGATCTTGTCCGTCTCGAGATCCGTGACGATCTTGTCCATCTCTAGATCCGTGACGATCTTGTCCATCTCGAGATCACCACGGATGGAAATGGTCAGCCAGTGTGGGCGAACCCATATTGTGCGAGATTTAATATGCGACGTCCTCCGTTCAACTCCGGCGTTCAACTCAATTGTGTGTAAGACGCCTGAGTTCCGTATCAAAGCAGCCTGAGTTCCGTATGTGAACGAGCTGCCAACATGTGCCGTCGTCTCTACGACAGTCGTCTCTACTCTCCCAATCTCAAACCACTGAACCAACTATTATTGCTGTTATAAAGCAATAATAGTACAAATAATAGCAATAATAGTAAACCAACTATTATCGCTGTAATAAAGATTATATCTAAACCATCAATAATCACTACAGAAACCATTAAAGATTGTAAAAATGAAAATTGCGCTGAATGGAATTGCAATTTACTAATGCCTTCACTTTTTGCGAGTCTGATATCAAAATTTAGCTCTTTAATTGGCCTACATTATCGTATAAAAAAGTTAGAAAAGCTAGTGTTTAGAACAAGAAAAATGGTGGCAAAGTGAGAGCATCAACGTCGATACAAAAGACAGTCGGTCGTTGTTAGTATTCCGGGTACTTGTCGGGTGATACATCAACAGAGACAACAGACAGAGACAACAGAGACAACATCAAAAGACAACTCAACTCGGTTAAGCAAGAAGTTGACAACTTTTGAGCTGTGATTATGTTCAGTGAAGTAGGGTGCTCGTTTGAAGTGATCAGTCGATCAGTCAAACGAAAATCGATCAGATCGATCGACCGAGAAGACTCGGATGGGGATGCTTAAATGAGATGAGTCTTTGTGGATTTAGAACCGACAAGTTCCGTGTTGCGTCGAATGTGTTCCCCGCGAGTAAGTAATTACTTAAGAAATATTCAATTTGATAATAAAAAAAAAGGATTAGGTCGATTGATTGACTCTTTGCTAAGCTGGAGAATCTGAACTGAGTGCGGGTGAATGTGCGTCACCCTGTAGGTTTAGATTGTAGGTCAAAAGCCTGTAGATCAAAAACCTGTGGGTCAAAAAAAGGTTTAGCAAAAAAGCTCATACCGTAAATGCTTCTAATAGAAGCACACGCTTTGACTGAATATCATTTTCTTGAGAAAGCTCAAGAGATTCAGTCTTCCGTTTTGTAGTCTGTTGAAACTAGCAAAAAAAAGCTAAAAACTAGAGTGTGTTCCTCGCGAGTAAGTAATTACTTGAATAAAATTTGCATGAGTAAATTTTCACTCGATTAATCGACGTTTTTTTTTTGTCGAGTAAACTACGAAGTAATCCTCTTTACACGTCGAGTAAATTGAATATCTTTACTTTTGAAGGGAATTTCCCACCAAAACATTTAAACGACTGAATATCTTTCAAAAAAAGTCGTATATAAGTCGTCGCTCGTGATTTTTTGCACTAATTTTCGCTAAAAGTACGATAATTTTTGCTAAGTATGCGTTTAGAAAAAACGGATTACTCGAAAACACTCTACGATTGCGATTTGTCGCTTTTACACAGCCGCGTAATCTTCATGCTCCCGTACTTTGTGCTCAAAACTCAAAACATATCCTTTCTAGCACAATACAGGGTGCATCATAATTATTGCAACAAGATACTCAAGGCATTGCACACCAAGAAGTTTCACTGGAAGAAGATTTTTAAACAGAAATAGCTTTATTTAACAGTAACAAATAAGGAAAGAAGAGATCATTCGATATGACCGCCTTTTGCCTTGATAACAGCCCTTAATCGGTTCGGATATGCCTCCACTGAGGGCCGAATGTCATCTTGAGGAGTCGCCTTCCATCCTTTGGTCAAAGACTTCTTCAAGGTCAAAGACTTCTTCAAGGTCAAAGACTTCTTCAAAGAATCCAAACTTGTGTGTTTTCGAGAGCAGACATTAGCCTCTAAGATTGCCCAAATGGAAAAGTCCATCAAATTGAGATCCGGTGAGTTTGGAGGCCATTCATCCTTGGTGATCACTGAGGGAAAGTTGGCCACGCACCAGTCCTGAACCGTCTTCTTCGTGTGAGCGGGAGCTCCATCTTGCATGAAGGTCCAATTTTGATTGTTATTGGCTTTACACGCCCATGACATCACATTCTTGACATCACATTCTTGACATCACAAAAAATAAAAAAATTTAAAAAAAAAATTTTAAAAAAAAATTTAAAAAAAAAATTTTAAACACAAACGGTCTTTGAACTCTTGTTGCAATAATTATGACGCACCCTGTAGAAACACAAATTTTACTCAAATCTTTCAAAATCTCTTAGTTTGAAAGCCTTTGGAGACTTTTCGATATGCCGTAAACGCTCGCGTCCACATTTCACTGGTTTACTTTGTGTACAAATCTAAACACCTAACTCCTAGCGCACTTAATTCCATATTTTGCTCATTTTCAAGAGAAAATTGAAGAATCCCGTGCGCCAGAAGGGATAAGTTTACGCAAAAAAAACAAATCTAGTGCCACAAATCGCTAGCTTTCCCAAGAATTCGTTTTATTTACCCAATTTCTTTCAAATAATTTCAAATTTCAAATTCTTTCAAATAACAACAACTTTCCCGCTTCAAAAATCACTCAAACTTCCACTCAATAACCTTAAAAAACAAGAAATTCATCTAAACAACCATAATTTTCCATGAAAACCCCACTTTTTTTTCACTTTTTCCAATTCCTCCTCAAAAACCAGCTTGATTTTTGCAAAAAAACGGGAAAATCTTAGATTTTTTGAAGAATCTTGAAGAGAATCTCAATATTTCATTCACTTGAACGTTTCCCCGAGCAACTTTTCACTAATAAATAAAGCTTTTAAAAGGAATAAAGCTATTTCAGAGAAATTTTGCCGAAAAAACCTCAAACAATTGCCAAACACTAGGTGTTCTTTATGCGCACCCATAGACGCGCGCTTTCTGGCACACGGTGGGGAAGGGGTTATTAAAAGGGGCCTTTTTCTCGGTTGATCCGATTGGCAATGAGGAGTTCACTTGCCCTCTCTGAAGCGCTAAAACGATCCTCAAATCGAGGCGCTGTCGTGGCGATTGTAGTATACACCTGAGCTTTAATATTTTTAGAAATTTTCTTGAAATCTAGAAGTTTTTAGTTCGCGAAGTGGTTCAAGTGAAAAGTTTGAATTTCTCTTTAAAAAGTTTCCAACAAATTTGAAGAGTTTTATTCTATAGAAAATTAGTCGGAATCTTTGAACAAATTTGCTCGTGACAATTTTCTCTTCTAAATTTTCAGTGAAAGCCGTCAGTCCTTGAAGCCTTGCCTTCCTTGGAAGAAGCTGATTCTTTCTCTAAATTCAAATTTGAATTTATGATTGGTTAAGTCAATTGAAATCAAACCTTCAACCATTCCAAATATCTTTTGCACATTATCGACGCTTTTTGCCATGGGAATTTGCCTTTTAATGCATCGTAGATAATGAAAATTAATGATTTTAATGAATTTTGATGGATTTTGATGGATTTTTGATGGATTTTGATGGAAAAGACGAAAAAATCCGAGACTATCTGTAAAGGCGATGTGCTAGAAAGTGAGAGTTGGACTATATCCCCATACCTCAGAGAGTACGCACAATTTTAAATTTCAGAAGAGGAAGTCGATCTAAAAATTGATACAATTATTGAAATTTATTAATTTAATTTAAATTCTGATTTAAAATCAGTTTTAAAGCTCATTTCCAACTATGTCAAGCGATTTTTCTTTTCATTTTTCGTTTGATTTTTGTTTTATGAAATCTTAATTGAAGAATTAAAGAAGAAATGAAAGAAATACAAGTATTTCTTGTGAAAATTTCCTTCTAAAACGAATAAGCGACGAAAATTTGCGCACCGATTGAACAATTTGGACTAAACACTTTCAAAAATGCCGTTATTGCTGGGCTGAAACAACAAAATGCCATTATTTTTCTTTCAAATCTTAAAAATGGTTGATGCACTTGCTAACGAGGCAATGATTTCAACTAAAATTTCCCTAAAAAGCAAAAAGACTCAAGAAGGACTCGAACCCTCGACCCCGAGATCCAGAGGCCACCGCTCTACCGACTACACCACAGAGACGTGGGCTTGGTTTAAAAAAGCCCTTATGCACTCTGTGATTCGAGGTTACTTGAAAATGTGTGGGGGACAGTTGTCTGAGACGTCTACAACGGAAACAAGCAATATTTGAGCGTAGACTGAACTCAAGAAAGCCATTCAAGTAGCCTCGAATCGGCTTCAGCCAACAGCGCTCCATGACCTTGTCTCTTCGATGCCGGGACGTCTTTTTGAAGTTGGACTAAAGCAAAGAGGGGCCACACATTATTAATTTATTTGGTTTGTGTTGTTATTTTTATTTCTGTTAACTTTTTCTTGATAAAATAAAAGTGCGTCTATCATTTTTTGACAGCTGATAAAACGTTTTTTGGTACGATAAAGTACTTTGGATGAGTGAAATGACTTGAAATTTTGCATGGGTTGTTTTTTTACATTAAAGAAACTAAAAAATACATTTAAAATATATTTAAAATTAAATTTAAAATACATACAAAAATACCAGCTAGCCAGCCACCAGCTAGCCAGCCACCAGCTAGCCAGCCACCAGCTAGCCAGCCACCAGCTAGCCAGCCACCAGCTAGCCAGCCACCAGCTAGCCAGCCACCAGCTAGCCAGCCACCAGCTAGCCAGCCACCAGCGAGCCCAGCCAGCCACCAGCTAGCCAGCCACAGCTAGCCAGCCAGCTAGCCAGCCACCAGCTAGCCAGCCACCAGCTAGCCAGCCACCAGCTAGCCAGCCACCAGCTAGCCAGCCACCAGCTAGCCAGCCACCAGCTAGCCAGCCACCAGCTAGCCAGCCACCAGCTAGCCAGCCAAGCTAGCCAGCCACAGCTAGCCAGCCACCAGCTAGCCAGCCACAGCTAGCCAGCCACCAGCTAGCCAGCCACCAGCTAGCCAGCCACCAGCTAGCCAGCCACCAGCTAGCCAGCCACCAGCTAGCCAGCCACCAGCTAGCCAGCCACACTAGCCGCCACCAGCTAGCCAGCCACGTGCCAGCCACCAGCTGCCAGCCACCAGCTGGCCCTGCCAGCCACCACTAGCCAGCCACCAGCTGCGCCACCAGCTAGCCGCCCCGCTGCCCCAGCTAGCCAGCCCCGCCCAGCCGCCCCAGCTAGCCGCCACCAGCTGCCAGCCCCGCTAGCCAGCCCCAGCTGCGCCCGCTGCCGCCCAGCTGCGCCTAGCCAGCCACAGCTAGCCAGCCACCACCAATGAAATTTTTTGTTTTGTTGAAAAACTTCTAGATTAAATATCTCGTGATCCAGGTCGAGTTGACAGCTAATTTTTTCAGATTATGAATCTCCGTTGTCGATTCTATATGATCCACTTGGTTTCAGATCGATTCCCAACTTTGAAAATTTGTTCAAGCCTATGTGAAAGTTATACAAAACTTAGAGCTTCTCTCAACTCAATTTTCCTCAATTTCCAAATCTTTTCCAAACCATCAATTGCATCTTTTCATTCGAATTAGTCGGGGAAAACCGCAAAAAGTATTTAATATTAAAAATGAAGCTGAGAAACAAGTCGGAAGTCTTTAAGATGTTCGTGAAAGTTTTGAAAAGTGCTTAAAAACGTTGTGGAAAAGCATTTGTTCAAACGTGTTGAAAAGTTGCGTAAATGACCCTTTTGCGCAAAAAAAACTTTGGCGGAAAGTAACTATCCTGGACCTCCTCAAAATACAGCCGCCTAAAACAGCGCCTTCAAAAACAGCGCCATTCAAAACTGCGTCCTTCTAAAACAACGCCCCTCTCCCAAAAAGTCACCATCCTCCCCCTCCCCCCGCAAAGAACAAAAAAGTTCTAGAAAGGTTGATTCCGGTTATTTATATAGATACACTTTTTAAAGACCCTAAACATTAAAGATATTCAGTTTATTGAATGAAAATCTGCCAGATGTTTTTGTTTTTTTAATTGTCAAATTTACGCCAAAAATCATTTTCACCAACTTTTCTGCAACTTCCTTGAGCCTTACTTGTTATACTTTTCACGAAATATTGCATTACTGTGCGGAAGTAAATTTGATCCAGACAACTTGTCCTCATTGGCGGATAAGATTTTAGATGATCCTATCCGTTTCCATGCAAACAACCCCTTGACCAGGCAAATCGATAGGTGTTTTGTGCCATTCGTTTTTCCTTGAGACCAATCGGCACTTCTTCATTTTCTCCGACCTTTCCTTAATTTTGTTTCTAGATCTTTTACTCCCAGCGACTTCTGCTAATTTTTTTATCTTAGACTTCACCTTCAACGATTTGTAACAGTCAAGCTTCACTCATTGTTCCACGCCAAGAAATTCGACCTTCTTACCGGTGGAACCTCTAACGCCGTCAGCAAGGCTGTCGTTGACTTGTCGTTGCTCGAGCGAGATTTGTCAATGGAACAAAACGTACCTTTTTCTATTCTAATCGGTTTTCATAATCTTATTTTAGTATATCATCGTGCAGGGAAAAGATAAGAAAGTCGTCAAAGTCCAAGTTCAATGTGGTCAAGTGAACGAATACACTCTGCGACGTGCATTTCAGCTTGATAAAGGATTGGCAGTTTCACTTTGGAAAGATGACTTGTTTCTGGGGTGAGTTTTAAACATTGTGTGATTTGATGGTTTGATTAGTGAATAATTGCATTAATTTAGGGTCCGTCCCGAAGGTGACGATTTTATTTATGAACTCGGCGACAATTGGAAGGGTGGTCAAACTTATAAGCTTGAATGGGAAGGAGAACGTGGGTATCGACCGTCGACTGCAATCGTGAGAGCTCCCGGCTCTTCAGCTGAACCTCGCCATGAATCGCCAGATCCCTAAGGTAAAAAGACAATTCCAAGCTTATACAATTCATTGGGAGTATTACCATTTTGGACTAGATTTATTTAGTGATGAGATCTCTTGCACCTACTAAATTCTATCAATTTTAGTTTCTTCAACGCCACTTCCAATCCCCGAAACGATAAACAAATGGATGTACTATGCTTTCGATCCGCAGATCGGAAAATCGACGGTGTTGTGCATCCATCCACGCTATTTCGTCGCATCCAGTCACGGGACACACCTTCAACTTCAAATCGGAAGTACTATTCGAATCTTTCCTGCAAAGAGTGAAACTAATGAAGGCGTCGGTAATGAAGGGCACGAAGTCGCCGTCTTGAACATCGAAGAGCGCTTGGGCTTCATTGTACTCCGAAGCGAAAAGGCTATTGGCCCGGTAAAATTTGCGAAACTGCCTATTTAGCGAGTATTTTTTTAGAAATCGCCGCGATTGGTTCCAGCTGAGAAATCTGAGAGCTTCCTCCTGGCAGGATTTGGCGACATGGACACTGGAACGCAGCAATTAGTCTACTCAACCGGAATCGTTCACTCAGTTGACCACTATTTCTGCCGCAGTGACAAATCGATGGGTCCATTAGTTTTGGGAACTGTTACGGGTTCGAGAGGAGATTCAGGTAAATATTTTGGTCGTATAACCCAAATGAAAAAGGTTCAAAAATGCTTATTTCTGTATGAAAAATTTTAGGCGGAGCATGTTGGAGCGCCAAAGGGCTTATTGGAATTATTTGTGGTGTTACTACCGTGCGAAAGAGGACCCACTCAGTTTCAGACGCAATTTCAAAAGAGGGAATCTCCAGTCCCACGAATTATATATCTCCGGCAACTCACATTAGACAATCTATCGTGGTAATATTTAGAAAATTAATTATTGAAATTAAATTTTAATTTCTAGCATGAATTGGGAAAGGAGAAAGCTGCTTCTATCAAAGCTTCTGTTGAGAAGGAGGGGAAGGTTTTTGTTGGTGGGCCGGCTTATGCGTTTATTGTGGACCTTGATGAACCATAGTCCTCGGGTATATTGGAAAGTGCTAATTTACCAAATGTAATGATTCTTTTTGTGATATTTCGCTCCTACGTTCCTATTGACCTTCTAGTCTCGCTTTTTGACTCTTCTTCGTTCTGATCTCAAATTTTTTCCACGTCTGAATTCAGTTGTCTCAGGTTTCACCGTGATGCAGTTGAGAAATTTTATTTATCTGTTACTACAAATTAATTGCATAAAACGGTCAACATTTACTTGTGGTGCATAAATTTATTTGAATAAATCTAGCTATGTAGAACACATCGTAAACAAAAAAAACACCAAGATCTTTCTAATACTAATAATGAAGGCGACGTCACAGAGGGGTAACAAGAAAAAGTACCGAGTTCAATCGGGTAACTGCTAAGAAATGGCTTTAAACTTTGGAGGGCTGGCAGCAATGAACCTGTAATCAAAAAATGGGCAACAGCGAGTGAAGAATGCATTCAATGATTGGAAAGGCCGGCTAAAATTGGAAAATGAAGATAAATTGCTTAGGATATTTTCCAAAATTCAAAATCCAAATTTCCAAAAAGATACACTTAGGATTTTGGTTTGTGTGTGAGACAAGTGTGAGACACAAAAATGGAGGACTGGAGATGTCCCAGTTTGAGCATTTGAGCACTTTCTTCAAAAGAAACCCATGTTGGTGTCAATAGAAAAGTTGTAGAGAATCAAAAATCAAGCTTATAGCCAAATTTTCAGAAAGATAGACTTGGTAGTTTCGCTTAAAATGCAAGTTTTGTGAAAATTCGTAAATTTGGGCATTTCTTGAAAACCAGTTTTTGAATCGTTCTGAAAATTTGGATATAAGCTTGATTTTTGATTCTCTACAACTTTTCCATTGACACCAAAATGGGTTTCTTTTGAAGAAAGTGCTCAAACTGTCACATATGACAATAGCCAGCAGTTTTCAGTTCACCAACTCAATAAATAAAAAATAATAATTAAAAAAGCAATTAAACAAATTGGGTTTAATTTCATTTTACTTTAAATCAATTTAAAGGAATTCTCTTTTGAAATAATAAAATTCTGACGACAGATGCCTTTCGGACCGTCCACCGTACACTTTGCCTTTCAGACGTTTCCGCGCCAAACGTCGGAAACTACCGTAACCCGACGCAATAAAACGACCCCGCCACAAAGAATTTTTCAGTCTTTCGTCGTGTTTTATTTTTTCAGGCTTTTTTTTCTTTTTTCCATTGACACCAAAATGGGTTTCTTTTGAAGAAAGTGCTCAAACTGTAACATATGACAATAGCCAGCAGTTTTCAATTCACCAACAACAATACAATTGCTTGTATTACAATTGTAAGTTTACTCTTAAAATTGCTGTTGAAGAAAAGATTTCAAAAAGAAAGCGGTTGACTTTTACTGACTTTTACTGACTTTTAAAGGACGTGAAAGAAAATTGGATGAATTGCGTAATCTAAAGAGGATTCATTCATCCAAAATCACCTCTTTTCACAGCTTTATAAGGACATCTATGGCCACTAATATGTACTTGTCAAATGGACTGTGATGTAATCGATGATCTTTCCCTTATGGTCACTGCATTGTTGTTTTTTTTGGCGTTGAACAAGAGCTTGAGATTTGATTGGGTTTAGTGTTTGAATGGAATTTGGTTTCATTTCGAATTGATTATTGATTTCGATTCATTTCCTTTCATTTCACAGCTTGCTTTGATTGATTTCAAATTTAAAACCTCAGATTTTGTCCTAAATTTAGATCAGGTTTAAAAACCACAAAAAGCCATAGATTTACATTTAAAACAAACAAAAATGACATTTAAAAGAAAGATATTCAAGCTATTAGCTGATCTCTTGTCTGTTTGTCAATGCTGGAAAAGAGTGCAAGGAATTGTTGGCGATGTATCGATCACTGAAGCCACTCATCAGGCTACTGGGTTGTTTAACTTTGTTGCTAATTTTGTTTTGGTAATTTCTATTAGTTTTTATATTAATAAAACATTGTAGATTAGTTAAAGAAACAGCGAAAAAAAGTGGCTTGTGATAACATAATTTAGTCGCTAGAGAAGCAAAAGCAAAAAAAAAGCCATGGCTAGACAGACCAGGTCATAAGCCAAGTTATATTGATTTATGGTCTAGTTTTGGCCTAGCTTTGGCTTAGCTTTGGCTTGGCTTGGCTTTGGCCTGGCTTGGCTTTGGCCTAGCTTTGGCCCAGCTTTGGCTTAGCTTTGGCCTAGCTTTGGCCTGGCTTGGCTTGGCTTGGCTTTGGCCTGGCCTGGCTTTGGTCTAAAATGCTCAATGCACAAGCTTTTACAGTTAACAGTGGCCTCTTGTTCTAACCCTAGCCTATAAGCAGGCCAGCTACTACTAACTGCTAAACTTTGTGATTCAAACCTGGCTTCTAGCTGGTTTTGCCTTTGCCTTTAGCCAGAAACTAGTAAAGCTTGTCTTTGCCCGGCTTCCGGCTAAAGAGCCTAGGGACTTTTTGAGTAAAAATATTTCAGACTAGGCAATGCAAAAGCCAGCTTCTGGCTAAGGCCAAGCTAATGTTCTTGAACTGATCTCGAAATTGCCTTGAACTCTAAACAGTATAATAAATAATGATTCTCAATGGATTTTTGAAAACAAAGCTAAGCGACACAGTGAGATTTCGTTAATCTCCACCATTTTCTCACACCACTTCCCCGGGTTGATTTATACGGTAAACGATCCTCTTATTGGGGTTCGTTCTTTTTCTTGTCCTAGCTCTTTTCTTTCTTTCCTTCTTTCTTTCTTTTTGTCTGTCTGTCTTTCTTTCTTTCTGTCTTTCTATCTTTCTGTCTTTCTTTCTTTCTTTTTCAAGCAGGTGTCCCTCCGAATACTTAGTAAAGTCATGCTGTGAGTGCCTCTTTTCCCTCGTTCTCTTAACGGATTAGGCACACAAGATTAGACAAGGGCATTTCTTCAACTACCAGATAGATCCTGACTTTCAAAATATTTGCGAAACGAATGGAAACATTGGAGTGTACTTTGTGACCAAAACTGTAAACACACCTTTCTGGTGCATTGAGTTCTTCATCTTTCTCACAATAACGATTTCAGAAAAGCGAAGACGTCAGTGTTAGACGGGATGTGCTTATAATTGAGCACAAGGTACACAGATCACAGTCACAGATCACTGTCAGACGTAAATGTCGGCTATGGCAAGCCATATTCATCTTCAATTACTCAATAACGATTGTCCCACCGATTGTCTATAATATAATAATAAAATCGAACTTTATTACCTTTTCTAAATCAACTGGTAATAAGAAAAGTTTTCGCAAATCGCAAATCAAAGAAGACAACGATTTCATTTGCATAAATGGGGGAAAAGAGAATAAATAAATAGTTGAGAATTGGTTTTGTGAAAAAAAAGAAAAGGAAGAAAGACAGAAAGAAATAAAGAAAAGAAAGACAGACAGAAAGGAAGAGAAGAAAGAAAAGAAAAGAAAGGAAAGAAAAGAATCACTGCGGGAAATCCCCATAAAATCAAATGAGAAAAGAGACAAGGATTACGGTAAAAAAGGGGATGATTTGTGACATTGCGGGTAGAAGAGATTTAAGAAAAAGTCCAGTTGAACAATTTTCAACATCTCGCTTAAAAGGCTTTTCGTGGGGGGCCCGAGAGATGAGCCGACGGCCTAGTGGATAAGGGGTTTGTCTACAAAGCGAGCCACGCGGCTTTTGCTCGGGTTCGAGCCCTCTTTCTTTTTTCTGTTTTCTGTTTTTAACGAAAAAGACCTGGAAACTAATTTTCATTCAATCTCGATCAAATCGAATCGAATTTAACCAAATTTGAGCTGATCCAATGAAAACTGGGGTTAGATAACGGTCATTTATCGAATGGCTTTTAGAAAAGGCTTTTTTCAAGGTATCCGTTAGCTTATTCATTAGTTAAATATCTTATTCATTAGCTAAATGCTTTAATAAATAGGTTTCGGATTACTGTAGTCTACGAGATTACTGTAATCTTCTTAATTCTATGCAAAAAAAAACATTAAAATGCAGTGATTAGAAAAAGTTTTAAGTGTACTTTGTGTTGTTGCAAAAACGCAAGGCTTCTGGTGCACTGTATTCTTTATTTCTTGCAGAACACTAAGGAAATGAAGAATTCCGTGTACCAGAAAGGTTTCGTTTACAAGAATACAAAGTACTAAGCGTTTAAGCTGGCTGTAAACACAACAACACCCTAGAATTCGAGTTTCAACGATTTTCAAAGATTTTCAACGATTTTCAATGAATTTCAGCTAAAGTACACTTTTCGAAGTGTGCTAGAAGGGGTGTGTTTATGTGTGAGCACAAAGCACACAAAGTACTTGATCACTTTGCTCCTTGGTGAAAAGTTTGCGTTGTACAAAGTCGACAAGCACACGGTTGGCCCAACATTTTTCTGCATAATCCCGTCGGAATCAATGGCAAGAATGGGATAAACGGGAAATGGGAAACACGAATTGATGGCGAGGATTGGGGAAAGAATTGAGTGGAAATTTGTGAGGGAATTTGTGAGCTCGGTAGAGTTTCCGCTTTTATCTCTTGTTGCACATTCGTTTGATCGGTTTGAGTGGAAAGTGGGGTCTGGAAAGAATCAAAAATTCAGGAAAAAATCAGAAATTCTTATAAATCTAATCCTACTAATCGTTTTTCTATTAGTTTTTCTAAGAGACTAAGAACAGAGAAAAAAGAACTACCGTAATCCTTGGAGTTGAAGATTGAGTGGGAATGGGAAGATCGCTTGGTGGCACATCTTCTTTGAATTGACTTTGCTGAAAGAGTTTACAATAGAGAAAGTGAATAACGAATGGAATAAGATGAAGAAAATGAGCTGAAGAAAATGATATAAAGATCACAATTTGAATTTAATCATTTGAATACAATATTTCAATGATATTAAAGCTGATTAAGCGTCAATAATATAACTTTTCAAAACAGCGTCGTTTTGACGGCCAAAAACGGTCAAAAACATGCGTTTACGCTCAATTTTCTATGTTTTTCCTTATTTTCATTGAATTTAGAATGAAATTACCGTAAATACTGTAATAGTACCCCAGCCCCATAATGACGGCCGGAGCATCGCGTAGTCTAGCTTTGAACGAATTTTTCTCGACACTGGTTTATGCTACAATGCTCGCTTAGGTATCAAAAAATAGCCCTGAATTTCAGCTATTTTTTGATACCTAAGCGCGCCTTGTTTATCAAGAACTGGTCGATTACGGTAGAAAGGGCAAGGTCGGGAAACTGATGGGATTGCTGGATAGGGAAGCGCTTGGGGAACTTGGTATGAGATTTAACAAGTCATTTGTTGTTCTATGAGACGAAATAGGGTTGAAAGTACGCTAGTACGTTTGAAAGAAGTACGGCAGCTTTCCTAGAAGTACGGTAGCTTTTCTAGAGGTACGGTAGCTTTCCTAGAAGTACGGTAGCTTGAATATCTCAAAATTCCTATGGCATTTCACTATGGTAATTGGTAATTCCTACCGTAAATACTGTAATAGTACCCCACCCCCATAATGACGGCCGGAGCATCGCGTAGTCTAGCTTTGAACGCGTTTTTCTCGACACTGATTTATGCTACAATGCTTGCTGAGGTATCAAAAAATAGCTGAAATTCAGGGCTATTTTTTGATACCAAAAGACGGAGCATCACGTAGTCTAACTTTAAACGCATTTTTCTCGTCATCCTTTTATAATGACGGCCGGAGCATCGCGTAGTCTAGCTTTGAACGAGTTTTTCTCGACACTGGTTTATGCTAAAATGCGCGCTTAGGTATCAAAAAATAGCTGAAATTCAGGGTTATTTTTTGACACCAAAGACGCATTTTTTGAAAGTACGAGCGCTTTGAAAAAAAATGAAATACTAAAAAACTTTTGCGACTACGCGACTGTACGATGGGGGTGGGGTGCTATTACAGTATTTACGGTAGCTACAGTATTTACGGTATCTGTTGAACATTTTTTCAGCCGTTTAAAACAAATCTGAGATGAGAAAATATCAAAAAACAAAAAAAAACGGCTTCAAAAAGAGATTAAGACTTTTCTTAAAGCTTTTCTTGACATGATTTCTATTTTAAGTAATCAAAAAGTATTCAAAATGTAGATAATCTTATTCTATATTTAATAAGGATTACAAAAAACATAGAAACTTGAGCGTATCATACTGTAAAGTTGTTTGTAAACGGCTTTGTTTTGACGATCTCTTTGTTTTTTTGGTTTTTGCTCAATTTCGACATGTTTTTAAAGAAATGATATTCAGTTAAACAGCTCAAAATCTTCAGTACTCAGTTGATTAACTGAATATCTTTAAAGGGAATTTAAAAGATTCGAAAGAAATTTGAATTTTCTTACTGATGAGCTCGAGAGCGAACGCAAGTGGGCATTCTCGGAGACGAGCTTTTCGTTGAGTTGAATGAGTTGACGAATTCTGGGAGTTAATTTATGAAATTTAGACTCCTCTAGCACTTTAGACCATGTTTAGGCTCCTCTAGCACTTATCTTATCTTCTAGTTTCATTTTAAAGTCTTTAATTATTGCAGCAATACTTTTTGATTATCAAACACCACTTTTTCAATTAACAACCGAACTTTGAGCTCAAATTTCTTCGTGTTCAGCTTTCCAATTGAAATAGTTTTTATATCAATCGATAGAGAAAGACTTGGCGCATCTAATGATACCAAAAACATTAAAATTGAACATCTCAACGCGGAGAAATTTGAGCTCAAAGTTAGATTTGTTAATTGGAAAATGGACGGGGTGACGGACCTTTTATGAGCTCAAATTTCTTGGTGTTCAGCTGTTCAATTGAAATCTTTTTAATATCATTAGATGCGCCAAATCTTTCTCTATCGATTGATATAAAAACTATTTCAATTGAACAGCTAGACACGAAGAAATTCCAGCTCAAAGTTTGCCAATGGGAAAAGGGGCGGCGCCCTGCCATTAGCAATCTAACTTTGAGCTCACATCTCTTGGTGCACAGCTGTTCAATTTAAATGTTCTTGGTATCATTAGATGCGCCAAATCTTTCTCTATCGATTGATATAAAAACTATTTCAATTGAACAGCTGAACACGAAGAAATTTGAGCTCAAAGTTGGATTGTTCATGGGAAAGGGACAAGCTCGTTTCAAATGTCTCAGAATCATGCTACTTAGCATTACTGATTACAAAACTACTGTAATTAGCAATGGGATTACTGTAAACTAGATTACTGGCTTACGGTAGTCATTATAGGGTACTGTAGCTGACAAGACAAGGCTAGACAAGGCTTAGAAAATCTCACCGATTCGCGGCTAGCATCAGCGTGTTGATTTTACTCAAGCGACGAGCACCAGGGCCATCCTGGAATATAGAGGCTTTAGATAGAGGCTTAGACTACTGTAACTTTAGATAAACTACTGTAACTCTAGATAATCAACTATAACTATTCTCTACTATATCTTAGTCAAACAATGATCTTTACCGTGTAAACTTTTGGCAAGCAACTCCGCAAATCGTCCATTGCATCGTTTAAATCGTGCATTCGTTTGCGCTCTCTTGAGTTGATCGATGTGCGCAAGACGTTTTGTTCCTAGAATTCTAGAAATTAAATCTCTAGAAACTCTAGAAACTCTAGAAAACTCTAGAAATTAAATCAAATTAAAATAAAACATGTAACTTGTAAAAAAGGAAATGAAAGATTCAGAAACCAGCTGCAAAAACCGCGTCTTTCTTTTGTCTTTCGCCTTTCGTCATTCATCTTTCGCGCAGTTGCTGTTGCGCAGTCGCTGTTGCGCAGTCGCTTTTGCGCAGTCGCTTTTGCGCAGTCGCTGTTGCGCTTGTCTACAGCCTACACAACCCGGGTTCGACTCCCGGTTGGGACTTTTGCTACGACTCCCGGTTGGGACTGATACGAGGCTTAGAATTCTATGCAACTGCAGTTACTGTAGTTACATAGAATTCTAGCCTAAGAAAATAGAGATTATGTAAAGCTCTGAGAGCTGAGAAGAGTACAGAAGGCAATTTTAAGGCAAGCCAGACCATAAAAGGGTAAAACTTAGGTTCAGCCTCACGTCACGTACTTTCTTGCTTTATCGTGGAGTCTAGCCAGTCCAACCGGATCAATGATCAGGCGCAAAACAGATTCGATCCGATTAGAGCTGACTTTAGCTAATCTGACAAATCCTTGCTTAATTTGAAGTCTAGTGAAACCTTGTAACATTCATTCCGCGAGACGCTTTTTTCCCACTTTTAGATATTAGACACTTTTAGATACTTTCCTTTCCTTTTAGATATTAGACTTTCCCTAACCTCTTCATTTAACCCCTCCATTCGCCTCTTCGCTTCACTCTCCGAGTTCTTTCGACGCACATATGGCTCAAGATCGTCATCGTTAAGTAATTTCTAAAGATATTCAGCTAAGAGTAACAGCTAACATACCGTAAATACTGTAATAGTACTGTAATACTGTAATAGTACCCCACCCCCATAATGACGGTGCGGAGCATCGCGTAGTCTAGCTTTGAACGCTTTTTTCTCGACACTGGTTTATGCTACAATGCGCGCTTAGGTATCAAAAAATAGCCCTGAACTTCAGCTATTTTTTGATACCTAAGCGAGCATTGTAGCATAAACCAGTGTCGAGAAAAACTCGTTCAAAGCTAGACTACGCGATGCTCCGGTCGTCATTATGGGGACGGGGTACTATTACAGTATTTACGGTAGGCTAGTTTGATTTCTTTTCAATTTCTTCAATTTCTTCAATTCCTTTCAATTCCTTTAAACAATCATTGCCTACTCACTTCAACAAAACTTCCTCGACTTGATGGAGATGGAGTCTGATTGTCAGATCCTGAAGTGGACATCGATACTAAAAATAAAGGTTTACAGGGAAAAAAACTCGGAAATATTGGAATAAGAATCATAGAACGATCGTGGAGAACGATGGAGAACGGTTTTGCTAGATTTTGGGCATGAGAGAAGGGAAGGGGGAGAGACAAGGGAATGCCTAGACTCCGCCTACTCGATCACTCTCTTGTAAACTCTCTTTTTCTGTCATTGCTTTAAAAAACAACCCTTCTTTTACTTAAAAGGATCAATTTCAAATCATTCAAATCATTCAAATCATTCAAATATTAGGTAAATCCAGCTTCCCCTGTCTCTTGTCCAGTTTTCAAACGTTTTTCAGTCCAATCAACCTCTAAAAAGTGATAAATCTAATAAGAAAGAAGTGCGTTTTGTTTAACACAAAGTAGGCTCTAGAAAAAGACAAGGTTACGGTAGCTTTTAAAAGCTAGCAAAGTTTTAGAAGGCAGATAAAGAAAGCAGCCAGATAAAGAAGAGAGATGAGTGCTGAACATCTTGCTCCTTCGGTCTTTTGCATTGTCTTTTTCAATGTAATTGCCAGGTTGGGGCCAAAGGGCACAACAGCCAAAGGCCAACAGTCAAGCACTCCTCCATCTCTTATCCCATTTTTGACCATAATCCAATCCACTCGCATTCATCCAGACAACAGCATTATACAATTACAATTGGTCCATAGGATAACAACTGGTGTTCGAGCTATTCAAGAACTGGAATCAATGAAGATTGGTACAAGATATTCCGTTGTCTGTAGAAAGTGTCTTAACGGTTACAGTAATACGGTGGTACTGTAGCCAAGTACAGTAGCCAAGTACAGAAGCCAATACAGCAGCCGGTACAGTAGCCGGTACAGTAGCCGGTACAGTAGCCAAGTACAGTAGCCAAGAACAGTAGCCAAGTACAGTAGCCGAGAACAGTAGCCAAGTACAGTAGCCAAGAACAGTAGCCAAGTACAGTAGCCAAGAACAGTAGCCAAGTAGTAGTATGGTAGCTACGCGGTAGTTTAGCCAGGAATATGTCCGACCGTCCAGGCCAGACCAGGCTTGACTTGCCCTGACTTTGATCTGACCCTGGCCCTAGCCTGGTCTACCATAGCCTTATCCTAACCTGGTCTGACTCTGGCCTACTCTAGCCTTACCCTAACCTGGTCTGATCCTGGTCTACCCTAGCCTTACCTTAACCTGATCTAACCTTGGTCTACCCTAGCCTTACCTACCGTAACCTTGCGCTGGTCTGCCCCTGGTTATATCCCAGTTTCTCAGTTTCTTCGCCTAAACTAGAGTAAACCAAACAGTAAGTTACCCTATAAAAGGTGTTCGGGCCGATCTATCGGTGGCGGTAGTCTAGTGGATAGTGTGTGAGTGCGTTGGTTTTCTTTAGTCCCTGGTTCGAATCCACTACCGGCCAAACCTCTATTTTTGTTAGAAAAACAGAAAAAACTTACTTTTCTATCAATAATCTTTTAAATAATATTAATTTGATGCAAAAAATGTTCTGAATTTTGAAGAATTGAGCAAGCAGCCTTTTTGGTTATCGATTTATTTATTTATTTATTTAAAACAATCACAACTTTAAAGCACCAATATGTTCATTTTATTGTAATTTGACGAATTGATTAGAGCCAGTGTACACAGGAATTCGCAATTCTCGTTCGTCGATCATTTTTCGTGGCACAAAACGCCCACCGAGATAGTGGGAACCCTGGAATTTGATGAAAAACATTTTAAGCAATGTAAAATGTTTTTTTCCGTACTTTTAACAGTTAAATATTTAGCAAATAAATCCTAAATGACTGTCGGATTTGGGTTTTTGCTTAATTTTGACAGTCAATTTAATGTAGGATTTGAATTTTCGAATTCTAATTGACTGACACCAAATCTTTGCACTAATCCTTATAAGAAACAAGGTGTGAACAAAAGTCACCCAATGGGCAGGTGGCAAATGTAAATGTGACTGTGAATAGCGATGAAATGATAAAGAACTGGATAGGTTTCTTAAATATTCAACAGATCAAGGCTAAAGTCTTATTTGGCATTGATCTCTAACCGGTCAAACCAGGGTAGGTAAATCTATCTACAATAAAAACTAAACTAAATCTAAAAAAAACATTATACAGATTTAGATTTAATTATTAGACTTAAAAGATGAATTTTTTTATTGTATACCTACCGTATTTCCTCTAATCCAAACGCCCCCCGCCCCCTTGCCAACTTTGGCCACCCTTCGTTCTCAGTCAATTTGCCAAAAATTTGAACAAATTCAAAAACGTTTTATATATCAAAAGGTAGAGGACATTAAGGGCTTTCTTTTGATATATTCAACATAAAAATATCTCAAAATGGGGCTGAGAACGAAGCGTCCAAAGTTGGTACAAGGGGGGCTTTATTAGACTTAAAAGATGAATTTTTTAATTGTATACCTACTGGATAGGTTTCTTAAATATTCAACTATTTGATTCCAGTATTCCAAGCCCAAGGTAAGGCTTACAAGTGCTGTAATTTGGAAAGCTTACAAGTGCTGTAATTTGGTAAAGCTTACAAGCTTTCTTTCCCTATCCCCTTCAAAATCTCAACATTTTTCCACTGGTAAATTTAGTTTCTCTTTGGTAATTAACAATATTCCTATCAATTACATTAGTAAATTAGATTTTGTTAGAGATTTAGGTGTCCACATCTCTCCCCCTTTTAATTTCACTAAACATATTGAAATCATTTGTCGAAAAGCTTCTTTTGTTTCTAGCCGTATTCTCAAATCAATTGTTCATCCTAAAAATGCTTGACGACTTATATCCGGCCCATCTTAGAATATGCTTCTATTGTTTGGTCTCCCCGCGCACAAGTCTTTATTGAACGCTTGGAGAAAATTCAGAGGAGGTTCACAAAAGTCGCTTTATGGAAAATTGACTATTCTAAATATTCTAGCTTTACTTATGAGGAGAGGCTTGCTTTTTTTTGAACTAAAAACTTTACAGCATCGTCGCTTTGTCATTGATTTAGTCGAAACTTTCAAAATCCTCCGTTGTAAACAGATTAGCCCTTTGTTTATAGACTTTTTCAAATTTAAACCGCGGTCAGGGCCCAGAAGTGGCTCATTCCTTTTGCAAATTCCCTTTGCTTCCAATGCCTCTTTATCAAATGCATTTCCCGTTAGAGCCGCTAGATTATGGAACTTGCTCCCAAACGACATACGAGAAATTCAGTCGCTTTTCATATTCAAGAAACGTATCGATGCTTTAGATCTAGTGGCTCTTTGCCGTAAGTAATTGGCTTATTGATTTCAGTATGTATTGTATGATTAAGTATCACTGTGCATTTCTCTATGATTTCTTTCACTTTATCGTTTGAATAAAGTATTATTATATTATTATAAGTGCTGTAAGTAGGTCAGGCTTACAAGTGCTGTGGCTTATAAGTATTGTAATTAGGTAAGGTTTATAAGTATTGTACTTAGGTAAGGCTTACAAGTACTTTGCTAGTGTCTAGAGCCTTGTAAGACCAAATCAAGGCAGATTTTTAACTGATTTCTGATCGTGTTAGGACCCAGAAACTAGGATCTGACTCAGGATTTACTAAATATTTAGCACCACCGCTGCGGTTTACATTCAACATTACAAATCTACATCCAAAAGTATTGGGTTGGTGAATTGAAAACTGCCGGCTATTTTCATATGTGACAGTTTGAGCACTTTCTTCAAAAGAAACCCATTTTGGTGTCAATGGAAAAGTTGTAGAGAATCAAAAATCAAGCTTATATCCAAATTTTCAGAATGATTCAAAAACTGGTTTTCAAGAAATGCCCAAATTTACGAATTTTCACAAAACTTGCATTTTAAGCGAAACTACTAAGTGTATCTTTTTGGAAATTTGGCTATAAGCTTGATTTTTGATTCTCTACAACTTTTCCATTGACACCAACATGGGTTTCTTTTGAAGAAAGTGCTCAAATGCTCAAACTGGGACATCTCCAGATCTCCAGTCCTCCATTTTTGAGTCTCACACTTGTCTCACACACAAACCAAAATCCTAATACGAAAGAGGAATCCGCAAATTGCCTGTAAAATGAGCAGAAGTCGTCAATAATAATGGAAATTATTTGGAATGAATTGATGGTTTTATGTTGAATAAATTTTAGTTCAAAGTCCCACAGTTTTCAATTGACCAACACTAATATCACTAATTCACTAATATTCACTAAAAACTAAACAAAATCTTAAAAACATTTAGATTTAGATTTAATTATTAGATTTAAAAGATGTTTTTATTGTATTAGATTATTAGAATTAAAAGACTGGAAATGTTATCCAAAGTTATCCAAAGAAAGAAAATGGAATAGAGAAAAAGCTTTATGGGAAAGCTAGAGAAAAACACACTAGGAAAGCTAGAAAGAGAAATGTTTATAAAAAAGATAAAGCTTGAGTATCAAATGACCAAAAGTGATCAATTAATTAGCTGGGAAAAGCTTAAAGACTTGATAGATTTTATAAAAACCAGAGCCATGGACCGAAAAAAATAGCTCTACATTTTCTTGTAGCTGTAGAATTTTTAAACTTTGATAAATACAAGATAGCCAGCCATCCTTTATTTAGTTTACTAGTTTGTTAGTTAGCTAGTTTACTAGTTAGCTAGTTAGCTAGTTTACTAGTTAGCTAGTTAGCTAGTTTACTAGTTTACTAGTTAGCTAGTTAGCTAGTTTACTAGTTTGTTAGTTTACTAGTTAGCTAGTTAGCTAGTTTACTAGTTAGCTAGTTTACTAGTTCACTAGTTTGCTAGTTAGCTAGTTTACTAGTTTACTAGTTAGCTAGTTAGCTAGTTTACTAGTTTGTTAGTTTACTAGTTAGCTAGTTAGCTAGTTTACTAGTTAGCTAGTTAGCTAGTTTACTAGTTTGTTAGTTTACTAGTTAGCTAGTTAGCTAGTTAGCTAGTTTACTAGTTCACTAGTTTGCTAGTTTACTAGTTTACCTTTATATTTTTACTACCTTAAAATATTGCATGCACAATTTCGGAGCTGTTAACGAGATGACAGCCTTGGGCGTGAAATGGGGCACTTCTGAAGATGGCGCTCCTTTCTCGACGTCCCAACATGAAAAGTGAAAGATTTTGAAAAGAATCAGAATACATCTCAAGATAATTATCTTAGTTTTCATATTTTGATCTTGTCGCACAGTCGTGAAGACGCTTGTCTACAGCCCACACAACCCGGGTTCGACTCCCGGATGTGTTGGGACTTTTGCTTTTTAAAAATAGAAATATACAATGCAAAACTACATAGAATTCTAAGTCAAACAAAATAAAGATAAAGAAAAATCTCACCTGATGGAATGTCAATCGAGAAAATCGGTCGTTCACTTGCTTGCACTTTTCTGATGATCTCGCCAAATGGTTCACGGATTGGAGGTCTGAAATCAAGACAAGATCGTGCTTTGCTTCTATTTGTACTTGTAAGCGTACTTGTAAACGTACTTGTAAACGTACTTGTAAGCGTACTTGTAAATGTACTTGTAAGCGTACTTCTAAACGTACTTGTAAACCTACTTGTAAACCTACTTGTAAACGTACATGTAAACGTACATGTAAACGTACATGTAAACGTACATGTAAACGTACTTCTAAACGTACTTGTAAACCTACTTGTAAACGTACATGTAAACGTACTAGTAAACGTACTTGTAAACGTACAGTACTGGACAATGAAATATCATATTTGAAAAACGATCGTCACTTTCGGGCGTCTGTAACTCCCTTGTCTTTGAGTTTAAACTATTAGTGTTATACATTTTCTGAAAGCTCTTTTCAAGGGCTACACAATGGTAACATTAATATTCAGAAATATGGTATTTTTTGGCGCATTTCAGCCCGCACAAGATGGGATACTCAAAATTGTTGATTTTCAAAGCTGTTTTTCTTTATGATAGAGTGCTGGAATCGCTCTCAAACTACGATTTTCGGAATCTACGCAAAAATTTACCTTAGAATAATCAATATTTGTAAAATTTTATCAAAGTTTCATAGCGAAAAAAACCACATTTGCGAAATTCTCACTTCTTGAGCGGTCAAGCGAGGAAGAAGCTGAAAAACAAATATTTAACAAAAATGTAGTAAAATGAAAAAGTAGCAAAAACAGTAACAATAATGAAAAAACTCCAGAGCACACAATGGGCTTTCAGTATTTTGTAGCAAATCCTTTAGCGTCGATTACAGCTTGACATGATTGCATTGAATCAAGAAGATTAGTGATGAAACTGACGGGGATTGAATTCCAAGCCTGCTCCAATTGTGCAAACCTCTCATCGGCATTGCCGGCTTTGAGATTCTTAGTTCGTCGCTCAAGTTTCGACTTTTCGAACTTTAGATCGTTGTAGAACCCTGGAGATGGTTGACTGAGAGACGGTAAACTGTTCCGATAACTGGTTCTGGCCAAGACCTTGCTTTTTGCCGTTAAGGATTGCTTGTTGTGTAAGCACATGAAGATCCTTGCATCCTCGTTGCTTTCCCATTGCACCTAAAAACAGTAATTATTATCATTTTACCCAAGGCAAAGAAAGAAAAACAAACTCAAAGTTGCACGCAACACAATTTTTGTAAAGAATCGCTCAAGAAGTGAGAATTTCGCAAATGTGGTTTTTTTCGCTATGAAACTTTGATAAAATTTTACAAATATTGATTATTCTAAGGTAAATTTTTGCGTAGATTCCGAAAATCGTAGTTTGAGAGCGATTCCAGCACTCTATCATAAAGAAAAACAGCTTTGAAAATCAACAATTTTGAGTATCCCATCTTGTGCGCGCTGAAATGCGCCAAAAAATACCATATTTCTGAATATTAATATTATCATTGTGTAGCCCTTGAAAAGAGCTTTCAGAAAATGTATAACACTAATAGTTTAAACTCAAAGACAAGGGAGTTACAGACGCCCGAAAGTGACGATCGTTTTTCAAATATGATATTTCATTGTCCAGTACTGTACATGTAAACGTACTGGTAAACGTACTGGTAAACGTACTGGTAAACGTACTTGCGAACGTACTTGTAAACGTACATGTAAACGTACATGTAAACGTACTAGTAAACGTACTTGTAAACGTACATGTAAACGTACATGTAAACGTACTAGTAAACGTACTTGTAAACGTACATGTAAACGTACATGTAAACGTACATGTAAACGTACATGTAAACGTACTTGCAAATGTACTTATAAATGTACTTCTAAACGTACTTTTAAACGTACTTGTAAATGTACTTCTAAACGTACTTCTAAACGTGCTTCTAAACGTACTTCTAAACGTACATGTAAACGTGTAAGTTGTAAAGTGTAGCCGAAAAAATATATGCTATTCTTTTGATACGATAATCTTTACTGTAACTTTTCATCTTTCAATGTCAACCAAATGTTTTAGGGCCATCTGTTGATGAAAATTGGTGAACAGACGATTCTCTGAACACTTGACCAATTAGGCATGATAGCCCGCTCATTCAACCACTTGAAATCCACACTTGTGACTCAGTTTGATACGCTTTCGATATGGTAAAGGACCATGGGAAATGTTGGAGGGAATTTGACAATATGGGCAGAAGATTGTGTCTTTGAGAAATTGGGGACCAAAACTATCCTATTTTTCAGTATTAGTACAGTGCCATAGTACTCTAGTGGTAGCAGTAAGTAGCTAGTGTCCACTGGAACTAGTACTCTAGTACTCCAGCATTGTTCAATGCTTGAGTGTTCACCACCTCAGCACTGCTCTCGCTACCAGACTTTCTTTATCGCTTCCTACCGTACCCTAGTAATTTATCTAATAAATCATAGTACATAAATACCGAATAGATCTAAAGATCTAAACCTAATAGAGCTAAGGCTTTAAACCTAGTAGAGCTAAGGATTTAAACCTAATAGATCTAAAGATCTAAACCTAGTAGATCTAAAGCTCTAAACCTCATAGATCTAAAGATCTAAACCTAATAGATCTAAAGATCTAAACCTAATAGATCTAAAGATCTAAACCTAATAGAGCTAAAGATCTAAACCTAGTAGATCTAAAGATCTAAACCTAATAGATCTAAAGCATCGTATCTAGGCATGCCCTTTAACTTTAGCTCAAAAAAAACCATTAAGCCGTTAGAGTTTTTGGTTGCTTTTGAATCCTCTTCCTTTTGAATACGATAAAATTTTTGATAAGGTTTATAGATAAAGTTAAAAAATAAAAACTCACTTAAAAGAAAACCCAAAAAGCGCATCAACGACAATGTCAAATGAGGCGAGTTCTTGAGAAAGTTGTCTCTCAATTGGGATCTCCATTCCTTCACATTGAGCAACCAAGCCCTTCATCAGCTCATTTCTTGACTCTTTTGGATAAACGATTGTTGGTGAGTAGCCCTGGAAAGCTTTTGATTGATTTCTTAACGTTATCTGTCGTTGATAAGTCATTAAATGTCATTGTTCGGTCATTAAATGTCATTCAATCAACTTACAAACATTTGTAAATGACGTGCACAAACGAAACCATCACCGCCATTATTGCCTGGTCCGCAAAGTAGAAGAACTTTTTCTAAAATTGATCTAAAACATACAAAAGTGAATACAAATAAAGATAAGATTATGGTATTTTGAAGAAAAGCTCATGTTTTAGACTCTAAAACTTACTAGCTTCTGGCTTCCAATCATAAACAGCTTGAGCTGTAGCTAGTCCAGCCAACTCCATCAATTGCTCGACTTTAAATCCGAAACGATTAAACAGATCCTCATCGATTTTGATTGCCTCGTTTTGGCTATAATTTTTCAGGTTTAACAGTGTCCTAACAAAAGCAGAACCTAGCTTGTTATATAGCATAGCAACTTGCTAGTCTTGTAGTATAGCAACTTACCAGTCTTGTAGCATAGCAACTTACCAGTCGGCCACCGAGGCCAACTTTTCGAAGCAGTTTAACTTTGCCTTATCAAATCCCCCCAAAAATCTCTATTTTCCTTGCAATTGCAAAGAATTGGAAAAAAGTAATTACAGATCTAGATCCGGTAGCTCAAATTGGATATGATGAAGCAATCAAAGTTCAAAAGATTCATAATGACTCCATTTTCTTGTAAGTAGTTGGAAGATGTTTCAACGAAGCACTATAAGCCAGGGCAGAGTCAGTTTTGACCTATCTTTAGCCTCTTCTTATCTAGAAAAGCTTTTTATAGGGATTCTCCTGCTAGATCAGATCTAGTCCTTGGTTCTGGGAGACTTAAGAAGTCTGGAACAGGTTAGACTCAAGGAATAGGCTAGCCTAAGCTCAAGGAATAGGTCAGGCTAAGCTCAAGGAATAGGCTAGACTAAGCTCAAGGAATAGGCTAGGCTAAGCTCAAGGAATAGGTCAGGCTAAGCTCAAGGAATAGATCAGGCTAAGCTCAAGGAATAGATCAGGCTAAGCTCAAGGAATAGGCTAGACTAAGCTCAAGGAATAGGCTAGGCTAAGCTCAAGGAATAGATCAGGCTAAGCTCAAGGAATAGATCAGGCTAAGCTCAAGGAATAGGCTAGACTAAGCTCAAGGAATAGGCTAGGCTAAGCTCAAGGAATAGGTCAGGCTAAGCTCAAGGAATAGGTCAGGCTAAGCTCAAGGAATAGGCTAGACTAAGCTCAAGGAATAGGCTAGGCTAAGCTCAAGGAATAGGCCAGACTAAACAAAACCCACGTCAATGTCTAGCCTGAGCCTAGTCTTACCTGGCTTGACCTAGGCTCTAGAAAAACTCTTTGACTCTAGAACTCTAGTTTGGTAGATAATCAATCTAAAAACCCATTAGTTAAACAACTTTAATATCTAACAAAAAAAACGAACCCCAAGAAGCGAATCGTTGAGGTCATTTCTCTTCTCAAACTTTTACTCAAAATCGTTGGTTGAAGTCTTTTCAGAAAAAAATAGATTTTCATGTAAGATTATAGAATTTTTTAGCCCTTCAAATAAACAACAACAAAGAATCGTTGGTAAACAAGTGACACAGGGAAAAGGCGGGCTTTTGAAATTGCCTTGCTAAAGGGAAAAAGCTGCAGACAAAGGTAGACTCAATGAAATCATTTCACGTTTTCAATATTAAATTTAGATTTTCTGTTGTAAAATTTCAATGTTAATTTAATTTTATTGTTAAATGTGGGACCATATCAAAAGAGCGCTGTTTAAAAGAGCGCTGTTTAAAAGAGCGCCGTTCAAAAGAGCGCCGTTCAAAAGAGCGCTGTTTAAAAGAGCGCCGTTCAAAAGAGCGCTGTTCAAAAGAGCGCTGTTCAAAAGAGCGCCGTTCAAAAGAGCGCTGTTTAAAAGAGCGCCGTTCAAAAGAGCGCTGTTTAAAAGAGCGCTGTTTAAAAGAGCGCTGTTTAAAAGAGCGCCGTTCAAAAGAGCGCTGTTTAAAAGAGCACCGTTTAAAAGAGCACCGTTTAAAAGAGCGCTGTTCGAAAGAGCGCCGTTTAAAAGAAATAAAACGGGTAGTTGAAAATTGTCGACTTTTCTCTATGCATAACTCCGTTCGTTTGCTTCCACAAGCTCTGATATGTCAAAATTTGAATTCTATGGCCAAAAATTACCCAGAAAACAAATTTTGGAATGGAAATTGGTTAATGTTAGCTTTGGGCTTGTTTCAAATGCGAAAAAAGGTGCGCAAATGCGATGCGCAAAAAAAAAAGGTCGCATTTGTCCCACTCCCAGAAAAGAAAAAAAATGCTCTTTGGATATAGTCCTGTAAATATTAATTTTCGCACGACGTCGCATTCCAATTGACGTCGCCACCATTTGGAGGTAGTCGATGGGAGCGCCGCGTCGTCGTTTCTTTTTTTTTTTCAAATCATTTGTTTTTTTTCGGATTAATTGAAAAGTATTGTTTGGCGCGATAAATTTTGTTTTCCACTATATACAGTGCGTTTCAAATTCTTAAACGCACCCTCTAAAATAGCGGATTTTGCATTTTGACCACCGCTACAACTATTAAACTTTTTCTATGAGAAAGAGCATGTCTTAAAACCTAAATAACACGAAAAAGAAACATACTATAAAAAGTAAAAATTTTCAAAATAGATACTTTTTGCTAAATCGACCGTTTCAAATTCTTAAACGCACTATGAAAATATTGTTATTTATCGACACAAATATAAAATCAAAGGTTACAAATCAAAACTAATAATCTGTACACGCACCAGAACGATTAATTACTTGAAAAATGCGGTCTGGCATTGAATTGATGAGGTTTTGAAGAGCAGAGACGTCGAGATCGCTCCAGGCCGAAAAAATTGCTGCTTTAAGTGTAGAAACGTCTTGAAACTGACGATGATTCTTGTAGACAGCTCGGACAAGTATTTCCCATAAATTTTCTATCGGATTGAGGTCAGGAGACTGAGCGGGCCAGTCCAAAGTTGCAATGTTGTTGCGGTTCAGCCAGTCTCGGGTGTCTCCGGCTCGATGAATTGACGCATTGTCGTATTGAAACAAGTCCGGAACGGTTGGATTTAGGAGCCAAAATGGCAACAAGCAATTGTTCAAGATATCTATCTAGTCATCCGATTCGAAACCATCTTCAGAGCGACCGTTCCATCAGCACAAAAGGCGGCCCAAACCATCACAGAACCACCGCCAAAGTTTCAAGTGCCAAACACCATCGGATCACGTCGAAGATCCCTCCAATAGTAGCCAACGCCATCGGGGCCATCCAAATTCCATTTCTTCTTATCGGAAAAGATCACCTAAACGCAAAAAAATAATAAAGCATAAGCGGCTTTCCAACCATAGACCAATTTTGATTCATATGAGTCTTGGCGAAGGCCAATCGGGCTTTCTTGTGCAAAAGCTTCACGGTCGGTTGGATGTTCAATAATTGTTGATCGATATGTGCGTTTTTCCTTGATGGCTCGCCAAATTTTCGACTTCGAAGAGTCGATTTTCCGTTCCGTTTTCACTTCATTGATCGTTTTTCCTTGGATGTTGTTCACAATATGGCGTCTAGCTCGCGGTGTAAGCTTTGGTTTTGGTCCTGGCTTCTTCTTTGGTGTAGAAACGAACTCGGACTTTATATAATTTCGCATGGCAGAGTCGGATCGGCCCAAATTTTTGCGATTTTCCTTATTGAGTCGCCAATACTCAAACGGGCATCAATCTGGCCTTTCTCATAATCCGTGAGCAGCTTTCCGTGTGCCATTTACCTGAAAAATGAACAAAAATTATAAATTTAATAAATAAATACGCACAACAAAACGAAAAATTTCAAATAACAACAGCAAAGGCGGGTGCGTTTAAGAATTTGAAACGGTTGATTTAGCAAAAAGTTTCTATTTTCCCCCCTCCTCTTTTTCTTTTGAATTTTTCTTTCCCCCTCTGTTTTCTTCTTTTCCTTGTTATTTAGTTTTTAAGACATGCTCTTTCTAATAGAAAAGATTAATAGTTGTAGCGGGGGGCCAAAATTGCAAAATCCGCTATTTTAGAGGGTGCGTTTTAATTTGAAACGCACTGTATTATGTCGTAGCCGTTTAAGAAATTCAGCCGCTTACGAATGTATCTGGGCATCCAATCAAAAAGTCACCCACATAAAAAATGTTCATAATACATATATTTTATAATAAATTTTTGAAATTAGCTCATTTGGTTGAGTAGAGTAGAAAATTTTTTTGAGCCCCCAAAGTTTAAGGTCAAAAATGCCCTAAAATGGCTATAAAAATTTTCTTCTCAGCCAAAAAACTTTGTCTAATAGCTCATTTTGTAGCCAATTTGATGTAGATTTTTAAAGTAAAGCTAGATTGAACATTTGTTTTTCAAAGCTAGGAGAAAAAGGGCGAGGAACGACTTCAGTTGAACTCGGTCGCTATTTTCACATTTGAGATTTGCCCTGAATTTGTTCCTCGCCCACTTTCAACGAAAAATTGTTTTAGATGGCTTTACTTTAAGAATCTACATCAAATTGGCTACAAAATGAGCTATTAGACAAGTTTTTTGGCTGAGTAGAAAATTTTTTATAGCCATTTTAAAGCATTTTTGAACCTAAACTTTGGGGGCTCAAAAAAAATTTTCTACTGAACTAAATGAGCTAATTTCAAAAATTTATTATAAAATATATGTATTATGAACACTTTTTATGTGGGTGACTTTTTGATTGGATGCCCAGAAATACCCTCATTCGTTAGCGGCTGAATTTCGTAAACGGCTACGACATATATAACGTCGTTCATCTGTTCGTCCAAGGCTTTTGTTCGGGGAATTGAGCTAGGGGCTGAAAATTTCCATCTTAGGGTCAAAAAAATTCACTGATTCCGAATCTGAAGTCCGTTTGTAAAAACGTCATTTCTCGCCGAGTTATTCGACTTTAAAATTTACAACGGCCGACCAATGTGCATTTTACGCCCAATTTCCATTTAAGAGGAGGAATTTAATGCAAATTTTAGCAAAGCAACCGCCTAGCGAATACCCAGCGCGGCTAGTGAAATGAGAAAGCAATCTATTTCCATTTGAGAGCTGAGTGGAGAGTCCGAATCACAATGAAGGCCAAAAGTAACTGTATGATGGTTTGCGGAGTTGAATAAAAACAAAAACAAAGCAAGGCTCATCTTCTGGATCGTTACTATATTCAGTTCTAGCCCAAATTTCAGCCTACCCATTACCCATTACCATTACCTGGAGGTTATCTAAATGATTCATGCATCCTATTCTTCAAACCTTTAAACTCATCAATTTTCAATTAGCTTTTCTTGACGTCATCGACTAATCCGCTAATCCTCTATAAGATAATACATTATTTTTTAGGAGTTGTGCTTTGTTTTCAGCCAACCAGGGGGAAAGAGGAGAGGCAAAGAGCCGAACACAGGGGTCCCCTGCATTGATCGGGCTGCGGGTGGAGTGGGTAGAGAGTAGAGAGGGCAGACCGATCGGCTAGCCTCGAGCGCCGAGGGGAGAGGCTGGGGGCTGGCTGGGGGTAGTGCGCAAGAAATAGAGACGCAGCAGCGCCAGTGTCACTCCCTCCCTTCAGCATAGGCATGTGGTGTGTGTCTCGTGGCGGCCCCCTCTACCGACAACCGATAGCCCACTGCTGAAGGCACCCCCATCCAGCCCAGCTTTGAACGTCGATCGCTTCATTTTATTTAGATCTGTTTTTAACAAATACAGACTTTAGCTGTATAAGCTAAAGTCATTTTTTCTTGGTTGCCTTTCGGAGCTATCTATGTTAGCTATAGATTTGTACCCAAAGCTTTTCTTTAAAAACTAATAACGGATTCGAATTCGTTGACACTGAAAGCCGCTAATTTCAAATTTTCAGCGAAATCGGCCTTAAAAAAGTTCTAAATCTAGGCACGGCTAACCAGTAGGCCGTATCGTCGCGAATTTGTTAATATTTTTTATATTTTATCATATATTTTAATGTTCTATAATATATTTTTATGTTTTATAATATATTTTTTATATTCTATCATATATTTTTATATTCTATCATCATATTTTTATATTCTATAATGTTTTTTATAATATAACTATGATGTATTCTTTATATTCTTTATTCTTTATATTCTTGACATTCTTGACATTCTTGACCAATATCTTGCGCCAATAACGATCATTTTATCTTTCCTTTCCAAAATTTACTCTACATCAATTCTTTCAAACTCTTTTCACACTATGTTGCCGAGTATTTTTCTTTAGTTGCTTATGTCAGCTAATAGTTTATTGTAGAAATAGTGTAGAAATAGTTTATTCTTATAGTCAACTAAATATAATATCTGATCATTTTGCACTTAAAATTCTGATTTAAAATTAACACTTAAGATTTAACCATTAAATCTAATCCTGAGCATTGATTTTTGCTCTTTTATTCATTTAAACAAGATTTCTATTTGATGGAACTTTATTTTGCATAGAAGATAGAAGAAGAGATAGAAGATAGAAGATAGATAGAAGATAGAAGAAGAGATAAAACAAAACTAGAAGATAAAACAGGTTGAACTTATGAGCTTATTTTACCTTTCTTCTTTTGCTTGATCTTCTAAAGTCGAATATGACCCATTTTTTTAGATCTTTCACCTGATTTGCATGTTCTTATGTTGCATGTTCTTACTCGTTTCCTGTTACTTTCAATCGATCACTTTATTTCCGGCTGTTTTTTTGGCCGATTTCCTATTTTGATGATCTTGTTTGTCTTGTCAGCACAAAAGACTACAATGAAATATGAAATCATGACATAACAACTCCTATGGAATGATCAAATAACAAGTCACTCTTTTATTTTTTACCAAATATGGCTAAAGTCTTGAAGCTTCAGTCAAAGAGGACTAATTATAAAAATCTAGAGTTAAATTGAATGTGTTTTAAAATCGCTTAATCTTCACAATCTTATTGTTTACCCAATTGTTTGATAGATTTTGATGTTTGATAGATGTCTACCCCTCTTTTCCCTTTCTTCCGCCAAGCAGCTGTTTTTTTTTGCTTTTCTTTTATTGTTCCTTTGTGTCTGTGTTCTGAATCATATGATTTAATGAAACAAATAATAAAACCGCAAATAATTTCTTTCAAACAAAAGTTTAGTAGACTTCAATTCACTTCTTCGTTTTCTAATACTTCTAATATAATAATAACGCGCACTTTCCTTTAAACTACCTTAATCTTGCCTCTAGTTTTATCCAATCTACCATATTTCTTCGAATAGAAGACCGGGTAAAGAGTATGATCGCGTGCTCCTGCGTAGCAGCCCTTTTTAAAATTTCTTTTCTGCATAAAAGCTTTCAATGAAGTGCTATAGGGCTGGAAAATGACTCAAAAATACCACATGAGCTAACAGATTTTTGAGCCATTTTCCAGCTCTATAGCACTTGATTGAAAGCTTTTATGCAGAAAAGAAATTTTAAAAAGGGCTGCTACGCAGGAGTACGCAATGATACTCATTACCCGGCCTTCTATTCGAAGAAATACGGTACCTTAATCTTGTCTCTAGTTTTATTCAATCTATCCACTTTATCCAATCGACTTTTTATATTTTTCAATATTCTTTGTGAATCTACATAAAGTCAGACAAAAAGTGGATAAGTTGGTTAAAAATAGAGACAAAAATACATTAGTTTGACAGAAAAGGGACACTTTTTCCATAAAAATATAAAACTGACTATGAGAAATAAAGTTCAAAAATTTTTCATCGGAATTATCGATAAGCAACTCTACTCTTTTTAGATTGCTCAAATATTAATGCCATTTTTCACTCATCATTCCCTCTTTTTCTCTAGACTTTTCGGGAGTGGGACAAATGCGACCTTTTTTTTGCGCACCCGGACATTTGCGCACCTTTTTTTCCGCACCTTGCCCTTTAGCGCACCTTTAACTAATATTAACCAATTTCTATTCCAAATGTTGTTTTTCTAGGTAATTTGAGGGTGTCGAATTCAAATTTTGACAGATCAGAGCTTGTGGAACCAATTTGAAAGACAAAACGGCTAGATCAAATTCCAGAAAATTGTCGATTTTTCTCTTTGTATAACTCCGTCCGTTTGTTTCCATAAGCTCTGATATGTAAAAATTTCGATTCTACGCCCTAAAATTACCTAGAAAAACAACTTTTGGAATAGAAATTGGTTAATATTAGCTATTTAGAGCTTTTTTAAAACGCGAAAAAAGGTGCGCTAATGGGCAAGGTGCGCAAATGTCCGGTTGCGCAAAAAAAAGGTCGCATTTGTCCCACTCCCGACTTTTCTTGTTTTTTATGCGTTTTTGAAGTCAAATTTTATCTTTTTGGCAAAAAAACAAGTAATCTTGAGTTTTTATCTATTTTTATGTTTTAAAACTTTTTTGAAGCTAAATTTTAAGTTCAAATGTTAAAAAAAAGGTTTTAATTTCTAAAACGTGGATAGAAAAAGATAAAAGATGAATATATTTTATATTTTTCTATTAGCCTGTAAATTTATTTTGCTTGACTCAATTTGGATATATATTTCGGTTTTCGGGCAAATTTTCATTCTCTTTTTGGGGGTGGGACAAATGCGACCTTTTTTTGCGCACCTGGACATTTGCGCACCTTTTTTTGCTGGAAAAGGCCTTAGGCAAGGCCGTAGAGCTTCAAAAATGTTTTCATAGAAGGGAATCGCATACGTAGATTCCGAATTTCGACAAATCATACCTCGCTGACACGTCAAATTTGGGCTAAAAGGCAAAAACTGCGGAAAAGCGTTAAGTTGCGTAGTTTTTGCCTTTTAGCCCAAATTTGACGTGTCAGCGAGGTCTGATTTGTCAAAATTCTGAATCTACGCATACGATTCCCTTCCATGAAAACATTTTTGAAGCTCTACGACCTTTCCTAAGGCCTTTTCCAGCAAAAAAAAAGGTGCGCAAATGTCCAGGTGCGCAAAAAAAGGTCGCATTTGTCCCACCCCCGCTTGACTCAATTTGGATATATATTTCGGTTTTCGGGCAAATTTTCATTCTCTTTTTGGGGTAGGCTAATTTCCGCGAGTTTTTTTGCACAACAGGGTCATTTGCTCAACTGGGTCGTTTGCGCAACTCGCCATAACTTTCTTCTAAGTGGACCAATCTTTATGATTTTTGTGTCATTTTGTAGATCTCAATAAGTGCAACAAAATGAAACCAAAAACATAAAGATTGACCGGCTTAGAAGAAAGTTATGGCGAGTTGCGCAAAAAAAATTGCCTGCCCCCTCTTTTTCTCTTTCCATCGCCAGTTCTTGTACTTTCCCGCTCTTTATCGTTCGTGTAAGGTTTAAACTTTGAGAAACTTTTAATTTCTATGTAACTGCATTAACATTTCCTCATCAAAATCATCAAGCTGAGCTATTTTTTGCGTTAACGTACAGCTTTTTACTGGGTATATAGTATATTGCTGAGAAATTTTTGCTTTTAAACAACCCAATTAGCTTTTTGAAAAGTCTAGCTCTTTGTTTTGAGCATTTTACCACCAAAGTTGAGTCAAAGTTTGTGAGAGAGTGAATTTGTTATTTAAATTGCTTAATACATCGTGTTTTTGCTTTTAAGCTTTGGTTTTTTTTAGCTTTAGCCTTTGTTTTGAATTTAGCCCTTTGTTTTGGCATTTCAGACCACTGATCGATTCTTTGTTGTTTTTAACAATCACATCTTCTATCTATCTTAATTTTAAGCTCCAAAAATCGATGTTCTTCCCGAGTAATCATCGCGTTTGTGAGGAGCAAAGCGAGAGAGAAAAGGAGATGGGAGAAAGCGCAGCACACTCGCACAGAAGAGACTCCCGCCGATGGTGTCTTCATGGGTGTCTGCGTCTTCCACTATTGCCCCATCTCTCTCACCGCGTGCCTGTATCGATCGGCGGTGGCCGTGTGTGGTGTGTCGCTACTCTCCGTCTCTCAACTCGGCTCTCTCACCCGGCCACCACCCCAGCCGTCCCCTTTTCCCTTCCCCTTTTTGTCGTCGTCGAAGCCCTGTCCTTTTTTCGCGTTTCACTGTCAACCCGTTATCCGTTTCCGAGTATGGATGAGTAGAGAACTCGTCGATTTCCCTTCATTGTTTTACTCTCGTTTTTTTCCGTTTTCATCTCGGGCTTTTTGATCCTTATCAGCTCTATTGATTGCGTTATTGATAGACACTGTGCGAAATTGTCCTCGATTTCCTAGTTTTGTTTGTTTCTGGATAATTTTTGGTTTATTTCCAGGTTTCGTGTGAGTGCTTCACTACGGCGCCCGCAAATCGACGTCTCGTTTTTGAAGCGACCAAACGAGAACAATTGTCGGTGGGTTTTATTTTGTTCTTGAACTTGTTGGACAAGCTTTTAATGCACAGGCACAGAATCATTCTTGTTTTTTAGTTCTCCACGACAAAACGGATTTTCTTCCCTGTCAACTCTTGAAAATACGCCAAGTACGTTTGTTTTACTCATTTTTGCTTTAAACAGGTACTTGTGCTGTTTGGCTCCCTAAACCATAGATAAAATTCTTTTTGAGAAGCTGCTTAAATTGCTTAAATGCTTAAACTGTTTAAATTCAAGTGCAAAGTGTGCAACTATCTAAAAGTTTAGCATAAATTGACCAAAAGTTTTCTATGGTTTAGGAAAAACCTGCATAACTAGCCAAATTTGTTATGATTTCTCAAGCCTACAATGTAGTTTTGTTTAGATTGGAGGACATGAACAAGCAGATGCTTTCTTGCTCTCTTAAAGGAGCACGTCAAACGACCACGGTTGTAGCTACACATGCACGTGGATCAGACCAACAGGTACGGATTGGCAGGCTGAAATGTTGGAAGAAGTTGCCAGTTAAAAGCTGATAATGCTTTTAGTTGAAAAAACGAATACGAACAATGGTAGCAAGCTAAACCTCTCACTAAAACTTGCCCCAGTAAATGTAAAGTTTAAAAGACTAACAAGATTTCCACAACCATTCTGTTGTTATCACTGGCTTAATCTACTTAAAACAAACTCTTCTTTGGAAATTTCGACACTCAGCGCTTAATTTTGTCGATTTCTCAACGATGATTAATGTCCTAATGGATTCTTCTTGTCGGCTCAAACCCCTTTCCCATAAAGCTTCTTACACATATTTACTGGTCTCGAGTTTTCAGGAATCAATTTGAAATCTTCAAAGATTTTCATGATAACTGTTGACATATATCTTGATTTAAATATCTAAATGATGATTTGATAACTCGACAATATCTAAATCGAGCCTTTCAATAACAATTTCTTTTAATCAGCTCCTTTGGTCCCTACTTGTTTTATTTATTTTCGCTCACGCTGAGAATGACTAGGTTCTTGGCTGCCTTTCTTTTTTCTCCCCTGTGAGGTGCTTTTCTTTTATGCGCGGCCGGCCACATAATCCCTCTTGCCCGCTTTTCCTCCTACGTGATTGATACTCACTAACCGGGTTATTGATATTCTTCTAGAGGTTCTAAAGCTTTTACTTGGTTTACTTCGCCATCTTTCTCATTTTCCACTCAAAATCTATTAAATAGTTATGGGAAATCGGAAATCGATATTCTCGTCTCGGTCAACGTATGAAGTAGCAACCCTGCATCGACAATTAGACTATTGGCAATCTCTTCCAGACTTTGGAAAAGAATTAAACGATCATGTAGCTATTGCAAAACCGTTTTTTAATATCTTGTTTGTTTAGGTCGAAGTCACCTACAGTGATCTAAAAGTGGTCGGTAATGGATCTTTCGGTGTCGTCTTTCTTGCCAAGCTCCAGAATGAAAGTAATGAACAGGTAGGATTTGAGAAAATTCCATTAAAGAAAGCTTATAATTTAAAGTTAGTTAAACTTAGTTTTTTGTTCAGGTTGCGATCAAGAAAGTTCTGCAGGACAAGCGATTTAAGAATCGAGAATTGCAAATCATGCGAAAGCTCTCGCACCCAAACATTGTCAAGCTGAAGTTAGTTTTTGTAGCAAATTAATTTTACGCTTTTTTCAGATACTTTTTCTATTCTGGTGGCGAGAAAAAGGACGAGCTTTATTTGAATCTCATCTTGGAGTGAGTGTTATCCATTTTTCACTTTTATTGGCTCTTTAGATATGTTCCGGAGACGGTTTACCGAGTGGCACGCCATTACATCAAGCAACGGCAACAAATCCCAATGATCTACGTGAAGTTGTACATGTATCAACTCTTCAAGGCCCTTGCTTATATTCATGGAATCGGTAAGTAAAGTTTGACTATCTTTTATGAATATTGGGATTTGACGCTGTCTTTAAATGACTATACCTATATATTTTCGTTTTCAATACTAAATTTTTTTATTTAGGTATCTGCCACAGGGACATCAAGCCACAGAATTTGTTGATCGATCCAGATACGGGTGTGTTGAAGCTCTGCGATTTTGGGTCAGCTAAATATCTTGTCAAGGTAAGCGCTGATTTACCTTGCTTTTAAATACATTTGGATTTAGGATGAGCCAAACGTTTCGTACATTTGCTCCAGATACTACCGGGCTCCCGAATTGATATTCGGTGCCACCAACTACACGAATTCGATTGACATCTGGAGTGCTGGTAGGCTATAGGAATTTTAAAACTGTTATTTAGTTAGTCTCTATAACTTTATTCTTTTAGGAACTGTCTTTGCCGAGTTGCTACTTGGTCAGCCAATCTTTCCTGGTTTGTTTTTGGGTTTTTTTAATATAAAGAACTCGCACATGCACAGATAGACTTTTTACTAAAAGATAAATTTCAGGAGATTCTGGTGTTGATCAACTGGTTGAGATTATCAAGGTATCGCTTTTTACTCCAAACTTTTATAAAACTTCACTTGCAGGTGCTTGGAACGCCGTCAAAGGAGCAAATTCAACACATGAATCCCAATTACAAGGAGTTCAAGTTCCCTCAGATCAAGGCCCATCCCTGGTCGAAGGTAGTTTCTGCAGAACTTGGTGTGAGTGTCCTCGTGTCTTTGTCATAGTCAACTAGTTGTCACTTGTTTTTGATGTAGACAAGCTATACGAATGAGCTGTTTTAGGTTTTCCGAGCCACGACACCTCAAGAAGCTATTGACCTGATCTCACAAATCATCGAGTACACACCGTCGGCCAGGCCCACTCCGCAGATCGCCTGTCAGCATGCTTTCTTTGATGAGCTTCGCAATTCAGGTTGGATCTTTTGAAACTTAAAATTAAGTTTTCGTAGAGTTTGCTAGATTCAAATTTTTTGCATTTGAATTATCGATGACTGCTTAAAACTTGAATTGAATGAAATACGTTGGATAAAATGTACTGAAATGCAACTGTAACTTTTTGCAATCTCATGAATTTCTTTTAGAGTCGAAGTTGCCAACTGGCCGAGCCTTGCCTCCATTGGATCACCCGGATGTGGAAACGTCGCCAATTGAATAGATGATCGTTCGACACACAAGCAAGCAAATCTATTGGACCATTTGTGTACGTAGTTTTGTTTTGATCTTTACTCTCTTTTTCTCTATTAGCTACACCAATTCCCCTAGTCATCTTGGTGATTCCACAAATTGTGCTCCTATATATTTTTGATTGGATTTGTTCTATTTGACTTAAGATGATGTGTGTTTTTCCACCGTTCTCACGCCTTTTTCGGATTTCGTGTTATTTTCTCGTTTTTTTTTTGCGTGGGCTTGCAATGGGTGTGCACACTAATCCAAATGTACATTTGGGGTGTGTTCCTTTTGTTCTTTATATCATCCACTCTTTGACAACCTATATTTGTATTACAATTATTATGTTTATTTCTGGCAATCGAGAGTCTGTTTGCATTGATGATGTGTTTAACAGTTGGGAGTCGTTTGTTGTTTTAAATCTTTCTTTTTGGTAATGCAAATTTTATCTCACTGATACCAGGAAAATTTAGCAGTTTTACATGTAAACTGGGTTTTTAAACCTCGAAGCTTTTCGAAGTGCTCTGCCGTAAACGACTTCCGTACTGACACGAGATTCCCTTCAAATCTTAAACCAATTCACCCATCAATATTCTTTCTTTCCAGATAACCCATCTATTTCCCCCCTCCCTTCATCGAATATCCTTTGATTTCCACCACACTTCTTTTCGATTCCCGACCCCGCGCGACTACTTCGTTGTTGTGCTGCCGGCGGTCTAGATCTGTTCTTTACCTCGGGCACCCTTTTCTATTCTTTTCGTTCATTATTTTGTTTGCTTTCTTTCCGCTTGATATTATAGTTCGACAAAGGTTTGGCACCAACACGCTGTGTCCATTTTTCCCTGAAAACTGACACAAGCGTGTGAATTTTAGTGCTGGCTCGGGTTGGCGCGCGATCGTTTTGTGTTTTTCACCCTTTTGTGCGCCCATGTACAGTTTTCTGCTATTCATTCACCCCATTTCTAAAGCCATTGCGTGTGTGTTTTTTTGTTCTACATTTCTTCCGCTTGGTGATCGTTTTCCTCCCAACTTTTTGTGTATTCACTAAGTGTCGTTCAATTAAACGTTTTTCGCAAAAATTCGAAATTCTTCTCATTTTCTTCTTGGATTGAGGCTCTGGAAGCCTTGGAAATGGCTTAGTTACCCAATAGGCTTGCATTAAAGTCCAGGAATGAAAGTATTCAGCTAAAGCAACCCCTGGTATTTGGCTTTGGATCAATTTTAGCCATGAATATACAATTCATGGCTAAAATTGATCCAAAGCCAAATTCTCGAAGAAATTCCAAGCCTCTGATCAAAATTTGACAATTCTAGAAAAAAATCTTTAACAAAAATCCTCCTGATGAGTCCATATCGTTTTTTTTTCAAAGTTTTCTTTATCAGAAATCACAAAATAGCTGATTGACTTGAAAATTCGAGATTTTTAAGACTGATAATGTTTTTTCGTTTTAAAACTGACAATGTTTTTTCGTTTTTAAAAACAATCAGCTTAAAATTAACCCACAAATTTACGGCGTCTCGGTTTTTCGTCGGAAATTTTCCGGATTTCCATGTTTTTTTTGCGGTTTTTCTTTTATGTAACAGATTTTTTGTTTGTTTTTTTCGAAAATTTAATTCCACTTCCTCCTCCTCCTCCCCCGTTAAACCAATTGATTTTGGCTCTTTTGTGACGCCGGTTTGTCTCAACTTTCTTTCTTTGATCGACTTTTGCAATTTGCATGGAAATTTGCAAATTATATGTGGAAAAATGATAATTTTCTGTTTTCGAACTTTTTTTTTGCTTTCCTTGAGACTGTAAATTTTGGTCGTTTTCTTTATTTTTCCCGTTTTTTTTGAACGTGTACACCCATCCATCCCCAATTCTTTTTTTTTTTTGAGCGTTTTTCATTCATTTTTGTATTTGATAGAATAAATCCTTTGAGATAAAACACGATTTTGATCAGAAACTTTGCATTTAATGAGAAATTGAACAGCAAACAGCAAGCATTCGATCAGCTTCCTGTTTGCCTGCGCGTTTTTTTCCCCACACTGCTGCCACAACTTGTTTTTTTATGTAATTTTTTTTATAAAACTGAATTTATTAAGGAAGCTTTAAAAAGAGAAAAAAATCATCTTTGGAATGTACCGGTTATTTGTGAAGCGCTTTGAACAGAAAAGAAGCAAGATTGCACACAAAATAAAGTAAAAAAAAGAGAAAAAGAAAAGAAATTTGAAAATTTCATTGGAAAAGCTCTTGTTGAAGTGATGGCGGAAGTTTTGCCATTGAACAGACTGAAATATTGGTGAAGGTTGGAAAGGAATTGAGTCCGGAAAAAGCCTGAGGTCAGGTTACAGGCTTGGATAACAGTTAGACCTTATCTACACAACTAGTTTATCTAGATTTTCTAAAGGCTTGTGGCTTTTTTTTTCGGGATTGTTATAAGGCAGATTTATTATTAGTTTTGGTTATACTCACTTCCTTTTGAGACGAGCATCCGCACGGTGCGTGAACACAACTCGGCGAGACGTGGTGGACCGTTCATTTCGGTGGCCGCTCTCACCTGGAAACAGTTAGATCGTTCCAAAACGATTTTTAATCAAGAAGTAAAGTCTTTCTAGAAAAAGGGATGATGAGCTTTTGTCTGACACTTAGTGCACTTTAGAATCGGGATTAGGAATCCGAATCTGAAACAAAAAACTGAAATCTGAATCTGAAATGACTTTCCAGTCATCAATCGGAAACATGGCGTTAAAACGGATGGTTTAAAAGGCTTCTTCTTGGAGGAGAAAAACTACGTTGGTGGCTTAGTGGGCTCCCGCGCAGATGGGTCGCAGACTAATGCAAAAAGCTCCCGCCCACAGGGTCAGGATTCGGTCCTTGAGGTGACTTTTTTTGATTTCAGATTCAGATTCTCATCCTGACCCGGATCTGGTTCTTGAGCCAGACTTAAATCTGGTGCTTGAGCCAAACTTAAATCTGGAGCTTGAGCCAGACTTGGATCAGGTTCTTGAGCTGATTCCAGGACTTGGACCGAAGCTCAGGTCCAGATTTCGCTAGATCTAGCAAAATTTACTGCTTTCCCGAAAATTTGCAATCTTGGCGCAATAACTTCTTTCAAATCTCAAATTTTTGTTAGCTGTTTGTTTTTTAGAAACTAGATTAAACTGTCTGCACCCATAGAATTGTTAACCAGTAATGCACATATAGAACAGACCTGTCACCAAAACAATCCCACTACCCAGCTTTTCTGGTCAATCTACAGACATTGGAAAACTACTTTTCGCATGCTTTATTTATTTCGAAATTTCAATTGTTATATAGAGAATTGTAGCCTTTAATCTTGACTAGATTTATCAACAAAAAAAATTCCAATTGGATGTATATATCTCATTTAACAAGTCCTTGAATAAGCACTAGATCTCTACCCGGCGCGTTGCGATTTTTAACAATTTTCTATATATATTTGTTAATATTTACTTTATTTAACAATAGATTTAACACTATTATTAATATTAAAGATAATTTTTAACTGTTTTACTATAACCAAAGGCAACCTGCTATAAAAACTTAAGAGTTTCCACTAGCTTCTTTGAAAAAATGAAATTTGATCGTTTTTTGATATTTAGTTCTTGTTATATGAGTTGTTCAGCGCTATGAAATTCTTGGAAATAGTTTTTTAAATAAAATTTACTAAATTTACTAAATAAAGCCCTTTTTAGGTAAAAATTTTATGTAGAAAATCGTTAAAAATATCAGCGCGCCGGATAGGGATCTAGTGCTCAGTCAAGCGCTTGCTAAATGAGATGTATCCATCCGATTGGAAAGTTTTTTGTTGATAAATGTAGCCAAGATTAAGGCTACAATTCTCTATATAACACTTGATAGTTTGAAATAAATAAAGGCACTGAGCAGTGAAATGGGCACTAGACACTGGTTCTTTAAGTTCTTTAGCTAGACTTGGACACGTTTGTCTGCAATTATTTGAAGCTGTAGCCTTTCTTTGTAAACTCTGTAAGTTTCCAGTGAATGATATCTGACCTCTTTGGTATTCCCGAAGACATCAACCACTCCATACAACGGTCGATCCATAGGTATCCGATCAATATCCGAGGGAACACTGTGACCATTCCAAACAATGTATAATCTAAAGATAAAGTTTCTAAGCTTTCAATTAAAAATCTATTTACCTAGCATAAGCTGGATCGTTTTCACTTGGCAAATAGTAAACGCCGATCCGACTCCCGATATCCGTTGGAAGGGAAGTCGATGGAGAGTCCAAGGAGGAGAATGGCGAGATTGAGATCATCCATGAGGTTTCGGAAAGGATGCTGAAGAGGTAGAGAGTTTAGTGAGCATTGGATAGTGTCTCAATTCATAAATCTCAACCCTTAGACTCACCTTGAATCAGGTCTATCAGCTGGATTTGCGGTGGTGAGCCCAACGCGAAGATGACCCGTCCATCCACCCTCGACTCCTTCAATCGAAACACAAAACGGTTCACCGACTCTGAGAGCTCTCTCCGTGAAGACCAAAGCCTGGAAATTGAATTTTATTCATCAAAATTCATCTAAAAGGGTTCTCTATGCTTTAGAAAACGATCTTGTACTGTTTACGGAGATTTTTGTTGTAATTTTTACAAGCTAGAGCTTTAATATTCTAATCCAAAATATAGTAATGGCTTAAATTGAGAAAACAATGTTTAACATCATAAAACAGACAATGAAAACATGCTTTATAAAAACTCTTAGCTTTTGCTATATGCTATTTTAGACTTTTAAAAGTTTAACAAAAGACTAAGGTACTTTAATAGTTGAAAAGGGTTATTTTTGGCTTGTTTAGTCGTATTGGCTGGCTTGTTTATTCGTATTAGCTGGCTGAAGTGATTGGCTGGCTTGTTTAGTCATATTGGCTAGCTTGTTTAGTCGTATTAGCTGGCTTGTTTAGTCATATTGGCTAGCTTGTTTAGTCGCATTGGCTAGCTTGTTTAGTTATATTGGCTAGCTTGTTTATTCGTATTGGCTAGCTTGTTTATTCGTTTTGAGAGCTTCGTTTTAATGTTTTTTTTCTATTTTAAAGAAAAAGATATAGCTGAAATGATTCGTGCTAATTTAAGCACGTTTTGATAATCGTTTTTTGATGATTTCCCATGTCCTAACCTTTTGTACCGAATCTTAAAGCTTTCAAGCTGATTTCACTCGAAAAGCTGCAATAATAACTAGAAAAAAATGTTGAAAATACTTCAAAATAAGCACCAATCACTTCAGCATATGTAGAATAGAAGAAAAGCAACGAAACGAAACACTCAAAACATTCGTTTCGACAAAAACAACCCAAAAATGATAGCTTCAAACTATTAAAGCATCTCTACACTCCTCTACAGCTTTACCCCTAAGAAAATAAATATTTCTTCGATAAGTAAAGAAGTTTAAAAAGGTTTTTTGGTAATTTAATGATCCTAATTTTAAAACTGAAACCCATTTGTGACTTTTCCTATCGTTTTCAAGATCTAAGCACGATTTTCAATGGAAAATCGGATTTTTGACCTATAACTTTTTCTCGGTTAAAGATCTAAAAAAACCATTGTGTTTTCCAGAATCTAGACAATATTTGTGACAAAAAATGAATTGAAAGTAAAAGAATAGCGAAGAACTAGATCAGAAAGTGATCGAGAAGAAAAGCAACTCATTTTACACTGAAAACAAGCGAAAATCGGAATTAGAGCTTTGAGATTCGAATCAGACTCAACCGTTCGCTCAATTCCTTTCATCAGATCATTAAATTACCAAAGAAACCTTTTAAACTTCTTCACTTATTCAAGAAATACGTATTTAAGAGATTTACAAAAGTAGAAACCTTCTCAAAGCTGGCGCTCCTTAACGCTCGTCGTCTGTCCTCGAAAAGAACGATATTCTCGCCGTGAAACGCATGAAACCGGATTGAACCCTTTGTAGAAACATTTGGTGAAGAAAATGTTGTTGCGAGATTCGAAATCGGTCCACGAATCGCTCTTGATTGTTGGTGATTTGACGGAGGAAATGGATGCGGTGTTGAGCGACCCACTGCCGTTGCCATCACTAAAATTTCACAGGTTTTGAATAAGAAAACGAAAAGGAAACGAAACAAAAACTAGTTTCAAATGTTACAAATCTTACAAATGTTAGAAATCTAAAAGATTTATAATTTCAAATGTTTTAGATGAAAATGAAATAGGTTTAAGGAAAGGAGACGCTTAATAAATAAAATAAATGTGTTCGGAAATTCTTCCGATAAAGTCTATTTCTCTTTAAAATCTATCGATCAATGTTCCCTCTTAATCCTCCAAAATCTTTCCGTGATTTCCCCAGACACAGCTAGCCAAAATATAGACATTTCCCACTCAACTTTTCGGTATATAAACCCTCCGGTGCTTTAATAAATATTCTGCCTGAATCAAGGGATATGGACACATCTATCCCGAACAAAATGCTTAACGCTTAATAAATGCCTTATAAAGGTCATCGTTCAAAGAATAAATGCTTAACGCTTAATAAATGCCTGATAAAGGTCACCGTTCAAAGAATAAATGCTTAACGCTTAATAAACGCCTTATAAAGGTCATCGTTCAAAGAATAAATGCTTAACGTTTAATAAATGCTTTATATCGCCGTTCAAAGAATAAATGCTCAACGCTTAATAAACGCCTGATAAAGGTCACTGTTCAAAGAAAATCATCATTTTGCAATGCTAAAGAGCTTTCTGCAAACCTAAGCCTATGTTGTTTGAAAGAAATTTGATATTGTAATTGAATTGAAAGAAGCATTGCTTGGGAAAGCTTTCCTTTCCAAATCGGTCCACGAATCGCTCTTGATTGTTGGTGATTTGACGGAGGAAATGGTAAAAAAAAACAAAAAATTTCTGCCCCATCCCAGGCTCGAACTGGGGACCTCGGCATCACTTACAAATTATAAGTACCACGCGCTAACCGACTGCGCCAATGGGGCCACGAGTTAATCGATTTTAATCAAGGGTAAAAGGGGAACAGGTGTGTAAATGAAGATCATTCACAAAAGTGGCTAACGATTTTTTAAATTATAAAAAGACAGACAAGGATAAAAAGACAGACAAGGATTTTAAATGCAAATCTTAAATAGAAAGGGTTAAATGCAAATTTTTAATCTTAAAATCAATAGAAATTTCATTTTTTTTATTTAGAAAAGATGAAAAAATGAAAAATTTTGAATTTTCTAAAGAATTTTTTAAGAAAACGAGAGCTTTAGGGAATTTTGGCATAAAGCCAATAATTGGAAAAGGCTAGAGATTCAGGAAAAAGGCTAGAGGTGCAGGAAAAAGAAAAATGCGAACAAAAACCACTAAGATCGTTAGAGATTTAGAGAAAAGCGAAAATTTTTAGTGTTTTCCCAATTTTGAGAGAATTTTGCCAAAGAAAATGACCATTTTCAAACAATTTTTCCTCTTTTCCACTCAAATTTTACTATTTTTCGCGTGGATTTTTGCGATTTATTCGATTTTTTTTCATTTCAAAGCGATTTCTTTAACATTTTTTATGTTTAAAACGTTTTGAAAGGTTAATTTTTACATATTTAAAGCTTTTTTTCAATCTTTTTCCAATTTTTGAAAGATTTTTGTGTTTAAAAAGAAAAAAAGGTCCAATTAAGTCAATAAAAGCCAAGAAAAGCCAAGAAAAGTTCAATTAAGTCGATAAAAGTCAATAAAAGCCAATAAAAGCCAATAAAAGCCAATAAAAGTCAATAAAAGCCAATAAAAGCCAATAAAAATCAATAAAAATCAAGAAAAATGAAATTTTTAAGTTAAAAACTGACAAAAAATGATCAAATTTGTCATTTACAAAACTTTAAACCCTTTCTTTGACCAATTTGCGTGTTCTCCAATAAATTAGCCTTATTCTATCTACCGTATTTCTTCGAATAGAAGACCGGGTAAAGAGTATCATCGCGTGCTCCTGCGTAGCAGCCCTTTTTAACATTTCTTTTCTGCATAAAAGCTTTCAATGAAGTGCTATAGAGCTGGAAAATGGCTCAAAAATCTGTTAGCTCATGTGGTATTTTTGAGTCATTTTCCAGCCCTATAGCACTTCATTGAAAGCTTTTATGCAGAAAAGAAATTTTAAAAAGGGCTGCTACGCAGGAGTACGCGATCATACTTTACCCGGTCTTCTATTCGAAGAAATACGGTATGTTTTACAAGAAACTATTCAATTTTTGTATATAATAAACATGAAAACATGTACTTTGTATCACAAAAAAAAATAAAGAAAGAAAAGGAGAAAAGTCCAACCCGGACTCGAACCAGAGACCCCTCACCTCCTATTTTAACCCACTACCACTCGGCCACCAACCCTTTTCGACGACTTTTTGGAAAATTCGATATCATTATCGATTATCATAATTTCATTCTCATAATCATAAGTTGAATTCGAAAATGACTTGTTGAACTTTAAACTCGCATAACTTTTGATAGGATAATGCATAGAAAAAAGTGAAATCAGATTCGGAATCAGCGTGAAATTCTATGTATATACAGGGTTTCTATTGGGTTGAGTACTAAATTTTGCCATTGATTTCATCATCTAAATAAACGAAGCATTTACAGCATAAACTAAGCATGCTATACAGCGTTTCCGGAAACAAAGTGATCATTGGTTTGAGTGACATATAAGTTATGCTGGAATTTGTACTTTGAATCAAAAAGAAAGCAAGAAAGAAAAGATGAAAAGTCGAGCCTGGACTCGAACCAGAGACTCCTCACCTCCTATCCTAACCCACTGCCACTCGGCCACCAGCCCCTTCAGGACCCCTCCTGGAAACTTCGATATCATTATTGCTTATGATTTTGATGATCATCCTCATAACGAATTCGAAAATGACTTGTTGAACTTTAAACCCGTATAACTTTTGATAGGATAATGCCTAGCAAAAAGTGAAATCAGATTCGGAATCAGCGTGAAATTCTGTATCTATATTGTAAATGCCATTTGCCCTTGCCCACTTGTACTTTCTTTGCGTTTCACCGGAAATTCTTTTACTCAAAATTCCTTTTTTATTGAATAAATCTCAAGCTACCAAATGAAATAAGCTCTTTTCCAGATAACCCAATCATTTCTCTTGCAAATCACTTTTGAAAGTCTCTGAAAAGCTTTGTTTTCATGGTTTTTGTTTAGCTAGAAGCTGTTCAAAAACAGGTTCGATCATGCAATTTGAACAATTTGAAGTCAAAAATGAATCTTGATGGCATAAACATTTTCTAAAAAAGATTCTAAACTAGATTCCGATAGAAAAGATGGAAAAATGAAACTCAGCGATTACTAGGTCAATCAGCGCAGGTCAATCAGCGCAGGTCAATCAGCGCAGGTCAATCAGCGCAGGTCAATCAGCGCAGGTCAATCAGCGCAGGTCAATCAGCGCAGGTCAATCAGCGCAGGTCAATCAGCGCAGGTCAATCAGCGCAGGTCAATCAGCGCAGGTCAATCAGCGCAGGTCAATCAGCGCAGGTCAATCAGCGCAGGTCAATCAGCGCAGGTCAATCAGCGCAGGTCAATCAGCGCAGGTCAATCAGCGCAGGTCAATCAGCGCAGGTCAATCAGCGCAGGTCAATCAGCGCAGGTCAATCAGCGCAGGTCAATCAGCGCAGGTCAATCAGCGCAGGTCAATCAGCGCAGGTCAATCAGCGCAGGTCAATCAGCGCAGGTCAATCAGCGCAGGTCAATCAGCGCAGGTCAATCAGCGCAGGTCAATCAGCGCAGGTCAATCAGCGCAGGTCAATCAGCTCAAGTCAATCAGCGCAGGTCAATCAGCTCAAGTCAATCAGCTCAAGTCAATCAGCTCAAGTCAATCAGCTCAAGTCAATCATGTTCTTTTCCTCCTTTACACCACTCTACAAGATAAAACTTCTCAAAGAACTTCTTCAAAAATGACAAATTCTTGATTGACACCTCTGATAAGATCTCTTTTTTTCGTTATTTATTTAAAAAACTTTAAAAAAAGGATCTCAACACATCTTTTTTCTTCAACAAATCAACAAAAATCGATTTCGAATCAATTTTTCAATCAATCAATTCATTTTTCGACTTTCTTTTTGACTTTTAACTAATAATTAAGAAATTATTGAACAAATTTAGTCATTCTGTATGCCAGAAAGTGTACGTTTGCATAGAAATTGTCGTTTAAGCAAAAGATTCGATCTTATCAAGAATTTAGAAGTGTTAAGCTCTAACGAGATCCACTTTATGCTTTACTCTTGTAAACGTAGCCTTTCTAGTGCACTGAATCTCTTTCTTTCTCTTTAAAATGAAGAAACAAGTGCTCTAGAAAGGATACGTTTTCAAAGTAGCGTTTTCAAAGTTCGAAAGCGTAAACGCAGTCGATTTGGCACACTTTTTCCCCTCATTTACCCAGCAATTGTCTACAATTTAATTCAAAGAGCAAAGGAAATGAGTAAAACTGTAAATTCTTTAGAAATTCGTTTTTTTCTGTCTCTGGCTTTTGCTGTCTTCAAGACAAGATCAAAATCTCGTTTTTTATTCATTCTTTCGCCGAAAATCGACGATTTTTCCACTTTTCCAATAGAAATTCTTCAATAAAACAGCTTTCTTTATTTATAATTTCCAATTTCTATACTCTATTCAAGCTATAGAACCCTCTATTCAAGCTTTTTGACTTTCTAATGGTATTGAAAGCGGTGAAAAGGGTATTCTGTAAGTAAATTCTTTGAGAAAATCTTCCATTTTTCATTTTACACCAAAATCCTTATTTTTATCAAAAATCACCCAAATTTGGATGACTTTAATGTGCCAGAAAGGTTGCGTTTACGTTTAAAAATTGAAACTATGGAAGATCAAAAAATCTTATCCAAAAAGTTTATCAAAAATCACCCAAATTTGGATGACTTTAATGTGCCAGAAAGGTTGCGTTTACGTTTAAAAATTGAAACTATGGAAGATCAAAAAGTCGCCCACCGCCGGGACTCGAACCCGCGACCATTCGCTGACCAGACAACTGTGCTAACCATTACACCACAACGTTCTCGAGGTCCCCCGCTCAAGAGGGGATTAAGTTAAGAGGGGGTTAACTTAAGATGGAGTTAACAAAGTACGCTTCAAGCGACAGAAACGTTTGAAACTTGTACGTAATAAAGTATTGTTGTAATCATTGCGTTTACATTTAAGAAAGGGAAGAGCCGAGCAAAAACTTGTGCACCGCCGGGTGCTCGAACCCGCGACCTCGAACCCGAACCGCGACCGAACCTGAGCCTGAGCTCACCAGACAACCGTGCTAACCATTACACCACAATGCCCTTGAGCCCCCTCCGCTCAAGAGGGAGTTAACACGCTTCAAGCGACAGAAACGTGGCGCTTGAAACTGGTACGTAATAAAGCTTACCACTTCTTGTAATACTTACGTTTACGTTTAAGAAAGGGAACTAGAGCCGATCAAAAATTTGTGCACGGCCGGGACTCGAACCCGCGACCGTTCCCTCACCAGACAACGGTGCTAACCATTACACCACAACGCCCTTGAGTCCCCCTGCTCAAGAGGGGGTTAACTTAAGATGGGGTTAACAAAGTGCGCTGACAAAAACTGATAAAAGTACAAAGTAAAAGTACAAAGTAAAAGCACAAAGTAAACAAAGAAATGCGGCTTTTCTTTCAGGCATTTCTGTCACTTCAAGCATTATTTCTTGTAAGAAAGTTTACAAGATAACTAATTTTTGCGATTTAAATTCAGATCGAATCGTGAGTCGCGGTTGCGGCATCACATGGAATCGAGTGATGAGATTTGTCACTTTTTCCCTGCTTACAATCACGCTTTTCGTCTTTTTCTCACAGGTAGATTAAAAAAAAACGATAAAATACTTAACGATAACGATTTAAACGATAAAATACTTTTGTTTTAGACCTTAAACAATACAATTTCTTTTTAGTCCCTTTCTGAGGCGATTCCGGTCGATGGTGGATTGGCGCTTGACCCAAATCGAACTCTTTTAACTGGGTTAGTCTTTAAGTTATTGAATTATCAATTATTAATTAAATTAAAAGATATTTGGATAAATGCTTAAGTTATACTGGAATGGTGAAGCTGAGGAAAAAGCGTCACTTTTTTCAAAATTTTTGAAACGGTTAAAGTTAACACTCAACTTTTTATCATTTAGATATCTAAAGATGTGATTAGGATTCTAAACTAGATAGATTCTAGACTAGATAGAATCTAGATTAGATATATTCTAAACTAGATAGGTTCTAAGCTAGATAGGTTCTAAGCTAGATAGATTCTAAACTAGATAGATGATACAGTCATGTGCAAAAGTCTTTTAACACTCAATTTTCTAAAAAGTTACATCGATTTTCTTTGATAAAATGCATGGCGCTCTTTAAGCTATTAATAGTTTTAGTTACACAAATATATGTACAATTTATTTACACAAACGCTGTCGCTATACAAAACTTATTCATCGAGAAAAAAATATAATTGTCAAAACAACCCTGAAAATCGTGGTGCAAAAGTCTTTTAACACAAGACGAAATTAAGCTATAATCAATATTTTGTTGGCCCTCCTTTTGTCAAAAGTACTTCTTTAACACGAGTAGGCATCGATCTAATTAATTCATCAAGAATTCCGGGTCCAATCGTCCTCCAAATTTTTCTGATGTAAAATCATAGCTCGACTTTAGAATTAAAACGTTTTCCTCGCAATTTCGATTTCAAATAGGCCCATAAATTCTCGATAGCATTTAAATCCGGTGAGAATGGTGGAGCTTTGATCAAAGAAACGTGATTGATCCCAAATCATCCCGGTAAATGTGCTTTTCCTCCATTCGAGAGAGTCACAACGCGGCCCATCAAAAATTTGCTTTTGTGTACTGGTGAATTATCTTGATAAAGAAACCATCCTGGATTCATCGAAGCAGTCGCAAATGGAAGTAGACATCTGTCCAATATCTCAATATATTGGCGGGAATCCATTGTTGACTTTACGAGGACAAGCGGACCTGTTGAACTTTTACACATCGCACCTAAAGAAATCACGAAATCACGCATAAAAAGAAAATTATCCTGACCGAAACACATAATTGATCCTCCGCCTCTTTTCACCGTAGGTTGCAAATACTTGAGTTGATATCGCTTTCCGACTGGACGTCGGATCAGGTGATTTCGATTTGAAGAAAAAATATCAACTTTTGTTTCATCAACGAAAATCACTCGGGCCCAATCATTGATTGTCCAATTTGAATAGGTTCGAGCAAATTGAAGGCGTTGCTTCCTGTGTTTGGCTGTCATCATAGGCTTGCGAGCATGTCTTCTAGTATGCAATGCTGCTTGAAGCAAGCGTCGATGCAAGGTCCAGCGGGAAATATCCTTGCTTGAAGTTTGCTTGAAAAGAATGGCCCCATCGTTCAACGTCAAATTCGGATCCTTCTTGAAAGCTCCCGTAAGGAGTCGGTCTTCATTCTTTGTTGTAATCCTCGGCCGTCCCTTTTTCATACATCTGTGCACATTTCCAGACGCATTCACTTTTGCCATAACAAGAGAAACTGTTGTGGGCGTACATCCTACGAGGCGAGCAACGTCTTGTCGTGACATCCCTTGTTTCCTTGCGTTGACGAGCATTTCTTTAACCGGAGTTGACAAATACGCTCCTGGCATCTAAAAAAAAATAAATTAGTACCGGTAAACAAGAAGCGAACGAAAATAATCAAAAATTTTTTCAAGTGTTAAAAGACTTTTGCACCACGATTTTTAGGGTTGTTTTGACAATTATATTTTTTTCTCGATGAATAAGTTTTGTATAGCGACAGCGTTTGTGTAAATAAATTGTACATATATTTGTGTAACTAAAACTATTAATAGCTCAAAGAGCGCCATGCATTTTATCAAAGAAAATCGATGTAACTTTTTAGAAAATTGAGTGTTAAAAGACTTTTGCACATGACTGTAGATTAGATAGATTCTAGATTAGATAGAATCTAAACTAGATAGATTCTAAGTTAGATAGATTCTAAGCTAGATAGATTCTAGACTAGATAGATTCTAAACTACCGTAAATACTGTAATAGTACCCCAGCCCCATAATGACGGTGCGGAGTGTTGCGTAGTCTAGCTTTGGACGCGTTTTTCTCGACACTGGTTTGTGCTACAAGGCGCGCTTAGGTATCAAAAAATAGCTGCAATTCAGGGCTATTTTTTTATACCAAAGATAGCATTTTTGAAAGTACGGGTGCTTTGCAAAAAATGAAATACTAAAAAACTTTTGCGACTACGTGCCTGTACGAGGGGGTGGGGTACTATTAAAGTATTTACGGTAGGTAGATTCTAGACTAGATAGATTCTAAGCTAGATAGATTCTAGTCTAGATAGATTTTAAGCTAGATAGATTCTAGTCTAGATAGATTCTAGTCTAGATAGATTCTAAGTTAGATAGGTTCTAGACTAGATAGATTCTAAGCTAGATAGATCCTAAACTAGATAGATTCTAGTTTAGATAGATTCTAGTCTAGATAGATTCTAGACCTTTAGATAGTACTGTATTTGGATGTCAGATAAATTTTATATAAAAATAGGGATGATCCTCCAGTCGGGAATAGCACTCTTGAGCAAAAAGGGGCTGCTATTGTTGGAAATGAAGCCGAAGAGAAGAAGCGATCACTGGTAAAGATTAGATATTCATTTAAAGAGGCTAATTTTTAAGCGTAAAACGTTAAACGTTAAACTTTTAACTTCCAGGCAATCTTCTTCATCCTTTTCGTCATCGTTTTGGCAACATTAATCGTTCATTTGTTGATCATCACAAATTTTCACTATATTCCGGAAAGTTTAGCGATTGTGATTCTAGGTGAGGCTTTCCTTGATGACTAGAAGGCTCAGTCATGACTAGAAGGCTCTGTCATGACTAGAAGACTTTCCTTGACTAGAAGACTCAGTCAAAAGTCTAATCTAAATAAAAAGAACGAGATTACGGTCGTTTTATTGAATGTCTTCTAGAAAATCGATTTTTGAAATTCTAGGCGCTACAATCGGTTTCGTTCTCTCGTACACATCTCGAGATTGGTCTGAGATTGAGGCTTTGTCACCGGATATTTTCTTTCTTGTCCTCCTACCGCCAATCATTTTCGAAAACGCATATAATTTAAATAAGGTTTTTTTATCAAAAACTCATTTTTTCAATCAAAAAATCATTTTTTTAATTAAAAAGTTAAAAAGTTACAATTTTTTTGGAAAAATACCTGAGAAATGTGCTAATTTATATGCTAATTTATTTCAAAAGTGCTAAGTGTTATTTAGAGAATTGTAGCCGTCATTCTTGGCTACATTTATCTATCAAAAAATTCCCGATTCGTCTTATACAACTCATTTAACAAGCGCTTGAATGAGCGCTAGTCAAAATCTCGACAGCGCTCATTCAAGCGCTTGTTAAATGAGTTGTATAAGTCGAATCAGGAATTTTTTAGTAGATAAATGTAGCCGAGAATTACGGCTACAATTCTCTATACAGCACTTGCTACTTTTGCTACACATTTCGTAGCTATTTTTCTAAAAAGTTGTCGCTATACTTTGCGATCATCCTGTACAAGTCAGGGTTCTTCTAAAGAGATTTTTTATGAGCTAAACCTGCCAGAAGTCGGTCCAGTCCTGGTTCTGGTAGTGCAAGTTTAAATGAGCCAAACTTGCAGAAAAACCAGGCCAGGCAGGCAGTTTAGGGTCTGACTTTTGGTCTTGCTTAGGTTCAGGCTCAGGCTTAGGCTTAGGCTCAGGCTTAGGCTTAGGACTTAGGCTCAGGCTTAGGCTCAGGCTTAGGCTTAGGCTAAACCTAGGCTTGCTCCAGGTTCGACCTAGAAACGGCCTAGGGTTCAAGGTTCAAGCTTGAAGGATTGAACCAGGCCGGATCCTAGACTGATCTAGGATCTGACTAGGCCAGCCTATTGCGCCAGGTGATGCCTAGCACAAAGTACAACAGCCAAGTACAGCAGCCAAGTACAACACAAAGTACAACACAAAGTACAGCTTAAAGCACACCGATAACTTTAGGGGTACTTCTTCTCTAACATCTGGCCAATTTTGACGTTCGCTATTCTCGGCACAGCGTTGTCTTCATTTGTGATTGGGCTAGCTGTTTATATCTTGGGACAGGTGATTTTGCCGTCTGTCGTCTGTAGATACTGTAGCTTAAAACGATTACGGTATTTTTATCTATTCTCAAATTTCTAGGCTTCTCTCGTTTACCCATTGACAATCTTCGAGAGTTTCGCTTTTGGCTCAATGATCAGTGCGGTTGATCCAGTGGCTACGTTAGCGATCTTTCAAGCGGTTAAGGTTAGATCTAAAAGCTCTTAGACTATTAGTACACTGTATTCTTTAAAGTTATAGCTTTTTCAGGTCGAAGGCCTCTTGTACATGCTGGTTTTTGGTGAATCGATGCTGAATGACGCTGTGTCGATTGTGTTGACGGCGACGGGTTTGTTTAGCTCCCCCTGTTTAGCTCTTCTCCAAGATTCGTACAAATTCATTTAGCTATTCTATTTTGTAGTATTCGTTGAGAGCTTTTAAATGATATACTTGAAGTAGTCTTCTTCTTTTCATGAATTAATGAGCATCCTTTCCATAATTTCCCTGTACTGTAGATACTGTAGGTTGCTGTAGATTGGATATTGTGATGTGGCTACCGTCGCCACTGTAGGCTTGTTTACTGTAGTTGCTATAGGTTGGAGTACTGTAGATTGGGTACTGTAGCTGCTAGAGGCAGTGGCACTGTACTCACTGTAGATTGGGCTACTGTAGCTCCTATGGGCTGTGGTACTGTACCTACTATAGGCTGGAATACTGTAGATTAGGTACTGTAGGTGTTAGAGGCTGTCGTACTATCCCCAAATGTAGATTGGGATACTGTAGATTGGGGTACTGTAGATTGGAGTACTGTAGTTGTCATAAGCTACGGTACTGTGGCCGGAGTAGACTGGAGTACTGTAGATTGGGTATTGTAGGTGCTATTGGCTACTGTAGTACTGTAGTACTGTAGATTGAGTACTGTAGGTGCTATAGGCTGTTGTGCTGTACCTATTGCAAATTTCTAAAGCTTTAGAAAGCTATAGAAATCTTCAGAAAGCTTCAGAAAGCTATAGAAAGCTGAGAAAGCTCCAGAAAGCTTTAGAAAGCTTTAGAAAGCTTCAGAAAGCTTTAGGAAGCTACAGAAAGCTTTAGAAAGCTTCAGAAAGCTATAGAAAACAATAGAATTAGATTTTTCTTACAGCCATTCGTCATTCCCATCCACCGTTCTCCTCCCTTCCACCAATGCAAATCCTTTCCTCGGCTGTGGCAACTTTCTTGATCATGTTCACTGTGTCGGCTTTACTTGGCGCAGCAATTGGGCTATTATCAGCTTTGGTTTGTTTCTCTAGAACCCAAAAGTTTCTTATTTAAAAAACCCATTTCACTTTTTTACCAATATTTACAATAAAATTCATTTCAGTTATTCAAACACGTTGATCTTCGCCGAACTCCATCATTAGAATTGGCGTTGTTGATGGTTTTCGCATATATTCCTTATGGTTTAGCTGAATCGTTGTCACTTTCTGGTGAGTTTTCTTTTTTTTTTTGAGAGATTTGAGATAATTACATACCGTAAATACTGTAATATTACCCCACCGCCCTCGTACAGTCGCGTAGTCGCAAAAGTTTTTTAGTATTTCATTTTTTTCAAAGCGCCCGTACTTTCAAAAAATGCGTCTTTGGTATCAAAAAATAGCCCTGAATTTCAGCTATTTTTTGATACCTAAACGAGCATTGCAGCATAAACCAGTGTCGAGAAAAACGCGTTTTAGACTCGGGATGGTCCGGCGTATTATAACTTTAAGACGAGAAATCCGTTCTCTGCGCTGCTTTATGCTACAATGCGCGCTTAGGTATCAAAAAATAGCCCTGAATCTCAGCTATTTTTTTGATACCTAAACGAGCATTGTAGCATAAACCAGTGTCGAGAAAAACTCGTTCAAAGTTAGACTACGCGATGCTCCGGCCGTCATTATAAACTGAAGACGAGAAAAATGCGTTCAAAGTTAGGCTACGTGATGCTCCGTCTTTTGATATCGAAAAATAGCCCTGAATTTCAGCTATTTTTTGATACCTAAATGAGCATTGTAGCATAAACCAGTGTCGAGAAAAACTCGTTCAAAGCTAGACTACGCAACACTCCGCATCGTCATTATGGAGGTGGGGTACTATTACAGTATTTACGGTATCAATTGTATAGGATTTAATATAAAATAGGTATCATGGCAATACTCTTTTGCGGAATCACAATGTCTCAGTACACCCAGAATAACATCAGTCCGGTCACACAAATCACGATGCGACAAACGTTTCGAACAGTTTCTTTCGTCGCAGGTTAGTTTTACTTTATTCTTAAATACTAGCTGTACTTTGTGCTTAAGTACTAGTTGTACTTTATGCTTTAATACTAGTTGTACCTTGTACTTAAATACTAGTTGTACTTTGTACTTAAATACTAGTTGTACTTTGTACTTAAATACTAGCTGTACCTTGTACTTAAATACTAGTTGTACTTTATTCTTAAATACTAGTTGTACTTTATGCTTTAATACTAGTTGTACCTTGTACTTAAATACTAGTTGTACCTTGTACTTAAATACTAGTTGTACTTTGTACTTAAGTACTAGTTGTACTTTATTCTTAAATACTAGCTGTACTTTATGCTTAAGTACTAGTTGTACTTTATGCTTAAGTACCAGTTGTACTTTATGCTTAAATACTAGTTGTACTCTATGCTTAAGTACTAGTTGTACTTTGTACTTAAATACTAGTTGTACTTTATGCTTAAGTACTAATCTATCTCTCTGCTTAAATCTATCTAAACCCAATTCTTCTAACGCATTTGATTTGTTATTTCCAGAGACATCAACATTCGCCTATTTGGGTATGGCTTTTTTCACGATAAAACTCAACTTTCAACCATCATTTATCTTTTGGTCAGTGGTGAGTGATTTAAAGATTTGAATTAAGAAATTATACTTATTATTTCATAATTTACTGTAGTTATCTTAATATTATTTTAATTTTAGATACTTTTCCATTTAAGGACATTTTTAGGTACTTTGCCTTGTCTCTCGAGCTTGTAATATCTTTCCTCTATCTTGGCTTGTGAATAAATGCCGTCGTGAGGTTCAAATCTCGACGAAAAATCAAATTATTATGTGGTTTAGTGGTGAGTTTTAAGTTTTAATCGATTTTCTACTTTCTATTAGGTACTACTACTTAGGGACAAGTTCAGTGTGGTCAAACTTAGGGAAAAGTTTAGTGTGGTCAAACTTAGGGAAAAGATTAGTGTGGTCAAACCGCCTTAGGTTGTATCGCCGGAAACGATCATACGACGATTAAATCAAGCTGGATTATATGCAAGAAGGGCTGCCCGTAAACCTCTGATGACTTCTAAGCACCGGAAGCAGCGCCTTGATTTTGCACGGACCTACCGAAGTTGGACAATAAGTGATTGGGCGAAAGTGCTATTTACCGATGAGACAAAAATCAATTTATTTCACGCGGACGGAAACCATCTTATTCGACGGTCGACTGGCCAACGGCCAAAAAAGGAATCGAGTCACTTTAGGGACAAGTTTAGTGTGGTCAAAATAGAGTTAGCTTCCCAAAATTGAAGATCCGGCGATACAACCTAAGGCGGACCACACTAAACTTGTCCCTAAGTCTGACCACACTAAATTTTTCCCTGAGTTTGACCACACTAAACTTGTCCCTAAGTCTGGCCACACTTAACTTGTCCCTAAAGTGACTCGATTCCTTTTTTGGTCACTCGCATTTCACCCTCGAAATTTCTTCAATGATTCGATCAATTGAAACACGTTTTAGCCCATTTTGTAGAGGAGATTTACGACTTTCAAATAGCTTATAACATTCATCGATTTTAACATCGATATCAGGTTTCTATCGTTGCAAATTTATGAAAATGTTGAAATTGGCATTTCTTATGCATTTATCGAATAGTAAACTAGTAAACTAATTTCAAAAGTTCTAACTTCACATCACTTTAATCAATTGCCTATTTTCTAGACAAAACCTTATACAAACTGGTCAATTTTTTTGCTTTACAATATGCCTAAAAACGTGGAACGTCTAAGAAGCGTCTAAAAAGCGTCTAAGTAAATAAGTTCGCGATTTGGCCATATCTACAAAGTAGCTGTGAATCTTGAATATCTTTTTGTCTTCAGGAATGCGAGGTGCTGTCTGTTTCGCGCTGGCTCTTTATCTGGACATTGATAAAGAAACGAAAAGCGTTCTCCTTACAACAACTCTTTTTTTGATTCTCTTCACAATCATCTTTTTAGGAGGTGAGAAAAATAAGGAAAAGGGTAACTAGAGAATTACGATAACTGGATATTTATTTTAGTTAAAGGATTACGGTAGTTGTAGAGTACCTAAAGGATTACGAGAACTAGAGAATTATGGTAGCGCTGAGGGTTACTGTAGCCAAAGAATTACGATTGCTAAGGATTACTGTAGCTGAAGAACTACTGTAGCTAAAGGACTACTGTATCTAGAGGATTACGGTAGCTAAAGAACCACTGTAGCCAAAGGGTTACGGTAATTAGAGGATTACGGTAGCTGAGGATTACGGTAGCTGATGGTTACGGTATCTAAAGAGCTACGGTATCTAGAGGGTTACGATAACTAGAGGATTACGGTAGCTGAGGATTACTGTAGCTGAAGGATTACGGTAGTTACAGTCTAGAGTACCTAAAGGATTACGAGAACTAGAGAATTATGGTAGCTAAAGAACTATTGTAGCTAAAAGATTACGGTAATTAGAGGATTATGGTGGCTAACGGCTACTGTATCTAGAGAATTACGGTATCCAAAGGATTACGGTAACTGAGGATTACTGTAGCTGAAGGTTTGCGGTTTCCAGAGGGTTACGGTACTGAGGATTCCTGTATCTAGGGAATTACGGTAACTAGAGAGAGGATTACTGTAGCCCCAAGTAGAGAGAGGATTAACTAAAGGATTACGGTAGCTACTACGGTAAAGAGCTACTGTAACTAGAGGATTACGGTATCTAAAGAGCTACGGTATCTAGAGGGTTACGGTAGCTAGAGAATCACGATAGCTAAAGGGCTCTGTAGCTAGAGGATTACGATAGCTAAAGAGCTCTGTAGCTAGAGGATTACGGTTGCTAGAGGATTACGATAGCTAAAGGGCTCTGTAGCTAGGGGATTACGGTCGCTAGAGGATTACGGTAGCTAAAACAAATATTTCTAGGCTCCGCTCTTCCCTTCATCAATCACATCAACGATATGTATCCAGATAAACTCAAATTAGGACGAAAAAGAAAAAGACAAGAAAATGGGAGAGAAAGGAGGGGAAGCGAGAGTGGAAGTGGGACAGCTGGAGAGAATATTCAGATGGGAAATGGTGGTGGCAGAGCGAGGAGTGGAAGTGCGATCGAGAGGAGGAGAAGAGCGATTTTGCTGTCGAAGACACAGGAAATGGTTGGTGATCGAGTTTTGGCTCAAATCTAGCTAAACATGCGCTTTCTGGTGCACTGAATTGTTCTGGTTTCTTGGGGCGAGTTTAGGAATTGTTTGGGCTGTTTGATTGTAGTACTGTAGCTGGAGGATTACGGTAGCTAGAGGATTACGGTAACTGAGGATTACTGTAGCCAAAGGACTACGTTAACTAAAGGATTACGATAGATAAAGGGCTACTGTAGCTGAGGAATTGAGCGAAATATCTTTCCATTGCTTTTCCGAAAGCTTTTCCGCCAATTTTCCTTCAACTCGAGCTTTCAGTCACTCTTCGGTAGCCAAGATTGGAGCTCATCAATCAAGAAACCAAATCCAGTTGATGATCGACCAACAATGATCGGAAATTTGATGAGAAATCTGTTTGTGAGGAGATTCACGCATCAAGTAAGTATTAAAATTGAATTAATTGGCCAAAATTGGGAATTGATTGGCCAAAATTCTGATTTTTCTGAGGATCTTAAGCTTAAGTACCCTGAATCGATTCAATTTTTTAACTTTTCATATACTATTCTAAAGTTGGCTTCATTCGAATCCAAAGCTCGCTCAGCTTGGCTCAGCTTGGCTCAACTTGGTCCAGATTGGCTCCACTTGGCTCAGCTTGGCTCCACTTGGCTCAACTTGGCTCAGCTTGGTCCAGATTGGCTCAGCTTGGTCCAGATTGGCTCAGCTTGGTCCAGATTGGCTCAGCTTGGTCCAGATTGGCTCAGCTTGGCTCAGCTTGGCTCAGATTTCTTTTGAAACAACCTGTACTAGACATAGGAAATTTCTTTAGAAATTTCAAGCTGAACTTAATTCCATCGTTTTCTCGGTCGTTTTTTGTTCAATTTTGGTTTCTTGTCCGTTTGTCTACATACGTTCTTGTAAAATTTTGTCTACAAGCTGTTGATTGTAGATTGTCTACAAGCTGTGGACTGTAGATTGCCTACAAGCTGTGGATTGTAGACAAGCTGGGGACTGTAGATTGTCTACAAGCTGTGGACTGTAGATTACCTACAAGCTGTCGATCATCTATTGTAGACACAATTGAAAAGTCAAGCCGACCCAAGCCAAGCCAAGCCAAGTCAAGCCAAGCCAACTCAAGCCAAACCAATCCAAGCCAATCCAAGCCAAGCCAAGCAAGCAAATTTCAAAGAAATCGGCGAAGAAAAAACCGAGAAAATGATGGAATTAGATTCGGGGCTTGAATTTTTCTATTTTATGTCTATTAATTCTACTATACAAGTGATTAATTCCACAGATTTAAATGATTATTGTATTTAGGAACGAGAAGAGCACAAAGAAAAGCTTCGTCTCCTCACAGAGCAAGCGTTAGAGAATGATTCGTGGACAGACAATGGAGAAGATGGAGAGATTGGAGGGGATTTTGAGGGAAAAGGGTTATTGGAGAATGAAATTGTATAGTTTTTAAACGAATTGCGTTTTCTAAAACATTTAAAAAGATAGAAAAAAGATTGGAAAATAGAAAAAGAAAAAAAAAGTGAATGAATGTAAATAAAAATAGAACAAGACAAGAAAAATAGACAAGATTACGGTAGAAATTGCGACAAAATAGAGACAAGATTACGGTAGACACGTTTTAGAAAACATTTTTGGGGGGTGGGACAAATGCGAGCTTTTTTTGCGCACCTGGACATTTGCGCACCTTTTTTTTGCTGGAAAAGGCCATAGGAAAGGCCGTAGAGCTTCAAAAATGTTTTCATAGAAGGGAATCGTATGCGTAGATTCCGAATTTCGACAAATCAGACCTCGCTGACACGTCAAATTTGGGCTAAAAGGCAAAAACTGCGGAAAAGCGTTAAGTTGCGTAGTTTTTGCCTCTTAGCCCAAATTTGACGTGTCAGTGAGGTGTGATTTGTCGAAATTCGGAATCTACGCATACGATTCCCCTATATGAAAACATTTTTGAAGCTCTACGACCTTTCCTAAGGCCTTTTCCAGCAAAAAAAAGGTGCGCAAATGTCCAGGTGCGCAAAAAAAGGTCGCATTTGTCCCACTCCCAAAAAGTGAATGAATTAAATAAAAATAAAGACAAGATTACGGTAGAAATTACGACAAAATAAAGACAAGATTACGGTAGACATGTTTTAGAAAACATTTTCATTCGTTTTTTGCTTTTTTTGCTTTTTTTCGATCAATTTCGATTCTATTCGATTCAAAAATAAGAAATTTCATTATAAAATGTTATTCCTTTTGCTTTCTAGCTTGTACTTTGTGCTTAAACTTGTAAACACATCCTTTCTAGTGCAGTAAATACTTCATTTTTCTCTTTAGCTTAAAGAAAATGAAATAAAAAAGAAATAAAGAAGAAATAAAGAAAGAAATGAAGAATTTAATGCATTAGAAAGATGTTTAAAAGCTTCAAAAAGTAGCTTGACTCGAATTTTATTCTGTGCTTAGCTTTTCTTTCATTTTTTTGTTCTATTCTTGTTGAATTCTTGTTGAATTCTTGTTCAATTCTTGTTCAATTCTTGTTCTCTTGTTCAATTCTTGTTTTTCTTCAATATTTACGGGTTTTTCCTTTTTCTCTCTAGCTTTTTATAATCCCAAATAACTTTAGAATAGCACAAAAGCTTTAGAAATTTGATTTGAAACTTTAAAAATCGATTAGTTGGGTATTCTTTGTGATTTTTCTTTGGTTTTCTGGTTTTAAATTTGAAATAAAGACTTGTAAAACTGGGGAAATTGTTTGGAATTGTTTGGAATTGTTTGGAATTGTTTATAAATGTTTATAAATGTTTATAAATGTTTATAAATGTTTATATACTTTAAATACTTTATTTAGAAAGAAATAAAGTGCGAAAACGACATGAAAAATGTACTAGATATGGTTCCAATATGGTTCGAAATGGTTTCGATGGTTCGAGATGGTTCGAAAATGGTTCCAATATCGTTCCAATATGGATAAAAGATGACAAAGTCACTTAAAATGCAACGAAGTAGCCCTTTTAAAATCAGACACGGTGGAGTTCAAACGCAACTTGTCGGGAAGGGCATTCCAAACTTTAATCACACGATTTACAAAAAAAGCTAGAGATCTAGAGGATTTAGAGAAAGCAGATTCGGGATACAAGATAAAAGAGCTTTTAGTGACTTTTGGTGACTAGGGACTAGGGTCACCAAAAGCCTCGAGTTTAGCCGAAAAAAATTTTTAAAAAGAGGGTTTTGATGTTTTCCTTTTACAATTTTTACTATTGGAACCGTATTGGAACCGTATTAGATCAAAAAAAGAGCTGTATTGGAACCGTATTAGATCAAAAAAGAACCGTATTAGATCAAAAAAAACCGTATTGGAACCGTATTGGAACCGTATTGGAATCGTATTGGAACCGTATTAGATCAAAAAAAGAACCGTATTGGAACCGTATTGGAATCAAAAAAAGAGCTGTATTGGAACCGTATTAGATAAAAAAAAGAGCCGTATTGGAACCGTATTAGATCAAAAAAAAGAACCGTATTGGAACCGTAACCGTATTGGATCTAAAAAGAAGCCTTGAGTAGCTCTATCTTGATGTAGTCTGGCCCTGGTGCTGTTCCAGTCTTGATGGTGGCGATGGCTGCTCTGATTTCGGCTGGGAGGACTGTCGGTATTTTTTTCTGTGGCAGCTGGCACTTGCGGTGGTGGGTGGGTGCCTGTCGACGAGTAGAGGTCGGTGTAGAAGTCTTGGACAATCTTCTCCATCGCCGCTCTTGAGTTGGTTCTTGTGCCGTTGTTGTCCTTTAGGGTTGTGAAGACTTCCCTGAAAAAAAAATTTCTTTTCCAGCGCGTTTTTCTTTGACTTTTCACTTATTTTTATATGTATTTCTTGAAATGATCATTTTTGAGTCGTCAAAAGATGAAAATCGATGAAAGAGATGAAAATCGGAACCGTGATCTAAATCTAAATCTAAAAATATCTAAAAAGAACTGTATGGGAACCGTATTGGATCTAAAAAGAACCGTATTTGAACCGCACTCAACCAAATCTATGATAGCGCTGTTCTAAGGTTTTAATTGAGACGCTGTTCTAAGGTTTTAATTGAGAAAAGTTTCATTTTCAATTTTGTCGCTTAGGGACTTAGAAATAGGTGACCAAATTAAAGAAGCATATCTGTAAATGTTTATCAGTAATTCTTTATCTATAATTCTTTATCTGTAACTCTTTATCTGTAACTCCTTATCTGTAATTCTTTATCAGTAACTTTTTATCAGTAATTCTTTATCTGTAACTCTTTATCTATAATTCTTTATCTGTAATTCTTTATCTGTAATTCTTTATCTGTAGTTCTTTATCAGTAATTCTTTATCTGTAACTCTTTATCTATAATTCTTTATCTGTAATTCTTTATCTGTAATTCTTTATCTGTAGTTCTTTATCAGTAATTCTTTATCTGTAACTCTTTATCTGTAACTCCTTATCTGTAATTCTTTATCAGTAACTTTTTATCAGTAATTCTTTATCTGTAACTCTTTATCTGTAACCCTTTATTTGTAACTCTTTATCTGTAATTCTTTATCTGTAACCCTTTATTTGTAATTCTTTATCTGTAATTCTTTATCTGTAATTCTTTATCTGTAATTCTTTATCTGTAGTTCTTTATCAGTAATTCTTTATCTGTAACTCTTTATCTGTAACTCCTTATCTGTAATTCTTTATCAGTAACTTTTTATCAGTAATTCTTTATCTATAATTCTTTATCTGTAACTCTTTATCTGTTATTCTTTATCAAAAAGAGATACTCGATGCAGCATCGGATTGAAGAAGATCATCAACATCAAACTCGGCCAACTCTTCGTCTACTGAAATCTCCTTGTACAAAAGTACAAAAGTACAAAAGAACACCAAAGTATAGTAATTTTCTGTAGTTTGTGCTTGATTTTGCCCTTTTTTCACGTTTTCTTCAAAGAAAGGCTGTGAGAAAGCTAAAAAATTGCATGAATAAACTAAAAAATTGAATTTCTCCCGTAAAAGTCGCGTTTCTGGGCTATCTAACACACCAATCGACTCAAAAAGACTTATTTACAAACTAACTAATACCAAACCTTGTACTTTGTGTTCTAAACATAAACGCACACCTGCTGGCACTTGTTTTTTTTGAGTAATAACGAATATAAACCTTCAATTTCTTCGACTTGAACTCGCTCGGCATTTGGCTCTTTTTGTTCATCGTTTGAGGCTGAAAGTGAGGCTGAAATATTAGCTTATAACTTTCTATCTTTCTTATCTTCTTCCTTATCTTCCCCTTCCTTAGCTTCTACTTCCTTGTCTTCTACTTCCTTGTCTTTGTCCTCCTTATCTTCCCCTTCCTTATCTTCTCCTTCCTTATCTTCTCCTTCCTTATCTTCCTCTTCCTTATCTTCCCCTTCCTTATCTTCCCCTTCCTTATCTTCCCCTTCCTTATCTTCCCCTTCCTTATCTTCTTCCTTATCTTCCCTTCCTTATCTTCCCCTTCCTTATCTTCCCCTTCCCTATCTTCTTCCTTACCTTCCCCTTCCTTATCTTCTACTTTCTTATTTAAGATTTGAAAGTCTAAAACCGAACGAACATTTCTCTGTAGTTTGGGGTGAAGTTTCACTCTTTGTACCAATTCCTCTTTTCGATTTTGGTGAATCTGCTAGAGTTGAATTTGTTGAGCTGAGTGAAGCCAATTCTATGTTCTGATTTCTTTCTTCTCTTTCTTTCTTCTTTCTTTCTTCTGATTCATCAGCTTCTGAGTCACTTGAAGATTCGAGCTCTAGAAGAATTTAGTTTTAAAGCTCTAGAAGGAGTTAGCTTTAAAGCTCTAGAAGGGTTTAGCTTTAAAGCTCTAGAAGGAGTTAGCGTTAAAGCTCTAGGAGGAGTTGGCTTTAAAGCTCTTGAAGAATTTATCAAAATACTAGAAAAGATCTATCTTGCCACTCACTTTCGTTGAAATCAAGAGCAGCAATTGAGCGCAGTCCAAGCGATCGGCCTATTGGTGGCAAAGATGGAGCACTGGAAAAGGAACTTGATTGACTTGACTTTCCTTGACTTTCCTTCACTTTAACTACAATTCATTGCAATAGAAAGGTTATCTTTACAAAGCAAAACACAAAGTAAATGTCTATTAAAGTTTTTGAAATTACTTCAATGGTGGCAGTGATGAGGTGGAAGAGAATAAAGGTTTAGAGATTCCAGTGAGTGGCTCGATGGGAGGTTTTGGAGTGGATCGATTGAACCAAGAAGTGTTTCCTGAAGTACTTAGTTCTCTAGCTTTGAATGCTTCTTGTCTGCCGTAATCTGTCTACCGTAATCTGTCTACCGTACCGTAGAGATTTAAGATTGTCTCTTTATATCCAACTTTCTGATTGTACCTGTTGGTTCTTGTGGACTTGAAGCCGTTGAAGATGAAGAGGTTGATTGGCTGGCTGATGGAGAACTTGATGGATTCATTTCCTAAATCATTATTTCACAATATTACTGTCTATAGATTTAGATTGAAGTTAGCCAAAAAGGTTAAAGAGAAAGAGAGAGAAAGAGAAAGAGAGAGAAAGCGAATACGGTAACTAGAGGATTACAGTAACTAGAGGTTTACAGTAGCTAGAGGATTACGATAGCTAAAGGGCTACTGTAACTAGAGGATTACAGTAACTAGAGGTTTACAGTAGCTAGAGGATTACGATAGCTAAAGGGCTACTGTAACTAGAGGATTACAGTAACTAGAGGGTTACGGTAACTAGAAGATTACGGCAACTAGAGGATTACGATAGTTGTATCAAATTTGGTCTTGTAAAGTAAACCTTTGCTTGTTGAACTTCCTCCAATTGAGCGATGCTGGATTTCTCTGAAGTCTAAAGATTTCTTTTCAACTTTAGCTTTAACTTTTGATTGACCTGATTTTTTGTAAGTGATTTCCGAAGATTTGACATTGATTGAAGGAGGTTATTGTTGAGAGAATTCTTTGCGGATTTTATAGAGATTGAACTTTGCGCTGATGAAGCTCGACCGTCAGCAACTGCTCGAATTGGAGAGCTTGGGGCCTAAGATTGGATTGTAATCCACTTTTTAACAGTCTCCACTTGTTGTCAAATGGTTGACTGGTTAGGTGGTCGTTGTCTCTTAATCAAAAGATGAATTAAAAGGTCAAGGGTTAGCTGACGAGCTCGACGAGGGTTTTTCAACATTTAGTGTTAAGGGTATTTTATTGTACGTTAAAGGAATTGTACTGTATGTTAGGATATTGGATTGTACGTTAAAGGAATTGTATTGTACGTTAAAGGAATTGTACTGTATGTTAGGATATTGGATTGTACGTTAAAGGAATTGTATTGTACGTTAAAGGAATTGTACTGTATGTTAGGATATTGGATTGTACGTTAAAGGAATTGTATTGTACGTTAAAGGAATTGTACTGTATGTTAGGATATTGGATTGTACGTTAAAGGAATTGTATTGTACGTTAAAGGAATTGTACTGTATGTTAGGATATTGGATTGTACGTTAAAGAAATTGTACTGTATGTTAGGATATTGGATTGTACGTTAAAGGAATTGTACTGTATGTTAGGATATTGGATTGTACGTTAAAGGTATTGTATTGTACGTTAAAGGTATTGTACTGTATGTTAGGGTATTGTCTTGTACGTTAAAGGTACTGTCTTGTACGTTAAAGATGTATTAAAGAAAGCCAGAAAGCCAGAAAGGTCAAGGGTTCAATCCCCGCTCCGAAATCTATTTTTTCTTGTCGATTTCTTTACTTCTTTACCCAGGACTAGGTAAAGAAGTAAAGAATATGAGTTAGAGGATACACTTTTATTGGAAAGAGAGAGAGAAAGAGAGAGAGAGAGAGAGAGAGAAAGAGAAAGAGAGATCAGCTGAAAGATGAGCTAAAAAAATCGGCTCAACGAAAAGTTCTTGAAATTTGTCTCAACCTTTGTCTCAACTCAAATCAACACCTGGTCAAATCTGACCTAGAAATTTGGCCTAGAACAACGGTGAGATTGCTCTTACATTATTCACAAAAACACTACCGATTGCTGTTCCACTGATGGCGAGATATCGATTGGGTCCACGGATTTCTCGGTGTGCAATCTTGGCTCAACCGGAAGCGCTGCTTTATTTAGTGGAAGTTTTGCATCAAATAATATTGGCTGAATTTCTCGAGCTTCTTTTATATCAAATAATTTCTCTTCCTCTTGATCTCGAACCCAGGTTTCTCGAGGTAACACCTGAAATTTAAATCTTTAGCTATCCTAATATAAAAATTCTTTTTAAAAGCTTATTTCTTTACGCTTAAACTTGCAAACAAATCCTTTCTAGTGCAGTAAATACTTCATTTTTGTCTTTAGCTTAAAGAAAATGAAGAAATGAAGAATTTAATGCATTAGAAAGATGTTTAAAAGCTTCAAAAAGTAGCTTGACTCAAATTTTATCCTGTGCTTAGCTTTTTTTTGTTCAATTCTTGTTTTTCTTCAATGTTTATTTGTTTTTCCTTTTCTCTCTAGCTTTTTATAATCCCAAATAACTTTAGAATAGCACAAAAGCTTTAGAAATTTGATTTGAAACTTTAAGAAATCTCAGAAAAGAGAGAAAGACTCAGATCGACCGGCCACGACCAGAAGAACAGACGACTGATGGACGATATGGATCAGACGCAGAAGAGCTGCTTGGACAGCACTAGGAAGCATCAAAGAAGTCACAAAGATGCTCAAGAATCACCAGAGAACTCGGGCACAACTCTTCGACAGCACCGTCCACCCGGCACTCTGCTACGGGACAGAGACCTGGGCCACGACACAGACCACCGAACGAGCCCTAAGAACGACGCATCGAGCCCTTGAAAGGAACCTCCTCGGGCACAATGAAGACGCAGCTCGACCAAACCCAAGAAGTACGGAGATGCGCCAGCTCTCGGGACTCAGAGGAGATTCAGTGGAAGTGATCGACAGAAAAAGACTCAGATGGCCCATCCACCGGCCCGACCACATAGCCAGAAGAACAGACGACTGATGGACGATACGGATCGCAGAGTGGCTACCACGAGGCCAGAAGAGGCCCATCGGAAGACCAGCAACGAGGTGGAGCACAAGAGTGACAGAAATTGTCAGATGGCAGAGGTCAGAAGGATGACTAGAGTGCAACCACCACCAGTACAAGCAAGTCGAAGACTTCGAACCAGGAACAACCAAGATAGGAAACACTTGATGACAATAGCAAGGGATAGAGAAATGTGGAAGCAGGTTGTGAGCCACGCAAATAGGAACACCTAAGTGCGAAGACAGATCAAAAAATTAGAGTACCAAAGCACAATCAAGTCAAAATGTTTTTATGAAAACTTGAAAACAATTCAATCTGTCTGGCTATGGGTAAATGAAACGAATTCTGTAGATTTCGGTGAGCTAGATCACTTGTGTTTACACGTGTGTGCTGTTCTTTTGGAGTGTTAGCTGTGCTGTGCAAATTGTAATCTTTGGACTTTGTGCTCAAAAGTATGAACACTTTTCTGGTGAACTGAATTTTTCACTTTCTCGCTATACTAGAAGAAAGCGTAAAATCCAATTCGCTAGAAAGGGTGCATTTACAGCTTTTCCAGCACAAAGCACAAAGTACACTTGATCCAAACCTTTCCAACTATCGCTGGATACACTCGAAAGTGTTCATTTAACGAGTCGATCGTGAAATTCGAAACGAATAGAGATAATTGCTCGATATTCAACAATCTCTAAATCATCGAAATCTTCATTACAGTACTTTCAGCTAGCTAGCTTTCTATCTAGCTTCCTTTCTAGCTTCCTTTCTAGCTTCCTTTCTAGCTTCCTTCCTAGCTTCCTTTCTAGCTTTCTATCTAGCTTCCTTTCTAGCTTTCTATCTAGCTTCCTTTCTAGCTTCCTTTCTAGCTTTCTACCTAGCTTCCTTTCTAGCTTTCTACCTAGCTTCCTTTCTAGCTTCCTTTTGCTTCCTTCTCTTCTAGCTTCCTTTTGCTTCCTTTCTAGCTTCCTTTCGTTCCTTTGCTTCCTGTCTAGCTTCCTTTCTAGCTTCCTTTCTAGCTTCCTTTCTAGCTTCCTTTCTAGCTTCCTTTCTAGCTTCCTTTCTAGCTTCCTTTCTAGCTTTCTACCTAGCTTCCTTTCTAGCTTCCTTTCTAGCTTCCTTTCTAGCTTCCTTTCTAGCTTCCTTTCTAGCTTTCTATCTAGCTTTCTAGTTATCTCAAACCTAGATTACATCAATTTCCTAACTCTTCACCCTACCTCGTAAGTTTCAGCTTGTAGCAACTCAGCAGTGGCGTCCAAACAACAATCTTTCAACCAGTGATAGACAATTGAACGCGAGATTAGATCTAAAAAGAACCGACGTGCACTTTTATGCTTAAATCTTGTAAACACACTCCTTCTGGTGCACTTAAAATCTTGAAAACGAGAACAAACCATTCTCGGAGAGCACAGGATACGGCCGCCCAACGTCGAGCATTCGCATCACCGCCTCGCGAATCACTTTCTAAAGATTCGAAATTGTACAATAACCTGGCTTTTATTCTTTAAAAATAACTGTTTTAAAGCTGGAAAGGGTCTGTTTGTTTGTCTGCCTGCCTGCCTGTCTGTCTGTCTGTCTGTCTGTCTGTCTGCCTGCCTGCCTGCCTGTCTGTCTGTCTGTCTGTCTGTCTGTCTGTCTGTCTGTCTGTCTCTCTTTGTCTGTCTGTCTCTCTGCTTGCCTGTCTGCTTGCCTGTCTGCTTGCCTGTCTGTCCGTCTGTCTGTCCGTCTGTCTGTCTGTCTCTCTGTAACTGTCTTATCGTAGTCTTGGTCTTTACTTTAAGCTGTTTTCTTAAGCCTTTTGTAAGATACTAGATACTGAAACCAAAAAGCCGAATCAATCGAGTCCTGTGCGGAGAGACTCAATAAAATTAATGTCTCCAATCGATTCACCGACCCCGAAAACCCTCGGGTACAAATTTACAGCTGAATATCTTCTTTTTATGCAATCTACAAAGCAAAAGTGAAATGATTGGTGGGTGTTCTTTGTGTCGGCGCACAATCGCTCGCGATCTGGCAAACCCACTTAGCATAAGGGTTACGAGTCGGTAAAGAGAAAGAAGCGATGAGCAGATGATTGACAAGAGTCACATTTACATTTGCCACCTGCTCGTTGGGTGACTTTTGTTCACATCTTATTTCTTATAAAGATTAGTGTAAAAAGCCGGCAATTTTCAATTCACCAACCCAATATTACTTTATTTATTTTATTACTTAAACTGTGGATTCTTTTTGTTCACTTATTTTCGTTCACTAACCGTCAAGAATATATAGGCTTTTTGCTTCCGCAACTTCTCGACGAGGCGCTCTTGAAAATCGTCATTAAACGAATCAGTGGTGGCCATAATTGCTAAACTTTACATATAAATAAAACATTAAACTTGCAATAATTTAAGAATTTAAGCTTTAAGAATCTAAGCTTTAAGAATCTAAGCTTTCAATAATTTCTCTAGATTAGAATGGATTTTCTTTAGGCGCTAGCTTTGGTTACCATGGTCACGTCGCTTTTCTCAAAAAGAATCGTTTAACGGGATTTATTGCTGCAAATTGCAATGGGTTCTGTGAAGAAACTATAAAGAAACTATAAAGGAGCTTTAAAGGAGCTTTAAAGGAGCTTTAAAGGAGCTTTAAAGGAGCTTTAAAGGAGCTTTAAAGGAGCTTTAAAGGAGCTTTAAAGGAGCTTTAAAGGAGCTTTAAAGGAGCTTTAAAGGAGCTTTAAAGGAGCTTTAAAGGAGCTTTAAAGGAAGCTTTACTAGAAAAAAGAGAAATTAAAAGAATTCAGTGTGCCAGAAAGGATTTGTTTGTGTGTAAGTACACTGGGAATAGGCTACAAACACTTCTCTTCCATTTCCTTCAGAAAATCACTCGCAATAGCTTGCTATATTGCACTAAAATCCCGATTACTGTAACTTATAATCGAATGCAAATTTATTCTTCACATTTTATTCGCTAATTTTCTTTTCCAGGATGAGTGGCATTCGAAATTCTCGTGTTTTTCGATCAATTGGATGACGGCTTGCATGTGGTCGATCACCGAGAAGTTCTTGCGAAGGCCGACTGCTCCGCTGGCTGGTAGTCGTCGAGTTGCCGCTCTATTCATTGTTTGTTCTATTTGTTAGAGAATCTTCGTGTAGAGCTTGTACAGGGCCGATAGCAGAGATATTGACCTGTAGTTTCCGATGTCTTCTTTGTCTCCTTTCTGTCTCCTTTGTTGTCTCCTTTCTTGCTTCTCGCCAGTGGTCAGGCATCCTCTAGTTGTGGAGGTAGGTGGTGAAGCGTTCGGCCAGCAGCTTGTGCATGTCTTTTCCTCCAGCCTTGAGTAGCTCTATCTTGATTTAGTCTGGCCCTGGTGCTGTTCCAGTCTTGATGGTGGCGATGGCTGCTCTGATTTCGGCTGGGAGGACTGTCGGTATTATTTTTTCTGTGGCAGCTGGCACTTGCGGTGGTGGGTGGGTGCCTGTCGATGAGTAGAGGTCGGTGTAGAAGTCTTGGACAATCTTCTCCATCGCCGCTCTTGAGTTGGTTCTTGTGCCGTTGTATGTATTTCTTAAAATGATCATTTTTGAGTCGTCAAAAGTTTGGACACGCTTTATTTTACAATTTTTATATATAATTACAGAGATTTTACAATTTTTATGTATAATTACAGAGAAAAAACCTTTCAGAGAATGTCATGGAGCTTCTCGTTGCAAAAATCAATAGTGCGATGAGCTGCCGAAAAGCTACCGATATCTATGCTCGACTGTAGCAGAAAAAACTTTCACAAATGGAAAAGAATCGGCCTCGCTCAAGCGTCAATCTGTTTGAGGACGATCAAAAAAGACTACAAAGAGGCCAAGCGGTACTTCTTTAATTTGTACCCCCAAACAGCGATTTTTGAAAAATTTTGCTTTTGATTTTGATTTATTCGATTTCGAAAAATTACGAAAATTTTAGTTTAAAAATTTTTTTCTTTATAGTTCCTTTATAGTTCCTTTATGGTTCCTTTATAGTTCCTATTTAGTTCCTTTAAAGCTCCTTTAAAGCTCCTTTATAGTTCCTTTATGGTTCCTATTTAGTTCCTTTATAGTTCCTTTATAGTTCCTTTAAAGCTCCTTTAAAGCTCCTTTATAGTTCCTTTATAGTTCCTTTATAGTTCCTTTATAGTTCCTTTATAGTTCCTTTATAGTTCCTTTATAGTTCCTTTATAGTTCCTTTATAGTTCCTTTATAGTTCCTTTATAGTTCCTTTATAGTTCCTTTATAGTTCCTTTATAGTTCCTTTATGGTTCCTTTACAGTTCCTTCTTTATTCTCTCTTATTATTTTTGTGTTTTTTTTTGTACATAACTAAGCATTAGAAATAATATTTAAAAGAAATTACCGTAAATACTGTAATAGTACCCTACCCCCCTAGTACAGTCGCGTAGTCGCAAAAGTTTTTTAGTATTTCATTTTTTTCAAAGCGCCCGTACTTTCAAAAAATACGTCTTTGGTATCAAAAAATAGCCCTGAATTTCAGCTATTTTTTGATACCTAAGCGCGCATTGTAGCATAAACGAGTGTCGAGAAAAACTCGTTCAAAGCTAGACTACGCAACACTCCGCACCGGAATTAGTTACCTCCGCGCCGTCATTATGGGGGTGGGGTACTATTACAGTATTTACGGTAGGTTATTTTAGTTATAGACTGCTGCCTTCAGCAGCTTCAGTTCTGAAATGATGCCTTCAATTTTGTTCTCGAGCTGTAATCGCTGCCTTGTCCGACCTCTAATTTTTGCTTTTTTATTCTTTTTGGGTTCCAACTTAGTGATATTTCCAAAAGGCCATTTCCAAAAAGCCATTTCCATTTGCCATTTTCAGCGAAACCCTTATACTCCACTTTAGCTAGTTACATTATCCAACTAAACATTAAGATTTACTACTTTTAAGCCGATAAATTGTTATTGTTTGTTATTGTTTGTTTTGTTATTCTTACTAGCGCCGAGATCACAGCATTTTAACGCTGTGATCACAGCATTTTAACGCTGCGATCTCAGCATTTTAACGCTGTGATCTCACGCCAAGAGGTGTGTCCAAACTTTTAGCCACTATTGTAAATTATTTCAACAATTCGTTGGCTAAACTTTCTTTTCCTCTTTACCAAAAACATTCCCACAAAGTGGCAGCGTCCCTTGTTCACTCGCGGTCTGTAGCCTGTCCCCTTTACCGTATTCCCCACCTAGCCTTTCCCTACACGCGACTACAAGAAACAAACTGTTTTCATCATTTCACCCTCTCCACTCATTCAAATATTAATTTTTGTGCGCTTTTTGTTTTTTTGTTTAGCTTTACCTTATCTAAACCTGTTTTCTTTATCTTAAAAATGATTTTTCTTACTTTTAGAATCCTCCAACACAACGAATGGATGTGGTGGGTGATGTTGGACCACTTGTTGGCCATGATTTAGTGAGTTTTTGCTTTTTGCTTTTGCTTTTTTTGTTATTTTCTTGTTTAGTTTGATGAAAACGTGTATTATATGACGGAAAATAGGGAAAATATAGTAAAAGGGGTGGGTTTTTAGCTTAAAAATTGGGTATTTTTCTGCTTTAGCTTGATAAAAAGCCGACAATATTGCAAATCTATAGTAATTTGCTGCCAGAGGTGGGTTTTCTTATTGTAAATTATCTATGAGTGAGCTAGAAGGGATAAAAATTGGGTTAAATTTTGATTAAACTTGTTTTAGGCATCATTTTGATTCAAAAGCTGCAAAATTTTCAGATAAAAATAGACATTTTCTTTTAGAATTCTTTATTTTCTTGCAGAATTCTTTATTCCCTTTTAGAATTTCTGTGGAAAACTGTTTGGATCAGTTAATTGTTCAATGTTTTCGTTTTTTTTAGGTGGCTCAAGACGAATTAGTGGTGGAAGATGGATCGGATTGGATGATTGAGGATCCGAATGTGGCACACGAGGAAACCGTTGATGACGCTTTTCAAAGGGTACATGCTTTAAGGCTATGGGTTTTTGTAAAAACGAAGGTTCCTTTCTAAGGTTTTAGGATTTTTGAATGAAAGCCAAGTTTTAAACGATTAGAAATTTGTAGAAGTTGTAGAAATTTGTAGAAGATATTTGGCTGTCCAGAAAGTCTTTTTGTTCCTTTTTTTACTTTCGTTTAAAACCAACAAAGACACCAATTGAACTACATTAAAAACCAATTGAACTTGTTTCATTAAAAAGGCCAATTATTTTTCTGTAAAATAATATTAAAACGGGTTCCGACTTAAAAAGATGGGAATTCCAACAATAGACACTTTTAAGTTAGAGCAAGCCATAGGTTAATTGGTTAATTTTTCAAGGAAAGTATGAAATGGAACGAAAAGAACTTTTTGGCAGTCTAATAGTTTGACAAAAACATTTCAGGCTTTCGAATAAGACAGAGTTGAGTTAAATTTGATAGTCCAGTCTCGAGAAAATCAAACGGTCACAAATTTGATTGATAGGTTAGTTGTTGAGCCGCTTAATCTTTGTTTGATTTTCTTGTGATTTGTCTTTTTAATCTTTTTATTGTTGCAAAGTTTTGATCAATCTTTTCGTTGTTGCAGAGTGCCGACTTGGAGTTGTTGGAGTTGGACGAATTGATAGATGTTGGCGGTGAAGGTGATGGATATGTGGGACTATCGCTAAACCTCAACGATTTACTTTCAAAGGTTGGTTTTGTGTAAGTTTCGATGTAAATTTTGATGTAAGTTTTAACTAACAAAAGTAATTTATCATCTTATATTTTAATAAGGAAGATATTTTAATCAGTCAGATTTTTTGGTAAAGCTTATATTGATGCTTATATTGATTTTATTGTTGTTAATTTCTTCTTTAGGCGATCGAATTTGAGGGAAACGAGCGAATTGTCGTGTGTTTCTCGAAAAAGGGTCGTCCCCAGCTTGCCGCCGAGGGTTTCCTCTACAATGCTATTGGATATGTAAGTTTACTTTACTTAGTCTTAGTTTACTTTACTTAGTCTTAGTTTACTTTACTTAGTGCTAGTTTATGTAATGTTAAATAGCTAAAGCTATTCAAATTCAGAACATTTTTAGTACAACGAGAACTACGAGTGTCAGTGGCGTTGCGTGAATCCGTCGTGTCCGGCCAAGGTCTGTTTATAATTTTTTTCAATTTCACAGTTATTTAGCTCCGTTCAAGCCCCGGCTTCACCGAATTGAGCTATTTATGCAGCACACATTTGAGTTCTTGTATTCCTGATGATCTCCAGGTAGCCAATTTAACCAATTTATTTTAGTTTAGCCAATTTAGCTATCAAAGTATATAACTAATATACCTAGATGTGTTTTAAATACATCTAAATATGTTTTGCAAATATATCTAGATCTAAAAATGTCTAGATCAAGTTCGAGTAGATCTTGTAATGTTTTTTTGCTTCAGCTTCGACTTCGCATCGCCATCTTTGACCTTCGACTCGTCGCTGAGTTCACCGATCATCCACTTGAAGATATTCACCGGAATTTTTGTGAGTAACATAGAAAAACCCTGCAGTTGTTAGTTAACTAGGGAAAACCGACAAGCCGGCCTGGGTTCTTGGCGGTTTTTTTACTTGCATTTAAAATACAAACTTTCTGCGATGTTTGCTAATTAGAAAGATTGAATATAAATCAAATTTAGTGCTCGATCTTTGGAACAAATCCCCGGAGGTGGCGCAAATTTTCCCGCCCTTTGAGACGTTGGCAAGAACGCTGCAACAACATCGCACAGAAAAGGTTGGAATGTTTTTTGATTGGTGAAAGATTTATCAAAAGTTCTTGTTCTAACAGCTTAATAACAAGGATTTTAGAGCTATCGTCGTCGCTTTGAGCTGCAGCACTCGAAAGCGCAACGAATGACGATAGACAGCATGAGTCTGGGCAAAAAGACGAAGCCGCTTCCATTGGTGAGCTTTGGGATTTGTGTTTTAAATTGCCAAATAGATATTGTGACCAAGTTGCCGCAATTTTTTGCTTCTATGAAAACGTTCCCCCAAAACTACACATATATTTAGGCAACTTGCTTCCTTTGTGGCGACCAGATGCGCTCGTCGGACATTCCGTCGCAGGATATGTTGATTGGACATGTACAGAATATACACAGGCTTGTTTTTTTAAAGAATATCGAGATTAACAAAATTATAAACAGCCTTATAGATTTATAAAATTGCTTAAAAATGTAACTACATTCGAACCTCGTTAGTGAACACCTCGATAGTGAACTAACCTCGATAGGAATCGGATTTTTTAGGATCCCTCTGAGTTGATTTAGTACTAATCAAACCTCGATAGTGAACTAACCTCGATGGTGAACCATTTTTTAGGATTCCTTCCATAGTTAACTAACGAGATTCGACTGTATTTCTTCTTTAGTAAGCCCGAGCTCTCGATCGGCCAATTCACGTTCGCGGATGCGGCCTCTTTTGAAGTGAGTTTTACCTTAACCTAGTTTTAATTTGGCCTAACTTTGGCTTACGATTGTGAATTAGTCATTTAATTGAACACTTTTAAACATTTGCATGGCATTTTTTTAGCAATGGATCCGCGCCGTGCTTGCCTCTGCCGCTCAGACACCGGATTGCCGTTTGAAGAAATATGGGGTTTTCGACGAATGCATGTACTACCTGTGCGCGAATGATAGTCGACAAATGCTGAAAAAGGTAACTTTCGAATTTCAAAACTTTCCATTTCAAATTTCGAAGGTAATTTTCAATTTTCAGAGACACGAGGCCGTCGAAGAGTTGCACAGCTCGTGCACGGCTTTTGTGAGGGTTCGAGACTTTAGGGTTGGTTTATTTTTTTGAAAATTTTAAATTGATTTTTTAGAATGCTCGTGAGAAATCTTCGCCAATCATCGTTGACTACAATTTGGATCACTGGAGTCACTCGGGTTGGTCGATTTCCATTGAGCTTTCAATGGATTTTAATATCTAGATTACCATTTTTCTAGAAACAATCTTGAACGAGCCGTTAATCCCCGAGTACTTCATGGAGCACTTGAAAGCGAAACGAAAAAGAACACAGGATTTTTTACAGGACACCAAGTTACAGGTTTGTTTTGTGCAAATATCTATAACGCAATGCAAGTTAAACTTTATGTTGAATATTTTTAAACTATCCAATTTCAGCGCGTTTCACGAGTCGCCGCTATGGGAGCCACATCGGCGGTGATTAGCACAAGGTGTAAGTAAAAGTTTTACCTCTAAGACATATAATAGATTTTGTTGTTTAGGCAGTGCCAAGCACTGTCAACTATATTTTCGATATTTAGTGGTGAATAGCGGCGAGAAAGTGATTGCGGCGGCGGCTCGACGCCAGAATATGCCGAATCCGATCACCGCTTTCCAATTCTCCAATCAGGGACTTGATCATGGTAGGGTTTAATTTAAAGGGGATATGGTTAAAACAGCGCCGTCAAATTTCTCACAATCCAAAAAATCAAGCCGGCTCAAGTTTTATACCATCATATAGCCAAGAATGCAAGGAATTTTTTGGTATAAAAATTGAAACGGCTAGGTTTTACTAACTGTGCGTGAATGATAATGCTGAAAAAGGTAACTTTCTAATCTAAAACTTTCCATTTCCATTTCGGCCGCTCGACGTCAGAACATGACGAATCCGCTCACCGCTTTCCAATTCGCCAATCAGGGACTTGATCACGGTAAAGTTTAATTTAAAGGGGATTTGGTTAAAATTGGCGCTGTCAAATTTCTCAAAATCCAAAAAATCAAGCCGGTTCAAGTTTTATACCATCATATAGCCAAGGACGCAAGGAAATTTTTGGTATAAAACTTGAACTGGCTTGCTTTTTTGGATTGTGTGAAATTTGACGGCGCTGCTTTGAACGTTTTCTATTCGGCGCTGTTTTAACTACATCACCTTTAAAGACTTAGCCCAAGATATAATACAGATACAAGATATTTGATAGAATTAAACTTATCAGGAGACATTTATTAGGTTGGAAAGAAAGTTCGTAGAAAAAGTTTGCACGGTGATTTCTCAAAAATCAAGCCATGAATTCTTCCCAGATTTTTTGATAAACTTGACTATATTTCAAAAGTTTTTAACAAAAAAGTCAGAGTGGGCTTTAGGTAAAAGAAAGAAGAGATTTCTTCAGCTGAAGTGACTTGGTCACTTTTTGAGTGACCAGCTTTTAGACAAGTTTTTAATGGTTAATGAATAGACAATGGATCTCATTCAAAACCTAAAATGAAGTACTTAAAATAGTGAAAATTTGTGATTAAGGCAAATTTTATCTAAAATTCACAGAATCACCTATTTTAGCAAGGTGCCAAGAAGATTTTGAATTATTTTTTGAAATACAGCTTTACAGCTTCTCTGTAAAAGAATTTTTAGCCAAAAATGGAGATTATAGAGCGCATTGCTCATTTATGCTAGCTTTACATCATAAGGAATCGTTTTTCTCGTGCAAAAAATGAGCTAAATTTAAGCTGGAAAAGAGTAATTTTTCAAAAATCTAAATTTTACGGAGCAGCTGCACTCATTTTTTACGAGTAATTTCTTGGAGTCGACTTATAAATAATAGAACAAAATGTTCTTAAATTAATGGATTCGTTTTCAAGAAATTCTAGTCAAACTTTTTCCGAGAACTTTCTTTCCAACCTAATAGCTATAAACACCCCACTCTTTAGATGGCCGAGATCAACCGATGGTCCAAATGATGCCTGGCGATGATGTGGCTGATAAGCTGTTGTACCCGGTGCCTGAGAATAACGAACGATTGACGGCGATAATCGCGAGATTAGGCGAGTTTTGAACTACTACTAGTACAAAGAAAACTAGACTTGTTAAAAACCTTGCTTTCATTGACCAATTTCTCTTTTCCAGGCCCTCTTACTCAATCATCACTTGCCCCTGAGGCTCACATGATCACACAAAGGGGCAACTTCCGTGACAACCACGTCCTCTACAATCACGTGCTCCAAATTGAGCAACAGTGTCAAGTAAGGGATTATTTTCATTAAAAACAAAGGTTTTTGACTTTAGAATCTCGTTCGACGGATGCAGAACTGTCGCTCGGTACAATCTGCCAAGAAACACCTTGGAAAAGTCTTGCAGCTTCTGGGAGAAGTGAGTTTTTACAGAATTTAATAATGTTTGATAGGATTTGATTTACATTTTCGATTTTCTAGGTATCAGCCGATCCATCGGTGGCCAACGGAGATGGCAGAAAATTTCCGCAAACTGGTCGGTTTTATTTTTTAAATTTACAGTTTTTATATTAAGATTAAGATATTCAGTCAATCGATCTTTTTAAGTTTAAGTATTTTTAAGTTTTATTTGTTCAGGTGACAAGAGAAGAGCCGATTTTGAGGTGGACGAGGGTGGGGAGCCGTCGACAAAGGTAAGTTTTAGTGTTTAAAATCGATTATCTATGAATCAATTTTGATATCTATTATTAAAATATGCGATAGAATTATAGATTTTTTTATGTGTTAAGAAGTTACATGTTAATAGTTTTAGATTCCCATCTTGACTCTTCCGAATGACGACGCGAACCGACCGTTTCCCATTCAAAAGGCAAAAGTTGTCAAGTCGTCGACGGCCCGGCTGGCCGGTTTTGATCTCCCGTTGAATGGTGGGTTTATTTTATGTTTTAAAATTAGTTGCTTTAAAAGTTGCTAAATCAGCTCTTCACTAGCTCCTTACTTTGCTCTTTTCAGCCGAACCACAACCGCTCGCGTCGATTGATGAGATGCAAGGAGGTGAAGGAGAAAGGTGAGTTTGTTTTTGAGTTGTCACTTTTGACAAATTTTGAACAGGCTTCGATTTGTTTAACCTTTGTTTAATTGTGTATTTTTAGAAAGGGTGAGTACGTGAAGAAGTACATCCGAAGAAACGAACAAGGACAATTGGTGATGGTGACGAGAAGGGTGACGACGAGAAGAGTTGCCTCAAAAGAGACAGACAATAGTGGTTTGTGGTTTCGTTTTGGAAAATAGCTTCCTTGTTGGTAAAGTAAGGGGAAAATGGAAAATGGATTACGGTAGGAAATAGCCACAAATATTCAACTTCTTGTGCTTTCTATATGCGCTTTCTATTTGGCACTAACTTGAGCGATATTAAAGCTCGAATTTACAGGAATCAAGTGTTACAAATTCATACAAATTGTAAAACCATTGTACAACCATTTTTTTTTTCAGATCAACCCGGCACAAGTGCTCAGACGGCTCAAACCACACAATAGAGCCACCTCGAAATCATCTTGTCCGGATCTTTTACGTACAAATGTAACAAGGTTTTTCGTTTCCTTTGTAAATTTAACCTCATCATTTCTCAGGTCTATTTTTTTGTAAAGCCGATTTTCACATTTTCACACACCAATTGTGCATTATTGGGTTTTGGGGGAAATTTCGACTACCGTAACGACTACCTTGTTGCGGAAATTTTTACAGTAACAACTATTACGGTAGTTTTATTCTCCATTTACCATCATCTAATTTTTTAAAATTACTCTCTCTCTCTTTTTTTTTCTCCACTCAAATTCTATTCCGATCTCATTGCCATTTTGTTGAATTTTCTTATTTTCTAATGTTTTTTCTTTTCTTCTTTCTGTGAAAAATCTCTATGTACGGATTTTCTCTTTGAATTTTTATCGATTTTCATTTTAAAACTAATAAGTTAAGTTTATTTTGTCGTTTTCCTCTTACTCCTTCTAGCTGATCTCGAATTTTTATGAATAAATTGAATTGTTTAGAGATTGACTCTGACTGACTAGCATCTCGAGTTTGCCAGGAAAATTGGTTTGATTGACTGCAACTTTTTCTCAGTTTTTCCCAGAGCACAGTAACCTAGGAGTACTGTAGTTTGAAGAAAGGGACACGTTTTAGAAAACGAATTAGAGGTGAAAAAAATCCTAATGCTTTTATAAAACTTGTCAACTTTGAAACTACCGTAATCTTGCTCGGGTTTTGAGCCCTTTCTGTACTATTTACATTTACAGGTAATTTTCAAAATTATCAAAATTATAATTCATCACTTCACTTCATATAACTCATCACAAAATTCCCAAAACTACATCCATCAACACCAAAAACCGATTCCAAAAGTGGTGAAATATGTTTTTTTCTTTCTTTTTTAGCTTTTCACTTTAAAATTTCAAAACAAAAAAATGGACTTTTCTTTTTGTTTAGTGTCTCTAGGAAACCGTTTCTAATATATTTTTCACTTTTTTTTTTGCTGACGACGACAACAAGAAACGCTTACGAATTCACCGCCCACCATTTGGCTTTAAGAAAAGAAAACGTTGAAATCTTTGAAATCTTTGAAATATTTGAGATTTCAAATTTAAGATGAAGAAAATTTTAATCGTTTTCGCGATTTTCTTAGCGCTAGCGGCAGCTGAATCGGAAGAGGGACGACCGGAAGAGGTTTCTTTGTGTACTTTGTGTACTTTGTGTACTTTGTGCTCACTTGTAAACCCATCTTTTTGGTGCAATAAATTCAAGCTAGTAGCTTGTAGAAGCTTTTTTAGTACCTCTTTGACATTAGCTAATAGGAGTTAGCATTAGAATTCATAACTCCAGCGCCTACCGTAACTTGGCAGAGATGTTGACAAGCTGATTTTTCAGGCCAGTTCAGATCAAAACCAGCCTAGCATTGAATTTTGGAGCTGACACTGATTTACAGAAGAGGACCTGATTGTGCTAGAGTTGTCCTGGTTCTAGCCTGCCTTGTCTAGCCTGCCTAGTCTAGTCTGCCTAGTCTAGCCTGCCTAATCTAGCCTGCCTAGTCTAGTCTGCCTAGTCTAGCCTGCCTAATCTAGCCTGCCTAGTCTAGCCTGCCTTGTCTAGTCTGCCTTGTCTAGTCTGCCTAGTCTAGCCTGCCTTGTCTAGCCTGCCTAATCTAGCCTGCCTCGTCTAGCCTGCCTTGTCTAGCCTGCCTAATCTAGCCTGCCTCGTCTAGCCTGCCTTGTCTAGCCTGCCTAATCTAGCCTGCCTCGTCTAGCCTGCCTTGTCTAGCCTGCCTAATCTAGCCTGCCTCGTCTAGCCTGCCTTGTCTAGCCTGCCTAATCTAGCCTGCCTCGTCTAGCCTGCCTTGTCTAGCCTGCCTAATCTAGCCTGCCTCGTCTAGCCTGCCTTGTCTAGCCTGCCTAGTCTAGTCTAGCCTAGTCTAGTCTAGCCTGTCTTGTCTAGCCTGCCTAATCTAGCCTGCCTAGTCTAGTCTGCCTTGTCTAGTCTGCCTAGTCTAGCCTAGTCCAACCACAAAAAGTGCCTAGACCTGGCTAGGGTTAGACCAGAGGCTAAGTTAGTAGCCAGATGTGATTCTGTAGGCAAGGTGTGAACCAAAATATTCAGGGTAGCTAAAGTAAGATATTTGCTAATTTCAGGATGAGGGCTACGAGTTTCACGAGCCAATGGCAAGAGTCAAAGTAAGTCAGAACAGAATCACCGAGTTTTCATTGATGTCATTGATGCCATTGATGTCATTGATGTCATTGATGCAAAGAAAGACACGATTGATAGCTCACTCCCAGTTGCAGCAATACTGTCCTGTCAGCACTACTAAACAGCAATACTGTCCAGAGATTTGATAATCGTTTGCAGCGTTGGTCGAAAACGATTCCGAGAAAGCCAAAGCGGGAAGCGTTGGTGAAAGATGATGAGGGGATCGTTGAGGAATTCGATGATACACCGATCGAGGCTGAGAAACATCCACAGGTGAGTTGGGAAAGAGATTCATGCAAAAGTAGGTCGATTGATCACTCACTCATCCAGTTGTAGCAATAGAAAGAGCACTAAACAGGAACACTTATTTTGCTGAGTTGGAACTAGGGTAGTTCAAAATTTGCGCACCGCCTGGACTCGAACCCGAGACCTTTCGCTTACCGGCCAAATGTGCTAACCATTACACTACAACGCATCTGATCTCCACTCCTCATGAGGGACTTAAGTGCTGTCTAGAGAGTCTTTTCGTTCATTTCGTTGTTGTTGTAAAGTTTTGTAAACTAGGTTAGTGAAATCTTTTCGTTTTACTAGAACTACAATAGCGTTTAGGCAGCTCGATCCAAGCGCACCTCAAAAACGCACAAGCATGGCGAGCGACCAAAGCGACAACCGCCTCCTCTCCCACAACCGATTGTCCCCGGACCACCAATTCCACCACCGGGTACTTGACTTGAACTTGATCTAGAATGTTAGCTACTACTTCTTGATCAACGATAACCGTTTCAGCTGCTCCTGTAGTGCCTGCTGGAGTACCTGCAGGAGTACCTGCTGGAGTGCCTGCTGGAGTGCCTGCTGGAGTGCAAGCCCAAGCAGAGACTCAACCAGGAAACACTCAAGTAAGATGGGAATCTGAAACAGTCGCTGAATTCATTTAGAAAAGTTTAGCTTAATCATTTAATCATGATTTTGATGAAAGAAATGACTAAATTACAACTTTAGGAAGTCGCCAAGTCGAATGGAATCGACAAACAAGAACAACAAGACCAAGCTGGCTCAGAGAATCAGGTAAAGAAATGAATAGCAAAGAATTTCGAACAAAGGGATTAAACCCTCGGTCTTCTGCTTACCTTCCGCTTACCAGATGCTTTACCACTGAGCTATTGGCGTCTTCTTTGCTCAAGAAATAGGAAAGACAAGGAATAGAAAGAAAGGAAGAAGAAAGAAAGCAAGAGAAAGAAAGAGAAAGAAAAGAAAAAGAAAGAAAGAAAGAGACTCAACCAGGGAACACTCCAGTAAGATGGGAAGAAAGAAAGAAGAAAGAAAGAAAGAAGAAAGAAAGAAAGAAAGAAAGAGAAAGAAAGGAAGAAGAAAGAAAGAAAGAAAGAAGAAAATAAAGATAAGCTTCTAAAACTAAAGTCCGTTCATTGCTTACAATTAGCTCATAGATTACGGTAGAGTACACAAAACAGTTTTTTTAGTGCAGTTCTTTACGCTGATTCCGAATATCTAGGTGCTTTGGGGATGATGTGTTGAAATTCACAAGATATTCAGCTCCAAAGTTTGCACCGAAATTTTGAGATGGCTTTTAGATAGTTAAACCACTTTTCAAAAGTCTTGGCAACGTTTGCTCGTGGCCTACTGGCTAGTGTGCTTGGCCTCAGTTCTTTACCTCACGGTTTCGAGCCCGCTTGCAGACTTTTGCTTGCTTTTCATGTTTAGTGAGTAAAAGATTAAATTCGACAAGTCTCGAATGAAACCTCGCCCGTCTCACTAATGTCTTCAAAAAGGAGTCAAACAAGGGGACTCGAACCCGAGAAGGTTTGCCTTATGTTCTAGCCAATACCACTCGGCCACCACTGCCTCGGAAACCCTCTGGGAAATATGGTTCTAAGCTCGATTCCATCCAACTTACATCCAAAACTTTGAGCGCTTATAACTTTTGAGAGAGTGTTGCATTTCAAAAACGGAAAGCAGATTCCGAATGAGAGCAAAATTCTGCGTTGAATCCTTTATCAATTTCACCGAATAATTTAGCCTCAACACCAGCAACCAGCCAAGCGAAACGAGATCGGTTAAAAATTAAAAAATTCTCCGTAATTTTTATCACTTTAGACACTTTCGAGCGAGTGAAACGCCGTGTGGCTTAAATCTTCTCAACAAAAAAAAACGTTTCAAATTGTGTAATTTTAAAGTTTTCTTAACGTTTGTGTGTAGTTTTTTTGAGAATTTTGAAAATTTTGTGGTTTATTTGATAAAATTTCAGAAAGTACATAAAAATATACAATACCAGTAATTAAGATGATCGAAAATTTGCATAAACAACAACTCACAACACGATTCTAAAAGGTGAATATGGAGAATAGTAGCAAAAACTTCTAGATAGAATTGGTTAGCTTTTCCAAAAGTCATCCATTCCTACCGTAAAAGTCACCTTTCTACTTTCTATGATCGGCTCCGATCGCTTGAGAGACATTCGAGAAACCGTCACGTCGTAAACATTCGACCAATTCGCGTTTTACCTGGAAAAGAGAATGAACGAAAAACGGCTCCGATGGTCTGATGGATAGTGTGCTAGACTGCCGAACCTATTCCATAATTTTTACCCACAAGGTAAAAGCCACAGCAAAAGCCTTTAGCCACATTTTTACCCATTTTTACCCAATTTTTTGCCCAAAAGTTCGATTCCCACGAGAGTGGGAAGAGTTTGGGCGCAAGTTTGGCCTCAGGTTTGGTCTCAAGTTTGACCTCAAGTTTGGACGCAAGTTTGACCTCAAGTTTAGACGCAAGTTTAGCCTCAAGCTTGGCCTCAAGTTTGACCTCAAACTTGGGCGCAAGTTTGACGAGACTGGGACTTGAACTTGGGAATAAAAGTGCAACAGGTTCGGTAGTCTAACAGACCATCCACTAGACCACCGAAGCAGTTGTCGGGCGAATGTATGGCGTCTTCTTAAGGAGTCCGAAATTTAGAAATCTCACGTGATTCAAGGTGATTTTCTATGTCAAATATTTCGTTTCTGAAAAGCGTTTTGCAAAAACTAAAAACGGATTCGAGATCCCTATGAGCGACTCTATAAGATGGAGTCAAAAAACCAGGTTGACTCGGTGCTTTTCCCTGTTAGATTAGACTTGTTTTTTAAGTGTAAACTGTAGCTTTTTGTATAATGAACTTCAAAAAATAAGCCATGAGTCAAGCCTAGTACTAGCAGCTAGTAGGAACGAGTCATGAGTCAGAACAAGCCAAAACCAGGTCAGTAGTTGTTCCTAGAGCTATAACTAGTTAAGCCAAGAGGGAAGAGTCCCATTGCTGAGGCTAAAGCACGCTTTTTAATCCCCAGAAACCTGTAAGTGTCTCTGTTCAAATCAACAAACTGTTAGCTGTAAAAGTCTTACAAATTCAAAAGAGAAAGCTAAACCCGATTGTGAGTAGGCTGACAATGAAAGCTAACAATGAAAGCTGACAATGAAAGCTTACAATCAAAAGCTGACAATCTAAAGCTGACATTCTAAAGCTGACAATAGCTTGATAGCTGTTCTAGAAGCTGAGATCTAAACGCTCAAAGATGAACATGCCATTTGTATCGATAATATCAGCAAGTCTACTGTCAAATGCCTAAATCATTGAGCCACTTTCAAACCTTTCCAATGACGGGGAAACCCAAGTAGACCATCGCCGTGTACAGTTGAACAACGCTTGCGCCAGCTCGAATCTTCTCGTAAGCGTCCTCACCCGATCCCACTCCACCGCAGCCAATGATTGCCACTTTGCCATTAGTCAAACTAAAGTGTTTAGAATTTTGTTGGTTTATTTCAAATTCTAAACTCACCGATACATTTTTCTGATGCACTCGGTGCTCAACGCTTTCACTGGAGCACCGGAAAGGCCACCGATTTCATCTAAACGGGAAAATGAGTTGAAAAATTATCACCAAAGTTAACACTAACTTTTGTGTTCACTTCTCAGCTCGGGTGGTCGAGTGATTGTTGTGTTTGAGATGATTAAACCGGTGACACCATAGCTTGAATCCAACACAACCTAGAAAGTGGAGACTATATCATTTAGTGGAGAAAGTGGAGACTATATAATTTAGAAACTTTATAATAGCTGGGACAAGCTTTATGACAACTCTGCCTGCTCAATGTCCGTTAAAGAGTCGTAAATCAATTAAAACAATAGATAATATTTCTAGTTTTCATCTCAGACTAGAGTATAACCAAAATTTCTATAAGGATAGCTAATCCTTTCTTCAAAAAAAACTACCATAATCTTTTATCAATGTTTTCCCCTACCTTTGCAATGTCTTTCAGTTCAGCTTCCACAAGATCGGGCGCAATTTTGAGGAAAATCCGCGGCGGTTTCTCTAATTTGTGCATCTCGACGGCTCGTTTGACGTAGGAGAGAAGCTAAATGAAAACAAATTTCAATAAATTTCAATAAAAACAATTACTCAACGTTTTCTAAAAGGCATCAAAATTATCGTAATCTCAGCGCCAATTTTCATTCGTTTAACCCAAATTTTGAAATCATTGACTGAACCTTTTGATCTCTTATCGAATGTGATCAAAATTAACAAATATTTACCAATTAACCTATCGTTTTCCTCTATTTCTCTTTTTCCGTTCTCCTCTCTCCTCTGTTTATTGTTCAATTTTCATCTTTTTAACTCAATTTGGATTGAATTTCAAGAAAATTCGCGAGTGATAAACGTGTTTTTCGTAGAAAATCTATCAAAACCTCGACGAAGAAATTGACTGAATGAATTTCTCTCAAAATTTAGTTATATATCAAACTTTTTGTGCTCTATCTTTTATCTATAGACACCAAGATAGATTTCCTTAGCGCAAAGTGTCTAAACGGCATCATTGAACCGCATCGTCACCCTTTTTGACTACTCGACTTTGCACTCGTGTCATTTGACCGTCCCTTAAAAATAAAAAGTGTTTATTGTTCAATTTCCCATCTTTTCAGTCATTTCATTCAATTTCCCATCTTTTAAAGTCAATTTTGGTTCACTTTCAAATAAATTCGACAGTGAAAACATTGGGTTTTTCGCAGAAAATCTATAAAAACCTCGACGAAGAAATTGATTGAATGAATTTCTCTCAAAATTTGACTATATACCAAACTTTTTGTGCTCTATCTTTTATCTATAGACACGAAGATAGATTTCCTTAGCGCAAAGTTTGTCTAAACCGCGTCTAAACCGCATCATTGAGTCGTCACCATTTTTGACTACTTGACTTTACACTCTCAAAAAAAAACCCGGTACTAGTGGACTTGGGGGTCCACTTTTTTTTCTTCAAAGCCACTTTTTCTAGGGTAGTTTTATTACCCTAGAAACTATTACTAGTGTCGAGATTTGAGTGTTTCTTTAAAAGTAAACTTCGACTACGCGACGCTCCTATAGGTTATTAGAGAAAAGTCTATTTCTACCTGTTCCAATTGTTTTCTTCCTTGCATTGACCGGAGTCCTGGAGTGTTCGGCGAGGATACATTGACGACCAAATAGTCGGAGAATCCCGCAAAATAGTTCACCCCGACTTCATAGTCCAATTTAGTGCTGGAATTGAATAAATGTATAAAAATGTATAAAAAGCTATAGATATCTATAGCTATCTAAGGATAATTTTATTGAATTTAAAATTTGGATAAGCTAGATAATTCAAATGTTTTTAGCCCTTACTTCTCTTCATCGGTGAGCTTGTTCTTGCCGAGATTCACCCCGAAAATTGCCATCTCTGGAGACCAAGGAGTGCCACGAGCTGCCTAAAATCTATCAAGTACTTATTTTAGGATAAATTTTATCGATATTTATCTATATCTATAGGTTTTTTTATTTATTTTATGCAAATCCCTGACTTTCACCCGTTGCTGAACCCGTCCCACACCGTCACTGTTGAAACCGTAGCGATTGATCGTCGCCTAAAGGAGAAGCTTACAATTAGGGTAATAAGTAGAAAATCCTATATTCTTTTGTACTGTTACCAGCACCAGTATTTAGGGTTTCAAGTCAGCAAACCGGAGTCTGACCTCTGATTTGCTTGACTGGGGCTGGGATGAAGCTGGGATGAACTAGGGCTTCAATGAGAAACCAGGCACTGAACTGGGCCCGGTTTCACCAAACTATTTAGCATTTATTTTTGATCTTAAATCCCTTAGGCTCCGTCGCTTGATCACGGATTTAATAGAATATTTCAAAATTATAAAGAGCAAGCAAGCTATCCTTTCTTTCAAGATTTATTCAAAGTTAATCGCAAAGTCAATCGCGTTAATTCAAAAAGAGGTTCTTTTATGTTAGAAATTCGCATCATCATTAGAAACTCACAGACATAATCTTGTGTATAAGTCTTTTCCAATAAGAACTTCCAGAATTTGGAATTTACTCCCTAGAATTTTTAGAGTCTAATAGTCTTGGAACCTCTAAATTATCTGTAGATGATCCGTGATCAAAAGCGACGGGCCTAAGGGTTCAAGATCAAAAATAAATGCTAAATAGTTTGGTGAAACCGGACCCAGTTCAGTGCCTGGTTTCTCATTGAAGTAGATCTTGAATTTCTAGTAGATTCTTGACTTTATTTGTGCTAGCCATTTATTCCATACATTATATCGTGTTGCTTTTTATCGATCATTTTAGTTTTTATGTGTATGACTTCATGTGTATTAATCTTAAATCTTGAGCACTTTATTTCATTTCCTGAATAAAGGATATATAAAAATATTTTTTATTATGAGCTTTGGTCACTTCAATGCCCACAACTAATCTTTCACTTTGTTGTTGTGGTGGTGATGAATTTTTCATGTACAGGGGGTCATGTAATCAGGAAAATCTCCAAAAAAAGTCAAAAAATTGTGATAACCAAACCTTGTCCTCTTCCAGTCGAAACACCCTCGGATACGCGTTTCCCGGTTGTGGCAATGGAGTGATCGAACCGATTTCGATCATCCCGAAGCCACTGTTGGCGAGTGGGAGAATCGCGTCACCATTCTAAAAAGTTGATCCTTTCTCATTTTTTGTACTTTCTCAGTTAGAAAATTCATAAAACTTGTACTCACTTTGTCGAAACCAGCCGCCAAACCAATCGGGTTTTTCAGCTTTCTGCCGATAAACTAAAATAAGTTTTTTTAGAACAGTACTGTAAAATTCTAATAGAAGAGCCGGCTCAAAAGCTCAAAAATTGGTGTTTTTGTTGGATTTTCATCCGCTTTTCGACGTTATTAAGCTTTTTAGTAAATAACTATTATTTAAAGGCTTTGGACTATTTATTTAAAGGCTAAAAAGTGGAGCATTTTGCTATCTAATGATAAATCCAAAAAACGAAAATTTTTGACTAAAGAAGGCTCTTCTATCGAAGAAAGCTTTTCAATTGGAATAAGTAATATATTAAAACCCTCACCTCACACTCCAGCTCCGGGTATTCCCAGTGATTCGGGCCGAAACGCGGTAAAAGGCCGTACTTGCAGGACGAGATCGCCCACCGGTGTGCCGTCTCCCCATCGGCCATCTTGTGAATGATTGGCATTACCTGAAAGTTTACAAATATTCTTGGCAATTTGTATATTACTTCTTAATCTTAGCAATTTACAATTCCTCAATTTTTATACTATATGATCGGAAAGTGCTTACAACTTTTAGCTTCAACTTGGCTCATTGTCAGAAATGATTCAGTCAAAGCCATTTTGACAGAATTTGCCTGAGTTAGCTTAGATATTTTAAATTTATGCTAAAACATTAATAAAATAAGTGAAATGAGATATTTTGAACTTACAGTAACATTTGTCATTTGACAAATGACTTTTAGACTTGACTTTTAGATTGTTTATGAGCAACAAACCGCTTTTTCGTAAAAAGTCTCTCCACCGAAGAGAAATTCGACAGCACCAAAGCCGATCAACCCGCCAGCAATGCAGTAAACCTAAAATATTAATAATTAGCTAAATATCTATTAGATTGGCAACTTGAAAGATGGTCTACTTATTCATTGCACTTTTTAGAAATAACTAGTGCACCAATTAATCTACAGTTTTTACCAATAAAAAGGCCCATTTATTCTCTAAACCAGGCTTTCAACAGTTTTTAAATTTCGAAAAGCCACGGTTTTGTAGGTTTTTAGGGGGCAAGAAGTTGAGAACCCAAAAATGATGAACTCGATGAAGCGATTTGAGCACTTTCTTCCACATAAACCTATTTTAGTGCCAATAAAACAAGAGAGAGCATAACAAGTTCGATAAATAGCCGAATTCTCAGCGCGATTTGTCTAATTGCTTTAGTTATATGTCTGTTTGAAGAATTTTCAGAAAAACCTGAATTTCTGCTCAAATTTGTTTCAAAAGTCACCCAAATTTGCTTAAGCATGTCTTAAATTAGATAATATACAGTCGAACCTCTCTATAACGAACCTCGATATAACGTAAACCTCTCTATAACGTAAGGCGTGACCGGTCCCGGCCGTCGTTAAGCTATATAAAACGGCACTCTATATAACGTAAACCTCTATATAACGTAAGCTATAGCCGTCCCGTGAGTTACGTTATAGAGAGGTTCCACTGTATAACTTTTATTTAGAGAAGTCGTCTCTTGTGCAGTTTCCGGGCATTTTGAAAGAATCCGGGATTTTGAACGAGTCGTCCCGATTTGAAGGCCTATAACTTTGTCCAGAGATAATATTTTTGTTAACTTTTGATATCATTGGACAGACGACATTCTAGGCTTTCAAATGATACTAAATAGAACTTCACTGAGTTTTTCATTCCTTTGTAAACAAGGCGACACGACACCCGAGTTGGATAGGCCTTATTGGCTCAGAGTTGGCTCTGATTTCCTTCGACTGGATGATCCAATCAAGCTCTATTTAGTATCATTTGAAAGCCTAGAATGTCATCTGTTCAATGATATCAAAAGTTAACAAAAATATTATCTCTGGACAAAGTTATAGGCCTTCAAATCGGGACGACTCGTTCAAAATCCTGGAAACTGTGCAAGAGCCGAGAAGTCTATTTCAATTGGCGTATTAAATATGTTTTATGGAAAAGAAAAAGTGTACCAACTTTCAAATTGCCAATCTAATATTGTAAGATTTAAAATTTAACTACAAACCGACGATTTGGCAATATATCCGGGCGGAAGTTTGCCGTACATTTTTTCTTTTAATGATCCGCCAATTTCGGGAGTTTCGAATAGAAGTCGTTGAACTAAAACAATGCTTGATGTTTGTTTAAAAAAAACATTTTTAAATCAAAGAAATTATTGAGAAGAAATTGAGAAGAAATTGCTTTAACATAATCATTCCCGAAGATACCAGTTATTAGTACCAATTACTGGTATCTTTTCCCCGTTTTGATGTATTCAACCGATTTCTTAGTTAATGGTTATCAAAAAATTAAATCAAGAACCATTTAACCTTACTCAATATTGAGTAAGGTTAAATGGTTTTTGCTTTTGCTCACTAATCCTCTTTCTAAAATAATTAGACACAAGACTCAAACAATTAGACACAAGACTCGAGAAAAACCTCAAAAAGATCGCGCCGATTTGATTTGATAGATTTTGTGCGTTTTAGTTAAAAGAGAATTGGTTAAGTTAAGTTTATACGACACGTACAAAAAGATTCAAAGAAAATAGAGTAGAAGAAAGCTGAGAGAAACGAAAGAAAACGATTTTAGAAATTTAAACAGGCGGAACAATATAACGAAAAGGCAATTCGGGGTGACAAATAACTTTAAAACACTCTAGAAAAAGGAGGATAGATTTTACAGAAGGCGGAAAAAAACTTATGCGAGACTCAGCATTAAAAAAACTGGACAACATTCACGATTCCACCACGGAATGCAGAAAAATGACAATAATGGCAAAGGGGAATTTTACTACGGGATACGGTAGCGTATCCAGGCTTTAGAAAGCACGCCTAAAACTTTTCTTTCAAGAATTGCGGTCATTTTATATATAATTCGATGTGTTTTAGTCTTCTCTACAACTATTTCCTATATGAAAAACAAGGCTTCCAATGAAGAAATGAAGAAAAACGCATTTTTTGCTTTCTGTCTCACCCTAAAACGTGGATATTTTGCGAAAATTAACCTTTTAAAAAAGGTTAATTAACTCTAACCAATCGGCTCGAGGAATGGCAGAGGAAATGGGTGCCATTCCCCGACAGGAAATGGATCTGAAGAGAAGCTCCGTCAACACAATCATCAAGAAAAAGCTGAAAATGAAGCCGTACAAGAAGAACAAATCTCAATTACTATCAGCTAATTGGAAGGGATTGCGAAGGACAAGCGAAAAGGCCAATGTGCCCAACTTTTGCAACGGTTCAACGGAATCCATCACCACAACATCCTGTTCACCGATGAAAAGATATTTACCGTCGAGGGAATTCTCAACAAGCAAAATGATCGAGTTCGAAAATTCTTGGTCACCCTAATTAGTGACTTTGTTATTTTTCAAAGAAAATAGAAAGGAAGGAAAAGAAGAAAGGAAAAGACTTTCTAAAAAGTCTAATAAAAGGCGCTAAACTACTTTAATCAATCTTAATCTCCTAATCCAATTTGTAAAGTATTTTTGGCTCACCTCTTTCCTCGTGAATTCGTATCGTTTCTCTGAATGATCGTCGAATTTCAGGAATAACACAAAAATCGGTCGAAGCGATGAGAGAGACGCGTCCACTGGCGCCACAAACTATAATTTGGAAAAGATTTTATCACAATTTTTACACAAAAACGTCAAGAGACAGGGGAAAGTGTTGGATTTTTTTTTCTAAGTCTTATTCCAGCTCGAATATCTTATTCCAAGTCTATAACTATTACCGTAATACCTCTAATATACGTCATATACGTAATGCCGCCCTCGACCCCGTACAGTCGCGTTCCTACCCTCTCTAATAACTATTCCTAGTCATTCAGTGCACTAGATAGGGCACATTTGTACTCGAGCGCAAAGTCTACCCGCCACTTTTAGCGTCAAATTTGTAAACTTGGTTGGATTCACTGGATTTTACTTTGAAAATGGTTTTCTTAGCAAAAGCAAAAGCAAAAGCATACTTTTACTGTCCAATCAAAAGCGGTGATCGTCTTGACGAGCTCGTTTTCCCGATCAGACATCAAATTTTGCTTGAAAATATAATAAATTTTTGCAGAATTGATTGTAAATAGAGTGTGTTCCTCGCGAGTAAGTAATTACTCGAGCAAATTTGCATGAGTAATTGTCAAGTAATGCGTTTTCTAAAAAGTGCGCCCTAGGGTCATTTGCGCAACCGGGTCGTTTGCGCAACTCGCCATAACTTTTTTCTAACTAAGCCAATCTTTATGATTTTGGTGTCATTTTCTAGATCTCAACAATGACAATAAAATGAAACCAAAATCATAAAGATTGGTTTACTTGGAAGAAAGTTATGGCGAGTTGCGCAAATGACCCTGTTGAGGAAAGCCTACCCCCAGGTCTTTAAAAAAAAATCCTTTTTTACATTGGAAAGAAATTTCCCACCAAAGCAGTTAAACGGCTGAGTATCTTTAAAAAGTGTCGTATATAATGCGAGGCTCGTCATTTTTGCGTCATTGTTTTGGGGGGTAGGCTACTTTGCGCCAAACTTTTTGCGCAACTCGCCATAACTTTCTTCTAGGTGGACCAATCTTTATGATTTTGGTGTCATTTTCTAGATCTCAACAATGACAATAAAATGACACCAAAATCATAAAGATTGGTTCACTTATAAGAAAGTTGTGGCGAGTTGCGCAAAGTAGGCTAATTTCCGCTGGGTCGTTTGCGCAACTCGCCATAACTTTCTTCCAAATAAACCAATCTTTATTATTTTGGTTTCATTTTATTGTCATTGTTGAGATCTACAAAATGAAACCAAAATCATAAAGATTGGTTCACTATTAGAAAGTTATGGCGAGTTGCGCAAAGTAGGCTAATTTCCGCTGGGTCGTTTTGCGCAACTCGCCATAACTTTCTTCAAATAAACCAATCTTTATTATTTTGGTTTCATTTTATTGTCATTGTTGAGATCTACAAAATGAAACCAAAATCATAAAGATTGGTTCACTTATAAGAAAGTTATGGCGAGTTGCGCAAAAAATTTGGCGCAAAGTAGCCTACCCTTTTTTTGCAATAATTTTTTCCCAAGTGTGCTTTTTAAAAAAACGCATTACTCGCGAGGAACACACTCTAATTCTAAAAAAGACTAAATTCCCATTAATATTCCATCAAAATTTAATTCGAATACAAAATTGAGAAATATTTTTTGAAAAAAACAATTAAATAAAAGCCATTAACACATGAAAATTGAAATAAACTATCGTTTTTAATAAATTTTTATTCAAAAAACAACAACCAGAAAGATTTTTATAATCGGCAACACACGAATAAACGAAAAAAAAGAAAAAAAAGAACAAACCACCCAGTGAAAACCTAGAAATTTTAGCTGTAAAGTTCTCAATAAGTGAAAAACGCTTTTTAGCTGAATATCTTCAAAATTATTGTAAATTTTCACTAAAATAGTTGAAAATGTCGACTTTTTCTAATAAGAAATGGTAATTTTGAAAATAAGAAATATGAATTTCTAAGAAATCTGAAGCGAATCTTATCGAGAACGTTACCTAACAAACTAGACTACAAACTAGACTATAAACCCTTGTAGAAACGCTTAGAATAGAGATTTTTCAAAACTTTTTTTACCAAAAGATTAAGCAAAATTTAGGCTTTTGAATGATACCAAAACCAAGCCAAATCATATTCTGTATGTTGAGATTTAACGTTTTTTTCAAGTTGTAGTCTCATCCGACTCTACTCCACTATAAATAGCTTGTTCTCAGAGTAGAGATAATAGATTTTCTTGATTTTGGTGTCATTCAAAAGCCTAAATTTTGCTTAATCTTTTGGTAAAAAAAGTTTTGAAAACTCTCTATTCTAAGCGTTTCTACAAGGGTTTGTAGTTTGTAGTCTTGTAATTTGTAGCGTCCATGTCTATCACAAACTAAAACCACCAATAAACTTTTGAAAAGAAAAAGGCACTATAACTGTGATAAGCAAATTAACAAGCAAATTTAAGGGGGGGAAAAGGAAAATTGAATACATGTAAGGCACTGGCATCAGAAGGAAAGAAGAAGCCCGTTTGGGGATGAGAAAGCGATAAAATCGAGTCGATATGCCACGTTCGTTTACGAATTAAGAGCTTTTTTAAAAGACAATCGACTTAGTGGCAAAATAAAAAATATACAAAATATATGGATTTATATTGTAAAATAAATTTCAGCTTATTTAATTTGATAGAAATTTTTTTTATAGCCATTCAAAGTTAGAGTCAAAAGTTGTCCAAAGTTCCCTTAAAATAGCTATAAAAATTGAACCAAAAAGTTCGGTAAATGGCTTATTTTGTTGGGAATTATACGTAGATGCTTAAAGTGAAGCTACATCTAACATTTCTCTTTTGTAAGTGAGAGAAATAGGCGCGCGGGCGAGTTTCAAAGAGATCTCCTAACTTCCAACCCCGAACTGAAGTCAGTCCGCGCAATCTTTCTGTCACTTTCAACAAATAAATGTTTAATGTAGCTTCACTTTAAGCATCTACGTATAATTCCCAACAAAATAAGCCATTTACCGAACTTTTTGGTTCAATTTTTATAGCTATTTTAAGGAAACTTTGGACAACTTTTGACTCTAACTTTGAATGGCTATAAAAAAAATTTCTATCAAATTAAATAAGCTGAAATTTATTTTACAATATAAATCCATATATTTTGTATATTTTGGCACTAAGTCAGTTGTCTTTTAAAAACCCCTCAGTTCGAAAATGGACCTAATAGAAAAACTTTTGAAGTGAACCCTAGCCTTGGAGTGAACTTTTTTCTTATTGCTATGAAAATCACCGAATTAATCATGTTCTTTATGCGATCGCGTAATCGCTCACGATCTGGCAAACAGCTCTAGCATAAAGCTCCCTTTTCAGCTCCCTTTTCTAGCTGAGAACTGTTTTGGAGCTGACAGCTTCGAGCGACGGTGAGGAACTGACAAGGGGAGTACTGCATCCTGCCCAGCCGGAGCCTGTCCATCCGGATCCTGCCCCATCGATCTGTTCAGATCGCTCACGATCTGGCAAACAGCTCTAGCATAAGGGGGTTCCCTTTTCTAGCTGAGAACTGTTTTGGAGCTGACAGCTTCGAGCGACGGTGAGGAACTGACAAGAGGAGTACCGCATCCCGCCCAGCAAATTTCAAGTGGAGTTTATTTGTTCTTTTGTATGGAAACCCGTGCTGAAACCAAATTTTTCGGAATCAGCGTTAAAAATTACCCTAGAATTCAATAAAATTGTGTTTTTTTAGAAAAAAATTATTTAAAGAATGGCTTGACTCGGAATCGAACCCTGGACCCTCGGATTGCTGCTGGGCTGGACTGCTGGACTCGACTGACCTGACAAGTGCCGCATCCAGCCCAGCCCTCACAAGTGAGCCAAATGAGAGGAATGCTCCGACTCCATGACCAGAATAACCGCTTGGAATGAAGCTTGATTTTCTTAGGATTCTGTTCTCCAATCAAATTCCATTCCAAATCCGATCACTCTTGAGAGTTTCCTCTCACGGAATTGAACCCGCGACCTCGACCAGTCCAGCCCAGCAGAAATCCGAGGGTCGAGGGTTCGATTCCGAGTCAAGCCATTCTTTAAATAATTTTTTCTAAAAAAACAATTCTATTGAATTCTAGGGTAATTTTTAACGCTGATTCCGAAAAATTTGGTTTCAGCACGGGTTTCCATACAAAAGAACAACTAAACTCAATTTTCTTGAAATTTTGGATTAAAAGTGCTTCAGTAAAAAAGCTGTAAAAACTTTGAAATTTGATGAATCGATAAACGGTCTTTTCTATTCAATCCGCTAGATAATTAGCTTTCAAATGAGCTTTCAAATGAGTTATTACAAAGTCAAATCTTTAAAAAGATCGGCAGAAACTTTCTCCTCAAGCTAAAGGTAGTTGACGTTCATTTCTTATACTTCAAAAGGATTTTTCTAGATAAAATTGGGGATATAACCGTAAGAAATATGGAAAAGGGAAAAGGGAGAAGGGAATGGGGAATAGGGAATAGGGACAAGGGAATAGGGAAAAGGGAAAAGGGAAAAGAAATAGGGAAAAGAAATCTCGGCTAAGTGATGTTTTGATCAATATTTTAAATCAATATTTTAAATCAATATTTTAAATCAATATCAATATAATCAATATCAATAGAATTCTCTAAACTAAATAGGCAAGACGCGATGAAAATTTCGGGGATTGGAAAGGAAAAAGAATATCACAGTTAGGTCATCAGAAATTTGTAGAATTTGTAGAATTTGTAGAATTTTAAAACCTAGCACTTTGAACTTTTGCAAACGCAATCCATCTATCGCAGAAGTCCCCATTTTTCTTAGTTAAACTCGTGAAAACTGGGAAATTCAGTGCGCTAGATGATGAGGGTTTCCAAGAACAAAGTACACTTGAAAGTACACTTGAAAATATACTTGGAAGTATACTTGGAAGTATACTTGGAAGTATACTTGGAAGTACACTTGGAAGTACACTTGGAAGTACACTTGGAAGTACACTAAACCCTAAATCTCGGTCCTCAATCGACTATTGAATATCTCTTCTCCATCCGAGTCCGACTCTGAATCCAAGATGCGTACCCGATCCTGAGCACTATTGTAATGGGAAAGCTTCGTGTATCTAAAAAGAGTAGATAAATTCAGTTGCAAAGCTTCAAGATTACGGTAGACTGATTACCGTAGATTAGACAGATTACTGATTAGACTGACTACTGTAAATACAGTAATCAGGCAATCGGTAAGTAGATATCGTTTCCTTGGGTTAGCCTGGGTTAACTCAAGGTTTACAAAGAATTTTGGGCTAACAGAAAAGATATTCAGCTACAGTAATCTTATAGAAACGATATTCACAAGAGATGGCCAACTGGCTGAGCGTCTAAAGTTTTGTTAGAGAAAAGAGCGAAAGTGCGGCTCGAATTTGTCAGGTCTCGCTTTGGAAACGAAAGCTCTACCACTCGGCCACAGCTGCACCGAATTGGGTCCGCAAGGAAGCCACTAAGAGGCCGAACAACCACATTTTCACCACAAAACTTTAGACGCTTATAACTTGTGACAAATTGCCATTTAGAAAAAACGGAATTCAGTTTCGGAATCAGCATCAAATTCTGCGTTCAATGGTATAAGTTGCATAGCATTTTGCTCAACCAATTGGTCATTTCTTGTCACGTTTGTCATCCCTTGTCACGTGTTCAAAGAGTAAGTAAATCTTCAAAACAACTCACTCAATGCCGTCCTCTTTAAAACACCACATGAAGCCAAAGCCGATCAACGCCATAATCATCACGATGAGAATCACCCAGATAAATGACCAAAAGAGGGAACTCGATGCATGCGATCGATACAATGGCCGCTTCAAAGTACAGTCTTCTAAAAGGTTGATTTTTAAGCTTGCCTTCGAAGCCTGTGCTTTTAAAGGTAATGTTTTTAAGCCTAAGCCAAGCCTAAGCCTAAGCCTAAGCCTAAGCCAAGCCTAAGCCAAGACTAAGCCAAGCCTAAGCCTAAGCCAAGCCTAAGCCAAGCCTAAGCCAAGCCTAAGCCAAGACTAAGCCAAGCCTAAGCCTAAGCCTAAGCCTAAGCCTAAGCCTAATGTCAGATCTCAAATTTTAGACACGAGATCGACCTGAAAATTTGCCAGGATCCTCCTATGGGGGGCGCATGCACACCGCCAAACGGGTGTTCCTTAGCTCCGAGAACTGGCTGAGATCCAGAAAATGGGGGTTTAGCCCAAACCCAAATAAACTTAGTGCTAGGCGCTAGCCGCTAGCCTTCGCACTAAGTCCAAGCCTAAGCCTAAGCCTAACCCTAAGCCTAACCCTGTTGCTTACCGTCCCTTAACCTCTGTTAGTTTAGATTTAAAACTGTTCTCACGAACCACAATGATAAACTTCTGGTTGTTGCCCTGTCTTGCAACACGGTCGACAGTAACCGACGCTCACATTACCGTAACCCTCGGCGCAAGTGTCACAGAATAAAGGACCTGCAAAGGAAAATGAAAATGAACATAATCTATGATAGTTATTCGATAATTATTCTATAACTTCACCCGCTCCATGACACGTCTTGCACGCCTCATCGCACAGTGTACACTTGTTTTGCACGGCAAGGTAAAAGCTGAAATTGAATAGAATGAATAAAATGAATGTCTTCAATCGATTCACCGACCCTGAAAACCCCTGGGTACAAATTTAAGGCTAAATAAATTTTTAATGCAATTTACAAAGCAAAGAGAAATCTCGGTGGGTGCTCTTTGTGCACGCGCAGAATTGCTTGCGATCTGGGTCAAGCCACTTAGGGTGGTCCCGTGGTCTAGTGGACCTGTGTACAAGCCGAGCGGGCAAGTGCATGCTCAGGTTCGAGTCCCGAATTTTTTGATTTGCTTGACCCTCACTTAGGGTTAAGCAAGGCTAATCAGGGCCTGGGTTCTGAAATAACGACTAACTTGATCACGGGAGGCTCGTGACCATGGCTCGATCTTGCTTGAGCTTGCTTGAGCTTGACCATGGCTTGATCTTGCTTGAGCATGATCATGGCTTGATCTTGCTTGAGCTTGATCATGGCTTGATTTTGCTGGAGCATGATCATGGCTTGATCTTGCTTGAGCATGATCGACCAAGAGTCGACCAAGTGGCCAAGAGTTGACCCTAGAACCCAGTTAGAACACCCGATCCAATTTCGGCTTATTTACCTAATAAGTTTATAAACTTTAGAGTAAATTTGGACCATTTTCCAAACACGCTTTCAAACACTCAAACTTTAACTCAACCCACCCTTCTCCGCACATATTCTCCTTCAATACACATCTCGCTTGGATGAGATTCGTTTGATCTAAAGTTACGTGATCGAAATGGTGATAATAAATAAATTTTCTTGCAAAAATCAGGGATTAAGAAGTTATTTTTGACAAGGGGAAATGACGAAAAAGGCAGAAAATCAAAAAAGTTTTGAGTTTTAGGAGTTTTTTTTTGTTTTGAAAGCATGCAACTCACTTTCCACCGATACAACAGTTAAATTTGGATCTAAATGAAAATGAAAATGGACGAAACACTGGACGAGATTGTTAACAATGAAAATATTAAAAATTACAAATTACAACAATTTTACAGTGATTAGTGCACTTGAGTATGCGTCCACAGGACAGTCCGTCCTAGTAGGTCCTAGTACGTCCTAGTCCGTCCTAATACGTCCTAGTATGTCCTAGTACGTCCTAGCCCGTCCTAATACGTCCTAGTCCGTCCCAATACGTCCTAGTCCGTCCTAATACGTCCTAGTCCGTCCTAATACGTCCTAGTCCGTCCTAATACGTCCTAGTACGTCCTAGTACGCCCTAGTACGTCCTAGTACGTCCTAGTCCGTCCTAATACGTCCTAATACGTCCTAGTACGTCCTAGTACGTCCTAGTCCGTCCTAATACGTCCTAATACGTCCTAGTACGTCCTAGTACGTCCTAATACGTCCTAGTACGTCCTAGTCCGTCCTAATACGTCCTAGTCCGTCCTAATACGTCCTAGTCCGTCCTAATACGTCCTAGTCCGTCCTAATACGTCCTAGTACGTCCTAATTTGTGCTCTTGTAAACGGCTACGCTTTCTGGCGCACAGTTGTCCTTTTAGGCTCACGATTGCAGCCTTCCAAGCGCACTGGATTCTCATTTTTTCAAAAGTTTCTGTGCACTAGATAGGCTGCGTTTACAGCTACAAAGTACACCATCGAATCCGTCTATTTCTGTACTCAAAAATCAGAAATTCTGTACTTTTCTACTCAAAAATTGTAAACATATCTTTTCTGGCAAACTGTGCAAAAATAAATAACATAAAGGCCTATATCTTAGTTCTCATTTAGAACAAAAATTGGATTTCAGTGCGCCAGAAAGTGGGCGTTTGCGTGAGCAGGAAAGTAGGCGTTTTTGGTTTTCAGATCGACTACGGTTACATAAAGGTTTAGTAAAAGAAAACTGTGATAAACAACTCACAATCCGCAATTAATCCCATTGGACATTGATCGACACAAGTGCCGTGATCGAAATGGCCATAATGCGCAACGTCGATGATCAACTGGGCACCTGGACACGTCTCACACACCTGCAACAGATGATCTTTCTCTTTCTTCCTTTCTCTTTCTTCCTTCCACTTCCTTATCTCTTCCTCTCTCTTCCTCTCTTCCTATTCCTTCTCTGGAAAAGAAGGAATAGCTCAGTGGAAGAGTATTTGCCTGGTACCGTATTTTCTCTAATTCACCCCGGCGTAGTGCACCCCGGCGAGCCGAGTTGATGCCCATTTTACAGTTTCTAAGTTTTCCCTGAAGCTCAAGACTCAATTTAGGCGACGCTCAGGGTGCACTACTATTAGAGAGAATACGGTAAGCGGAAAGTAAGCAGAAGGCTAAGGATTCAACTCCCGCTCGATTCCAAATTCTTTGATCTAACTCTTGGCTCTAATCTTTAGCGTTTTGGAATTAGCAAAGGAATTAGGCTGTACTTCTGATCGACTCTGTAGCTTCATTATTGTTGGGCCTAGCCTAAACTAGTTGGGCTAGTTGACCTTGAACCTTGACCTTGACCTTTAAATGGCGCACCGAACCCTCCAGGCGCACCGAATGAATTCTAGAGTCATGCAGAAGGAGAAATCTTGGCCTAAGCCTTTCCCTAAGCTTTTATTTCTCATTTTCTACTTATAAAATAGCGTTTTTTTTCTCTAATAGTAGTGGGCCCTGAGCGCCGCCTAAATTCCTCAAAATCTCGAGAACCGCTTATGAGAACCTATCGATGTGGGATCGGAAAATGTAGCTAACGAGCAGATCTTGATGATGATTAAAGTCTTGAGCTTCTGCAAAAGCTTGGAAACTATAAAATGGGCATCAACTCGGCTGGGTGCACTGTTATTAGAGAAAATGCGGTATATTAATTTTGCATCCTTTCTCAGCAAGATTACAGCATTTTTTCTCAAGAATTCGACAAAAATGAAGTAATGAAATCGGTTTTGAATCACGTATTCGTAAATTTCAAGTTTTATTGTACCTCTGACGCGGAACAAGTCTTGCAATGCACTGAGCAAATCCGACAATTGTCTCCATCAAGATAATACCCGTCATCGCATCTAGTTACACATCTAAAAATGGAATTTTTTTCAAAAAAAAGGTTAAAGATATTCTCAAAAAAACATAAAGCTAAAGAAACTTTCAAAAAAAGAAAGGGAAAAGTTTTTTAAATTACCCAAACTTTGGTGTACTTTGTGCTATAAATGCATCCTTTCTGGCTCACTGAAATCTTCATTTTCTCTTGATTCAGTGCCCTAGAAAGGTTGCATTTACAACACAAAGTACACAAAAACAAAAGGTGAAGCCCGTCACTTACTTGAAGCCGGTGTTTGGGTTATTACTGGAAAGATTCATTAGAAAATCTATCATTTGGATAGTAAAACTTATAGATCTGAATGAAGATGTTTCTATAGAGCTTTCTACCTTCTATAGAGCTTTCTAATTGTTTTCTATAGAGCTTTCTACATTCTATAGATCTTTCTACGTTCTATAGAGCTTTCTACCTTCTATAGAACTGTCTAATTGCTTTCTAGAGAGCTTTCTTCATTCTCTAGAGCTTTCTAATTGCTTTCTATAGAGCTTTCTTCATTCTCTAGAGCTTTCTAATTGCTTTCTATAGAGCTTTCTACCTTCTATAGAGCTTTCTAATTGTTTTCTATAGAGCTTTCTACGTTCTATAGAGCTTTCTACCTTCTATAGAACTGTCTAATTGCTTTCTATAGAACTTCCTAATTGCTTTCTATAGAGCTTTCTACACTCTACAGAGCTTTCTACATTCTAGAGAACGTTCTAATTGCTTTCTATAATTGCTTTGCTTTCTATAGAGCTTTCTACCTTCTATAGAACGTTCTAATTGCTTTCTATAGAGCTTTCTACATTCTACAGAACGTTCTAATTGCTTTCCACAAAGCTTTCTTCATGCTATAGACCTTTCTTCATTCTATAGAACTTTCTAATTGATTTTTAAATCTTACTTGAAACCAGCTCGATTACGCAACGTCTGAGTGAGGTGTTTACAGGTGAAGCAAGCGCTCGAACTTCTCGGTTCGGTGCAGCTAAAAAGAATCATTTTTGAGGTACTATAGTTTTCTGAAAAGCAACAAAACTACCGTAATATTGCCTTTTTATAAAAGTCGACTACACTACAGTAATCTTAACTGTAGTAATACTTAACCAAAACTACTGTAATAACAGTTTCATTTCGATCAGTTTTGGTATTCTTGACTGACAAGGGAAAGACCGCCCGTCACCGGTTAAAAGGCTTTTCTGGCAGGGGAGACTGAATGGTCCTGTGGCCTAGTGGATAAGGGGCTTGTGTACGAGGCGAGGGGGCGACTGTAGGCTCGGGTTCGAGTCCCGTCTTGTGAATTTTTTGATTTTGGAAGGTCTAGATCAAGAAAGAGGTCAAGGTCAAGATCAAGAATCATTCAAGAAACCATCGAGTCTTGTTTACGATAGTTTTAGGTGTATTTTCGAAAACTTAAAGGAAGAATTGTATAACTTTAAAACCAAAAAACAAACCCAGTTGCGCATTCGTCATGACAATCACCAACTGATCGAAAATCCGAGAACGTCAATCCATCAGATAAATGATCAGGCTAAAAAAAAAGAAAGAAAATCGAATCGATTAAAAGAAATCGAATCATCAAAACTCATCAAATAAGCAGATTTTAGTGAATGAAAGGCTCAAAAGAGGAGAATTTTCAAAAGCCAAGTGTACTTTTTGTTTGAATCTTGCAAATGCACATCATCTGGTGCACTGATGTTCATCATTTTCTCACAGAAAATAAAGAATCCAGTGCATTAGAAGCGTTGCGTTTGTACAAAGTACAAAAAACACAAAGTTTACCTCATTTTTCGTTAAATTAAAGCTCTCAAAAGGTTTCGTTTCATTCAAAATATCTAATAATATATCAGCAAAGCTTAAAAATATCAAAATCATCAAAATCGACGATTTTAACACCGTTTCTTTTCAATTATTTAAGCAATTTCTTGATTTTATCCCTCTTTTTTCATTGATTTAACGACTTTACACTAGTTTCTTTCCTCTAGATCCCCTTTTCCCCAATCGAAAACACTCAGCTGGATTTCTTTTTGAGCTTTTCTTCACTTTGAAACGCTTTAAGAGTAAATATTCATCAAAAATCCATCAAAAAAATCGGTAAATAACTTTTCCTACAACCTTATCACCATTCTTACAACCTTCTTACCATTCTTCCAGCCTTATAAGTATTCTGATAGCCTTATAAGCATTCTGATAGCCTTACAACCATTCTTACAATCTTAAAACCATTCTTACAGCCTTGCAGCCATTCTTCCAGCCTTCTTACCCTTCTTACAGCCTCCTTACCCCTCTTACAGTCTTCCTACCATTCTTACAGCCTTACAACCATTCCTCCAGCCTTCTTACCCCTCTTACAGCCTTCTTACCCATCTTACAGTCTTCCTACCATTCTTACAGCCTTACAACCATTCCTCCAGCCTCCTTACCCTTCTTACAGCCTTACAACCATTCCTCCAGCCTTCTTACCCCTCTTACAGCCTCCTTACCCTTCTTACAGTCTTCCTACCATTCTTACAGCCTTACAACCATTCCTCCAGCCTTATTCCATTTTTCGATTCAATTAGCTTTTAGATTTTCATAGTACAACAACATCTAAAATCAAGATAAACAAATGAAAGCTCAAATGAATTTCTTAAATCATTATCTCAAACCCTTATCTCAAATCAATCTCTACCAAAGCGACGAATCTGATCTCACAATGGTCTCACAAAAGTTTGTCTGTAACAATAAATAAAACGCAGATTTCAAATGGAATGCATTTAAAAAACAAAATGGCGTTGACGGGGTTTTTTTGAATTTTTGAATTTTTTTTGCAATCCCTAGAGATTTTTCTTATAAGGTGGATGTTTTTTTTGCTCTCTACGATCACTTTTCCACTCTTTAAACAGGTCAAAGTCGTCAAAAACCCAAAAATCCACTAAAATCAGATATTCAGCGCTATTTGATCTAAATTGTGTATATAAAATTGAAATTAATTAGCATTTAAGCCTTTAGAATTAGGGGAATTAGGGGAATTAGATGAAATTTGAGAAAATTTAAGGAAATTTAAGGAAATTTGCAAAAATTTGCAAAAGCTCCTCTAAAGCTCCTCTAAAGCTCCTTTATAGTGCCTATTTAGTTCCTCTAAAGCTCCTTTAAAGCTCCTCTAAAGCTCCTTTAAAGCTCATTTTCCCGTCAACGCCACAGAGTTTTTTTTTCCACAAAAATCCCAAAAATTTTATGTAAAATTTTATTTTTCACACGTTTTTTTCAATTTTCTTTTGAAATTTGTTAAGAAAAAGGCACTAAAATTGGAATTGAAACATTTAAAATCGAGAAATATGCATAGAATATGCAGAGAAATTTGAAAAAAAGCAAATAAAAGCAATGAAAATCAATGAAAATCAATGAAAATCAATCAATCAATCACTTAAAATCGAATAAAATCCATCTCCTCTACAATAAACAACAATTTAAACATGCAATTGAAACAAATCTTTTGCGAATTCACTCAAATTTTCGCAAATTCTTGCTGAAATCGACGTTTTTTTCAAGCGCAATCTTGACATGAAAAGTTAGTAAAGCGAAACGCATTTTTTCAAGAGAACTCACTTTTTGGCTGACTCTGGGTAAAGAAAGCTTTCAATATTTACAGAAAATAACTCGAAAATTGATTCCAAATGTGATTTTGGATTCAATTTTGTTCTTTTAGAAGATAAAAGAGAAAAAAAAGCTGCTTCCGGGATCGAACTTTTCGAGGTTGAGAGGCCTCCCGAGCTCGAGTCCCCCGCTCTACCCACTGCGCCAAACCGATCACTGGTTTGCTCATCGAAAGTTCGATATTCAAGCCAAAGTACAAGCTAAAAGAGAAAAAAGCTGCTTCCAGGATCGAACCTTTCGAGATCCAGGGACCTCCCGAGCTCGAGCCCCCCGCTCTACCGACTGCGCCAAACCGAGCACTCTCATGGTTAGCGAAAATTCGATATTCTAGCCATAATACAAAGGAAACACGATTGATTATGCAAATTTGAAAACAAACAAACAAATATGCAATTTGTATTCAAATTTGTATGCAAATTCTATGCAAATTTGTATGCAAATTTTATGCAAATTTGTATGCAAATTTCTATGCAATTTTTATGCAAATTTCTTTACAAAACATTAATATGCAAATTTGAGACAAGCTGGGGAGACAAATGAGCAAGCGTAAACAGTTAAAAGACGGAAAATGTTTCGAAAATTCGACAAAAGACAAAAGATCACAGTTTTTACACAAAAATAGCCTAATTTTCGATGTTTTTTTCGCAAAAATATTTAACTTTTGAAATATTTTCTTGAAAAAATCGTTTTTTTTGTAAATTTAGTTAAGCGAAAACCCGGATTGAGAAGATTTTTGAGTCTTGAAATCGTTTTTTTTTGCGGCTTTTAGCTAGAAAGCTAAAAATACGATGTTTTTTAGGTAAAAGAATCGATTTTTAGCTTTATTTTGGATAAAAGAGTCGATTTTAGCTCTATTTTAGCTTTATTTTTGATAAAAGAGTCGACTTTGAGCTCTAGAAGTCTAGAGAAAACAATTCCAAACCAATTTCAAGACCCTCGACTAACAAATACTTATGCCTATCAGTACTTTGTGCTCATAAACGCATCCCTCTGGCGCAATGAAACAGTGCACTAGAAGATCTACGTTTTCGAGGAGCACAAAGCACATTAGACGCCGAACATTCGCGCAAACACGTGATGGAAATACGAGCGCAGTCGATCGTAGACCCCATCCCTGGCAGCGCCAAGATTTTGCTTTGACACATAACTATTGTAACTTGGCAGCGATGAAGAGGACGGTGACGAGGGACGGGGAAAACCCTATACATTGAATATTTGTTATGCTGGCTAGAGTTGGGGGGAATTGTTAAAGGAGGGAGGGAGGGTGAATAGGTCAAGATCGGGGTTACGGTGAGTTTGAGAACTTTTGGCTTAGGCTAGGCTTAGGCTAGGCTTAGGCTAGGCTTAGGCTAGGCTTAGGCTAGGCTTAGGCTAGGCTTAGGCTAGGCTTAGGCTAGGCTTAGGCTGGCTTAGGCTAGGCTTAGGCTAGGCTTAGGCTAGGCTTAGGCTAGGCTTAGGCTAGGCTTAGGCTAGGCTTAGGCTTGCTTGGCTTAGGCTAGGCTAAGGCTAGGCTTAGGCTAGGTTTAGGCTTGCTTAGCTTAGGCTTGGCTTAGGCTTGCTTGGCTTAGGCTAGGCTAAGGCTAGGCTTAGGCTAGGTTTAGGCTTGCTTAGGCTAGGCTTAGGCTTGCTTAGCTTAGGCTTGGCTTAGGCCTAAGCTTGGCTCATCCTTAGCTTAAGCTTGGCTTAAGCTTGGCTTAGGCTTTTCTTAGGCCTAAGCTTCGCTCATCCTTAGCTTAGGCTTGGCTTAGGGCCCTTCTTAACACCCTAAAACTTTTTTGATACCGTAAGGCTCAAGTGAAAAGTCCTGTAACTCTAAAAACTTCTAGCTATTCAACCAAGAACTCTTCTCGATTGAATACCGTAAACTTTAACTTAACAATCCAGACATTCTTAAGTCCTAAATGCAAATCTGATACCGTAACCTTGACTTTCTTGACGAATTTCCCCCACCGATAAATCTCGAATAGGAAAATGCACACAAATTCTCCAAAAAGCACAACAAACACAAGCAAAGATTAGTTCATAGACTGAATTTAGCTTATAGCTTATCGCTTAAAAGATGTTTGAAGAAAGCTAGTAATCAAGAGCCAAGCTGAAATCGAACAGAAAGGTTCTAGTCAAAAACAGTAGGATTCTAGCTAAAGCTCTAGAATTACGATAGCTTTTTCGAAAGAACATCGTTCAAAAAACGATTCAGCCAAGAGAAACTCAGACTATTAGTAGCAGAAAACTCACTCGGCTTCAAAAAAAAAACAAAAACATTTTTGTGGATTTCTGTGGCAAGAATTAAAAACCCGATGAGCAAAGGGAATTTTTTTTGGGAAATAAACGAAAGGGTTGAGTTAAAGAGTTTTCTAAAAGATCTTTAAGAGCTACCGCTAACTCAAGGTGTTTAAGCGACGGTTTCGGTAAAAGGAGGATCTTTTAGAAGACACTTTAGCCCGCATGTTCGTTAATGACAAGTTATTGACTCGTGCAAACTATAGTTGGATAAAAAGAAACGGAAAAAAAGCGGATGAAAAGGAGTGGCTTTGAATGAAGTAAGAGAATGAACGGCTGAATGGAGTACGGTAGTCTTATGCAAGGAATCTTATCCTCATCCAACCTACAGTAACCTGACTACGACCAGATCTACGACAAGTTTAGATCTAAACCTATAGGATCCAGAGATCCAGATCCAGAGATCCAGAGATCCAGAGATCCAGAGATGGATCCAGAGAATGGACTTGGACTAGACGACAGCACCTGGGCTGGGCTCCTGGCTTGGGCTAGACTACAGACTATAGCACCTTTACTACAGTAAGCCTTATCCAAGGATAAAACCTACCGTAGTTCTAGGCTAGACCAAGCCAAACCAAACTAATTTGGATCAAAGCCACGTCCAGCCAAGTCAAGAGAAGCCAGATCAGTTTTAAGATCAGGACAAAGGCCTGGCTCTGATCAAACCGACCAAGGTTCAGGTTCAGAGCTGTAAACCAGGACAAAGATCAGGTCCAAACCAGCAAGTCCAACCAAACCGAGGCCAGGATTACTACCAGGACCAGGGGAAGGACCAGGGTCTGAGTCTGAGCTTAAGCTTAAGCCTGAGCCTAAGCCTGAGCCTGAGCCTGAGCCTTAGCCTGATCCTGAGCCTGAGCTTAAGCCTAAACCTAAGCCTAAGCCAGCCTAAACCAGCCTAAGCCAGCCTAAGCCAGCCTAAGCCAGCCTAAGCCAGCCTAAGCCAGCCTAAGCCTAAGCCCAGGATCGAACCAGGCTGCAGAATTTTCCTCCAGAAATAGAAAACAGAAAAAAACTCAATTCGGCTAAAGCCAGAGCCCAAAACCAGATCGAACTTAGAGCCAAGTTTAGATCTAAATCTATCTCAGGATTAGACGGTTTATGCTAGACTACAGTAATCTACAGTATTCTTCTCCTACCAAACAGCCTACGGTAACTTTCGTGCCACTTTTCAAAGCCAAACTCCTTTTCATCTCAGCAAAGTCATCAGAAGAAGTAAAAAGCATGCGTAGTAAAAGGGATTTCTCGATAATCTCATCCAAATCACGGCAATGACGTCGATGCACGTCGACAGGCAATCGCCGCCGCCACAGCGATCACAATCAACACCAACACTTGGCATACCATCAGCACTACGGGTAACGAAATCTGCACAATGAAATGATAGTTTTTGGAGTTTAGAAAACATAGAGGTTTAGAAGTTCTGTGAGCTTTGAGCTTTTACTTTGAACTCTGTGGAAACGCAGTCTTTCTATCGTACAAGGATGTGCCAAAAGCTGTGCGTTTGGAAAAGCTAGCGTTTGGAAAAGCTAGCGTTTGGAAAAGCTAGCGTTTGGAAAAGCTAGCGTTTGGAAAAGCTAGCGTTTGGAAAAGCTAGCGTTTGGAAAAGCTAGCGTTTGGAAAAGCTAGCGTTTGGAAAAGCCCTAGCGTTTGGAAAAGCTTGCGTTTGGAAAAGCTGTTGGAAAAGCTAGCGTTTGGAAAAGCTAGCGTTTTGGAAAAGCTAGCGTTTGGAAAAGCTAGCGTTTGGAAAAGCTAGCGTTTGGAAAAGCTAGCGTTTGGAAAAGCTAGCGTTTGGAAAAGCTAGCGTTTGGAAAAGCTCTGCGCTTCCAAAAGCTCTGCGCTTCCAAAAGCTCTGCGCTTCCAAAAGCTCTGCGCTTCCAAAAGCTCTGCGCTTCCAAAAGCTCTGCGCTTCCAAAAGCTCTGCGCTTCCAAAAGCTCTGCGCTTCCAAAAGCTCTGCGCTTCCAAAAGCTCTGCGCTTCCAAAAGCTCTGCGCTTCCAAAAGCTCTGCGCTTCCAAAAGCTCTGCGCTTCCAAAAGCTCTGCGCTTCCAAAAGCTCTGCGCTTCCAAAAGCTCTGCGCTTCCAAAAGCTCTGCGCTTCCAAAAGCACAAAGCATTGTGTAAACGCAAAGCTTTTATCAACGTTGATTTGCCAGAAGCTGTGTGTTTACCAGAACAGAATTAGTGTACTTTGAGCTCTTTATAAACCAAAGCTTTAAACCAAAGCTTTCTGCTGTCTTTCTGCTTCTTCTACCGCTAGAAACAGTGCGTTTTCAAGAGCACAAAGTACAAGACATGCAAGAGAGACGAAAGATTCACTCAAACTAGACACTTTTCACCGATTTCAGCCCATTTTTGGAAAGTTTTTCAACATGCAAAAAGGATACAAAAGAAAAAGAAAAAAGAAAAATAAGAAAATACCTGAAAATTGACAATTTCTTGAGCTTTTTGAAGAACCAGAGTTAGAAAAAAGGCCAATAAAGACGAAGAAAATGATAAAAGAAAAAGAAAACCCCATTATCTTGGGCTAGCTTCTTTAAAAACGTCTATAACGTCGACGATTTCGTTTAAACCAAGGCGATGATCGCTGCGGAGTAATCCAAATCCATTGCTGCCTTGTCGCGTCAAACCACCATTGACCCATTGCAGGCAGATTTGCGAACGATTGCACTTGTTGCCCTTGTTGCCCTTGTTGCACTTGCTGCTGCTGGATTGGCCTTTGCTGTTGTGGGAAAATCCTTGGCCTTGACGCCACGAGACGACCCGTGTTTCGATTTGGCAAATGAAATTGTCGCATACGTGAGAAGGCCAACAGACGCCCACGCTAGATTTTGATTAGAAAAGTGCTTTTTGATCGAACTACCACCATTTATTCATGCACATGCCACAGCAAACGAGCGCGGAGAACAAAATGAACACTCTACATGCAAAGGGAAATGTTTAGGCAAAGAAGAAAGGTCTAGTACTGATGAGATTCGAGATTCGGAAGCTCCAGAGTCCACAAGTTCTATAGTACCCGGACCTAGGGTTCCAGGACCTACAGTAGCCCAGCTCCAGGGTCTCAAGGTCCCTAAGGTTCCAAGGATCCATAGTACCCAGTTCTAGCGTTCCCAGGACCTACAGTAACCCGGTTCTGGGGTCCCAAGGTCCCTAAGGTTCCAAGGATCCATAGTACCCAGTTCTAGCGTTCCCAGGACCTACAGTAACCCGGTTCTGGGGTCCCAAGGTCCCTAAGGTTCCAAGGATCCATAGTACCCAATCCTAAAATCCTACGGTTCCCCAGGATCTATAGTACCCCGGCCCTAGGTCCCCAGGACCTACAGTACCCGATCCCAGGGTCCTACGGTTCTCCAGGACCTACAGTGTCCATAAGACATCCAGAACCTACAGTACCTTTAAAGTGTCTAGCGTCTACTGTACCCTTAGTGCCCTACAATTGTTCAAAAATGACTCTAGGGTCAGTCCTCTGAGTTTCTAGAGCTATGACATCTCTAAGGTTTTCAGGATCAACAATATCACAACTTCCAAGAGATCCGGGACCCGAAAGGCTTCTTAAAACTACCGTAATCCAATTAGCTTTCGAAAGCTACCGTAATCCAGTTAGCTTTCAAAAGCTACCGTAATCCAGTTAGCTTTCAAAAGCTACCGTAATCCAGTTAGCTTTCGAAAGCTAGCGTAACCTGAATTACAATATTTAGATGATCTAGATATTCACTTTTCATTTTAACAGCTCGACATTTCCCTAAACATTTCCCAAATATTTTCCAGAAAACAGTTAAAGCGATTGAGTTAGAGAGGTTGCGTAAAAGAAAAAAACAAACAAAAATAAATGATGGGGACAATGCAAGCACAAGAAAAATCACTTAAAATGAAAATCACTTAAAATAAAAATGAAATTAGTTTACATAAAATAAACTTTAGTTTATGAAAAGAGAAAAAAACTCTGTGGCGCTTAGGAAAATTTTTAAAAAAACGGCAAACCAAAGAGAAAGTTTACTTGAAGGTTTTACTTGTAAATCCTCAAAATTTTCTATAGTTTTTAGCTTTAGCTTAGCTTTAACTGAATAGCTTAGCTTTGTCTTAGTTTTGTGCAAAAATTACGAAGCAACATTGAGATTTGAGTGCGATAAATGATCTAGATTACGACTAGAATCTAGATTACTAGAATTAGAACTAGTCTAGAGCGCATAATCGGATGAGAGATAAGCCTTTACCTGTGAAGTGAGCTGAGAAACGACTCGACTGATTGGTGGAGATGGAGATGGTGGATGCACTGGATCACCCGGTTGTGCTGGCTCCGCTGTACCGTATAGCAAAAGGGACCAGTCGTGGAAAGTACCTGAAAGAGCTATTTGATCAGTGATCAGATCAGTGCTCTAGATTTAGACTATTTTAGATCTAAGCCAAGGTTTAAACAGTTTAGATCGAGGTCTAAAACTTGAGCTTTTCTGAACTTGAGCTTTTCTCACCTCCAAGATTCGGATTCGTTGTCACCGACTCGACCATCAGTACCCAGGTACCTCTTGGATCTTCGCCCCATTGTTGCACTGAGAGGAAAGGCCATTTGTGGAAGCCATTAACATTGAAGTCTTGTGGACGCGGGGGAAGAAGGACAGAACGAGTACCAGCTGGAGAGAACAGGGTAAGCTTGAGATCGCCACGCTTTCCGTAGCGCACAGTGGCATGCACCTGAATCGAGTGGCTTTTAGAATTGTAGGTATGGATATTATAGAGCTACAGTGTACAGTGATGATCCAGCTGGACTCTAGAAACTCCAGCTGATGATCCAGCTGAACTTCTAGAGACCAGCTGGATCATCAGAATCCCGTTCCCGGTCCAGGACAGGCTAAGTAACCTGTAGCCTAGATCTTACAGTATCCTTGATTTAGTTTCTACAGTACCTAGTATTACAGTAAGAATACTGTAAGACAGTACAGCCTTGCAGTATCTTTAACTGGATATTTAGGGCAAGCTAAGCAAGGGATACTGTAGCCTAGGATCTTACAGTATCGTTTGCCTAGGGTTCTACAGTATTCTTTGCCTAGGGCTCTACAGTATCCTTAACCTAAGGCTCTACAGTATCGTTTGCCTAGGGTTCTACAGTATCCTTTGCCTAGGGTTCTACAGTATCCTTTGCCTAGGGTTCTACAGTATCCTTTGCCTAGGGTTCTACAGTATTCTTTGCCTAGGGCTCTACAGTATCCTTGCCTAGATTCCTAAAGTATTCTTTGCCTAGGGTTCTACAGTATCCTTGCCTAGATTCCTAAAGTATTCTTTGTCTAGGGTTCTACAGTATCCTTGGACTGGGATCTTACCGTCCAGGAGTGAAGCCAGAACAGGCTAAACAAGGGATACTGTAGCCTAGGGTCTTACAGTATCCCTAGCCTAGGTTCCTACAGTATCCTCAGCCTAGGATCTTACAGTATCCCTAGCCTAAGGTTCTACAGTATCCTTAGCCTAGAGTCTTCCCGTATTCTTGGACCAGTATCTTACAGTCCAGGAGCGAAGCCAAAACAGGTTAAGCAAGGCATAATGTAGGATATTACAGCATCCTTGGTCTAGAGTTTTACAGAATCCTTTGCCTAGGGTCCTACAGTATCCTTGGACTAGGGTCTTACAGTCCAGGAGTGAAACCAGGACAGGCTAAGCAAGGGATACTGTATCCCTAGATCTTACAGCATCTTTGACCCAGATTCTACAGTATCTGCAAAACCGTACAGAACATTACAGTCCTACAGTATCCTTTGCCTAGATTCTAGATTACTACAGTGCCTAGATTCTACAGTACCTTAACTGAATATTTTTTAGAATCACCTGCACATGCTCCAAATAAAGCACCGGGGTGCCCGACTCGCATCCATTCACGTCCAACGTGAAGTTCATTTGGAAACGACCGGTGATTGGACGGGGGCTAAACAATTTCCATTTAAACTATTCGATACTAAGATTTCTATAGATTCTAAGATCCCTATAAGCTAAAAGCTAAAAGCTCACTTTGGTGCCGCCAATTTGTACTCATACGTACAAATGTGTTGCTCAGGTGTTTGGCGCCACGTTTTCGCCACTTTCACCAGCGCTCCACCATCCATTAAACCGTAGCCGAATCTGGAAATGGCAGTAGATAGGAAAGGATTAGATTAGAGATAGATTAGAGCTAGATTAGAGACTCTAGATAGTGTCTCTGAGCACTTACTCTTACTCTTGTAGCTCTTACTTGTTACTAATATGTCGCCCAACACCATTGATCGACCATCCGGGATTGTTGAGAAGTGGCTTCGCGTTCGCCGTTCGTAAAACGATATGCTGCATGTCACGCCAAGTGAGTTGAGGACTGAAAGAGATTGATGGAGAAGACAAGGACAAGGATAAGGATCATCTCATCAACTCTGGAGTCAGTAACTTGACTCAGACTTGAGCATAGCTCGGGTAAGCTCTGGCTAAGCTCTAGCTAAGCTCTGGGTAAGCTCTAGCTGTAGGACAAGGATCATCTCGTCAACTCTGGAGTCAGTAACTTGACTCAGGCTTGAGCATAGCTCGGCTAAGCTCTAGCTAAGCTCTGGCTAAGCTCTGGCTCTAGCTGTTGCTCATTGAGCTGACGATCACATTGAAGTTGGTCATTAGCTTAACTTCTAGCCTAGCTTTCTATCAGATCGAGAGTCAGACTTGATCCTGAATCAACTCCGGAGTGTCTAGCTGTTGCAAGTACAGCTAGACAGTCTAGCTGTACTTGCAACAGCTAAATCCAGATCTAACCCTGGCTCTAGTCTGGCTCTAGTCTGGCTCTAGTCTGACTTTGGTTTACATGTCTGGCTTACAAGTTCCGCTTGGAATAGCAAGACTGAACTTATCTAAAACCTACTTTGCTTCGAGTGCCAAAGCGATGATCCCAGCTGCAAGTGGAGCCGATGCCGAAGTACCTGTATGCATTTTTGTACAACCTGACGGAACATCGACGGTCACCTGAAATTAATTGAATTGATAAAGTGAAAGATAAACTCAAGACAATGGATAAGGTCATGGATAAGTTATTGGACGATTGGATAGCTGAGAAAGTCTTTACAAACGGACAAACAGATGGACAAACAGCTGTTTATAGATGTTGTACATCACTTACAATAGCCGGTTGATTGATGTTCGCTGAGGAGTATGTGGTGGCAATGGATGATGGACATTCCTCCAAATACCAGGGTCGGTGATTGTCGAAAGTGGCTGATGAGATTGAGAGAGTGTACACCGAGGTCGTGTACCCGTCAGCCGAACAGGAGTCTTGTCTAGAAGAGTTTCGTATAGGCTAAGCAAAGACCTAGGTCTGACCCTGGACCTGAACCTGGCCCTGAACCTGGTCCTGAACCTGGCCCTGAACCTGGCCCTGAACCTGGCCTTGACCCTGGCCCTGAATCTAGTTCTGACTCTGAATCTGGCTCTGAGCCTGGCTCTGACCCTGGCCCTGGCTCTAAATCTGGCCCTGCCTCGGGCCATGACCCTGAATCTGGCTCTGACTCTAGCCCTGACGCTGAATCTGGCCCTGACCTTAGCCCTGACCATTATCTTGATCTGGTTTTGTTTTGAAAAATACTTTTGCAACCCTGACGATAAGTTTTATGCAAACCCACCTCGATCCACCATTTCCACTCGCCCAGACGAAGATATTCCCCTTTCCGCCTCTTCCATTCTTGATTCCTCTATAGAAAGCCTCACGAGCCAATGGCCCTGGTCCATCAAATGTTTTCCCGTCATCCTCCGGACCCCAACTCGCCGAGTAAATATCAATGTGGTGCTGGTTTAATGCCAACGAAGCTGCTTCCACCGAGTCGGAGACTGAAATCGGGATTAGTTGTTGACTAGCACGGTTGGGTAACTGAACCCTACTTCCTGTCCGATTAGGAAAAGTTTTCTGTCTTACTTCCTGGCGCACTTTCTGCTCCGCTTTCCCACTTTCTTCCACGCTATCTACCCCACTATCTGCTCCATTTCCAGCCCCACTTCCTGCCCCGCTTTCTTCCACACTTTCTTCCACACTTTCTTCCCCACTATCTGCCCCACCATCTGCCCCACTTTCTGCCCCACTTCCTCCCCCACTTTCTTCCCCGCTTTCTTCCCCATGATCTACCCCACTTCCTGCCCCACTTCCTCCCCCACTTCCTCCCCCACTTGCTTCCCCACTTTCTTCCCCGCTTTCTTCCCCATTATCTACCCCACTTCCTCCCCCACTTTTTCCTCAACTTCCTCCCCCACTTCCCCACTTACTGTAAATAAAGATACATATCTTCCGGGTCTATGCAACTGCAGTTGAGGTCGGTCATTTCACAGGGACTCTAATACGTTGGAGGAGTTGAGTTGGGTTGTCGGGGTGTTAGAGATGGCGGGATATCAAAAGGGATCCACTCTCTTTAACTTATCTGCCCCCTTTCCACCCCAATACAAACATCTTGATAAGCCAAATTTCCAGCGCGCCCTAGTGAACCAGCATGGTGTACTTTGTGCTCGGAATCTGTAAATGCACTCCTTCTGGCGCACTCAAATCTTCTTTGCTATAGGGAAATGAAGAGTGCGCAAAGAAAGGGTGCGTTTACAGAGCACAAAGTACTCGCCAAATGGCTGGCTTTTAAGGAAAGGTCGATTACGGTAAATCTGGTAATATTTTAGCAAGATACAAATGGATACAGTAACCCAAAAAAAAATGGGCACTCACCAGCGCCATCCAACATTCTGACACCGCCGATTTTCGCCTTGAACGCCACCCCGACACCGCATTGATTATTCCCAGCAATTGCCGCCACTTCTCCAGCACATCGAGTACCATGTCTAAAAGATTTATATGCTAATTTTCTTCTATCATTTTTTAAAAGACCCAAAAAACTAGAAAAAGCTATTTGTAAAGCTATTTATAAAGCTATTTATAAAACTAAATTTCTACCGTAATTATTTTAATCAAAGAATCCCCTCCGTTCAGTCGCGTAGTCGAAAAATTCTTTTTTTTTCTAAGCGCTGCTGTTTTCTTTTGGTGTCAAAATATAGCTGAGATTTAGGGCTATCGTTTGATACCAAAACGAACACTGTAGTAAAAAACAGCGCTAAGAACGAGACGCTTAAAGTTAGACTACGTGACGCTCCGGGTAGGGGTACTTCTATTAGAAAAATTACGATAAATATTACGACAATTTGGGGTTTTTTTTGGTGGAAATTAGGCTTTCACTTGCATGCACTGTGATTAAAGTTTTTGAAATTGAACTTATCAAATAGTTTGGTCATTTGGTGACTTTGAAAACTCACCCATTGTACCAGATGTTATGATAACTGTACAATAGTTGTTGTTAGCTTATTGTTAGCTTATTGTTAGCTTATTGTTTACTTATTGTTAGCTTATTGTTAGCTTACTGGTAGCTTACTGTACAATAGTTGTTGTTAGCTTACTGTTAGCTTATTGTTAGCTTATTGTTAGCTTATTGTTAGCTTATTGTTAGCTTACTGTACAATAGTTATTGTTAGCTTACTGTTAGCTTACTGTTGGCTTACTGAAGAGTTAATATTTGATAGTAGCTTACTATCAAAGCTTACTATCAAAGCTTACTATTAAAGCTTTCTATTAAAGCTTACTATTAAAGCTTTCTACTAAAGCTTACTATCAAAGCTTTCTATCAAATATTAACATTTACAGCTTTAAATGAGCAATGAAATCAAATTTAACCAGGTCAAATTGAACCAAATCAAATTCTACTTGTTATCTCCATTGTTTTGCGGCGTTGGATCATCGTCATGATCATTGATATCGGTAGAAGCTAGTGGATCATAGTTGGCCGCCAAATCTGGGTGATCTCGTTGAATGCCTGGAATTGAGGGGCTGATCATAGTATTTTTATGACTACAATCTAGAGAAGTTAACTAGGGAAAGGCCACAAAATTCCTGTGTGCTTTCGTCTCCGGATCACATACATCTTACTAAATCAGCTTTAATAAGGTCAAAGACTTTTTTTTAGCTAAACTTCAAGTTTTCTAAAAGTTACGCTTAAGAAAAATAAGCATTAAAGGGTGCTTTTCAAGGAAAGGTGGCTTTTGGGCACCGGTGGCCTAGTGGATAGTGGGATGGGCTCTCGGTCGATCGGGGAACATCGGGGGTTCGATCCTGCTCTTGGTTTTTGGTTTTTTTAGTACTCCAAAAGCTACAGTACTTCAAAAGCTACAGTACTTGAAAGCTACACTAGCACCGGTGGCCTAGTGGATAGTGGGATGGGCTCTCGGTCGATCGGGGATTTTGATTAAGAAAGTTAAGAAGATCAAGAGCTTAAGCTTGATAGCTAAAGCTAAAGCTTAAGAGCTTAAGCTTGATAGCTTAAGAGCTAAACTTAAGAACGTTAAAAGTGTGCTTAAGTGCATGAATTAAACAAACCGTCATCGAGAATCGAGACGGAAACATTTCTTCCGGCATATCCCATCAACCACGCCTCCCGCACATTCATATCGAATCCACCAACGGCTCCACCAATCTGCAAATGATAAACTAATGAATTCTTAAGTCTCAAGATTACGATAACATTAATCAATAATAAAACAACATAATAGCTAACTAGGCTCTGCAGGCTATCCAAAAGAAATCCAGAAAGTAAGCTGTCTAGTAAGCTTATCTAGTAAGCTCTCTTCCTTCTTTTTCTTACCAAAAAAATAAACCAATTGTTTTATTAGAAAAGCTAATTCTTTTTTCTCATTAAAACGGTTTAAAATGATGTTTAAACGAACGATTTTTAAACTTTATTTGAGAACATGAAGTCGGGTAGGGTGTCGATGTTTAGATAAAGGTTTTGACACACTTTAGCTAAGAAAACTTATCTTGGTGTCTATAGATAGAAGATAGAGTACAAAAAGGGCTATCATTTGATATCAAAGCGTACACTGTAGCTTAAACTAGTGCAAAGAACGAGAGGTTCAAAGTTTGACTCGTATTTGAGAACATGAAGTCTGGTAGGGTGTCGATGTTTAGATAAAGGTTTTGACACACTTTAGCTAAGAAAACTTATTTTGATGTCTATAGATAAAAGATAGAGTACAAAAAGGGCTATCATTTGATATCAAAGCGTACACTGTAGCTTAAACTAGTGCAAAGAACGAGAGGTTCAAAGTTTGACTCTGCTCGTGTTATTATTTTTTGGTCTAATAATGCTTAGAATCGCAGCTTCTATACATTTCTTAGATCTAAGCCAGAGCTAAAGCTAGATAAGCTTTAGCCGCTAGATAAGCTTTGTTAGGATGAGATTTTGAGGGTACAGTCGCGTAGTCGTTAACTAGCGAATTCGTCGATTCGCCGATTCGAAACAATTTTTCAGACACAATTTTACAGTAGCTAAAAGCTTTTTTAAAAGCTAAGAGTTCTTTTAAAACGTTTTCTAAAACATTCTCTAAAACATTTCCTTTTCTTCTGTCTATATTTTAACTCACCAAATACCATTGATCTCTGTATAATGGATCGGAAAATGGTAGTCTCGGGATCTCCAACGGTGCTTGTCTCTTCAACACTTGATGTGCCGTTTGTCTCACCGATCGACTCAATAAAGCCGATTGCTAAAAGTCAGTTTTTTGCATTTTCTTCTTCAAAATACAATAATCTTTATTATCTAACGATTTAACGATAACGATTAATCTAACGATAACGATCTAACGACTACAATTCGTCATTATTCACCTCTCGTACTTCATCGTTGTAGACATAGTCGCGCTTTGTTCGCCGTTTCGGTCGTTGCTCTTCAACCTGGAAAATTATAAGGTTTTTGAATGGTCTGGTATTGGATTTGATAATGGATTTGATAATGGATTTGATCAAAACCGTATTGGAACCATATTGGAACCGTATTGGAACTTGGTTTTGATCTTGGTTTTGATCTTGGATTTGATCTTGGACTTGATATTGGACTTGATCTTGGATTTGATCTTGGTATTGATCTTGGATTCGATATTGGATTCGATATTGAATTTGATCTTGCATTTGTTCTTGGTTTTGTTCTTGGTTTTGATATTTAATTTAATCTTTAACTCAATTTATTCTTTATTCAACTAACAAACCCATTCAACAGCTGGATGCTCATTCAATTGCTCTGTAATCGCTCTTTTCCGCCTTCTTGACAACTCCGAATCGTCATGATACAAGAAATAGTGATTGTCCATAAAAGCGTCACCCTGTAAATGTCAATGTATTAAGTTGATGTACAAGGAAGAGTCAGATCCAGAGCATACAGATTTACCACTGCACTATTCGGTCTGTTTGGAGGGAAGGTTAAGAGAATCGTTATAAACGGAGGTTCCCAGTAATTAGTTCACCCAGTGACCAGTAAGTTCACCCAGTAAGTTTGGCCAGTAAGTTCACCCAGTGACCAGTCCAAATTTGCAACTCGCTTTTCTCGAAAACCATTGGGTTTAAACGAAAACTAAGCACAGAATCGGATTCTCCATACCCGAAATACCTTTTCCACCATTCATTCGATCCAATCCTTGAGTTGGAACAAAAAATTACGGCGTCGGGAGTCGAACCCCCGACCTTCAGCTTATCAGACAACTGTGCTAACCATTACACCACAACGCAGTTGAACACCCTCCTTTCAGAAAGAGTTAACTCTTCACCTTAGCTTTAAACCATTCCCTTTCAGAAGCCCCCCAAATTTCAGATATCCATTTGTCATTCGATCTCTATATCTATAAAAGTCCCACGCGCAATCTTTCCGTCATGGTCGAGGGGTTAAGAGGTGGGACTGCTGAGCGGTCAAGGGTTCGAATCCCGTCAGTGCAAACGTTCGCCTTTCTTTCTGAAAACTTCTACCCAGGGGTAATCGAGTATGGAGAGCCCGAATCTTTTATTCGTTTTTCAAAATTTACACGATACAACCGCTTGTAGGTCCGAAATAGCTTTTCGCTGTTTTGTTTAAATTTAAACATAGCGGACAGCGATTATTATTATTATTATTATTTTCTTGACCTTGACAACCATCCCGTGTCTCTTCGCAATCTGATGCGCTAATTCATCGTCTCTTCTTTTCAATCGAATCACTGTGTGAGTAGAGTCGGGACATTTTGGATCGTGTGGATCTTGGCAATCCTGAAAAATCGATGAATTCTAAACATTTTTCCAATTCCAACACTCTAATTCTAAAATTTCCTCATAAACGCACATCCTCTTCGTCATTTAATAAACTTTTCAGAATCCAAGCCAGCCTTTTTCCTCTTAAAAACCCACAGCCTCTAATACATTAAATTTCTTTCTCATTTTACGAATTTTAAGAATTTAGAAGAAGAAGAAGAAGAAGAAGAAGAAGAAGAAGGAGAAGAAGGAGAAGGAGAAGAAGGAGAAGAAGGAGAAGAAGGAGAAGAAGGAGAAGAAGGAGAAGAAGGAGAAGAAGAAGAAGAAGAAGAAGAAGAAAGAAGAAGGAGAAGAAGGAGGAGAAGAAGGAGAAGAAGAAGGAGAAGAAGGAGAAGAAGAAGAAGGAGAAGAAGAAGGAGAAGAAGGAGAAGAAGGAGAAGAAGGAGAAGAAGGAGAAGAAGGAGAAGAAGAATAAGAATAAGAATAAGAATTAAGTAAATTTGAAATCCAATATGCTAGAAGCTTTCTATAAACGCAAAGTACACTTTTCTTTGCGCTCAATGAAAGCTGAAAGGCAAACGCTTGTTCCCTAAGTCATTTAACAATTGCTTACCCTGCTTTAACATATTTTACGTTTAAAATTATACATTAAGAATAATATTATGGTTTACTTGTGTCTATAGCTTTATATTATAGCTTTAAAAGCTTTAAAAGCTTTATATTCTAGCTTTAGAAGCTTTATATAATAGCTTCAAAAGCTTCAAAAGCTTACAAAACTCACATGATCAAAATCGTTAGCAAAAATCGATATCCATAAAGCCAATGGCGCTATCCAAAGGCGCATATCACAGTCGAAAGGAGGAAAGTAGAGCTTTTCTGGAAATTTATATTTAGAATCTCTTTATTACGGTAAAGGGGTATTCCCGGGCATCCAATCAAAAAGTGACCCACATAAAAAATGTTCATAATACATATATTTTATAATAAATTTTTGAAATTAGCTCATTTGGTTCAGTAGAAATTTTTTTTTTGAACCTTCAAAGTTTAGGTTCAAAAATGACCTAAAATGGCTATAAAAAATTTTCTACTCAGCCAAAAAACTTGTCTAATAGCTCATTTTGTAGCCAATTTGATGTAGTTTCTTAAAGTAAAGCCATCTAAAACAATTTTTTGTTGAAAGTAGGAGAAAGAGGGCGAGGAACAAATTCAGGGCAATTCTCAAATGTGAAAACAGCGACCGAGTTCAACTGAAGTCGTTCCTCGCCCTCTTTCTCCTAGCTTTGAAAAACAAATGTTCAATGTAGCTTTACTTTAAGAAACTACATCAAATTGGCTACAAAATGAGCCATTAGGCAAGTTTTTGGCTGAGTAGAAAATTTTTTATAGCCATTTTAGGGCATTTTTGAACCTAAACTTTGAAGGTTCAAAAAAAAATTTCTACTGAACCAAATGAGCTAATTTCAAAAATTTATTATAAAATATATGTATTATGAACATTTTTTATGTGGGTCACTTTTTGATTGGATGCCCGGGAATACCCTCATTCGTTAGCGGCTGAATTTCGTAAGCGGCTACGACATATATTTATCTATCTATCTTTATCTATCTTTTCCTTTATCTTTATATCTTTATCTTTATCTTTATATCGTTAAAACTAAAGATCTTTTCAAAACAAAAAGCTTACAAAACGTTTAAACTCTTCTTTCGTCGTTTTCCCTCACAAAAGCATCACCATTAAGCGAAAAAACAAAAAAAAAACCCGTCGATTTGTTGTTTTCCTGTAAAAATTTGCATTCAATTTGCATATTACATTGAAAAGATTAAAAAGAAATGAAATTGAAAAAAGATAAATGTAAATTCAATTAAGATGAAGATATTTTCGAGTGTTAAAAAGGTTTTTGGGGGGGTTTTTTTTGCATAGAGATTACACTAGCAAACAAATGACACCAAATAGATGATTGGGAAGGGAATTTACATGTGATCAACATCACATTTTTCATTTCTTTACACTAATTCCTTGAAAATTTCGATTTAGATTTAAGAAAAATCGCAAATTTCATCTTTTTAAGTATTTAAGTTAGTTAAGAATTAGAATTAAGTTACTTTTTAAGTAAAGTTGTTTAAGTAAAGTTGTTTAAATTGATTGAGCAAGTCAAAAAAAGCAATTCAAATAATATTGATAAGAAAAAGGTTTGTAAAATAAGGTTTGTAAAGATTTTGTTTGTAAAGTTTGTAAATTTCAATGTATTTTATGCTTTAAATCTGTAAAAACACCATTTCTAGTGCAATGAAAACAGTTTTTGTAAGAAAATTGAGAGTTTTCATGCATTCTTTGTATGAATTAAGAGTGAAAGATGGAAATTTCCGTTTAAAAATGGAAATTAGTTAAATAGTCCGTGATGTCACACGTTCTGTGGTAGCACAACAGATTCTGTGATGTCACAGCACGTTCTATGATCTCACAGCAGTTTCTATGATCTCACAGCAGCTTCTATGATCTCACAGCAGTTTCTATGATCTCACAGCACCTTCTATGATCTCACAGCACCTTCTGTGATGTCACACCACCTTCTATGATGTCACACCACCTTCTGTGATGTCACAGCATCTTCTATGATGTCACAGCATCTTCTGTGATGTCACAGCATCTTCTATGATCTCACAACACCTTCTGTGCTATCACACGTTCTGTGCCATCACAGGTTCTGTGTCTGTGCCATCACAGGTTCTGTGTCTGTGCCATCACAGGTTCTGTGTCTGTGTCATCACACGTTCTGTCCTGCCACAGCTATCACACTTTCCGTGATATCACACCTTCTCCGCTATCACATCTCTTTCAGCGCACTAGAAACGTTGCGTTTACAAATTTTAAGCATAAAAACAAGCAACAAACAAGCTGATAAGGTTAAACTTCCGATAAACTTTTTATAAAAGTTTTTCTTTTTGTTGAGAAAACTTTCTGACGCATGAGATGACAAAGAAAAAAAAAAGAAAATAGAAATTTTTGATGGAGAAAAGGTTTTAAGAACATTTTTGAATTCAATAAAGTAAAAAATAACTATTAAAAGTTTAAAAAAAAACATTAAAAATAGGAAATCTTCTTGAAAAATAAAAGGTTTTGAATTATTTTTTGGAAAAGAGATCATTGAGATTAAATTGAGAGATTTAGAGATAAGAAAGGGTTGTTTTTTTAAAACAAAAATCCCTTTATTTTGTCTCCTTTCGTATATAAGGCGGCACTTAATATAAGCTGGCACCCGTATACAATATAAGGCCGTATATAAGCCAGCCCGCATATATAAACCGGCACTCGTATATAAGCCGGTCCGCATATATAAGCCAGCCCGCGTATATAAGCCGGCCCGCGTATATAAGCCGGCCCGCATATATAAGCCGGCCCGCATATGTAAGCCAGCCCGCGTATATAAGGCGGTTCGCATATATAAGCCGGCACTCGTATATAAGCCGGCACTCCTATTTAAGCCGGCTCGCGTATATAAGCCGGCGTAAACGAATTACTTGTGCGGAACACACTTGTAATAAATGCTGCTTTCAAGATCAAAAATTGAAGATCTTTTGCTGAAATCGTGGAAGCAAAGAAGTGACTCTTGCGCGGCGAAAAACATGCGGAACACACCCAGAAGAAGAAACACTTCATAGAGACACCTCATTGTTGAAGTGGCGAGTGTTGGACCATGTTCATCATCAAATATTGCCCCTCTTTCCCCCCTTTTCCCACGATTTTTCGAAAAGACCGGGATGAACAAGGAATTCACGAGACAATTATTGTTTGACCAGCGCGAAAAGGGAAAGTTTTCTTGGTTTTGAACTGCTGAAATATTCAATTTCTATACACAATTTCGGGATTATAGAATGGGTATTGATCTTTCAAAAATTCAGCTCTGGGAAATTGAGAATGGGTTTAGCTGTGGAAATGAGCTGATTTCTAGCTAGATCTAAAGATCTAAAGCTCTAAATTTTCGATCTAAAGCTATTACCCAGTGCCATAAGATGGAAAACTAGAGTAGAGCTAGAGTAGCTTTTGCTTAAGCACTAGTTGCTTGTTGCTTGGCCAAGAGCAGGCTCAGGTTCGGCTATAGTCTAGCTTTAAGCAAAAAAAGAAGCCAAAGCTTTTTCAAAGCCCCACAAAAACATCGAAAGCTTGAAGAAATCACTGTTGAAAGCGTGGGAAGAGCTCGATCTAGTTTATTTGGTCCCAATAGCAAAATAGCAAATAAAGCAAATAAATAAGGTAAAAGATGGGCAACTTATGTAAAAGTTAGTGCGCCAGACGAGATGCGTTTGGTAGAAATTAGAAAGTAGAAATTCTTCTTTTCTACTAGTAGAAAGTAGAAATTCATAAAGAGAATTTAAAAGCTAAGATTTAAGAAAAGCTAAGCTAAAAATCACGTGAAAGTTCATTAAAACATCTGTGAGTTCAAGGAAAAGATGGATTTGGAAAAAAAGAAGAGATTTTCTCTGTTTAAGAGATTTCCTCTGTTTAATCTATTCCTTTTCCCCATGTGTGCCGATCGATTTCTTTCCAAAAATTGGGAAAACATTTCGAAAATTCTTCTTTTTCTGTTTTGAAAACGATTTCTATTTGAACTATACCCTAGAGAAAGCAAATAATGACAAATCAAGCCTGGAAGAAGCAAAAAGAAAAAAGATTCATAGATTTTTGCTTAAGATTAAGATTTTAGCTTAAGCTTAAGATTTTAGCTTACATTTCATGATCTTAAATAACCTTTTAGTGGGCTAGATGATTTGCGTTTCCGTCAAACACTTCGACGACTTTGTGCTTTGTGTAAACGCAAGATTCGGAATCGGCATGAAATTCTGCGTCGAATGGTATATGGCTCGTCCTTTGCCCACCACATCATTGACATCCATTTGTCAGTCTCGCACCGGTCCTTCCTCTTTACGAACGGTTCCAATACGGTTCCAATACGTTTCCAATACGGTCCCAACCCATCGTTGACATCCATTTGTCAGTCTCGCACCGGTCCTTCCTCTTTACGAACGGTTCCAATACGGTTCCAATACGGTTCCAATACGGCCCCAACACATCGTTGACATCCATTTGTCAGTCTCGCACCGGTCCTTCCTCTTTACGAACGGTTCCAATACAGTTCCAATACAGTTCCAATACAGTTCCAATACAGTTCCAATACAGTTCCAATACAGTTCCAATACAGTTCCAATACATCGTTGACATCCATTTCTCAATCTCGCACCGGTCCTTCTTCTTCACTTCACTCGAGAAAATGAAGCACCCCATGCTGCAGCATGTGCCAGATCGCGAGCGATTATGAGCGCGCACAAAGAACATCTACAAGGAATTGCAGGGATTTCCCTATAGATGACAGAAAAAAGATATTCAGCTGTAAACTTGTACCCAGGGGTTTTCGAGGTCGGCGAATCGATTGGAGCCATTCATTTTACCAAGTCTACTAGTTAGAACTCGAATTTGATCCCACATTCTAAGCATTGAAAATTCTAAGCACTTTGAAACTTTGAAAACACTTTAAAAGCTCAAATTCACAGCTGAATACTGATCAAATTCGAGTTCTAACTAGTAGACTCGGTAAAATGAATGACTCCAATCGATTCGCCGACCTCGAAAACCCCTGGATACAAATTTACAGCTGAATATATTACGGGAACGCAAGCAAAAAACTGAATTTCCTATTTTGTTTCCATTTTAAACCCATTAAATACATTTTTCCGCACAATACATTGCAAACTTTTAGCCAAAACGGAAAAACATGAGAACAATTGAAAAACAAACATCGTTGTCACAAAAAAATATCGTTTTTTTTTCCAATTCAACCATTGTCAAAATATTTGCTTGATGTTAAAGAAAAGATTTTGAAATATTGATGTGGGGAATAGCCAATAAAAAGTTACCTAACTCTGATTTGAAAATGAAAAAGAAACGACGACGCAGCGCTCCCATCGACTACCTCTAAATGGCGGTGACGTCAATCGGAATGCGACGTTGCGCGAAAATTACCTTGATGTGACGAATAGTCACGAAAAAGTTACCTAACTCTGACAGCCTAAAAATTGGAAAAGTATCGCGGAAATCCGTGCACCTTCATTCTATTTCGCGCGACAAATCATTTATTGTTTTGTGGCTTATTAGCTGAATATCTTATGTTAAAGCCTATATAACGCAACTGTTGTTCATTTGATGTGATTTACTTTTTTCTTTTTTTTTCATCGTGTAAAAGTTGTGTCCTAATTAGGACGAAATTCTTTCTGTTTTTATCGTCGCTTTTAATTCAATTGTCGATTTTGTGTCAAAAATTGCTCAAGTGAGAGCCAAACAGAAATTTGAGCTCAAAGTTAGGCTGCTTATCAAATGGCTGATAACCATTTGAGCTTGCAGAATCTGCGGCAAGCTAGCTAGCTGCCTCGTCTGCTCTGAGTATCTGATTTTCAAAATTGTTTCTGTTTTTATCGTCGCTTTTAATTTGTGTTGTCAAAAATTGCGCAAGTGAGAGGCCCAAAAATTCCGAGTCAGTCGGCTATTGAATAAAGTGTTTTTGTTCCAATATGGTTCCAATATGGTTGCAATATGGTTCTAATATGATTCTAATATGATTCTAATATGGTTCCAAAATGGTTCTAATATGGTTCCAATATGGTGCCAATATGGTTCTAATATGGTTCTAACATGATTCTAATATGATTCTAATATGGTTCTAATATGGTTCTAATCTGGTTCCAATATGGTTCTAATATGGTTCTAATATGATTCCAATATGGTTCTAATATGGTTCCAATATGATTCCAATATGATTCTAATATGGTTCCAATATGGATCAGATATCTTGAAACAAGAAATAACGTGTCTTGAGTCAAGAGTACCAAGCAAAAGAATATCTCTTTACAATTGATTTGATTAGAAAAAAAGATTTACAAATTAAAAACCGGAAGTAATTAAGTGAGATAAAAGTTTACTGACTCTCAAAGTCAGAGAAAAAACACTTTCTTTTCAATCCCTTTCTTTCAGTTTTAATATTGACAAAATCTCTCGTGATGGTCATCATCGAAAGCTCTTTTTTTAAAGAGATTCTTTCTCTCTTTCTCTTTTCTTATCAATATCTCTCAAAAGATGGTCACTTTTTTTTTGAGGGGAAATGAAGAAATTGAGAACGGATTCTTATTTGGGGAAATAAATGGTGATTCAAGTGAAAAGTTTCGTGTTTTTTTTGGTGAAATTTGGTGAAATTTGGGGAAATCTACGGGGATTTACCGAGAAAGTAATTGTAGAGTAATTACAAAGAAAGTAATTAAGTAACAGAGAAATAAATAACCGGTACTCGTATATAAGCCGGCCCGAGTATATAAGGCGGCGTATAGAAGCCGACACTCATATATAAGGCACTCGTATATAAGCCGGCACTCGTATATAAGCCGGCACTCGTATATAAGCCGGCACTCGTATATAAGCCGGCGCTCGTATATAAACCGGCGCTCGTATACAAGCCGGCCCGCGTATATAAGGCCGCTCGCCTATATAAGGCGCAGATCAATAGCTTTGAAAAACAGACCAATATAAATACAAGATTAAATTATTCAGGTTTTTGGAGAAAAAACCCCAATAGCCTCACCTGTTGCACAACAAAAACTAATATTCAGCGAGGTGGCGATTGTGGGAAAATTTTGAATGATAAATGGGGTGATCTGATGGAAAAAGATGGGGGAAAAGAAAAGAAAACACATTCACACAAAAACGAGAAGAAAGAAGAAGAAGAGGAAGAAGAGGAGGAAGAAGAGGAAGAAGAAGAAGAAGAAGAAGAAGAACAATACCCACTTGTGATTTTTGAATAGATTTCTCTATTTGAATATTTGTGTCCCGTTTTTGTTTGAAAACCAAAAAGACTATTTGAGCAATGTTTGAGCAATTTTTGCAAATAAAGACAAAAGAATGAAGAGAAATCGATGCGAAAAATCACAAATTCACTCAAGCCTATGATTCTTTAAATAAAAAAGTACGAAAAGGAATGAAAAGATTCTCTGAACAGCGTAATAGCTTGAATTCTATGAAGTCTATGAATTCTATGAATAAAATCTCTTCGAATTTTTTGTCAATAGGTTTTGTTTTGCAATGCTATAAAGAAAAAGGGAAAATTTTCAAAATGGGGCACTTTTTGTCATTTCATTATCCTTTTAAGTCTCAAGAAAAGAGAGAAATGAACAGAGCTGATCGAGCGTCTATTTCTGATTGAAGGATGGTTAAAAGAAGACATGGAAATAGCTTAAAACTAGCTTGAGACTAGCTTGGAACTGGTTTGAGACTAGCTGGAAACTAGCTTGTACCTAGGTTGTACCTAGCTTGAAACTAGATTGTACCTAGCTTGAAACTAGCTTGAAACTGCGTGTACCTAGGTTGTACCTAGCTTGAAACTAGCTTGAATCTAGCTTGTACCTAGCTTGAATCTAGCTTGTACCTAGCTTGAATCTAGCTTGTACCTAGCTTGAAACTAGCTTGTACCTAGGTTGTACCTAGATTGAAACTAGCTTGAAACTAGCTTGAAACTGCTTGTACCTAGCTTGTACCTAGCTTGAATCTAGCTTGTACCTAGCTTGAAACTAGCTTGTACCTAGGTTGTACCTAGATTGAAACTAGCTTGAAACTAGCTTGAAACTGCTGGTACCTAGCTTGTACCTAGCTTGAATCTAGCTTGTACCTAGCTAATCATATCCAAAATTAGTATCCTTGTGCTCAAATCTGTAAACACATTCTTTCTGACTCATTCTTCAGAACAATGATAGTTTATTTACTTTACTATTAGACTATATTCTTTCAAAAGAAAGTTGAAATCAAAAAGAATTTAGTTGGAGAAAAAGTGGATTTAAATTTAAATTATATTAAAATTTACAGAGAAAACGAGTAAAATTGATAGAAATTTAGTTGACAAATAAAAAAGTATGACAAATGAAAGATTCTCTCATCTTTTCTTTGATCATTAACTTGATTAATGGCTAGTACTCAGTTTTGCAAAGAAATTGCCTACAAAATTTGTGCCACTTTGTACTATGGACAGCACTATAAACAGTACTATAAACAGTACTATAAACAGGGGAAAAACAGTAAAAGCTTATATAAAATTGGCAAAACCAGGTGATCATAAATGAAAATTTGTTTCTTTTGTGGAAAGAAAGCCATAAATAGTAGAAAGTGGCATAAAATTGTAGGCAATTTCTTTCCAAAACTGAGCACTAACCACTAAATTAATCAATTCAAAATGATCAATGAAAAGAAGAGAGAATTTGAAACTGTATAATTAAATGTTTACATATATTGATTGAAGTATTGAAAAAATGAGAATTAAAAGGAAATTTTATGAGAAAGTTAACTTTAGCTTAACTCTGTAAACACATCATTTCTAGTGCATAGAAAAGTGATAGTGAGCTAGAGAGCTTCAATGAGCTAGAGAGCTTCAATGAGCTAGAGAGCGTTTACAGATTTAAGGACAATGTACACCAGCTGTAAGGCTGTAAGGCTACTGTAAAGGAAAGGGTATTGTAAAGGCACAAAAAAGATTAGAAGTACTGTAGAAATCAGTAAAATATCACAATATATAGAAGCTAGAGCTAGAGCTAGCGAACGTTTACAGAGCCTAAGCCTAAGCCTAACCAGGATGCTCCTATGGGGGGCGCAAGCACAACACCAAACGGGTGTGCCTTAGCTCCGAGAACTCGCTGAGATCCAAAAAATGCGGGTTCAGCCCAAACCCAAATAGACTTAGTGCTAGGCGCTAAGTCCAAGCCTAGAGCTAGAGCTAGAGCTAGAGCTAGAGCTAGAGCTAGAGCTAGAACTAGAGCTAGAGCTAGAGCTAGAGCTAGAGCTAGAGCTAGAGCTAAAGCTAGAGCTAGAGCTAGAGCCTAGAGCTAGAGCTAGCGAACGCCTACAGATTTAAGCACAATGTACACCAGCTAGAGTAGACAGAAAGGGTACTGTAAAGACACAAAAAAGACGGAAGTACTGTAGAAATACGTACAATACCACAATATTTATAGATAAATACCTAAATGTAAACTAAAGCTTAGCCAGAAGCTCGTAAAATTACACACAAAGCTAATTTACACGAACAACAATAGAAAAATTTTGCTAAGTGCGTAAATTTTTCTCATTTTCTCATTTTCTCTGAGATTTTTCTCATTTTCCCATTCTCTTTTCTTTTTCTCTTTTCTTTTTTTCTTTTCTTTTGTGAAAAATTTGCTTCAGGCTATTGTTTTATTGAGAGAAAAATTAGCAAAAAATGAGAATTTTTCGGGAAAATTTGAGAAACTCGAAGAAATTCTTGAAAATTTGAGATGAAATTTGTCATTTCTTGTGTAATTCTTTAAGAGAACGAGGAAAGTGGAACGCTTTTTTTTCGATTTGGAAAATTTTGGGTGTAATAGAAAGGCGGAAAAGTTTGGGGATTGATGAGATTAATGGATTGATGAGATTCATGAATATTTCTATCGTAATCGTTCTATACGTTTCTAATAGACGTTTCTAATAGACGTTCTCAGTTTCTTTATCAATTTCTTCACTTTTGCCTCTTAAATGTTAAGAAAATCGATGGAATAAAGCTCAAACAATGAGAATAATGATAAAAAAAACTCGAGTGCTTAATACAGTGTTAAAGTTGCGCAAATGACCCTTGTTGCGTAAATAAAATGGCGGAAATTAGCCTACCCCATACGTTACGTTAATTTTTGCGCGACGTCGCATTCCAATTGACGTCGCCGCCACTTGGAGGTAGTCGATGGGAGCATCGTGTCGTCGTTTCTTTTTCATTTCCAAATCATTTGTTTTTCTCGAGATAATTTTCGCGCAACGTCGCATTTCAATTGACGTCGCATTTCAATTGACGTCGCATTTCAATTGACGTCGCATTTCAATTGACGTCGCATTTCAATTGACGTCGCATTTCAATTGACGTCGCATTTCAATTGACGTCGCATTTCAATTGACGTCGCATTTCAATTGACGTCGCATTTCAATTGACGTCGCATTTCAATTGACGTCGCATTTCAATTGACGTCGCATTTCAATTGACGTCGCATTTCAATTGACGTCGCATTTCAATTGACGTCGCATTTCAATTGACGTCGCATTTCAATTGACGTCGCATTTCAATTGACGTCGCATTTCAATTGACGTCGCATTTCAATTGACGTCGCATTTCAATTGACGTCGCCGCCACTTGGAGGTAGTCGATGGAAGCGCCGCGTCGTCGTTTCTCTTTCATTTTCAAATCATTTTTTGCCAGCTTAATTGAAAGTTGAATGTTTTACCCTGCAAATTTTGTGTTGAAATGAGAAAGCAATCTATTTCCGAGTGGAGAATCCGGAACTTTTCGTAGCCGGACCACAATGAAGACAAAAAACTAACTGTAAGATGGCTTGGGGAGTTGAATGGAAAATCTGTCAATCATGAAAATCTGCCAAAATCGATCAAAATCTGTCAAAATCTATCAAAATCTATCAAAATCTGTTTCAAATCTGTTTAAAATCAAAATCCCAAAGTCCAATCCAGATTTAAACTTATAAAATGAATAAAACAAAATTTTAAAGTCAAGAACATGTAAATGAAAGTCGAAAAAAGAAAGAAAGCAAAAGAAAAGTCGTTTGTTTGTGTGGAAAAGAGCGGTGAATCTCCCCATTTCTTTTGGGTCAAGGATATAGGCTGAAGAGGCACGGAAAATAAGGGAATCTTTGAGGGGAAACGAACGTTCAAGAGACTCTAAAAAAAAAGTTTGAATCAAAACTTTTCAGCTGATACAAAGTGACCAGCAGGTGAGACAAAGTCAGAAATGAAAGTGAAAGCCAAAGCCAGAAATGAAATCTGTGATTGAATCGCTTTGGACATGAATCCCAGCCTGGCTGACCAAACTTGTGACTCATCTGCTGTCCAACGAGAATTTGATCGCTTTGGGCCAGTGTAGAAGTCAGAAACAAGGCTATACTGGGCCAATAGCCAGCCTGAACTGGACTAGAATTACAGTAACTGGACTTGGACTGGACTAGAATTAGAGTAACTGGACCTGGACTGGACTAGAATTAGAGTAACTGGACACTAGAGCTAGGCCAGGCCAGGCCAGACCCTAGAGCAAGGCGAGGTCAAGACTAAAGCAAAGGTTACGTGATCTAGGGAGCTAGCTGAAGCAGGTTTAGGCCTGGTCTAGCTTTAGAATCGAAATCTGGGATAGGCTGGGCTAGGCTAGGCTAGACCAGGAATTGACCAGGCTAGGCTTGGCCAGGCTAGACCAGGACTTGACCAGGCTAGGGCAGGCTAGGCTAGACCAGGAATTGGCCAGGTTAGTCTTGACCAGGCTAGGGCAGGCCAGGCTAGACCAGGAATTTGCCAGGCTAGGCTAGGCCAAGACTTGCTAAATCCAAGGCCATTCAAATCCAAGGATTTTGAGCACAAAGAACGAGTCAACTTGGTGAGCTAAATGGCAAACACAAAAGAACCCAGCAAAATTCAGTGCGCTAGAAAGGATGTGCTTGCAAATTTTGCGGACAAACTGCAGGAAAAGCATAAAATCAATTTCAAGACTCTTGCCTTAGAGAAACGCTGGAATTTTAACTGTTTTTTTTGTCCATTCTCTATTCTTTTCTCCTTCTAAACGAAGAAGAACAATGGCGCTCAATCAGCGCCTTTTCTTTTGCTTTTCGTTTTGTGTTTCCTCTTTTCACATGTCTCTAATTTTTCTCGGAGTTCTTCTTTTCTTTTCTTCTTTTCTTCTTTTCTCGAAGTTCTTCTTTTCCTTTTTTCTTCGACTTTTTCTAATGGATAGATTGAGATCGACTAGACTGACCCTTTTGAATGACCGTTTATAGTAGCTGACAGTAATCGATGTCTTTTTGCCATAATTCCGCACGTTTACCCATTTCACAAACATTCCCAATCGATTCACCGACCACGAAAGCTGTGAAATCTAGGGGTTTTCGTGGTCGGTGAATCAATTAGAGCCATTCATTTTGAGCTTTTAAAGTGATTTTAAAGTGTTTTCAAAGTTTCCAAGTGCCTAGAACCTTCAACTGATCAAATTCGATTTCTAAGTAGTAGACTCGGTAAAATGAATGGCTCCAATCGATTCACCGACCACGAAAACCCCTAGATACAAATTTACAGCTGAATATCTTTTCTCTAAAATGTCCAAAGCAGAGAAATGTTTTTCTGGTGAGTGTTCTTTGTGCGACCGTGTGATCGTTTTCCGTCTGGCAAACCGTCTGGCAAACACCGTGATATATAAGCCTACTCTTTTCTGTTTTAAAGGTGAAGAAGTGATGAAAAATGAGGAATTCATCACGCTAGAAGGGATGCGTTTCCACAGAGCACACAGATTTAAGTGTTTGACGGAAACGTGAGCCATCTAGTGCACTAAAAAGAGATTTAAGCTCATGAAATAAGCCAAAATGTAAGCTAAACTAGGCTTAAAAGCTAAAATTTCCATTTCCATCTGATTTCCATTGACACTTTTTCTTTAAACTCTCCAGAACTGAAATACGAACTCAGACAAAAAAGAAGCAAGCATTCGTGATTTTTTTTCCCCGATTTCTCTTCGATTTGGTCAAGTTAACCCTTTAAAAGGGTTGTATTGAGAAAAGAAAAGGTTCAGTGACCCCCTCTTTACCTTTCTTTTTTTGTCCTCCATTGTACAGTCCATTCACTCCAGGGAAAATGATTCGAGGAGAAAGGAGAACCCGTTTCTTTTCTTCCCTTTAGAGCTTGAGATCGAGAGTTGAAGCTCTTGTCTTTTCTTTCTTTCCCTCTCTCTTTCTTCCTTTCTTCTTCCCTCTTTCTTCCTTTATTCTTCCCTCTCTCTTTCTTCCTCCTTTGAGCTGCAAAAATCATTGAACGCTTGAGTGTTTTTTGAAATCGAAGAGATTTAACGATTCGGGACGAGAGCTGGTCAATTTTTACAGTACAACTGGACAACTAATAACTGGACATCAACTTGCCTAGACAAAAGCTTTCAAACAGATTCGAATCAGCGCAAGATTCTACGTCGGTCGGTATATGGCACGTGCCATTTGGACACCACACCCGGTTGGCATTCCCTTGTTAGAACAAACTTCAATTTCAATACCTGAATCTCTCTGTACTGGCTCTGGTTTAACTACTGGTCTTGGTCCTAATCTGATCTTTGAATTGACTAGATACAAGTCTTTTTACGGTTGGAAAAACAAACTATGGTCAGCGCAAACTATGCCTAAGCCAGCGCTGGAATTCGAGCCCGTGACCTCTCGCTTACCGGGCGAACGCAAAAATAATGCGTAATCGGCTATCCGTTAACGAATGATTCGTTAGCGGCTGAATTTCGTAAACAGCTACGACGTATACATGCCTTTTATAGATAAATGAGTCAATCCAATGTTTCAGCAATTGTTTCAGCAGCCGATTACATCGTTAACGACTGAATTTCGTAAACAGCTACGACATCTACAAAGTAAATCATTTTAAAAAACAAGGTTCCAATACGGTTCTAATACGGTTCCAATACGGTTCTAATACGGTTCCTTTTAAGGTTCCAATACGGTTCCTTTTAAGGTTCCAATACGGTTCTTTTTTGATCCAATACGGTTCCAATACGGTTCCAATACGGTTCTTTTTTGATCCAATACGGTTCTAATACGGTTCTAATACGGTTCCTTTTAAGGTTCCAATACGGTTCCAATAAACAAGAAAAAAAGAAGATTGTGATTTTAATTCAGCAAATTTCAAAGGTTAAAAATAGAAAAACAAAGGTAAAAAGGTGAGAAATGAGCGTTGTTTTCTTTAAAAAAAAGAGAGAAACATTTTGAGAATGAAAGAAAGAAAGAAAGAAAGAAAGAAAGAAAGAAAGAAAGAAAGAAAGAAAGAAAGTAAGAAAGTAAGAAATGAAAACGAGAGAAAAATTGAGGTGAAGATCAATGTGAGTACTTGAGAACTCTTTGTGATATTGTTGAGGAAAGTTTTCCTTTTTTTTTCTTTTTTTGAACGGAGACATTGTTGTGTAACCCTTTTGGGATCATTTTGTCTAGAAAAGTGTCTAGAAAAATCAAAGTTCAAATGCTTTTACATAAAAGAACAAATGTCTAGAAAAGTTGGGTAATTAAACCGAAATCTTTCCGAGATTCAGTGCACTAGAGTGCTTGTGTTTACGGGAAAAGCTAGTGCAAAAAAGCTTCGCTCTTTGGGTGTACTTTGTGCTCACAAACGCACCCCTTCTAGTGCAAAAAAGCTTTGCTCTTTGGGTGTACTTTGTGCTCACAAACGCACCCCTTCTAGTGTAGAAAAGCTTTACTCTTTGGGTGTACTTTGTGCTCACAAACGCACCCCTTCTAGTGGAGAAAAGCATTGCTCTTTGCGTGTACTTTGTGCTCACAAACGCACCCCTTCTAGTACACTGAATCTTCATATTTTCTTCAAGAAAATGAAGAATTCAGTGCGCTAGAAAGAGTGCCTTTGCACAGCCACAACTTACACGCAAACGCCAGCAATCTGGCACACTCTTTAGATTCTAAGCTTTAGACTCACAAAGTACTTTAAATAGCTTTGTTTTAGACCGATCCATTGATGTGCCAGATTGCTTGCGTTTCCGTTAGCTTGTACTTTGTGCTTAAACGCATTCTTTTATATCATATATTTTCTTCAAGAAAATGAGGAATTCAGTGTGCTAGAAAGAGTGCCTTTGCACAGCCACAAAGTACACGCAAACGCCAGCAATCTGGCACAAATAGCGGAAAAATACGGAAATCAGTGTACCAGAAGAGGTGCGAACACGGCACAAAGTACAGCTTTTTCTCTTCGTAATGTAAACGCGAGAAATCTAGCAGATTAAATAAAGGGAAATAATATTTAAATAATTAGATAATAATCATTTTTCTACTATAATTTTTATCTATAAAAATAAGATAATTTATTCTGTTGAAAGAATTTCAAAATCTTTTTGGAAGCGGAAAATAAAAGAGAACCGAAAATGGGCCAAATCCATTGAGAATAGGAAGAAAGAGACGGTTTTGAGACTGGCAATGGAAAAGGGTTGAGAAAGAGAAGAGAGAAATCGAGAGAATTGATTTTATTGCGGGTCATGAAGGTCGGCCTATTGAAAATCATGAGTCATCCAGTCACAACGACAGCTAGCGTCTGAGTATAGTTTAATAAAGGAGTGGAAAAGATTTCTGGTGAAGGGATTGAACCCTCGATCTTTCTGGAAAGAGGATTGAACTTTAACTTCAACTTTGAACTTCAACTCTAACCACCGAGCTATCCAGTATCTTTTTGCCAGAGAAGAAAGAGGAAATAGAAAGAGGAGCATAAAGCCGGTTTCAAAAAAGGTCAAAAAACGTTCAAAAAGGTCAAAAAAGCTCAAAAAAGTCTTTTGTTAGACTTTTTGCAAAGATAAATGTGTTTATTTTCGCCGGAAATTTCTTTTTTCGATAGAGAACGGAGCGGGAAGTGGAAAAAGTAGAGTGGAAAGTAGGGTGTGTTCCTCGTGAGTAAGTAATTACTCCAGTAAATCTGCATGCGTTGCGCAAACGACCCAGCGAAAATTAGCCTACTTTGCGCCTACTAGCCACTAGCTTACTAGCCACTAGCCTACAACTAGCCATAACTTTCTTCTAAGTCGGTCAATCTTTATGCTTTTGGTGTCATTTTGTTGCACTTATTGAGATCTACAAAATGAAACCAAAATCATAAAGATTGGCCCACTTAGAAGAAAGTTATGGCGAGTTGTGTAAATGATCCAGCGGAAATTAGCCTACTTTGCGCAACTAGCCATAACTTTCTTCTAAATAGACCAATCTTTATGCTTTTGGTGTTATTTTGTTGCACTTATTGAGATCTACAAAATGAAACCAAAATCATAAAGATTGGTTCACTTAGAAGAAAGTTATGGCGAGCCGCAGCCTACCCCTTTTTTTGCAATAATTTTTGCTAAAAGTACGGTCATTTTTTCTCAAGTGTGCGTTTTAAAAAAACGCATTAATTAAACACAAAAACGCATTAAAACGCAAAAACGCGAGGAACACACTCTAATCTTAAATGTTTACAAAAAAATTTTCTTAAGCTTAGCAAAAAAGTTTGACGTCTTTTGGAAAAACAACCATAAAACCGGTTTGAAAAAAAGTTTTTTTGGTTAGATAAATGAAGATAAATGAGGGTAAATGAAGATAAATCAAAATAAATGAAGATAAATGTGTTTATTTTCGCTGGAAATTCTTTTTTTCGATAGAGAACTGAGCGGGAAGTGGAAAAAGAATGATTGGCGATGAAATTGTGAGTGAGTCAGGTTTAGGGAAATGAAAAAAAAAAGCTGGCTAAGGTTTTAGGATTTCTAGTGATCTTTCTAGTGATTTCAAGTGATTTCTAGTGATTTCTAGTGATCTTTCTAGTGATTTCTAGTGATTTCTAGTGATCTTTCTAGTGATTTCTAGTGATTTCTAGTGATTTCTATGTTTCTAGTGCTTGCTGTGATTTCTAGTGTTTGTTCTGTGCTTGTCTGTTTCTAGTGATTCTATGTTTCTAGTGTTTCTAGTGATTCGTGCTAGTGCTAGTGCGTCTGTTTCTGGTTTCTAGTGTTTCTAGTGATTTCTAGTGATTTCTAGTGATTTCTAGTGATTTCTAGTGATTTTTCTAGTGATTTCTAGTGATTTCTAGTAATCCTTTTCCTAGAAAAAGAGACATATAAGACATTATCTTTTATCTTTGAGTTGAGATTGGCAAAAACACAAAACGGAACACGGAAAAGAAAAGCCGTAACACCTCCGCTTTTGAGAATTCAATAAAATGTTCTTTTTATTTTATGTTCTTTCTTTTCGTCAATGCTGACACTTCTTTTCCTGACACTGCTGACACTTCATCTGTACAATTTACACTCCTTGAAAGAGATTTCATGACATCTATCTACTCTATCTGGCCTGCACCTTGCTTCTGGTCTAAATCTGGTTCTTTTAACCTAATTTACAGATCCATTCTCCAGATCTAGGGACACAATTCGTATCTGGACGAGCTAGAGCCAAGCTGGGTTTAGCCTGACCTGGACCTAGCTGGGTTTAGCTTGACCTGGACCTAGCTGGGTTTAGCTTGACCTGGACCTAGCTGGGTTTAGCTTGACCTGGACCTAGCTGGGTTTAGCTTGACCTGGACCTAGCTGGGTTTAGCTTGACCTGGACCTAGCTGGGTTTAGCTTGACCTAGACCTAGCTGGGTTTAGCTTGACCTAGACCTAGCTGGGTTTAGCTTGACCTGGACCTAGCTGGGTTTAGCTTGACCTAGACCTAGCTGGGTTTAGCTTGACCTAGACCTAGCTGGGTTTAGCTTGACCTAGACCTAGCTGGGTTTAGCTTGACCTAGACCTAGCTGGGTTTAGCTTGACCTGGACCTAGCTGGGTTTAGCTTGACCTAGACCTAGCTGGGTTTAGCTTGACCTGGTTTGACTTGCTTATACCCTTTGTTGGAACATTCCTGGCGCCCATTCTTATTCTTACTTCTTACTGTTCACTTTTTGTTTATGTCTATGTCCCTTTTTCCTTTAAACTACCGTAATTTCTCTCAATTTTCTCTTTTTTATTAATTCTCTCCATTTTCAATATATTTTCTCACAAAAACAAAGAAAAGGTAGCTAGATTGAATAAAAACGAAAAAAGACAAGGTTACGGTAGTTTGGGCATGATTTAGAGAGACGGATTTCGAAAAGAAAACAGTTAAAAGTCAAAATTGAACAGTTTTACAGCCAAAATTGAACAATTTCAAGCCAAAATTAACCAATTCGCTATCAATTTTGACTATTTCCCTCTTTTTTTTACGCTTTTCATTGAACTTACCAATTTTTAATCACAAAATTCTTAGAAAAACAAAAATTTCAATGAAATTCAATAAAAATCTATGTTTTCTATGGAAAACATAGATTTTCTATGGATCAAATGACTCTGGCTGTAAAAAAAATTCCCTCTAGAAATCAAATCTCAAAAAAAACACGTGATCCAATAAGAAATGCATTTCGATGGGGACATCCCTAGAAAAAGTCTGAAAAACGACTCTGAGATTGCAAAGAAAACGATTCAAAGAAACAAAAACATGTGGGATTTATGGCTGAAGAGAGAAAATTTAAATATAGTGTCCGATTTAGATTGAACTTATCGCGGACGTCCGATGGCCGAAAAGGATGACCGACTCTACAATTCAAGATGTCCAAACCTAAGCTGCAAAAATAAATAGAAATTTTTCTCGTTCGTTGTTGGTTTTGTTGTTATGTTGTAATTTCGCACTTGCTGTTAACGCATAAATGTTTCATAGTGTCTTTTCAGAAAAAGACAGTACAGACCTTGGACATTTATGTAATTATGCAATCTATATAAGATTTAGATTGAATCTAAATCGGACACAACATATAAACAAAAAGCAAGCAAGAGAATGCAGAAGCTGGAGTCGAACCAGGGTCGGATGGGGAGTGAGCGAATGGTAGGGCGCTAACCACTCGGCCAAAGTGGCGGCCAGTCGCGACCGTTAGAATTGCTTTTTAAAACGATCTCGACTCGTTTAGTTAACCAATATGGCTAGATTTATGGCTGAAAAGAGAAACTTTAAATATAAACAAAAAGCAAGAGAATTGCAAGCAAGAGAATGCAGACACTGGAGTCGAACCAGGGTCAGATGGCTAGTGAGCGAGGACACTAACCACTCGGCCAAAGCGGCAGCCCGTCGCGACGGTTAGAATCGCTTTTTAAAACGATCTCGACTCGTTTAGTTAACCAATACTTGGCTTTTTCTCAAAAAAAAACTTTCCATTCTTCATTGTCTCATTCTGTCGTCAATTTCTATTAATATAAAGAAGTTTTCTTGAGGAAAAAGGAAAGGAAAAAGGAAAGGAAAGGAAAGGAAAGAAAAAGCGAAAAAACTTCCTTGTCCCCAAAAATTGTGTTCATTTTAGAAAGAAAAGTCAAAAAAAGAGTAGAAAATTGAAGATTTTGCGGAAAATTTGATAACTTTGTGTACTTTGTGTTTGCAATTTGTAAACATACCCTTTCCGGCACACGAATTCTTCATTTTCTTGTGATAACACAAGAAAAAATCACTCCAACAAGTTGTTGTTGTAAGAAAATGAAGAATTCAGTTCACTAGATGGCAGCATTTACAAGAGAACACAAAGAACAGCTCAAAGAACAGTTCCAAAAGCTGCCATGTAAACGCTAGCCATCTGGCGCACTGTGAGAATAGATTTTTCCGCTCTTGCGTAGTTTCAAGTATTTTGAATGGGTCGTCACACTTTGAAGCTCTATAACTTTGTCCAGAGATCATATTATTCTTAACTTTTTATATCATTGAATAGAGGAGATTTCAGGCTTTCAAATGATACCAAATAGAACTTGATTGGCCTTTTCATTCTCATAAAAACCAAGAAATACTGCAACCGAGTTGGATCGACCGTTTGCCGAGAGTTTGCTTTCATTTTTCTGGACTGATTTATCCAATTAAGCTCTATTTGGTATCATTTGAAAGCCTAAAATGTCCTCTATCTAATGATATAAAAAGTTAAGAATAATATAATCTCTGGACAAAGTTATAGACCTTCAAAATGTGACGACCCATTCAAAATACTCAGATTTTTCCAAAATTCTTTTAAATTACCCGGAAACTACGTAAGAGCCGATTTTTCTATCAATAACAATATTATTGAGTGAGTTGGCTGTACTAGATAGAAATCTCATTAATATCGAGTTATTGGGATTTCTGTTGAACGGGGGAATTGTTGGTTATTGAGTGTGGTTATTGACTCAGCATGACACCCACTCATTCACTCAAATTCCCCTCTTTTCCTCCAAAAATTTTAACTATTTCAGGGATCAAAAATTGGAATATATTAGAGGAGCTATTAGAGGAGCTAGAGGGGCTATATTAGAGGAGCTAGAGGAGCTACTAGAGGGGCTAGAGGAGCTAGAGGAGCTATATTAGAGGAGCTGAATATTTTCCCCTCTAATTCTCTATTTTAAGAATTTCAAATGAGATTTTAAAACAAAATTTTCTAATTTCCCACTCGGGCATTGAAACCCAAGCGATTTGGCAGATAAAGATTGGTTTAATTACCCAATAATTCAAATTGAGAACAGAAAATGACGGGAAATAGAGATTAATGACAAATTTGCGTGTTGTGAGTCAATGGGAGAAAATTGGCACGGATCTTTGTAGTTGAGGGTGGCTGAAAAGAGGGGAAAAGACCAGGAAAGGGGCAAGTGACTTTGAAAAGAGAAACGGGGAACAGGGGAAATCTGATCCCTATTCCAGAGGGATTAGTTAGAGAACGGGATTTGATCGGCCGGCAGTCACGGGAGTCGAACTAGGACTAGTAGGCGAACTCGTGGGACTGGCAGGCGAGCGCGGCCATAGCGGCAACCTGGATCGACCGTTAAAATCGGTTTTTAAACGATCCCACTAATCTACCCTAATCTAGACTGAATACCGTAATCCAGTTAATCTTAACTGAATACCTTAAACTAGACTGAATACCGTAATCCAGCTTTCTGGCTATCAATTCTTGGTTTAGTTCTCAATTTTTAAAGGGATATGCTTTGAAAAGAGAAACTGAGAACAGGAGAAATCTGAGCCTCTCTTTTATCCCTATTCCAGAGGATTAGTTAGAGAACGGAAAAGATTTCATCGGCCGGCAATTACTGAACTTCAAAGTGTTGAAAGTTCTGCAGTTCTATTCTGCAGTTAAAATAGAATCTGTTCCTCTTGACTGTACTTTCTAAATCTAGTTTAGTTACCGTAATCCAAAGCTACCGTAATCCAGAGCTACCGTAGTTTAATAGAAATATCGTAATCGTTAGAAAAGCGTGAGAGAACCAAGCACTAAAGGTATAAAACGTTAAAATGATCAAGAAAATGGCGCAAATTGGGCATGTCACTGAAAAATGACATGTCTACTGACCACAGACAAGCTTTACCCACCCATTCCAATATTTGTTTTCAAGTTTTTTTTGGCTTCTTGGATCTGAATCTGGCCAGACTGAAGTCTTTTTGGCCAATTCTCTTGCAAAGAAAAATGACAGCCGTCGGAAAGCGCGCGGAAACACGGCGGACATTGCCATCCTCTCCACTTTCCGTAACGAAAAAAACATCAATCACGATGCCGGCTTGATCAAATAGTGTCAAAAATGTGATTGAGAAGCTTTACGCCAAGTTGTGGGTAAATGAAAAGCTCAAAACAAGATTCAATAACTCAAAACAAGTCAATAACACAAAACAATTCAATAACACAAAACAATTCAATGCATTTCTTGAGGAATTGAGATGCTTGAGTTGTCCAATCAAATAGTGCCAAAAAATGCGAGTTTTAAGAAATTGACAATTAGTAAATTAACTTAGAAATACTGAATACTTGAAGTACTGTAGCACTACAGTAAGCAAACAACACCCAACCAACCCCCACAACAACCAACACCCAAAAAACCCCCCCCCACCAAAAGCCTGAGAACTGAGAAAAAAAAATATTAGACCAGAACTATAGAAAGCGTGTGCTTTAAAATCTCCCGAAACTGAATACAGCTGATGCTTTTAAGACGAGCTGATGAGAAACACGTAGCAATCGCGCGATCGCACTCACGCATTGACCTTGACGATGAAGGCACATCCCTTGTTTGTCCAGAATGGCATATCCCTTGTTTGTCATCCTATAAAAAAATGAATAAACTTGAAACAAAGTAAAATAACAAAGTAAAACAACAAAGAAACTAATAAAAACAATCACAGAGAATAGGTTAAAAATAAATTTGTCTCCCAAAATTGAAACTTTGAGGAATTTAGGCTGCCGAAAACCCCGCAACGATAACGATAACGATTCTGGTCACCCTGTAAATAAGAAATAGTTTGAATTTTTTTGATTTAGATGTACAAAAATGATGTTGATTGATGAATTTGTATGTCGTAGCTTGAAAAAAACCAAAACATAGCCAAAAAATTGAAATGAAAATGCGGGGATCAGCTGAATCGGCGCCGCGGATAAGCCGAGAGCTGTATTGGACAACGATTTTTAGCCATTTCTCACTAAAAATCGCAATTTGTCATGTAGAAGAGCAAAAAAAAAATAATGGAATTTGAAAGAAACTCTCAGTTGAAGAAAAAGAAAAGGAAGAAAAAAGAAAAAAAAAAAGTGGTACTTTTCCAATATCGGGGGAACGAAAGGAAAATCGGGGAAGCAAATTTTGGCAGCGCTACATATGTCCTATATTATACAAACTATCACCATAAAATTCGCGAATTACCCGTTATTCTCACAACCTTTATACAGTCATGGACAAAAGTCTTGGCGGGTCCTGGGTGGCAACCTTCAAACGCAAATTTAGGAACCTTCCCGAGAGGCTATAAAAAAGTTGTCACAAGTATTTTTGAGCATTTTTACTCTACTTTTAGCTATGACCAAGCATTGAACTCGAAAGTTTATTTTAGACAACAAAAATAAGCGTCAAAGACAAAAAGGTCACAAAAACAATGGACAAAAGTCTTGGCGGCACATACATAGAGGCGAAAAATTCAATATTTTGTAGGTCCGCCTTTAGCTGCAATGACCGCTTCACCACCAAAGTTCACCGTCGGACGCAAGTATTTAGAGTCTCTTTCGAGTAACTACGGTGAACTTTGGTGGTGAAGCGGTCATGGTATGGGGTAAGAGACTCTCTCTTGTTATGTATATTAATCTTGTTTTTGACTGTATTAGATCACAAAAGTGACTTAAATATCTAACACCCAGCGAAATAGATCTTTTCCCTTTGAGCGGACTTTCATCGATTCGCCACAGTTGCAAATCCACGACTGAATGACTTCTTTGGTGACGAAATAATCGATTGCCGTCGAAATAATCGATTATCGATTATGAACGCACAAATATCGGAGAAGAGCATCGTCGTTAAAGTTTAAAAAAAACGTTGCAGTTAAAATACAGTCCCGGAAATGCATTTTTCGAATTTTTCGAGGGGGCAAAATTTGCTCCCCCGATTTTCCTTCGCTCCCTAGATAATCCTTCCGCTCCCCGATATTGGAAAAGTACCAGAAAAGTTAAATTTGTACTTACCGTAAATACCGTAATAGTACCCCCATAATGACGGTGCGGAGTGTTGCGTAGTCTAGCTTTGAACGAGTTTTTCTCGACACTGGTTTATGCTACAATGCGCGCTTTGGTATCAAAAAATAGCTGAGATCAGGGTATTTGATACCAAGCGCATTGTAGCATAAAGCAGCGCAGAGCGGATGTTTAAAGTTAGACTACGCAACCATCCCAAAAACGCTTTTCTCGACACTGGTTTATGCTACATTTGGTATCAAAAAATAGCTGAAATTCAGGGCTATTTTTTGATACCAAAGACGCATTTTTTGAAAGTACGGACGCTTTGAAAAAAATGAAATACTAAAAAACTTTTGCGACTACGCGACTGTACGAGGAGGGTGGGGTACTATGACAGCAGAATTTAGGATAATGCTATAAATTAAACTAATTTGTGGGGGTGGAACAAATGCTACCTTTTTTTTGCGCACCTGGACATTTGCGCACCTTTTTTTTGCTGGCAAGGCCGTAGAGCTTCGAAAATATTTCCAGTTAAGGGAATCGTATGCGTAGATTCAGAATTTCGACAAATCAGACCTCGCTGACACGTCAGATTTGGGCTAAAAGGCAAAAACTACGCAACTAACGCTTTTCCGCAGCGCCTTAGCCCAAATTTGACGTGTCAGCGAGGTCTGATTTGTCGATATTCGGAATCTACGCATACAATTCCCTTCTATGAAAACGTTTTTGAAGCTCTACGACTTTTCCTAAGGCCTTTTCCAGCAAAAAAAAGGTGCGCAAATGTCCAGGTGCGTCGCATTTGTCCCACTCCCAAAATTCGCATATCTCATTTTCTACAAATCTCCGCTTTCTTCGATAATATTTTTGCGCTCATCGGGCAGCAATTTTGGCTTGGTTGTAGTGGAAACCTCGCAAAATTTGTTGAATTGATCCAAACAACTACATAGAAATTTGTATCTACGTGACGTGTACAACTTTCGATATTCGGCGCGATGTAGACAAAGCTTTTTCAGCTTAGGACCATTCAAGTCATCGGATTTGAAGGACTTTTCGAAACCAAGTCGAGTTGACAGATCTTCAAAATTTTTCTTAGCTGTCGCATTGTTATCCATCTCGTCTTTCATAGCTTTAAAAATAAAGTTCCCAAAACCAAGTTTTAGATGCAGAATCGGTAGCACACATTGTCTAGGCTCAATTTTCCGAACGTATGAGCGAAGCACTCCTTTTCGACTGTCAGAATCGGGAGCAACAAGGCAGGCATCCAATGACTTCAAGGTTCTTTTGGAATAGGTATTTTGATCGAGAGGATACTTCTGTCCAGGTACTTTTCTCTTCTTATCTGCTCGAAATTCGCACCAAACACATGGAAATGATGAAGCGTTTGAAAGGCCATATGCTGATGCCAAAAAATTTAAATCTCCACCCAAAAAAATCTGCAAACCTAATGGTAATAACTCGTCATAAATTGTATTAAGTTTTTGCAAGTTTTGGTTGTTGTCATATCCGAACCAAACAGCTATAATAAACTGATTGTAGCAGGATTGTGGTTTTTCACCCTTGTCCGGGAGCATTAAAGTCAACTTTGTTGTATCAGCTCCTTTGTCACACATTAGCACTATCCTTTTCTTTTCACTGTCTTCTACGCGAGAAAGCCTGAATTGAACAGCTTGAAGCACATTCTTTAATTTGATAATCCCTCCAGTGAACACATATTCAACGTTAGACCGAAAGCTCTTCTTTAACTCTTGTAGACGATACTCACATTGGAAAAATTCCTGTGGCCTTTCCATATGCTCTGTGTGCATCTCTCGTCACTTTAGATTTAGCAAAAAGTGCCAACGTTTGAATTGGAGAAATAGGCGATATGATTGCCAAACCATGCTGCGAAGACAGATTTCTTTGCCAATATCGTTTACGAATGTTGTTGGCGATATGAAGAGGTAAAGCTTGTCGAGAATGAGCTGATCGCTTCATTTGTTGCTTGAGAGCCTTGGCCAATCTCACTTTTCGCATTTTTTCCTTGTTGAATTTTCGATCGTTTTCTGCTGATATCCTGATGCGATAAGCTTCTTTCCCCGTTTTCCGTTTCTTGTTGATTTGAGGCATTTCTCTACCTGTAAAATACAAATCATTAGTTGGAAACAAAATTATGTAAACAATAAAAAAAGAGCAAAAGTTTTGATCAGAAGTGAAGAAAATGAAAACACATTTGTTTGTTTTAAAATTTTTTTTTGTAATGGTTATGGTAGTTTACCCACGCTTTAGCGCGCAGAAAGTTGAAAAACGCTACTTTTGCGTTCAAAAGGCATCAACTTTTCACAAATTCACCCAATTGATCTCGTTTTGGTGTCAAAATGTGCACAAGACCCTTGAGCATAAAGTTTGGTATATGACGCTCACCAAAATTTCCTTTTCGCCGAGAACCAGCCTGTAAAAGAGAGGCAATTTTGGCGTTTATATGGAAAAATAGTGATTTTTTCGATTTTTTTTGATTTTTAAAAAATCTGTCAGACGGATTCGAAAAATTCTTTCAAATTTGAATTCAGGACATTTTTTCGCATCGAATAGCACTTACCGTGAGCAAGTTTAACGGCGATCGCATTTTCGCGCGGATGTGCACCCCCCTAATTTGTATTTAACATTTGTCTCGAAAAGTGTTCCCTACAATTTCATTTTCATTTTCTTTCTCTCGTTTATGAGAGGTTCGTTTTCTCTTACGTTTCATTTTTTTTTATTTAAAATAACTTGTTTTTTATTTAGCTTTCTACTTGTTATCGATTTTCTTATTGGGATTGGCGATTGATGTGGATGAGAAATTGAATAAAACGGTGAATCGATCGAGACGAAAAACGGAAGGTGAGTACTTTTTATGGCATTCTTTCTTTTTTTCTTAAAAAGTTCTTCTTGAAAAAGAATAGAGCGCATGAAATAAGACAAAAAAATCGTTTTCTGGTGAATTTTGACGTGTGATACGTCATTCGCTTTCCGGACAAAAAGCCCTCGAGCTAAATTTTATATATTTTTTTGCTATTTTGCCGAAATTTCGTGCTTTTTAGCTATTTTTCTTTATTTCCATCATCTTTATGACAGTTTCGGGCTTCTTTCTATTCGCCATGACAGCCATTTACGCACTTACAATCATAAAAAAATGTTCGTAATAGATGGAATTTTTATAAATTTCGAGCCGTTCTTTTGCTTTTGCTTTTTTTCTGCATTTTGTGACACGAAATGTAAAAGTGCTAGTGTTAATTTTTCGAAAATCTGTCGATGGAACTTGAAAAATTTTTACAGTCTCGTGATCAGCGCATTTTTTTTTGAGTTTAATGACGTCACACATTAAAATTCACCAGAAAACGGTGTTTTGTGCGGATGCGCGCTAGAATAGTTGGGGGCAGTCTGGAACTTGACCCAAAATCAATATTTTTTTACGAAAACTTGCACACAGGGGTTTTTGACTATGTTGAATCGACTAGTAATACTTTTATAACTTTTTTAAATTAATTATGTTTTATTTTAAGATAGGTAAACGAGGCCACTAAGTTAGCAAGTTGAAGTTGTGCAGGTCCAAACGTGAAGCGGCGGCGGCCATTCTGTAAAAATACATACTATCAAAGGGAAGAGCAACAAAAATAAACTGTTTGTTGCTTGGTGTTGCGTAAAAAAAACTCCCTGGTAGGTTAGGACCTATTTTTCGGCAAATTACCCGTATTCAAGTTTTTACTAAAAATTTTATTAATTAATAGCTGTAAAAATATTAATTAATATAATAAAAAAGTTGTAAGAGTATTACTAATCGATTCAGCATACTCAAAAACCCCTGTGTTCAAGTTTTCGTGGAAAAATATTGATTTTGGGTCAAGTTCCAGACTGGCCCCTCCAACTAATCTAGCCCCAAGAATAGCCTAACCAAATGTCATAAAGCTTTTCTTGTTTAGATTTTCGAAAGACGGTCGGCGATGAGGATTGGGTGCCGTCGCTTGATCTTTACGAGAGATTCAATCAGGTATACTTTTGATTTTTACTAAATCTTCTACATAACCATTAGTACAGTCGACTCTCGATATAACGATTTGCTCGAGACCGGCGCTTGAAATCGTTAGATCGAAACAAATAAATCAAGGTTTTTCAGCCAAATCGTTATATCAAGCTATTATAACGTATTTACCAAAAGTAGTATATAAATAACAAGCGATTAAGAAACAATCAAAGCGTATTGAAAAAAAACTATTAACCGGTTTGCCGAGTATTAAGTTAGTGACGAGTAAACAAAGTCTGATCGTAAAAAACCATCCATAACCGTAAAACTTTAACAATTTTTGAGTCAGCCTTCAGTTTGGGGCACTTGAAAAAAACGATATGCTTCTTCGGGAGAAACTGACGTGATTTCGATCACTTTTTCATTCTCGTTTTCAGATGATAAAGAATTTGATCGAATCGCAACAGCTGCCAGTTCGTAAACCGAATGTGGCCAAATTTTCATCGGCAAAAACAAATATTCAGCTGCATCAATTGATTGAACTACATCTCCAGACGCAATCAATTGCTTTCAAACTTGGTTCAGTTCATCTCCGAAAGCGTCTTTATGTGCTTGAGTGTCATAATGACAGCATCTTCAAGATCCGCATGTTTACTTGCCCTCAAATGTGCCCTTTTTGTTTCACTTCCTTCGTTGATCGCATTCAAAATCATCGAACTCTTGCCAATAATCGTAGAAATGGTCGGTTGTGGCAGCCCAAAATGCTTTGCCAATTCGTTCGGTCCTTTTAAACCCGAGAAGTCGATTATTTCCTTCTTCAGGTCTAAATTGATTCGCCTTCTCTTCGTTTTTGCTTTTTCTATTACCTGGGTTAAAGATATTCAATTGAAAAAAGTAATCTTTGTTGAATTTTGAGATGAAAAACGTTATATCGAATACAAATTTTCACATTGTTATATCGAGAGTCGACTGTAAATCTAAATTTCTAAACTAGCTTCTACTTTTCAGGCAGGCAAGGGTTTGAAAGAAGTGAAAGAGGACGTTTTGGAGGCTTTCCGATGGGATATCGATTGTCCGTTTCTCAATGAAGTTGATCTACAATTGCGGTTGGTGCTTTTTTTAATGCTGCATAGCAAAATGCTTTGATTCATCAACATTTAGCATTTGTTTTAGGCAACGCCAAGGACGATGTGCACCAGACCTACCTGCAGAAGAGTAGCTTTTCTTGCAATTTTTCCAAAACCTTTGCTTGGAATGCTTTTGCAACCAGGCTGTTTGATTTTCCTGACAAGCCAATTGTTAGCTTTTACCCTGGCTTGGCTATTAAATTTTTGGCGTAACCTGGTTTGCAACGAATCAATATTTTTGCAATTTTATTTCTTTTTTTCTAGGGACGCTCAATTCTCGAACTCGTCTCTCAGAGAGATGCGCAATAAAGTGAAAGAGCGACACGAGAAGCATAAAAGGAAACGCCTTTTCCTCATACAGGACACAAAGAAACATGTTTGTTTTTAAAATTTAGTTAATTTTTAAGTTTAAATGTTGTTAGTTCAAATGTTACTCGTTTAGCTTCTGAATTTTGCCTCATTTGGGAAACTTCGAACACCTCCGAAAACGGTGAGCTTTTCCCAGTATTTGCTAGAATTTGACCGTTTCTGCCCAAATTTTCTAATTGTTTTAATTATTTTTATCCAAAATCTATTCTAGACCATGTACCACTGCAAATATGTGCTAAATTTTGATAGTTTTAGGTTAAAGAAACGGGTGGAAAGTTCTTGATCATCGATGGACATTGGCTAACGCTGCGATGCCCGCTTGGTGGCAATGAGACGACAAAAATTGAGGCAAGTTTAGGGATTCTACATCAGCTTTATGCAAATTTTAGAAAATAAACCTTTTATCGTTAAGAGATACTTTATTTCAATAATAAAGCGTAAAAATTTTATGATAAGCAGCAGAAAAAAAATTATAATATTAATTTTTGCAGCAATGCTCAATCGGTTCCAATAAAACAAGCCCGACTACATGCTCAAAGCCTAGAGTAGGTTTTGAATCTTATTTTTTTATTGATTTTTTTAGAAGCAAAGTGATACCGAACAACACGCCACCTGGATTGTCAATGGGAATACGGTCGAGTACAGGCATTACGAGTGGAGATTGAAAGTCGATCGAGATTTATTTGAAGTGAGAACTTTCAATGTTTCAATGTTAATTTGTTGTCTTCAGGTATTCCCGGTAGTTCTCAATGATTCGGGGATTTTCGAGTGCTGGTTTGAGGGGCAAATGCGCGGCTTCGTCGAAGTCGAAGTGATCTCACACTGGGTAATATAGCTTTAATTGTTAAGAACAGCTAGGTTTTTAATTCAAAGCTTGAGTTAGCAAAAAATATCTGGGTTTCTTGATTTGTAGAATGTTTGAATAGTACCAAAATTTCTTTAGGAGTTGATTCGACGCGGGATGGCCAACTACGGAAAAGTAAACGTTGTCTACTTGCTGATGTTCGTGACGATACTGTTTCACGTTTGGAGACGACCGGAAAGGGTGGGGTTTAGATAAAATTAGAAATAAATTATCTAGTAATCTTTGAAACCTTATTTTAATAGTTGCTTTTAGGTATTCAAAAAAAGTCAGCCGCAGAAATGGTCGGACGCTTATTTGGGGCACAAATTGAACGACAATGTGGAAAGAGCAAAGGTTTGAACTTTGATTTTTGGCTCATTGAGCTCGTAGAGTGCCGTTGGAATGCGATTTTTTCATTTTAGGAGAATGTTGCGAGGAAATATTATGGTGACGATCTCGAGAAACAAAAGGAAATGCTCAAAAACAAAGAATTCACGGCAAGGGGTGATTTTGTTTGGATTTTGCGACAAAACCGAGCGCATACCGTAGATCCAGACAAAATTTTTGATTTTCTCTGATTTGTCAACCTTTATATGTTAATTTGTTTCATCAACTGTCAACTCTTAGCCATCAAAATCTTAAACATTTCCCGGACTATAGAATTCTTTAAATAACAAATCTAAACTGTAGCTTATTGAAATCGAAAAGTGGATAAAAAGTACCCATTTTTAAGCTCTTTGAAAATTTCGTACTATAGCTAGGGAAAGAAATAGAATTTTTGTTTTTAGAAACCGCAGCGATGAATCGACAAATCTTGCAAACGATCCTCGATGGATGTCAAAATTCGACCTAATCCTTAAATTATTTATCTTTTATATGTGCATTTGTTTCATTGTTTTCATGTGTGTGAATCTATTTCTGTTTCTAATTTCTATTTCACTTAAGAATTTCTTTATTCGTACAAAGAGGAAATCAATTTTCAGGGGTAAAGCTTTTCGGGGGGAAATTTTGAGATCAGCGATGAGAAAGTGGAAATGGAAATTTGAACTAACAAAATGGAATTGGAAATGGAATAATGCAAATTATGTGAAAATATTAAAATAGATATGTACAAGGCTAGGGGCAGAACTTGTCCTGTACTCAGTACCCTACATAGTCGGACGTACAGTACTTGGCCAGATAAGACAGGGTACTGTAGGTCAGGAAATCATGGCTCTTTGCCAGGAAAGGGCTCTTGCAGTAAGTACAGTACCGTACACCGGAGCCTTTGGCCATGAATACAGTACTTAACTATCGATCCACTTCATCCAGGCTTCGTCGAATTTCTCGTCACTCGGATCCACCGGATCCTTTTGCTCGAGCATTTCCACACGAGGTCGCGGTCTTTGCGTGGTACCTGGAATTTCGTTTTTTAATGGGGTTTCACCTGGAATTACCTGGAATTTTAATGTTTAAACTAAGCTCTAGCCTAAAAGTCGACTTTAGAGTACGGTAGCTAAGCGCATCTTTTAGAAAACGAATTACTCACAGTAAGTCTCAAATTTCATAACGAAATCGAGATCTTTAGATCTTTAAATCTTTAGATATAATAAACTAACAATAAAATTGAATACTATAGCAAAAACAAACCGGTAAACTGGTAGGGAAATTGGCGGAAACGAATCGATTCCTCTAGAACGACGTTGATTCCGATGAAAATCTCCTCGGACGCCGGGATCAACAATGATTTCTCGAGAATGAAACCGTATTCTGAAAGTGATGATGTAAGAAAGGTTTACTGTAGCTTACTGTAGCTTACTGTAGCTTACTGTAGCTTACTGTAGCTTGCTGGAGCTTACTGAAGCTTACTGTAGCTTGTTGGAGCTTACTGAAGCTTACTGTAGCTTACTGTAGCTTAAAGGATTCGTTTCCTAAGCAGTGGCTACTTTCAAAAGCTGTCACAAACTTTGTACTCACCTTTAGTCAATGGTCGAACCTCGATGGTGAAAGCGAATTTTGGGTTGAGCTCCCGTTGCACCCAGTCCATTGAGGAGCCCGGTGAGGTGTCTGTAAACGATTTTGATAAGGAATTTTGTGATTAGAAATAAGGATTTTGTGAAATTGCTATTAGAATCTGTTCACTGATTCCGAAAAGCGATGCGTTCAAATTCTTGAAATAATTTGATTTTATTTATTCCTTAAAGAATTTTTTAGAAGCCACCGTCATAAGACACAGTTAGAGGAGGGGACACTCTATCTCTTCGTGGCCGAGTGAATAGTAGCTCAGCGTCCCAGCTGGATCCGCTGTCCACCCGAGACGATCCTGGTTCGATTCCGGGAAGCGCATTTTCTTTGGTTTTTTTGTTCTCACTTGAAAAACTTATTTACTCTCCACTCGGCTTTCATAAGAGCCGTCTCTTATGAAAGCCGATTAGAGGATGGTAAAATATCTCTCTGTGGCCAAGTGGATAGTAATCTAGCATCCCAACTGGATAGTGACCGGAGACGATCCTGGTTCCGGTCAGGCCCATTTTCTTTGGTTTTTTTGTTCTCACTTAAAAACCTTATTTATTATCCACTCGGCCCTCATAAGACACAGTTAGAGGAGAGAAATCTATGTATTCGTGGCCGAGTGGATAGTAACCTAGCGTGCCAACTGGATAGTGACCCGAGATGATCCTGGTTCGATTCCGGTCAGGCCCATTTTCTTTGGTTTTTTTGTTCTCACTTGAAAAACTTTAATTTATTTCAATTTTTCTTCGTTCGAATTCAAAAAAGCTCTTGTACCCTTTTCAGAAAAGGATTAGCTTTATTGGTAACAGTTTACTGCTAACAATCGTGAGCAGAATGATTTTTCTCTACGGTAACGAAAAATTCGACAAACTATTCAGTTTAGCTAAGTCAGAAAATAGTAAACACAAAGTTGACAAAGCTTTAATACATAGTCGATTTTCTTAATCACTTACAAAGCATATCGGCTGGACTCCCGTGATAGTAACGAGTGCCATTGTAGCGGTAAATCGCCTCAACGACTTTCTCGCTGACGTAGACCTAGAAATGTTATTCAGAAATGAAATTTCCTAAAAACTTTTCCTTTTTAGTCTAAATTTCAATGTAATAACTGATTCTAAACTAATAGAGAGTTTAAAATTGAGTTAAGGAAGTAGCTAAAGAAGTAGCTAAGGCAGTAGCTAGAGAAGTAGCTAAGGAATTAGCTAAGGAAGTAGCTAAGGCAGTAGCTAAGGAAGTAGCAAAGGTAGTAGCTAGAGAAGTAGCTAAGGAAGTAGCTAAGGCAGTAGCTAAGGAAGTAGCTAAGCCCTTTTTTGGGTCATTGTTCAATTTTTTTGATTTCAGGGGTTTTTGTTTAGTTTAGAATTGATTTCCTAACAAATCTCTTAACAAATCTTTGAGTTAAAGCAGAAGAATACATTTCTTGATGAACTCACAGCTCTTTCAATGCTTTTTGGATAGGTTTCTTTGGCGTAGGCGTACGGGTAAAGCCAGAGTTGACCGTGCGAATGCAACGTGAAATAGGCCTCGAGTTTCGGCAGTGAACGAAGCCATTCACTGTAGGTTCTGGAAAAGAATGAATTGAATCGGAAATCTTTTGCTACTAGGATTTAAGGAATATGGATTTTTTTCTTTTGAAAAGCAAACCTTGTTTCAGCTTCGCTAAAGGGTTTAGGACCCGGGTAAACGTCACTGCACGGATCCTCGACACCATCGGTTTTCGCTGAAAGCTTGCAATAAAGTAAAGTAGATTTATTCGATAATGAAGGCTATAGTACCGATTGTACAGCTCTAACAGTACTAATAGTACAGATCTAACAGTACCAGTAGTACAGATCCAATAGTACCGATAGTACAGGTCTAACAGTACCAATAGTACAGCTCTAACAGTACTAATAGTACAGATCTAACAGTACCAGTAGTACAGGTCCAATAGTACCGATAGTACAGGTCTAACAGTACCAATAGTACAGCTCTAACAGTACTAATAGTACAGATCTAACAGTACCAGTAGTACAGATCCAATAGTACCGATAGTACAGGTCTAACAGTACCAATAGTACAGCTCTAACAGTACTAATAGTACAGATCCAACAGTACTAATAGTACAGATCTAACAGTACTAATAGTACAGGTCTAACAGTAACAGTAAATCTAAAGCTACAGTAGGCTACAGACCCAAAACTCACCAGTAAAAGCGAGATCCCAGTTTCGATTCAAATCCACCCCTTCGCAGCAACGAATCCGCGAGAAACAGCGCATTGTTGAGCGGTTTTTTCGCCACAAGCGGTGCTGAAAGTGGGAGAATTACACTGTAAAACAATTTTACGCCCAAAAAATTAGTAGATCAGTAGCTAAGGAAGTAGCTAAGGCAGTAGCTAAGGAAGTAGCTAGAGAAGTAACTAAAGCAGCAGCTAAGGAAGTAGCCTAGTCAATAGCTACAGTACCCTAGATCTGGAAGTACTCCAAAAACCTCAAATTCGAGCTACAGTAACCAAAAAAAAGCCAAAAAGCTACCGTAGAGCTACAATTCAACACCTAAAGTATCCCAACAGCAGCTACAACTATCTTACCTTGAACGGTTCAGTGACCTCATCCCTTGTGTAAATGTACCCATCCGGGTTCAACACGGGAACAATGACGAGATTGAAATGAGATAGGAAACGAGAAATCATCGCGTCCTTTGACTCCAACAGCTTGCTGTACTAAAATTCTCTATTGCAACGAGTACCGTTATAATAGATACAATAGTACAGATACAATAGTGCCTATAGTACTGATAGTACCGATAGTACAGATCTAACAGTACCGATAGTACAGATCTAATAGTACCGATAGTACAAATCCAATAGTACAGATACAATAGCGCCTATAGTACTGATAGTACCGATAGTACAGATCCAATAGTACCGATAGTACAGATCTAATAGTACCGTTAGTACAGATCCAATAGTACAGATCCAATAGTACAGATCTACAGTCTGTCCAACTGACCCTCTCAATCAGGTAATATCCCACGTGTATCGCCGACCATTCTCTCGCGTGAATGCCCGCATCAATCACGACATAGGGTTTTGTTTCATCAATGCCTAGCTGAAAACTGGATTTCATTGAATTTAACTCAATTTTTAACCGGATTACGCTTTTCACTACGATTTCCAGTAAATTAACACTTAAACAACGGGAACCTTATGGAATTTCTTCCAGTAGAAGCCAAAGAATTTGCCCACCTGCACTCCCAGAATCTCTCTATTCTGCTCGCTTCGGCCGACGGTGATGACCGTTGTGTTCGCGTGAGTTTCGGCTAACTGAAAAGCGCTACGATAATTGAAATTAGCATTTAAACAACGGGAATCTTATGGAATTTCTAGCAATTATAAACCTGATACATAAAATTCTCGATTTGTCTCAGTGAGTAGTAGTCACCAGGCTGAAGTGGAACGTTTTTTGGCGGCAACGCGGGGAAGATTCTGAAAGTAAAGTCTAAAAGTCGACTCTGACAGTAAAGACGTTTAAAAATGTTTATTTTATTCGTATTTTATGCTTAAAATCCTCTTTCTAAAATGCTTTGTGCGTAGATTCGTAAAGAAAAACACTTTCCAAGTGAACTAGAGTCAATTCTTAGCTGTTCTTGGCTGTTCTTGGCTATTCTTAGCTCTATTCTTGGCTGTTCTTGGCTGTTCTTGGCTATTCTTAGCTCTATTCTTGGCTCTATTCTTGGCTGTTCTTGGCTATTCTTGGCTGTTCTTGGCTATTCTTAGCTCTATTCTTGGCTCTATTCTTGGCTGTTCTTGGCTATTCTTGGCTGTTCTTGGCTCTATTCTTGGCTCTATTCTTGGCTCTATTCTTGGCTATATTCTTGGCGTTATTCTTGGCTGTTCTTGGCTGTTCTTGGCTCTATTTCTTGGCTCTATTCTTGGCTGTTCTTGGCTATTCTTAGCTCTATTCTTGGCTCTATTCTTGGCTCTATTCTTGGCGTTATTCTTGGCTGTTCTTGGCTGTTCTTGGCTATTCTTGGCTCTATTCTTGGCTCTATTCTTGGCTGTTCTTGGCTATTCTTAGCTCTATTCTTGGCTCTATTCTTGGCTGTTCTTGGCTATTCTTAGCTCTATTCTTGGCTCTATTCTTGGCTGTTCTTGGCTATTCTTGGCTGTTCTTGGCTCTATTCTTGCTCTATTCTTGGCTCTATTCTTGGCTATATTCTTGGCGTTATTCTTGGCTGTTCTTGGCTGTTCTTGGCTATTCTTAGCTCTATTCTTGGCTCTATCTTGGCTCTATTCTTGGCTGTTCTTGGCTATTCTTAGCTCTATTCTTGGCTCTATTCTTGGCTCTATTCTTGGCTGTTCTTGGCTGTTCTTGGTATTCTTAGTCTATTCTTGCTCTTTCTTGGCTCTTTCTTGGCTGTTCTTGGCTATTCTTAGCTCTATTCTTGGCTCTATTCTTGGCTCTATTCTTGGCTCTCTAACTAGAGCTAAACGATTTTCTAAAATTCTTCTTTGACTCCTCTTTTGGTGTACTTTGCTTTGTAAACTGTACTTTGTAAACGCACACTTTCCAGCGCATTCAACTCAGTAAAGTAAAGCTTTATAGAGTAGCTCCCATTTCTTGTAGCATCGGGTAAACGCAAGTGATCTAGCGAACGAAAGTTACCCACAACTAAAATGATCCTCTTCTAGCTATTCCGTTTTTTTAAAAGGTGCTCATTTTAGACAGAAACTACCGTAATCTCAGCGGAATTTCGGTCAAATTCAATGAGGGAATAAGGCTTAGTTAATGAAACAAAAATTTCGCTGATCTAAATGAAAACAAGAACGAAAACTCTTCAACTTACGATTCAAATTGTGCATAAATTGCCTCATTTCTTTCCTTTTCCCGCTTCTGACGTAAAGCATCGTCGACGACGGGTAGACTGAAAATTTTGGCATTATTTTGGGTTAAATTAGAGTAAAGTGACGTTATTTGGATGAAATTACGGAAAATTGATGTTATTTGGATGAAATTACAGTAAATTGACGTTATTTTGATGAAGTTACAGTAACTTGGCACTATTTGGATGAGACTAGAGTAAATTGACGTTATTTGGATGAAATTAGAGTAACTTGACGTTGTTTAGATGAAACTAGAGTAAATTGACAATATTTCGATGTAATTACAGGAAATTGACGTTATTTAGATGAAACTAGAGTAACTTGACGTTGTTTAGATGAAACTAGAGTAAATTGATGTTATTTGGATGAAATTAGAGTAACTTGACGTTATTTAGATGAAACTAGAGTAACTTGACGTTGTTTAGATGAAACTAGAGTAAATTGATGTTATTTGGATGAAGTTACAGTAACTTGGCACTATTTGAATGAGACTAGAGTAAATTGACAATATTTCGATGTAATTACAGGAAATTGACGTTATTTAGATGAAACTAGAGTAACTTGACGTTGTTTAGATGAAACTAGAGTAAATTGATGTTATTTGGATGAAGTTACAGTAACTTGGCACTATTTGGATGAAACTAGAGTAAACTGACGTTATTTCGATGAAATTAGTGACTTGGATAACCAAATATTCTATTAAAAATGAAAATGCAAAGCACTTACCTTTTGATTAAATGAATCGAGCCGAGAAACAACGGAAAAAGTTCGAATCGCATCGTAGACTGGAAACGAGAAAATCTCGCTTAACTCGCTTTTTTGATTTTTGATTTTTTGCTTTTTTCCCTCTCTCGCTGATCCAATTTTTTTTTTCAATTCGATCACCGATTTGTCGCTCTGAAATCGATAATTTGAAAGATAAACTCGAAAAAGGAATGGAAAGAAATGGAAAAAACAAGTCAAATGAAAATTTAGGTACAAGATGATGATTTTTTAAAAAAGATGGCGTTAAAAAGGACGGCAAGTTGGCGGGATCGAACCCTTGAATCGGATCGAGGTATAGCTTGGGGATTAGCTGCGTTAACCACTAGGCCAAACCGACACAATGCTGCCAGCAAGAAATCTGCTTTTTAAACCAAAAAAATCGATAAACGTGACTTTTTTGAGTGGAGCAAAACACCCAAAAGATGTAAAAACGATTTTACAAAAAAGATCAAGCTAGCGGGATCGAACCCTTGAATCGGATTGAGGTATAGCTTGAGGATTAGCTGCGTTAACCACTAGGCCAAACCGACACAATGCTGCCAGCAAGAAATCTGCTTCTTAAACCAAAAAAATCGATAAACGTGAGTTTTTTTGGGTGGAGCAAAACACCAAAAACGATCAAGCTGGCGGGATCGGACCCTCGAACCGGATCCAGTTACAGCCTGGGAACTACCTGCGTTAAAAACTAGACCACATTGAGACAATGCCAGCAGCGAGAAATTTGCTTTTTAAACCAACAAAAATCGATAAACGTCCTTTTTTTGGGTGGAGCAAAACACTCAAAAAGATTTTACAAAAAAAGATCAAGCTGGCAGGATCGAACCCTTGAAGATTTAGGTACAAGATGATGATGAAGCCAAAAAAAGATCAAGCTACTGGGACCGCACCCGGATCGAGGTACAGCCTGGGGACTAGCTGCGTTAACCACTAGACCACATTGAGACAATGCGGCCAGCGAGAAATTTGCTTTTTAAACCAAAAAAAATCAATAAACGTGACTTTTTTGGGTGCAGCAAAACAAATTTCGAGTTCTTCAGCGAAATTTACTAAAGTTACACGCTTAAAATACACTGACTAAATAAATATTTTGAAAAGTTTACGGGGGAAACCAGTTTTTTCTGTGTCAGCACATCCATTTGACTAATTCTTTTGTAGTTTATTGAATGAAAGATCAATGGGATCATGGGGATTTCAGGAAAAGTGCAAGGGAAAGAGATTTTTCTTGAACTTTCGAAAAAGGCTTGGATCGGCATCGAACTCTCGACGTTATCGCTGCAAATTTCGTCTGCTAGCCACTCAGCGATTCGGCAACAAGATTGCGGTAGTGTTTTTGCAAAGGATAAGCAAAGGATAAGCTAACTTTAAGCGAAAAAAGAACAAAATCCGGAATCCGGTGTCCACCTTAATCCAGTCTACCGTAGTCTAGCTTCTAGGGGAAAATTGGCTAAGATATCGCACGCTTTGAATACAATTGATCGGCTAGGTAAAAAAGTGATGCACCGATTTTGCCTAGAATACCAAAATACCTTTGAAAAGCTACAGTAACCTAAAAGCTACGGTTATCAAAGCTAAAGTGAGAAAAATTAGAGTAAGTACACAGTACACAAGTACACAAGTACACAGTACACAAGCTAAAGTACACAAGCTTGTCGCAAATCGTACAGTATCTCTAAAGCTTTATAAAAGATGGACAAGCTACGGTGGTTTAGATAAAACAGAAAAGCTACGGTAGTTTAGAGAAAACAGACAAGCTATTGTAGTTTAGAGAAAACAGACAGGCTACCGTACTTTAGAGAAAACAGACAAGCTATTGTAGTTTAGAAAAAACAGACAAGCCACCGTACTTTAAAGAAAGTCGACAAGTTACTAGTTTAGAGAAACGTGGACAAATTACCGTACTCAAATCTACAATAGACTACAATAGACTACAATAGACAATAGAAAATAGCCAAACCATTATTGAATACTGTACAAGCTAGAGAAATCCAAGAAGATACAAAATTGTCTAGCCCAATTCAGGCTTTTATTATCCCAGAAATTTAATCACTTGTGCAAACATCAAAACAACAAACCATTTCTTATATAAAACGATAAAAAAAGCAAAGAAAAAGGCGAAATTTTTCTCTAATGATAAACTATAGGTAAATGATCTATGAAAAAGGAAAAATCGAAAATGATAGCAATGAACGAATGAAAGAAAAGAAAAGAAAGGAAAAGAGAAGGAAAGAAAAGAAAAGAAAGACGATAGACAAGAGAATTTGGGCTAAATTTAGCATCAAAATAAGAATTGGTTGAAAAATGAAGGACAGGGTTTGACTTGATAAAGTCGATGAATTACCGTATCCAGAATCGTCCTAATCTAGAGATCTAAATGATCTAGATGACCTTATTCAATAGTAAGACGGTTTGCCAGAACGCAAGCGATTATCGCCAATCGCCGAAGAAAGAGCGCACAAAGACGGCAGAAAGAAAATCCAGGATCCAGCCAAGCAATCTCAAAGCCAGAGGATCAAAATGATAAAACCAGAGAGAAGGGACAGCTTGGACGAACCTGGACAGATTGCTTACGGGAAAAGGAAACGGTCCGTCTTGTAGAAAAGCCCTACGCCAGACCGTGCGCGATTGCGTGACCGCACAAAGAACACAAAGAGGTCTCTTTCAAAGGAATTCTTTTGTTCTTCAAACATTGCTCAGATGAGATATGAAGCTAAAATTTTTTAGCCAAGGATTTTCGAGGGAGGGAAGCGATTAGCAGGGTTCATTTCCAAGCAAAAGCTTTAATTTGTGCTGATCTTGAGTCATTTTTCTGGCTACAAATAATTATTGTTGGGTATAGTCCATAAAAATCGAATAAGTAATCGAATAACCAAAAAACAACTAAATAAATCAAATTAACAGAATAACCGAAGTTTTCAAAGGATTGCAATAATATTGGGTTGGTGGAAAAGTTCTTTCCGATTTTTTGGGAGAGTACCTTAAATTTGTCCAATTTTGACGTTTTATAGCTCGTCCTAAAGCTGAATTCAAGACGGATCGATTGGTAAAAACCGTTTTGAGATATCTCTTTTCTAAAAGTTTTTACAGCTATTTTAGTAAAGGGCGGCAGAGCCAAAAAATGGCTGTTTTCACGTTTCGTTAGTTTTCCGTGCAGAAACCTAGGCTAAAAACATGCGTTTGGTGATCAGCGTCAAAAATAACCCCTAGACACAAATTTTCAGAATCTTAGCAAAAATTTTTGAAAAATATTGTCACTGGTGGAAGTCGAACCAGCGACCCTCAGATCAATAGCCTTTACACCGCTTTTCGCAATTTTCCTTCGTTTTTCTCGTTTTTTTTTGTTTTGTTGGTGCGAACTTTGGCTAGACAACTTTTTTTTTAAAAACAAAAAAAAAACGAGAAAAACGAAGGAAAATTGCGAAAAGCGGCGTAAAGGCTATTGATCTGAGGGTCGCTGGTTCGACTTCCACCAGTGACAATATTTTTCAAAAATTTTTGCTAAGATTCTGAAAATTTGTGTCTAGGGGTTATTTTTGACGCTGATCACCAAACACATGTTTTTAGCCTAGGTTTCTGCACGGAAAACTAACGAAACGTGAAAACAGCCATTTTTTGGCTCTGCCGCCCTTTACTAAAATAGCTGTAAAAACTTTTAGAAAAGAGATATCTCAAAACGGTTTTTACCAATCGATCCGTCTTGAATTCAGCTTTAGGACGAGTTATAAAACGCCAAAATTCGACAAATTTAAGGTACTCTCCCAAAAAATCGGAAAGAACTTTTCCACCAACCCAATAGATTTCTACTCTAGCAGGTATTTGTTTTAAAAAGCTTTTTAAGCAAAAAGGACAGTCAAAAAGGACATTTCTGCTGATCCTTTTAACACTTATAAAGCTATTAAAAAGTAATCAATCAAAGTAATCAAAAGGTATCGGCAAAGAAAAAAAAAACAGAAATCTGTGAAATCTGTGAAATCTGTGAAATCTTATCGGTGAAAATGAGCATAAACTTTTAGCGCAATAAATCTCGATTTGAGGGAAAATCTCGGAGAAAAACTGGATCGAATGAGAAAACTGATAAGGAATTTTCGGATTTTGGGGAGGAATTTTGGTTATTTACTTGAAAACTTGCAAAAAAAGTTGATATTGAGAGGTTTTTAGATCATTTTTAGATCATTTAAGACAAGTACCCTAAAGTCTCGAGTATAAGTTCTGACTTAATTTACATTCGCTTTAATTTTAATCTTTAATTGCTTTGAATTTCTTTTTGTTGGGTTTTTATACATTTTTATTGTTATATAAACTTTTATTATTGTTCTTGGAGCGCGGGATACTACAGGGTGACAGCCTATCACCATTGTTATGTGCATGGATACATTCAGACGATAGTGTTGAAGAAGACGCTGGAAAGCATCTCTTTCGACCGTCGACGTGGACTTTGGCCGGATGAAGAGGCCAGGGAGGGATCCATAAGACTGAGCACCGGAGAGGAGCAGGGCGGACGCGTCGAGCCACGGCCAGGGCCGAGCCACGCCCGGAGCAACAAATAACAGCATAAAATTGCTATAACCCTCAATAAATTTACTTCTATTATTGTTCTTAAAAAGCAAAAAAGTTATGCTGCAGCTGGGTTCGAACCCTCGACACACCGCACCGGAGACAGCCGTCAATTTGCATGCGAAAACCAAACAGAACTTATACTCGCGGCTTTAGGGTAATAATCTGGTGAAGATTCAAAGAAGCTTAATACATTCACGATGATCGTTGAGTTAAGTATCGTTGGGAATTTGTTAAGCTCTACCATTGCAAAGAAGTGTCTGCAACAAGGAAAAATTTCCTCATGACAGCCTATCGCCATTGTTATGTGCATGGATACATCCAGACGATAGTGTTGAAGAAGACGCTGGAAAGCATCTCTTTCGACCGTCGACGTGGACTTTGGCCGGATGAAGAGGCCAGGGAAGGATCCATAAGACTGAGCACCGGAGAGGAGCAGGGCGGACGCGTCGAGCCACGGCCAGGGCCAGGGCCAGGACCGAGCCACGCCCGGAGCAACAAATAACAGCATAAAATTGCTATAATCCTCAATAAATTTACTTCTATTATTGTTCTTAAAAAGCAAAAAAGTTATGCTGCAGCGGGGTTCGAACCCTCGACACACCGCACCGGAGACAGCCGTCAATTTGCGTGCGAAAACCAAACAGAACTTATACTCGCAACTTTATGGTAGATCATTTAAAAATTCAAAGAAATCACAAAAGATCAACAAAAAAAGGCAGCTTGATGTTTTCTGATAGCTGGATGAAAAAGATAGCTGGATGAAAGATACTTTGAGCTCAAATCTGGAAACGAATTCCATTTGGTGCCTGCAATTTCTTCATTTTCTTAAAGAAATCACTGTTTTGAAGAAAAACTAAAGAAGCTAGTGCGCTAGAAAGTGTGCGTTTAGAGATTTGAGCATTCAGTGATTCATTTAGCATTCAGTACACCAAAAAGAACAAATTTAAGCCTTCATTTTACTATTCTCGTGTACGTGAAAGCTTGCGTTTGCAAAAAAAGTGCTCACAGTGAACGCCCAATACTCGATTGACTTAAATACTCTTTTTTTGCCTAAAAATAGTTAAAGATCTATTTTTGTGAGCTTCTCTCAGTTTTTTAAAGAACAGAGAGATTTTCGATCTCAAATCTTCAAGTTTTCCCTGGTTCTCTCGCAGCGATGATATCAGAAATGATTATTGTTATTTGTCTCAATCATTTTTCTCTCATAGTTCTTTTTAAAGCTATCTTTTCCTTTCTTTGCAATAACAACTACGTCTTTTTTGTGAAGAAAAAAGTCTAGACGAATGTTCGGTACAAGATCTTTGATCAGATATGAACAAGGCGTTGATCAATGGCTTAAAGGCATTGATTCAAAGAGTTTGATTCAAAAAGTGTGACGACGAGTCACCAAAAAGCTGCCGGAGTCACCAAAACGCTGCCCGAGTCACCAAAAAGCTGCCCAAGCCATCAAAAAGCTGCCCGAGTCATCAAAAAGCTGCCCAAGCCACCAAAAAGCTGCCCGAGTCATCAAAAAGCTGCCCGAGTCACCAAAAAGCTGCCCAAGTCACCAAAAAGCTGCCCGAGTCACCAAAAAACTGTGCGAGTCAGAAAAAAGCTCTAATAAGACACTAGAAATACCGTATCCTAAAAAAATGTCGCGCTTGCGTATAAAAGGGGTTCTTCTTCCCCATTTAGTCAGAATTTTCTCGCTTTTTCTCTCCGAAAGTTGTTTTCGTTTGTTCGAGATACTTCCACAATTCCCATTAAGGATTAGGGCAAATTTTCAGAACGATTCAAAAGCTGGTTCTCAAGATATGCCAAATTTACGAATTTTCACTAAACTTGCACTAAACTTGCAACAAAACTTGCATTTTAAGCGAAACTACTAAGTGTATCTTTTTGGAAATTTGGCTATAAGCCTAATTTTTGATTCTCTACAACTTTTCCATTGACACCAAAATGGGTTTCTTTTGAAGAAAGTGCTCAAATGCTCAAACTGGGACATCTCCAGATCTCCAGTCCTCCATTTTTGTGTCTCACACTTGTCTCACACACAAACCAGAATCCTAAGAAGAAAGAGGAATCCGCAAATTGCCTGTAAAATGAGCAGAAGTCGTCAATAATAATGGAAATTATTTGGAATGAATTGATGGTTTTATGTTGAATAAATTTTCGTTCAAAGTCCCGCAGTTTTCAATTTTCAACTTCAATTTCAACACCAACCCAATAGAAATCTACTAATAGCAAGATTTCACAGTGCTAGATATGTTTTCTGTTCATCTAGCTGTGCCTGATAATTACATTAAGTAGACCGAAAATTCTGATAAAGCCAGTGAGTAGATTTTTGAGGTTAATGGTGGAGAGAAGGTGATGCAAATTAGAAGACGAGCGCGTGGCGGGGAAAAGATACGGAATTATCTATATTCTATCAAAATTAAACGAAAACATTGTCTCTATAGAAAGTTATAAGCATTTAGAGCTTGACTATTCATTCAAAAGTTCCCTAAAACACTCAAGAGCGAATTGTTCTTTGTTATGCGCAATTTTGCGCGCGAAATCCCTTCTCTCAAATTGATGTCTTTTCATCGGCGTTTAAATGATTCTCTTTCCCCGAAATTCCCCCATTTTCCCCGTTTGATCAAAGCCGATTGATCAAAGCCTTCTTTCAATCCATTTCCCCATTTCCATTTTCTCAAATTGTTGCTTGATTCCCTCAAATGGATTCGTTCAAATCCCATTCGTTCAATTCTTTCAATCACTCCCAACAATCGATCACTTCGCATTCCCGACAACCATTCGGCAATCTGGCGAATAATTTCGAAGAAAAGGGTCAGTTTTAAGTTTCAATGCTAATCAAAAGACTAATCTTATTATTAGAAAGTTGATGAAAAAAGCTTATGCAAGAGGTTATCGGACATTTGATTTGCCCCGCCTCTTTTGCCATTTTGCTAACTTTGAGCTCAAATTTCTTGGTGTTGGGCTTTTCAATTTAAATAGTTTTTCTACCAATCGACAGAGAAAGCCTTGGCGCATTCAATGATATCAAAAATATTACAATTGAATAGCTCAACATTAAGATATTTGAGCTCAAAGTTGGATTGCCAATGGTAAAGGGAGCCAATGTCTCACAATCTATGCAAGATTTTCTCTTTCTTATCAAAATGAATGAAAATGAATGATAACTGATAATTTGTAAAGTTAAAATGTTACTTGCAATTGATTTCCCTGACTACTTTCAATATCATTAACTATTAATCATTCAATATCGTTCAATATGATTCAATATGATTCAATATGATTCAATATGATTCAATATCATTCATTATCATTCAATATCATTCAATATCATTCAATATCATTCAATTTCATTCAATATCATGCAATATCATTCAAATATCATTCAGTATCATTCAAATATCATTCAATATCATTCATTATCATTCAATATCATTCAATATCGTTCAATATCGTTCAATATCATTCAATATCGTTCAATATCATTCAATATCATTCAATATCATGCAATATCATGCAATATCATTCAAATATCATTCAATATCATTCAAATATCATTCAATATCATTCATTATCATTCAATATCATTCAATATCGTTCAATAGGATTCAATATGATTCAATATCATTCAATATCATTCATTATCGTTCATTATCATTCAAATATCATTCAATATCATTCATTATCATTCAATATCATTCAATATCGTTCAATATCGTTCAATATCATTCAATATCGTTCAATATCATTCAATATCATTCAATATCGTTCATTATCATTCAATATCATTCAATATCATTCATTATCATTCATTATCATTCAATATCGTTCATTATCATTCATTATGATTCATTATCATTCATTATCATTCATTATGATTCATTATCATTCAATATCATTCATTATCATTCATTATCATTCCACATCATTGCTTCCCCATTCAGCTTTAGTCAGTGTTCCCACAAGTGTTTCTTTTAGGAAACTTTTAGAGTCTAAGAAGCATTAATATAAGAGTCAAGGCACATTCCAGGTTTCTCCTCAGCTTCACTCTCGTTGAGAGCACAGAAAAAGTTAGCCTCTCATTTCGCGAATCGTTTCTTCGTTAAACCATTCATCACACCGAATAGCGCTCAATTTTTGGATCTTCTGTGCTCAATTCTCGCAAGATTCTACTCGAAAAAAGACGCTGAAAAAGTTGGCTTTACTCAACTGATTAAAATATTCAAATATTAGCTTGAAGAAAGCTTTTACAAATTAAAGTCTTTACATTTTTCCAAACGTTTTTTTGAAAATAATACCGCCACCAACAAAATTTCTAATTAAATTATTAAAAAGCTTGATTTTTTTTTCTCTGCAAAATAGCTTTTGAGAAATTCTTGGAAGTAGTTTTGTGAATTAGTTTTGTGAATTTTCAAAGACGTAAAGGCGAGCAGCTAAAGTCGTAATTTGGACACTTTCTTCAATACTTTTCTATTTTGATGTTAAAGTTTGAACTATAAAGGAACTATCAAGGGGCTTTAAAGGAGCTTTAAAGGAGCTTTAAAGGAGCTTTAAAGGAACTAAATAGGAACTATAAAGGAGCTTTAAAGGAGCTATAAAAGAACTATAAAGGAGCTTGAAAGGAGCTTTAAAGGAGCTGGCAAGTCTGGCATATAGCATATAATAAAAAGGTTTAGACGATCAAAAGTGTGATCAAATTGACGGTGAAATTGTGTGTGATTAGTCGATCATCGAATTTGGAAGAGTGCCAGCAAAAATCCTTCGCACAAACACAACGCTTTTTACACTCTCTGGCGCTTACCATTTCTTCCTTTTACAAAGTGAGCAATTTCAATTTCAATTTCACCGTATCGTAATAAAATCGTAAAAGAATTCATATGTAAATTTTCTAGTTAAAAGGTTCCTACGATCTTTCCTTTCTCCTCACACAATTCTCCCAGTTGAAAGACTCCCTTGAACCATTGATCAAAACGAGTCTCAGCGAGAAATCACAAAAACGATTTTGTGAAATTTTTCAGGTGAAACAAATCTAGAGTTTTGTAGTGATTTTTATCTATTAGAGCTTCTATTTTGGTTGTTAAAAAAGGTCGCGATCACTTGCAGAAAAACAATTTTTATCCGCAACTAATTAACAAAAACAAGAACGTTGACTCTTCGAAGTATAGTCCGTCATTCTCTACGACATTCTGCGATCAGCAAGATCAAGCAAGTTCAGCTGTAAGAAATCACGAGTGCTTGAGCATTCAAAGCATTTAAAGCTTGCACTCTTGCACTTGCAAGTCACTTTCGTCCAAAGCAGGTGATCGAGTGGAACGAGGCTTGTCTTCAAGATCAAAATCACCGTCATTGAAGCGTTTGAACCATTTGCCAAGTTTTGTCAACAGCTTCCAACAACAACAAGAGCTTCCAACAATAACAACAGCTTCCAACAACGGCTTCCAACAACAACAACGGCTTCCAACAACAACAACAGCTTCCAACAACGGCTTCCAACAACAACAACGGCTTCCAACAACAACAACAACAGCCTCCAACAATAATAGCTTCTTTCGGCTTCCACCTCACAAATCACTTCAACATCTTGCAGACAGACTTCTTCTTCAATAGTAATAGAATAAAAGACGAAGTTCACTTTTATCTATCTAAAGATATGGAATGTATAAAGTAAGTTATCGTATTTCTTCGAATAGAAAACCGGGTAAAGAGTATCATCGCGTACTCCTGCGTAGTGGCCCTTTTTAAAATTTCTTTTCTGCATAAAACCTTTCAATCAAGTGCTATAGAGCTGGAAAATGGCTCAAAAATTTGTTAGCTCATGTGGTATTTTTGAGTCATTTTCCAGCTCTATAGCACTTCATTGAAAGCTTTTATGCAGAAAAGAAATTTTAAAATGGGCCACTACGCAGGAGTACGCGATGATACTCTTTACCCGGTCTTCTATTCGAAGAAATACGGTATATAAAAAAACGCTCGCAAGAAAAGAGGCTTTTAAATGATTCAAAAGCTATAACAATCTATTGCCAAAATAATTATATAAACTTTTGAACTTTTCTGCAAGTGACCGCAAACTTTTTTAACAACCGAGTAAAAGGTGCTACAAGAAAAAGCTACAAGAAAAAGCTACAAGCTAAAAAGCTAGAAAAAGCTTTTCCAATCCAGTATACCTAATCGTAATCACTTAAAAACAACACCGCACATCGGCGCGAAATAAGGCAAAAATGCGTTTTCTATAGGATTTTTCTGGGAGTACCTTTTTTAGATGCGGAAAATTGTAAATTGTAATTATAACTTTTTGTAGAGTTGAGCAAATTTTATGATTTTTGCATCAAAATGTTCGTAAGAGTCTTTAGAATAACAATTATCCCTTCGTTTTTGGTCCCTAGACCCTCGTTGTCGAGTTACGAGCCCCAAACTGCAGGGTACCACAAAATTTCCCATAAAAAATGACCAAAAAACCGCTAAAACTAAATTTTAAAAATTTCTGTCAGAGGGATTTGAAAAATTCCTTTAGATTCGGAATCAGCACAATTTTCCGCATCTAAAAAAAGTACTCCCTATAGAAAACGCATTTTCGCGCCAATGTGCACCGTGATCCATACCCAAAAATCCATATCCAACTTTCAGTCTCTTTCGAATCCCGATTTCCTCGACTCCCTCTTCACAGCTGATGCGAAAATCAACGATTCTCTTCCAAAAATCGCGGCCACAATCGATAAGTTGCTTGAGAATGGCGACATATAAGAAATATTTTTCAATCAATAAATTCTGAGAAGTTTTATTTACAAAGAAACAAAGTATAGACTACACAAGGAATAACAATAACGAGTGAAATTACACGTTTTTGCACGCACTTATGCTTTCCCCAAAATACACAGCACCAGAATCGGTTTACAAATTTAGCCAATCATAGCAAATATTAGGTTGATGCATAAGTCTTTTCGTTTTTTTCGTACTTCTGTTAAAAAGTAACAAATTCACCAATTAATCTATAGTTTGCTCTATAAAAAAGTGTTTTTTTTGTTCAATTTGCATCTTTTTAAATCAATTTCGGTTCACTTTCAAGCAAATTCGAGAGTGAAAAACGCCTTTTTCGTAAAAATCTATAAAAAACTCTACGGAAAAATTGGCTGAATGAATTTCTCTGAAATTTTGGCGAAATATCAAACTTTTTTTCTCTATCTTTTATCTATTGACACGAAGATAGGTTTTCTTTAGCTAAGGTGTCTAAACCGCATCATCGAGTTAGCCCTTTTTGACTACCCGACTTCATACTCTCAAGAAAATCCAGGCATAAAATATTTTTAAACCCGTTTTAATGTTATTTTGCAGAAAAATAATTGGTTTTTCTAATGAAATCAACCGTAGTTTAATTGGTGCATTTGTTGGCTTGAAACGGCAGACGAAAAGGAACGAAAAGACTTATGCATCAACCTAATAGTATATCTAACATTAAGGAGTAAATTCTATGAGCAAAACCCTCTAGTATCACCACAGAATAATAGCTGACAAAGAGAAGGCATCATTATGATTTTTTTGAACTTTAACTGGCTTATTATTCTATTTTGTAAATCGAAAGTCAATTTTAAATTTATAAACAAAAAAAGCAATAGTTTACGAGCGTTTCAAATGGATAAAAACCACTATATATTGGCTAATCATTGGATTTGATCTTTTATTAGTTGTTCATATTGTTCAAATTTGTACTACTTTGACGATTTTGTTGAGAATATTCATGGTTACTCACTTGTTGTTGGGAATTTTCATAGCTCTTCACTTTTTGTTGTTTTTGTTTATAAATTTAAAGTTGGTTTTGATTTACAAAAGAGAAAAATAAGACTAAAAGAGTCAATGAAAACTGAACTAAAGAAGCAAAAGAAAATTCGAGTGCCGGAGATCGAATCTAGCCTCTTCGTCTTGTAGCGTAGCAAACTACCAGTCGGCCACCGAGTAAATCATGATAGCAGTTTAACTTCACCTTATGAAGCTTAACATCGCCTTATGTGGCTTAACATCGCCTTATGAAGCTTAACTTCACCTTATCAAGCTTAACTTCACCTTCGCTTTCGCTCAAAAATGTTCCCTCGATTTTCCTTGCGATTGTAAAGCATTGGGCAAAAACTAATTACAGATTCAGATTGAATATGATAAAGCAGTTAAAGTTCAAAAAATCTATGACCCAATGCATTCTCTTGTGAGTTATGAAAAAGCACAAAACAAATTGAATAGTACAGAACAGAATGTGTAAGCTCAAGGGAAAAAGGTGGGCAACTTTTCAAATCCCAATGGATTAGATCTAAAATAGCATAAACAACTACTCACAGGATGATTTAAAATACTACAACTCCCCGTCGGGCCAACGGCTCACATCGGGTACCGGATTGTTTGCATCGGGTCCAATCAATGACACGTAAACAGCATAAGTGTGCACGGCGGCGCCTAGAACGAAAAATTTGCATATTATGACAGTTCAAAGCTAAAAAAATTGCTCTTATGGACTTAAAGTATGTCTAAACTTTGCCAGGTTTGTTTGAAAAGTAAAAAAAAACCCACCCAAAAGCACGTGAACGTGCCAAATCGCGTGCGCAAACGGAACGACACCGTCCAACTTGAAGAAAATCACGCCAAACATATAAACAAGCCCGCCAATCATCATTAAATCTAAGCCGGTGCGATCGTTCTAAAGAGAAACTGACATGTAAAATGTAGAACGGCAAGATGTCTAACTTTAACTAACTTATAAATTGAAAAAACAAATGCACAAACCATTGTAAACATGGCCACCGATGGTAGACCGGCAACGAAGATGTAGAGTGCCGTCTCGAGACTCTTGTAACTAAAAATGACAAATTGGGGGAAATTTTTGTGACATTTATTAGATTAATTTATTATCTGAAAAACTTTAAAAACCGACCGTTCGTGAAAATTGTACTGATAGAGAATGCCGAGAATGGCGAACACCCAAATCATCCATTTCAAATTGAGCCCCGGATAGCCGCAGTGTCGAAGCGCTAGCCATGGAGTGTAGGAGGCGGCTGGAAATGAAGATTTTTTTATTGATTTTTGATTTTTTAGTTACAGAAAGAACAAAGACAGTAAAATTTTCTCAAAAAACCAACCGATAAACAAGTAGATCACGGCTCGATCACAGATGTGTAAATAGTAGCGTAGGCGTTGTTTTCTAAAGGAATTTTTATAATTTGATGCGCAAATTGCTTACCGTAAATACTGTAATAGTACCCCACCCCCATAATGAAGGTGCGGAGTCTAGCTTTGAACGAGTTTTTCTCGACACTGGTTTATGCTACAATGCGCGCTTAGGTATCAAAAAATAGCCCTGAATTTCAGCTATTTTTTGATACCAAAGACGCTTTTTTTGAAAGCACGGGCACTTTGAAAAAAAATGAAATACTAAAAAACTTTTGCTCGTACGCGACTGTACGAGGGGGGTGGGGTACTATTACAGTATTTACGGTAGTAACTAGTAGACTACTTGATTACTTACAGTTCAAACGATTGAATAAACGAGGCTTATTTGATTCAAGAGACTTTGAAAAAGACAATCAGCTGCGTGGGCTGTAAGTAATCAAGTAATCTAACTGGCAAGTAATCAAGTAATCATTTCAGATACTTTGTGGATCCCACAGATCACTCTGTACAGACTCAAGGCGTCGAGACTACTTACTATTAAAAGCTCTATTAAACATTGGTTCTCACTCCACTCAAGATTCTTTCATTTTACATGTTTGAGTACATGTTTAGAAGAGCCCAGGGGGTTTAGAAATAGGAAAATTCCACGAGTGTTTTCTGCTTTTGCGAGCTTTTCCTTCAACAAATCCATTTGAGCGTTGAGTGCTGAAATTTGTTGCTCCAGCAGGGGGGTGGGGTACTATTACAGTATTTACGGTAGGTAATAAAGAATCTAAAAAATTCAAATCTAAATTTAACGAAACTCACTGTTTTACCGGTCGATACAACATCTCGAAGAAATGGTAGAGTGTCGAGGCGAGGAAAAGCATCTAAAGTGAAAACCTTTTATTACAAAGATTATTTTATCATATATCATAATACTACAAAATTATGCTTAATAGATATCTATTCTTAAAACGAACCGTTGTAAATACGCCGTACACAAACATCAACGTGTACTGGAGCTCACGATGGGCTGCGTCGATGATGTAATAGAAAGCGATCAAACTCGGTACGATTCCTATCTAAAACAGAAAATATAGTAAGCCTTTTATTAACAAAGATTAGTTTATCATAGTACTACAAATTACAAAAAAACTATTATCTAAATATCCTTTCGTGTAACCAGTTCTTTTTTCTTGTTCTTTATTGCAACCTGCAAATGCAATTGTAAATATTCTTTCTTGTAACCAGTTCATTTCAGTTTCAAAAGAATTACAAATGTTTCGATGCTATGCAATTAGCTTGATTCGTTGCAAATTAATGTTTCTATAGCGATTTAAAAGCATGCAAATAGATTTCAGAAAATTTCTACTGATTTCACAGCTACTGAATTTCTACTGATTCCCTTTAAATTCTCGTTTAATTACCCAAGTTTGAAGTTATTTTGGCATCGATTTCAAGAAAATTTAAAACGATTCTAAAAGTTTAGAAATTTTCGAAAGAATCCTCAAATTGAAGACGAAGAAATGAGTTAAAATTTGTGACTAACACCCCATTTGTTGCCAAAACTCTTTTCCCCTGTGTAGCCCGGTTAGCTCAGCACCAGACTCTTAATCTGCCTGTCGCGGGTTCGAGCCCCGCATCGGGCTGATGCTTTTTTACTTTTGTGGGAATTAGAAAAGGACAGAATGTTGGATGTAGCCGTTGAATTCCCAGTAGAGAAAAATCAATCGATTTTTCATTTAAACTATATGAATCAAAATATCATACACAGAAAAGTTCCATTTTTCAAAAGATTCCTAAAATCATCAGACTACATTTTATTTTCAGGGAGCTTGTAGCAAAATCATGAGAGAATCCTGAATTGCAGGCAATTGTAAACAAAGCAAAAGTAAAATTGTTGCTTTAAAGGCTCTATGAGACTCAAGAGAGCTCTCGATGTTTTTGCAAAAGATTCTCGCAAAAAAGCAAAAAAGCAAAAAAGCATCAGCCCGATGCGGGGCTCGAACCCGCGACAGCCAGATTAAGAGTCTGGTGCTCTACCGACTGAGCTAACCGGGCTACGTGCCTGCCTCTTTGGAAATGGAAAAAGGCTGACCCCGAAAAATTTCTAGGCACTGGGAAAAGAATTGCCAAAGAAAAGGGGGAAAAGAGCAGGCAAATAAACGAAAAAACGGAAATTTGCTATTTAAAAAATCGTCTAATTATCTTTAAACTTTTCAAGCGATTTTGTTTTTTCGAAACTTTACTGATTTTAAAAATCCAATTACATTTTAGCTTATTCGTGCTCTTTTTTGGTTAAACTAGTGTTTTAGGGGACATTTCGAAAGCAAATCTATGTTTCAGTGAAGCTAATATATTTTAAAACAGTTTTAAAACGATTTAAAACGGTTTAAAACGATTTAAAACGATTTAAAACGGTTTGTCGGTTTTAAAACGATCAACCTTTGGTCATTTAATAAAATTTAAAGATTAAAACTCACTCCATGCGTTCCAACATTGGCTAAATGCTCAAAATGTGTCGGCTCGTAAGATTCCCCTTTACCAGGTCGTCGATTCATGTAAAGGCATTTCGTTGTTAGATCCTCTTTCCCAAGCTTCTTGATGTCCTAAAGGAAAATAATAATAAGCAAGATATCTTTACGTTTAACTTAACTTTATATAAGTTAACTTAACCTTTCATTACTTTCAAAGAACAAAGGTCAGATAAACCAAGTACTAATTTTACCAAATTAATAGAAAAGCTCACCTCCGAGGATTCTGGTGTCGGCTCCTCCAGGAAAAGATCATCCTCATCTTTTGTGGTTGAGGCACGTCTAAAAAAAGATGTGCGTAGAAATTAAGGAACTTTATGCCACAAGTTAATAACACTCATTTAAAAACCTACTTCTACAGTTATAAGCTACAGGCATACGCTAATTCTTGGCGTATTCAGTGCAGGAAAATATTTTTGAGGTTTTCAGCAATTTCAACTAACAAGTAACAAGTAACAGAAAGTGTTAAAGGGTTTTAGTTAGTTATATCTATAGTTTTGACAAAATAAACACTTCATTTAGCAACAATCTATCGTTTTTGAGAAATCAATGAACAAGCAACAAGTCAAAAAACACGCGTGTTACACAAAAGTCCTTCAATAAAAGTAAAATCCATATTTCGTGGCTGAAATTACTGCCTGAATTCCTGAATTCCTGCCTGAATTCTTCTATCAAGCCGACCAAATCTTGCAAAATTTGTGGAGAAATTTTGCTTCATTCGCTTCGAATATAGTACCACAGCTCGACCTTGCTAGTTCATCAATTCAAGATCCTCTACCTGATCACTCCACAACTTCCCATCCCATCGACCGACCAGAAACGTCGCTCTCACAAATCGCTCATCAGCAGAACGTAGCGGTGCCCCGGATTCAATGAAATCTAAAGAAAATAGCAATGAATTGTAATGTCACTGTCAATGTAATGTCACTTTTTATTAGTAAAGTATCTCCAAATCTAAAGAATTTTGTGGAAAACGTGAAATATTTACAGGTATTCTGTTTCGAAAGGAAATTGCTTCAAAAATTTGAACTTGTTTTTCTGCTTTTATCCACGATACTGCCTTTTAAGATGAATGAGTAGTTTAGATATTTTCAAAGTTAAATAAACGTTTCAAAAAGCTCACATATTGATGATTGACGTGGCGCTGATGATATCCCTTTCGTTTGTGAGGCGAGTGAAGAAGCGCTCCTGAAAATTGAACCAATTATAAATCCAAGATCAAAATAGAAAAAGCAGAAAAAGGGAAATGGAAACTAGCCTAGTTGAGGGGGGCACAATTTGTTTCTTATATCAAACTATAATAATATCGTGTTTGTTTGTGACCCTAAAGACGGCCGTTGGGTTGCGGGTTATTTTAGCTTCACTGGCACGGGTAAAGTTGTTGTACTTGCGACCAAAAGTGAAACTATGCATCATCATCAAACTGTTGATGTCACATGAACTCTAGTCGGTGTATTGCTTCGAGTGTTGATGCTATTTTTGGCTTTGATCATCTTTTTGAACCGATATCACTGGCTCTCGACGTTCTGTGTCACTGGGTTCACCAAATGACTTGGTGATTGCCCGTGAGATGATGATAGGCTTGGGGCACAAGACAGGTGCTGCCAAAGGTTTCGGTGGATTGTGAATCCCAGTGGACTCTGGAAAACGGACAAACTTCTGGATCAGCGAGGTTGCACCGTCGCGACGAGAGACAAGATTCATAAAACCGAGACCAGAACCTCTTTCGATTCCGCCGAACATCCAAATCCTTCTTTGCTCAGGAATAGGAGCTCGGTTATATTTTCGGATGGCCGTTTTGTCGATCACAACGTGAACACCAGGACCGCCGATAGTTCTTGAGTTGACATCGAAGTACTTCGAGAAGCCATCACGGAACCACTAGAACCATGACGGTGTTTTTGTCGGTTTTTATTTCTCTAGCCATGACAACAAATCAACAGTAGTAGTAGTAGACGAGGTGCATAGCTTACTTGGGAGCAACATGGGTATTCTCGAAGAAAGTTCCCACGTGGAACCCTATGCGATGCGGTGGATCCTAGCATCTGCGATTGCGGCGTAGCACCTTCACGTTCGCTGGTGTACCTCGTCGCTGGTGCACCTTGTCGTTTCAGCAGTTTGGACAAGTTCTTTTTTGGTGAAGCATCCCAACATCTTGCAGCCATTGGTTGAAGTCTTTGTTTGACTGGAGTAGCTTTTCGCTGAGTTCATGCCATGTCTTGGAGCACGGTGGATCGGCAAGGATTGGCCATTTGTTTCACTTTGCGATGTGCGGTAGTGGGGGAAGCTCGATTTTGGGTTCCTTTTATAAGGCTCAGGACTAACACTTCATAACAAGTTCATCAAACTCCGCCAACAGAACTTAAACAGTATAAAAGCTCCCTTAAAAGCAATGTTGAAGTTTAGCTGAGATATAGTTTTTCGGATTCAACGTAAAAAAAAAGCTGAACGATTACAATGTTACAAAAGCTGATCAATTACAAAAGCTGAGCAGTTACAAAACCAATAATACATGAAAAGGTCATAATGTTCATTAATAAAAACTAAAAGAGTGCTAGTTTTCTTTTGAAAACAGCTTTTACTATGGAAATTAAATTTTTTATATAGAAAAACTTCAAGTCGGGAAAAAAGTAAAAGCTTTCATAGTAATTCTAAGTATTCTATGCACTAGAAATAGTTTGTTTACAGATTTTAGCACCACAAAAACCAGCCTGTACACAAAAATAGCAAGAAGCCAATTAGAAATCATAAAATCACTGAGAAGAGGAGATTTTTTCGCTGATTTTCCTAAAGAAAACTTTCAAAGGTTTCCTTTTCACAAAAAAAAAGTCAAAAGATAAGAGCTTTTTTTGCGTTTTGAGTCCTTTTTTGAGTCATAAGATCCATTGTCATTCGGGAAAACGCAAAAAAAGAGATTAACAATGGCGAAACATGCAAAAATGATAGCTCCGCTACACAAAAGGTTGTAATTTTTGCTCAAAAATGGCGATAAATTATTTTTTCGCGTTTTACCGATAAATCAAAACGTTTTCTTGTTAAAATTTACGTAGAAATGAAATAAAATGAATGAAATGAAATGAAATAAAATGAATGAATGAAATAAAATGAATGAATGAAATAAAATAAAATGAAATGAAATGAATAAAATAAATAAAATAAAATGAATGAATACGGGAGTGGGACAAATGCGACCTTTTTTTTGCCCACCCGGACATTTGCGCACCTTTTTTTTCCGCACCTTGCCCATTACCGCACCTTTTTTCGCGTTTTAAAGCTCTAAAAGCTCTAAAAGCTAATGCTAACCAATTTCCATTCCAAAAGTTGTTTTTCTAGGTAATTTGAGGGTGTCGAATTCAAATTTTGACATAACAAAACGTGTGGAACCAATTTGAAAGACAAAACGGCTAGATCAAATTACAGAAAATTGTTGATTTTTCTCTTTGCATAACTTCGTCCGTTCGCTTCCACAAGCTCTGATATGCCAAAATTTCGGTTCTTTTCCAATATCGGGGGAGCGGTCCGATTATCGGGGGAGCGGAAGGAAAATCGGGGGAGCGGAAGGAAAATCGGGGGAGCGAAAGGAAAATCGGGGGAGCAAATTTTGCCCCCTCGAAAAATGCATTTCTGGGACTTTTATTTTAACTGCAACGTTTTTTTTTAAATTTTTTGGCAGCGCTACATATGTCCTATATTATCCAAAGTACTGCCATAAAATCCGCGAATTACCCGTTATTCTCACAATCTTTATATTAGATCACAAAAGTGACTTAAATATCTAACACCAAACATACCTCTACCTTCCCTATCGGCCGCCTTCTCTTTTTGCCGAACGCTCCACAATCCCGAACGAACAAATGGCTACCTAAAAATTTATTCATTAATAGTATAATTGATCATAACAACGAAAGAAATGTAAGCGAAGTAACCAAAACAAAAACAAAAGTAACCAAAACAAAAAGAAAAGTAACCAAAATAAAACAAAAGTAACCAAAACAAAAGTTTAAAAAAAAACGTTGCAGTTAAAATAAAAGTCCCAGAAATGCATTTTTCGAGGGGGCAAAATTTGCTCCCCCGATTTTCCTTTCGCTCCCGCGATTTTCTTTCCGCTCCCCCGATAATCGGACCGCTCCCCCGATATTGGAAAAGAACCAAAATTTCAATTCTACACCCTCAAATTACCTAGAAAAACAACTTTTGGAATAGAAATCGGTTAATATTAGCTTTTAGAGCTTTTTTAAAACGCGAAAAAAGGTGCGCTAATGGGCGAGGTGCGGTAAAAAAGGTGCGCAAATGTCCAGGTGCGCAAAAAAAAGGTCGCATTTGTCCCACTCCCGAATGAAATGAAATAAAATAAATAAAATGAAATGAATGAATACATAGAAATGAAAAGAAAACCAAAAATTTAAACCAAAAACAAATTTGCAAGCGAAATTTTCGTTGAAGCTCAAAATTCGCATATCTCATTTTCTACAAAAAGCCTAGTTTTCTCTATAAAATAAATCTTTATTCAAAAAAGTTTTATCAAAATAAAATCTTGCCCACTTTTTCTACATATTGTGCGTTTTTTTCACAGCCTAAACACCTCAAAAAGCTTTTTTTGTATAAAAAAAGTTTGGAATTAAAGAAAATTAAGCAAAATTTATAAATTTGAATCAAAAACATCAAAGAAAAACCGCAAAATCATTTGAAAAGAAAGATTTTTAGCGAAAAATCGGTAGCACTGACTGGTTGGTGAGAATTGACGTCAACTCTTAGAGAAAAAAGAGGGAAACATATCGGGATTTTTAAAGAAAACAAAAAGAAATTGAGAACAGAGGAATATTGAGTGTCTAGATGAGATTTAGAGAAGAAAAGATAGGGAAGTGGGGACTGGAAAGCGAGAGAGCCGAGACGAGACACGAACACAAAAATGTGGGTCAGCTCTGGAGCTCTGGATCCCGTTTATGCAACTCTTTCTAATGATAGAAAAAGGCTCTGGAAGAATAATAGGTTCTGGAAGTCAAATACCACAAAACTACCGTATTCTCTCTAATAGTGGACCCGGAGTGGACCCGTAGTGGACTCTGAGCCTCGCTTAAATTCACCCAAATCTTGAGAACCGCTTATCAGAACCTATCGATGTGGGGTCGGAAAATGTAGTTGATGATGAGATCTTGACGATGATTAGAGTGTTGAGCTTCTGGGAAAGCTTAGAAACTGTAAAATGGGCATCAACTCGACTGGGAAAAGCCGGTATATGAAAAACACACTTTTAAATGGCGCACCGAACCCTCCAGGCGCACCGAATGAATTCTAGAGTCATGCAGACGGAGAAATCTTGGCCTAAGCCTTTTCCTAAGCTTTTATTTCTCATTTCCTACTGATAAAATAGCGTTTTTTTCTCTAATAGTAGTGCGCCTTGAGCGCCGCCTAAATTCCTCGAAATCTCGAGAACCGCTTATCAGAACCTATCGATGTGGGGTTGGAAAATGTAGCTGACGATGAGATCTTGACGATGATTAGAGTGTTGAGCTTCTGGGAAAGCTTAGAAACTGTAAAATGGGCATCAACTCGACTGGGTGCACTACTATCAGAGAGAATACGGTATTTACCATTTACTATCTAGCATAGTAAATCTATCTATTGGGTTGGGGAGAATGAGTCGGCGCCCAACTTTAAAGGGACTTTTTGTACACATAAAGCCTTCTTTAAACATACGTTTGGTTTCATCAAAAGGATCCACTATTTCTCTACAAAATGACTTTTGAGAGATTCCACCAAGCTTTTCTTTCGTGGAGTTTATGAACTTCCAAACGCAGCTGGTTAAAATGGCAAAGAGTCCGACTCATCATTTGAACAGTTTCTTTCACATAAACCTTCTTTGGTGTTTATATAAAAAAGATAGAGCACATTCAATTACTTAAGTTGCCAAATTTGCAGGAAGATCCCACCAATGGTTTTTTCTAGATGACACTTTGTAGTTTTTGTGAAAAAATGGCTTTTTCTTGAGCCGAGGCGCTGTTTGAAGTTTCTTTTAAATGCCATTTTGTAGAGAATTAGTTAACCATTCTACTCATATCAAACGCATATTATTTGACGAAGTCGAATAGAAGTTTTAGACATTTTTTTGATTTTCGGCGCTGACTCATTCTCCCCAACCCAATATCTTGTTAAACGGATTTATCAGTTTAGCATAGTTTAGCAAAATTAAGTTTTCTTTCTTGTAGATTCTGACAAGGAAAGAATGATTGAGTCACGTGGTTTTTTCCAATGAAAAAATTTCCTCAATCATCCTGTATACATTGAAAAGCTATTAAATGTTTAACAATAACGACAAACTACAATCGAACAGGAGAAAAGCGTTTATGTGAACACACAAAGAATACAGAAGAATGTAGAATGGAAAAAAAGCAAAAAAAACATGAGACGGATCGGATTCGAGCTCTGTACAAGCACTCAACCACTCAGCCATCGATAAACGGTTTGTCGGCTTAAAACGAGAGGCTCAAAATCTTTATGCCAGTTTGGCGGTAAATACGCGTCATTCAGTAGCTAATTTTTACAACATCAGCGTAAAATTCTGCGTCGAATGGCTTTTTAAAAAAATATTTATTTTACGATTCATCAAGATTATGAAGATGGCTGGGTTTCTGATAAGTTCTCTGATTGTGAAATGGAATGGAGATCGATGGAGAGTGAATGACGGACACTCTCGTTTCCACGAGCTGATACAGTTTCTAGAAAATTCTTTTTTCTTTTGTTTTCTTTTGTTTTCTTTTGTTTCCTTACTTTACAACATTAAGAAGTCCAAAGAACTCTGCAAAGAACTATCCAAAGAACTCTCCAAAGAACTCTCTAAAGAACTCTGCAAAGAACTCTTCAAAGAACAACTCTAGTTGCAAACACAAGCAGTTTGGCACACTCATTTAATAAATTAACCTATTGCACTGCTTGAGAGATCAGCAAAATCGAGTCGAAGCACTCGGCTGCCAGCTCGCCAATTGCTTGCCATGCAGGAAACCACTGAAAAACCAATTGTAAGTAGAATTGCCAAAAGGTGAGTAATTTGTAAAACTACCGTAATCAAATAGAATAGAATGTACGAGAGAGTACGGTAGTTTCACAAGTAGAAAAGAAAACCACTCAAAACTCGAAACTTTACCCTCTTCCTCACGGCTCTCCGATGAATTCTCTTGGGTACTTGTGCTCGTAGATTGAGGTGAATCCTGAATACTTTACTAGATCTTTACTAGTATTTTTTGTAAACTCACCTCTTCTGGCTCATAGACTTTCGGCTTGCGGCGAACAAAGCTCCCATCTGGTCGAATCGAGATGATCTTTCGAGTGCTGAAGAATCAAGTACTTTATGCTCTTTGGCTAAAATAAGTTTGGCTTTGTCTTGGCTTTGTCTTGGCTTTGTCTTGGCTTTACCTTGGCTTTGTCTTGGCTTTGCCTTGGCTTTGTCTTGGCTTTGTCTTGGCTTTTGCCTTGGCTTTGTCTTGGCTTTGCCTGGGCTTTGCCTGGGCTTTGCCTGGGCTTTGGCTTTGTCTTGGCCTTGGCTTTGTCTTGGCTTTGTCTTGGCTTTGCTATGGCCTTGGCTTTGGCTTTGCCTTGCTCTGACTTTGTCCGTAATCCGTAATTCTATAATTTACGGGAATTGAGCTAGAATTTAAATTGAAAAAATTGGCCTGGAATCTACGAAAAATTGGGAAAACTCTAAGGTAAAACAAAGACTTCAACCAATGGCTGCAAGATGTTGGGATGCTTCACCAAAAAAGAACTTGTCCAAACTACTGAAACGACAAAGTACACCAGCAGACGTGAAGGTGCTACGCTGCAATCGCAGATGCTAGGATCGACGGGTATGGAATCTATGGGTAAGTGAGCTAGAATCTACGGGAATTAAGATTAAATTTCAAAAATTCAATCCCATTTTTCGGATAAATCATCTTTCAAAGTTTTTGCCAAAGAAATTCATTGTTAATCTTTTGTATCGTTCATTTCTTTCTACTTTTTCTTTTGATTTTTCCTTCAGCTAACAATGAGACGTTCAAATTGATGAAAAGAGTTTTAATGTTTAAATTCATAAATGAAAAACAAAGAATTCAGTGCGCTAGAAAAGGTGTTTTTACAATTTACAAACACACAAAAGCCCCAACCTCAATTCCTCCGGCTCTAAGCGTATCTGCCCAATCGAGGGATCGGAGCTCGGCTGTGAGCTCGAGAAATCCTCATCAAAAGCTTTCGTGTAGTCCGACAGAGCACTCCCAAGTGGATCGGATTGTTCGATTGGGCTTGTGATTGCGTCTTTTTTCTGAAAGACAATCTAGACAATCTATTTGTTTGTCTAGAAGACTGAAAAATCTTGATAGTATTGAAATTAAAGGTAAAAAAGGTTCAAAGGTAAAAATCAAAGGTAACTATCAAAGGTAACTATCAAATTTGAAACCTCTTTTCTATGCGAGGGACACTGAATGGCCTCGTCTCGTTTTAAGCGCTCAATCGGCTTCGAGGGGATCAGTTGCAGATTCTGAAATTCCAGAGTTCTTGGATCTTATTCTGATAGATCGATATCTATCAGAATAACAAAATTTTCATTCTTACTTGGCTATTTGAGGTCTCTGGATGGATCTTTTCCATTTCCCGTCTTCTCAATCCTTTCAAAAATCCACGAATCTCTTTATGACCTTTTGAACAATGAGACTAAAACAGACTTTTGAGTTTTGAGAAAATAAAATGATAAAACAAAAGCCGAACAAAAGCCAGCAGCCGAACAAACAAAATTCTCGGGTCTTTTCATTTTGAAAAGCTATTATATTCAAAAACTAAAGCCAATTCGATCATTTTCTTTGGACAAAGGGTTAAAATAAAATTTCTCCAAGTTCGGGATATCAAAAAACTTGTTAACAAGTCAATCCATTGCCACAACAAGTCCATAACAAGTCAATCCATCTTAAAGTCAACTTGATTAGGTAATTGAACTATTGGGTACAACAATCTGTTGATTCAATTACTCAATCAAATTTGGGCCAAATCTGAGTACAGTAATTTACATAGGGATTTCTTTTGTTCTGTAAATGATTCCCAAATGCGATTTAGTGTTAAAAATTTGTGCCCACGGGTTTTCAGGGTCGTAGAACCTATTGGCATAGTTTATTTTAACCCTTTGTCCAAAGAAAATGATCGAATTGGCTTTGGGGTTTGAATATAAAAGGGTTGATCTGAGAAAATTTAAATTGAGCCAGGGAAATTGAGCCAGGGAAATTGAGCCAGGGAAACTGAGCCAGGGAAATTGAGCCAGGAAAAGTGAGCCAGGAAAAGTGAGCCAGGGAAACTGAGCCAGGGAAATTGAGCCAGGGAAATTGAGCCAGGAAAAGTGAGCCAGGGAAATTGAGTCAGGGAAATTGAGCCAGGGAAATTGAGCCAGGGAAATTGAGCCAGGAAAAGTGAGCCAGGGAAATTGAGTCAGGGAAATTGAGCCAGGAAAAGAGAGCCAGGAAAAGTGAGGCAGGGAAATTGAGCCAGGGAAATTGAGTCAGGGAAATTGAGCCAGGGAAATTAAGCCACGAAAATTGACATCAGAAAATTATTGTCGGAGGGAAAAAATCAAAAAATTGATTAGCCAAATCTCAAAGAGAAGCCCCTATGCTAGACGGGTTTGCCAGACGCCGAGCGATTGCGCAACCGCACAAAGAACAAAGAAAGAAAGAATTTGCACAGTGATTTCTCTTTTGTTCTGTTCTGTGAATGAGATTTAGCGTTAAGAATTTGTGCCCCGGGTCGTAGAACCTATTGTCACCTATTTTCAGGATCGTAGAACCTATTGGCGGAGTTTATTTTAACCGTTTGCCCAAAGAAAAGGATTGAATTGGCTTTGGGTTTTGAATATAATAGCTTTTCACAATGAGAAGGCCCGAGAATCGGCTTTTGTTTTATCATTGTAATCAGAAGATCAGACTTTGGAAGCTTTGGTCAAAGCTGCAGAAGCTTTGGTCAAAGTTACCGTAATCCTACAGTAACTTACCTCCACTGTTGTCTCATCAGAGACATCTGATGTTTCATCATCACTCTCTCCACGTAATTTCCTCGTTGCATTAAATGTTCTAAAGCTTTTATCAGAATTTCTCCTTTTCCCTCACCGATCTTTCAATTTCTTTGGCAAATCCGGGATCTTCACCACTTCAATAACATTTCGAAATCTAAAAAAAAACGATTTTTATCGTAATTTTTTATTTAACTCTTTGACTGTGCCGATTTCTTGACGCTTTTCTTGAGCTTCTGCTAGAGGAGAACCGACATTTAATGCTGGGATAAAGGACGGGATCTAAATTTCAACTTGGCAATTCAATTGGTTAATCCGTTTTCTAAAAGACACCGATTTTAGACAAACTAAACTGACGGTCAGATGACTCTGACCGTTAGTTTTCATTTAGAAAAGCCCAATTTTTGGTATCATTCAACAAGAGGATCACAAGGTTTAGTCAATGATACAAAAATTGTGCTGATCTAAATGAAAAATAACGGTCAGATTACGGTAGTTTATCTAAAATGGGTGATTTTTAGAAAACAGAATAGCTGAAGTTCTAACCATCGGTTGTGGCAACTCGGAGCCTTGTGGAGTGGTCGATGAGGTTGAAGGAGTTTCGTCTGATACAGATGATGATGCAGATGATCGATTTGTTGAGCTTTCTTTGAAAGAACCTTCCCCTAAAGAGTTCTGTAGATAGTTGCAAGAGGAATTGAACCAGAAGCAAAGAGATTCTTAGCTCGCTCTTGATACAAGCCTTGATACAAGCCTTGATACAAGCCTTGATACAAGCCAAGCCTCTTATCCACTACACCACCAAGGGGATTTTCTAGGCGAGACATAGATATGCAGCGTTTTGTCAAGTATACAGCACTTGATGGTAAAAACTAAAAACTGCATCGGATTCCTCTACAAAATCGTCTAGGTCTTGTTTTGGAAAGCTGGTGAGTTCATGTTTAAAAACAAGACAAACAAGAGAATTACCATACCGTAAATACTGTAATAGTACCCCACGCCACGTCATCAACAAGCTCGAGAAGAGCTCGCCGGATAGCAAGCGATGGGTGTCCGGACAGTCGCGTAGTCGCAGAAGTTTTTTAGTATTTCATTTTTTGCAAAGCACCCGTACTTTCAAAAAATGCGTCTTTAATACCAAAAAATAGCTGAAATTCAGGGCTACTTTTTGATACCTAAGCGCACATTGTAGCATAAACCAGTGTCGAGAAAAACGTGTCCAAAGCTAGACTACGCAACGCTCCGCACCGTCATTATGGGGGGTGGGGTACTATTACAGTATTTACGGTAGGAATTACCAATTATCATAGTGAAATACCATAGGAATTTTGCGATATTCAAGCTACCGTACTTCTAGGAAAGCTACCGTACTTCTAGGAAAGCTACCATACTTCTAGGAAAGCTACCGTACTTCTAGGAAAGCTACCGTACTTCTTTCAAACGTACTAGCGTACTCTATAGTACGAAATAGTACGAAACTCTACTATTTCGTCTCACAGAACAACAAATGACTTGTTAAATCTCATACCAAGCTCTCCAAGCGTTTCCCTATCCAGCAATCCCATCAGTTTCCCGATCTTGCCCATTCTACCGTAATCGACCAGTTCTTGCTAAACTTTTAATCTTTTACAGTACTTCTACGTACTTATTTTACAGTACCTTTAACTCTAAACGAAGCTCGGCCAACTGCTGCAGGGCTAACACTTTCAGACGACGATGTGGACTAAAATTTAGCTGATTTAGAATAGTTTCAAAGAAAAAATGAAGAATTTGACTAAAACCCAACTGATTTGTGACCTCATCCGAATAAGAATCCAATTTCTCCAATAAATTCTCGTCATCAACAAGCTCGAGAAGAGCTCGCCGGATCGCAAGCGATGGGTGGCCGGGCATCTGTCCGAAAATTTCAATCTACTATAGAAATCTAGCCTAGTAATGTAAGGTTCAACTAGCAATGTAAGTGTTAGATTTGTTTCAAGTGTTAGATTTGTTTGAAGTCTAACACTTACACTTGAAACAAGTCTAACACTGGTTTGATGCAGATTGTAGCGCTATTGGTTTCACTATCAGTCAGCCTCGGGAACGGCAATGCCACCAAACCTAGCTTACAGTGCCCGGAAATGTTTCAAAACATATTTTGGATTAAAAAACTGGGTCTAATACTTGAAACAACAAGAAGCTAGGACTGGCCTAGGGCTTGATCAATCTAGAAGTTAGGCAGGAAGTCAGAAGACAGATTTGGACCTGACTAGCATGAGGCAATCTGGGACCAGCTAGGCAGTGGCCATCTAGAAACCAAGCCTAAACCTGGTATGACATGCTAGGGTACGCTTTTGCCTAAATCTGGACCAATCTGGACCTAAATCTGGACAATCTGTCTTACCGTAGGTATCTACAGTACCTTTTCAAGTAAAAATTGACTAGAAAAGAAGCAAAGGCTCTATCTACTATATAAAAGAGACTCTATCTACTATATAAAAGAAGCTCTATCTACTATATAAAAGAGGCTCTATCTACTACTACTGTCTGTCTGTTTGTGCGCGCTACTCCTCAGCCCCCAGAGAACCGTTTCAAATAACTTATAGTTAGTTAGACTTAGAATTACATGTAGTTATGCAATCTGTTTTTAAATTTTTAAAAAACCAAAATTGCCGACGCGGACGGGAGTCGAACCGGGGTTTTGTGGGCTAGAGACAAGTGCATTCGCACTGCGCCATCTAGCATGGCCAAGTGGTTAACGCGGTTAACGTGGTCGAAAAGCATGGCAGGGTAGTTAACACGCTCATGACATGGCCCAGCGGTTAACGAGCATGGCCGAATGGTTAGCGCGCGCGTTTCTCAAACGAGAGGTCGCTGGTTCAACTCCTCTCGCCGCTAATTCTTTTGCTTTTTACTCTAAAATTGATTTAAATCAAAACCAACGCGTCAAAATGACCATTAAAATAATGCTACAAAGCATTAAAAAGACTGCTGGTAAAGCGATAATTCAAATTCGCATAACGCAATGTATTCCTATCGCTGGATGCCGCGTTGGCAAAGTGCCATCACTTGCGCCTACCGTACCCCGGCGCGTCACTGATCGCGTCGCGTATTGCCCGGCACCGATCGCCTCGCCCCCGTTTTTGCGGCTATGTTCTCTCGGAGTCTCTGGACTTAGCCTCCAACACGGCGTGCCCCTTTTCCACACACTCACACCCCACCCCACAGCTCTCCCCTTTCTCTCCCATATCGACCCGTTTGTGCGCTCCGGAGTCCCCAGAAATTTCTAAGTTCGCCCAGCTCAGTCTATGAAGCGCACAATGGGATCGATTTTTTCGCGATTTCTTCTATCCTTCACTTTTCATTGTTTTCGAATTTTGATTTTGTATATTTTTTTGATGATTTATAGTAAGGAAATCGATTTTCGGGGGTCAATTTGTAGCTGAATTGGCTGTCTATAGGGTTTTACCGGGTCCAGGGTAGGGCTATGTCTGGTCTGTTTGATTCAAAAATTGGATTTAAACCAAGGAAGATGACAAGCTGGTCCAGATTCAATTTTTGACAGTTAGATCGCTTAATTCTAGCTCTGGAAAAGACCTGGCTGGCCTGAATCGACTTGTTTACTCGTTCTTTAATAGCCAAAGTCATAACAACTTGTCTTACTCTCAATCCTTGATATCTTTGCTCATTAGTACCATCTCTTGACTATAAGGGCTGCTTGTCTGGGTTTCGATTGGAAGGGCTGGGAGGACCTGAGGGGAATGGGGGTGGTCTGTGTGTTCCCCTATGGCTCTTTTCCCACCCGCAGTCTATCATCGGGAGGTGTTCCCTTTTCTCATGGAATCTCTCTCTTTCACCGCCTATTTTCTGCTCGATTTCTCGACCCCCAGCAAAAAAGAAATAGACAGACAACGTCCAGCAGATTTCGTCTAGAATGAGAAAAGTGGTGAACCTGGCCTGGGTGGAAACCTGGGCGGGGTTACGGAGGTAATTCCTCAATTTGGTCCTAGGAGCAGATCTGAGAATGGACTTGAAAAAGATTAGGGGCTAGGACTGAGAAGGACTAGGGCTTTACTTACAAACGCTTTAGTTACAAAATAGATTGGAACTTTTTATATTTTAAACCTAGAGTAGCTGAGCCTAGGTGGAGTTTTTCGCCGATTTTCGATTTGTTGATTTTCGAAAAGAGCCTATTTTCGTATACATCTTTTTAGCATTAACCAACCCTTAGAAAAATTGATTGAAAGGTGGTAAAAAAGAACCGATTTTCGTAAGTGGCAAGAAAGAGCCGATTTTCAATAATTTTTTTCTAAGCGCTGATTAATGCTAAAAATATGTGTTATATCTCAAAAAATCACCCCTTCTCTCTACTTTAATTTGATACCCAAGCGCGCAGAAATAAACGTACTGGTGTCGAGATATGAGTGTTTGTTTGAGAGTAAATTTACAAGACTACGCGACGACTACGATGACTTTAGACTACGCGACGTTCCTATAGGGTGGCGTTCATTAGAGTTTCTACGGGTAAATATTCTGGGAAACTCGAGGAGGTTAATAGTAAGAGCTAGGAAGTTTGGGGGAGTGGACTAGGGGAGAACATAGATTTATAGTTAGGGAAAGGGGAAGCTAGAGGACCACCTTAGAGAGAGGGTAAGCGGTGTCTATGGAAATGTTGCGATGGGAGAAAAGAATGGGTAAGAAAGAAGTGATCGACGATCAAAATAGAGAATAGAGAAAAGGGCCCACGATTGGATCTAGCCTGTTCACCTTTTCTATAAATATGGAGAAGTAGGGGCTAGTTTTACATTATCTTTACTTCCCGAAAAATGCTTAACTCCTAGAATTGGTTTTCTAAAGTATCTAAAAGGAAAAGGTGAACTTCTTAACTTCCAAAACCTTTTAGAACCTCCAAAACCAAAACCACAACTTTCAAAACCTTAGAAAGCTTTATTACTAAGAATTCTATTCTAGGGATTACGCTATGCTATTTTGAGGTGTTTTGGGAAAGAGATGATCAAAAATCAAACGAAATGCGACAAGTTTCAGCCGGTTTTTCTTTCTCCTTTTCTTTTCTTTGCCCCTCTTTTATAAGTGCTTAGTCATAGAAAAGAGAAAAGAAAAGGAACGACACAAAAAGCTTATTAAAAAGCCTAATCAAGTTAAAATGCTAAATAGAAATCATAGATACAGATTGTTCTAGTATTTGTAGTTGTTTTTCGTATTTTCTACCGGAATCCATTTGTTATTCTGCATTAACTCGATCGTCTACAGTTAAGCCAAGTTTAGCGGCTCTAACAAGCCAATTTTGTGAAAAAATCGGGAGTGGGACAAATGCGACCTTTTTTGCGCACCGACATTGGCACCTTGCCCATTAGCGCCCTTTTTCGCGTTTAAAAGCCTAAAAGCTAATATTAACCAATCTATTCCAAAAGTTGTTTTCTAGGTAATTTTAGGGCGTAGAATCGAAATTTTGACATATCAGAGCTTGTGGAAGCGAACGGACGGCGTTATACAAAGAGAAAGATCGACAATTTTCTGTAATTTGATCTAGCCGTTTTGTCTTTCAAACTGGTTCCACACGCTCTGATATGTCAAAATTTCAATTCTACGCCCTAAATTCCTAGAAAACAACTTTTGGAATAGAAATTGTTAATATTAGCTTTTAGGCTTTTACGCGAAAAGGTGCGCTAATGGGCAAGGTGCGGAAAAAAAGGTGCGCAAATGTGCGTGCAGGGCAGGGCAGGGTGCGCAAAAAAAGGTAGCATTTGTCCCACTCCCAAAAAATCAACAAGTAATAAGCTCAAATAAAGCCGAATCAATGACGTTTTCTAAAAATCGTTCTTTTCAATTTAGCGACAATTCAAATGAATATTTTTAACTGAAATTTACGACTATATAAGCCAAATCTTTAATTTTTGCCAATTCACTCGTCCTTGCTCGTTCTCCCACGTTCTTGGGTTTTTTTTGTTATTTTACCGTTATAACTTTTTTTCCAGGAACTTATCTTCCCTTCTTGTTATTGTTTGCTGTTCGATGACCGAAATTGAGTCGCATCAACCGGCCTACACGAACGGGAATTCCTCGTCCACCAACGGCGATCACTACAAAAACGCTGACAGGTAAGGGTTTTTGGGGGTTTTCCATATTACCATCTGATGATCTGGCTCAAATCTAATGATTTGATGATCTGGCTCTACCTGGTACTTAAATTCTTTCAACAAAAATTTGGTAAAAGCTATTGAAAATGTTTTTGAACATTTTTTTTAAGTTATCGGCTATGGGGAATCTGATTAGGTCGATTTAGGTCGATTTTTAAAAAGGAGTGTGTATTAAAATGGGTTACGGTGGTTTGAATGGTCACTTGAATGGGTTTCCTGCTTTCGAAAGCGAAAGCGAAAGAAAGATCGAAAGCTATCGAAAGAAAGATCGAAAGCTATCGAAAGCTGGGAAGGTTTTGAATGGGATTTGCAATGAAAACTCACCATTATTGATAAGCGGACATCAGCTCGACGACTGGTTGAGGATCGTTTTGTCTGAATGTTGGCTTTAAGGGACTTTAAAGTACGATTTTAACAATTCAGCTGAATTCTTTTTGAACCAAATCTTCTTTTTGAATCAAATAACAGTTTTTTCGAAATAAGAATTTCGAAAATTCGAAAAAACGAAAAGTCATATGATTTGATAGACCTGAACTTGTATTTGTTTTTAAAATTGACAATTGCAAAAGAAAGGAACCGGGGACAAACGAAAGAAAGGAACAATTAGAATTGGGGATTTGCGGTAACTTTTTAAATCTAAAGTTTCCTAAAAGGCTTTTCACTATAAACTACAAGTAATTACTTCGAATGTCAAAATACTTTAATCTTTCTATTATTTTAGTGGCTACGGAGCCCAAAACTCTCTACCGGACGCCCCAATGGAAAACGATTCTACAAAAGAAAAGGTTTGAGAATACTTGCTTAAACACTAAATGTTTTACTTTAAGAACTCAAACGGGAACTCAAAAAATGCTGTTTTTGATGATGATGACGATATTCCGTGGGGTCAACGAGTGAAAAAGGAAAAACATAAAGAGCCGGTGAGTGGGAAACTTTCTTTCTTGTTTACAATAATAAACTACAGAAACCGGAACCTATGGATGAAGATGATGACTTTCCGCTAAAATCCTCTAGTGAAAAGAAACGCGAGTCTTCGTCTAGCAAAAAGGTTTTTCACTTTTTTCAATGCTTTTAGGAGATATTTTAGCCAAAAATCGAAGATGATGACGACGATGATGTCCCTTTCATTCAGATTATGGCCAAGGATAAAGCTAAGGTTTTTTTTTTCAAAGGTTCAGTTGATAAATTGGAAATTTAGAAGGAGAAAGAAGATGATGATGTTCCCTTTGTCCAGATTATCGCCAAAGCTAAGGTTGTTTTTTTTTCGTTTTAAAATTTACACGTTTCGTTTAGAAAGATAAGGAGAAGGAGAAAAAGGATAAGGAGAAGTCGAAGGAGAAGGAGAAGCAAAAGCGGAAAAGAGGCGAGAGCGACAGTGAAGAGGAATACAAGCCAGAGGTGCGGGTGGAGAGATTGATTGATTGATTGATTAGTTTGAAAGATGTTTTAATAACTTTACTCTTGATAAAGGAAGTGACATTTTAATAGAAAGCAAAGTTTTTTTAACATTTGCTTTTCAGAAAAAGAAGGACAAGAAGAGCAAGTCCAAGTACGAGGAATCCGACAGTGAAGATGATTACAAGGTGACTTTTTCTTTCATACACCGAACGATTTCTTTTAGAAGCCAAAGAAAGAAGTAAAGAAAGAAGTGAAAAAGGAAATCAAGAAGGAGAACACAACGCCGGTAAAGAGAAAAAAGAAGGAAGAGGAGCAAGAAGAGGTGAATTTATTGTGTTTGGTCATTGATCCTTACTGTTATTTACAATTCCATGCTCAATTTTATGTTTTTAGGTCTGGGAATGGTGGAAAGACGAGCCAAAAAGTGATAACACGATAAAGTGGAAGACTTTGCAACATAAGGTGAGTTTGTAGCTTTAGCTAGCCACTGGAATACAAACTAGGCATTTGTTTAGGGTCCAATTTTTGCTCCTCCGTATGAACCACTCCCGTCACATGTGAAATTCTTCTATGATGGAAAGGTTTGCTGTTTTATCTTCAAACAATGAGCTTTTACTTTAGCCAATGAAACTTGCACCCGCGTGTGAAGAGGTGGCCGGCTTTTACGCCCGGATGATCGATCATGAATACGCGTCAAAAGAAGCTTTCAACAACAACTTCTGGAGGGATTGGCGGAAGGTAATTCTTTGGAAAGCAACTAAATATGTATGAGTCATAAATCAAACATCTGCAATTGAAAACATATAAAAACTAACTTAATTATCGTTTTAGGTGATGAATGCCGAGGAACGGGAAAAGATCACCGACCTCAAAAAGTGCAACTTTGCCCAAATTGACGCCTTTTACAAGGAGCAAAGCGAGAAGCGCAAAGCCATGACGAAGGAAGAAAAGGAAAAGATTAAGGTATGGGAATTGTTTGTTGCATAGACTAAGCTCTTTATTTTAGGTGGAAAAGGAGGCTGAGACCAAGGTCTACGGTTTTGCTTTTATCGATGGACACAAGCAAAAAATTGGCAATTTCCGGATTGAACCTCCAGGTTAGTTGTTTTTTTAATTGAACCCTTAACAAGCACAACTTTCCAGGTCTCTTCCGCGGTCGTGGTGAGCACCCGAATATGGGAAAGTTGAAGCGACGAGTGCAGCCTGAAGACGTGATCATCAATTGCTCAAAAGATTCTGAGGCTCCCGAGCCACCAAAAGGGCACAAATGGAAAGAAGTCCGCCATGACAACAAAGTTTGTGTTTTTTTTGAGCGTTTATACTTTTTGCCTAGGTGACTTGGCTTTGCTCGTGGAGTGAAAATGTGCTTGGGCTCAACAAATACATCATGCTCAATCCAAGCAGCAAGATCAAGGTAAGTTTAAAAGTCTATTTCAATTTTTAAGTGGAAATTTCTAGGGTGAAAAGGATTATGCCAAGTTCGAGACGGCCCGCAAGCTAAAGAAGCGAATCAATAACATTCGAGAGGTTTATCTGGATTCAGTTCCTCAAAAATAAACGTTTTTTTAAAGGTTTATCGAGGTGATTGGAAGAGCAAAGAGATGCGACTACGGCAACGAGCTGTTGCTTTGTATTTCATTGATAAGGTGGGTTCAGTCGAATGCGTTCGAGCCAAAGCTTCGGGTTTAGCTTGCTCTTCGTGCTGGAAATGAAAAGGATACGGAGGAAGCTGCAGATACAGTTGGTTGTTGCTCTCTTCGCTGTGAACACATCAAACTCCATGAGCAACTTGATGGAAAAGAGTAAGTGTTTTTACCTGCATTTTGCCAGTTAGTCTAGCTAAACGTTCGGTATTAATGGTTTTTTTAGTTACGTTGTCGAGTTCGACTTCCTCGGTAAAGATTCCATTCGATACTACAACAAAGTGCCTGTCGAGAAGCCGGTCTTCAAGAATCTCAAGTTGTTCATGGAGAATAAAGATGGATCGGATGACTTGTTCGACAGGCTTGATGTTGGTTTCCTTTTCACCAGATCTGAGCTTATGTTATGCTTTAGACGAGCACTTTAAATCAACACTTGTCGTCGTTGATGGATGGGTTGACTGTCAAGGTGTTCCGTACCTATAACGCTTCAATCACTTTGCAGGAGCAACTCGACAGGCTGACAAATTGTGAGTGCAATCCTAGAAATCTTATCATAAGCCTCTTTTTAGCAAATGACAATGTGGCCCAGAAGATGCTTTCGTACAATCGCGCGAATCGTCAAGTTGCCATCCTTTGTAACCATCAACGTGCGGTGCCGAAAACGCACGAGAAAAGCATGGAGAATCTGGAGAACAAGGTGAGATATTGATCATGCTGAAGTATTCAATATTGACTCAACTTTAGATCAAAGACAAGAAGAAAGAGCTCAAACAGGCGAAGGCTGATTTGGAGAGAGCTCGAGGAGCCGAGAAGGAGAAAGTAAAGAAACGCGTTGATCGACTCAAAGATCAATACAAACGCCTCAAGATTAATCGCACTGATAAGGTAATTGTTGAGAGCCATTCAGCACTAACCGATTCTTTAGGATGAAAACAAGCAGATCGCTTTGGGCACTTCGAAATTGAACTACTTGGATCCGCGAATCTCGGTGGCTTGGTGCAAGAAGCACGAAGTTCCCATTGAAAAGGTGGGTGTCAAATTTTAGTGCGTAAAAAAGACCAACTATGTTCCCGAGAACCAACATATATTTTAGGTTTTCAACAAGACGCAACGCGAAAAGTTCCGATGGGCGCTCGACATGGCCGACGAGGAGTACGTCTTCTAAATCGACTGGATCTATTTCTTTATTTTCTTTTTAAAAGGTAACTGTTGTTTTAAGCGATATTTTTGATTTCTCTTCCATATTTTTGTATATCAACTTTTGATAAGAACCGTGTCTTAACTATGGGTTTATTAGTGCTAGCTTAAAGTCTACTCATTAGGTCATTGCTAACAATTTCCCCTTTCCAAATTTCCTTGTTTTTGATGAATAACTTTCATCTTTTCCGTCCTTTTGTCGTTTCCCATTCACCCTCGGGAACGTTTCCCCAAGTAAGTTTTACCAAAATTTTCGAGTTACAACAATCTGTTTTGTATTTGACTTTGAAAATTGTGTCCTCAAATCTTTCTTTTTGTCAAATCCTCCTTGTGTCTCTCATTTTTGGTCATTACTTCAGCTGTGTTATGTCCTTTCAAATTTTCCTTTCATTAACCCCAAAATTGTGAGTGTTTCTTTTCAAATCTAATATCTCTCCTCTGTTATTGCTATCGTAATTTTATAATAATCCGTAAATGGGCTTTGTTTTAAGTTCTCTCTTTTTCATTTTTCTCGATATTGTTTGTTCTCACCGTTTTATGATTGTTTATTATTCATGAATGGATAAAAGGGTAATACCATGATGTTTTTAAAAGAGATGCGAGTTAAAGGCTTTGATACCATACCTTTGATACCTTTGATACCATGATACCATGATACCAGTGTACTGGTTTACTCAAGCACGCCAGAAAAAGGTTGTGTTTACGTTTTTCCTAAGCACAAAGTACACGGAGAGTACGTTGAGTTCTTAGTCAAATTTGAGAGTTTTTATACAAAAAAACCCGTTATGAATGAGAAAAATATCCATAGGAAAAGTCGACTATGTAAAAAATTTAAATAAAAAAATCCCCCCTTACCCCTACCATGGAAAAAAACCTTGGGAAATTTTTCCAGGGACCCCCCTCCCTAAGGACCACCGGCGGCCTCTGGATCGGGCATACAATAATGAAAGTTTCTCATGAGCACAATAAATATCCGATTTTCTCGAATTCTCGAATCATTTCGACACACCCAACAGCGTTTTCAGTGTCCAATCGGTGACAATCGAGGCCATGGATTCCATTGGGCGATTCACGTCGCGCACCTGGGATATTCTCTGGTTCGATTTTGAATTAGTTTTATCGTAGTTTATACAAATTGCAGTTTTATCGTAGCTTTACCATATCACCCAAAACCCCAACCAGCATCAGTACAATAGCCCACTCACCCTTGGCAAAGCGTTCAGAATGAACTGCTCGACCGGTCCCATCGACGAGGCAGAGCCGCGGAAATTTCGATTCTCTTTACCCGGCACCCAAACATTTGTGGGTATTGGTGGCGGACGTGGGGGCAATGGAGAGCCGGAATCTGTAAAACTCATTGCAGAAGTGGGAACTCGACTCACCCATGATATATCTCAAGTTGAACTTCGTCTCGTACTCTAAAATTGTCGATGTGTGCAGGAGCAAGAGCTCTGACTGCTCCGACGTTCGTTCGATCTCTCCGTCGTCACAGCTGAACTTTGGATTCGGGTTAAAAGAGAGCTTAGGAATAATTTAATATGTTTTCAAAGGTGCTAAAGCTACCGTAACTTGATGAAAATGGATAAATTAAGCGTGGCCCCGCTACCGTAACCCGTAAGTGGTACAGTAATCCAAATAGTCTCTACCGCAGCCAGGGTGAAGCCTACTGTAACGTCAAATGAGTTGAATCTAGAGAGCTAGACCGGGTTTTGCTAGCTAACAGCTAGACAACTGAAAGTGCCAGGTACGGTAGCTAAATGAATTTAGTGTCTACGGTATCCCACCACTTCCGAAAGCCAGTCTGCTGAAAATCCGAGTTCGCCTTGATTTCGATGTAAGCCTAAAAAAGATTTACGGTAATTTGAGACAAATTTTAGACTAAACCTTGCAAACTTCTTCACAACGGTACTCGACTTTCGAGAGAACGAAGCGAATTCGAGCGTTTTCAGCCTAAAGTTCACTTTTTTTCCACGTCAATTCGAACTCTTTCAACTAGATACCTTTTCTAAACACTGACACGATACGATACGATACGACGATACGTACACAGTACGAAACGATACGATACGACGATACGTACACAGTACGAAACGATACGATACGACGACACGTACACAGTACGACACGATACGACGACACGATACGACGACACGTACACAGTACGACACGATACGACGACACGTACACAGTACGAAACGATACGATACGACGATACGTACACAGTACGACACGATACGGCGACACGTACACGGTACGACACGATACGACGACACATACACAGTACGCGACACGATACGACGATACGTACACGGTACGACACGATACGACGATACGTACAGAGTACGACACGATACGACGATACGTACATGACGTATTTTTTTTTGACGAAAATGACGATTTTTTTTGGTGTTAACCAACTTTAAGGACTTTTTTTCATTTATTTCACAGAAAATTCTCGTCAATTTTATGGTACTTTACACTAGTACTTTACACTGGTACTTTACACTAGTTTTCAAGAGGAGATTCAGGGCTATCGAATGCGCTTTAATAGTTTGATTTATCTTTGAATCTTCCCCAAATTATCAGCAAAATAGTTAACGACTACGCGACTGTACGCGAAAAAATAGCCGCATCGCGAATGTGTTAAACGAAAACGCACCCGAATTCGCCAAAAGCATTCGCCTTTCCCACGAAAAGAGATCTCTTGCCAGAGCCCGGTCGCTGTCAGCTCACCGCCGCATAAACGTGTGCCTTAATTAAAGTTAGATGAAAAAAAGTGATAGTACTGAGCTTGGCCCATTTACCAAAAAATCCAATGTGTTTTCTAAAAACGGCTCTTTTTTTCTTTCAAACTACCGTAATTTTGTAGCTTTTTTTATCGTATTTTTATCCAATTCAAATTTACGCATTTCCATCCAATCTGGATAGACTTTTTTGACTGGACTGGACTTTTTGGACTTTTTGTATCACTTTTCTAACAGAAACAGACGAAAAAATTGGATTGAATTGATTGAAAATTGAAAATTGAATAATTAAATAATAGATAATAGATTGAATAATTGAAAAAAGACGAAAAAAAAGACAAGATTACGGTAATTTGACGGAAAGGAAATGATTTCGAAAACGAATGATTTCAAAAGCTCGCTTACTTTGTTGCTCGCTTACTTTGTTGCTCGCTTACTTTGTTGCTCGCTTACTTTGTGGCTCGCTTACTTTGTGGCTCGCTTACTTTGTGGCTCGCTTACTTTGTGGCTCGCTTACTTTGTGGCTCGCTTACTTTGTGGCTCGCTTACTTTGTGGCTCGCTTACTTTGTGGCTCGCTTACTTTGTGGCTCGCTTACTTTGTGGCTCGCTTACTTTGTGGCTCGCTTACTTTGTTGCACCCTCTCACACCGTACTCCGCCGAGTTTTCGAAACCATTTTCTTTCCGTCAAATTACCGTAATCTTGTCTTTTTTTCGTCTTTATTCAATTATTCAATCTATCTCATTTGTTTTTATTCAATTTTTTTGTCTGTGACGAAAAGGTAATGATTTCGAAAACGAATGATTTCAAAAGCTCGCTTACTTTGTTGCACCCTCTCGCACCGTACTCCGCTGAGTCCTGGCGGACATTTGCATCTAAAAATTTGAATTTCAAAGCACAATTCGAACTCTTCGAACTCTTCGAACGAACCGATTGCAGTTATTCGGATCCACATAACCGCCGTGCTCACAACCGAGATCCTGTGGGCAAACGTCTAAAAAAAGATGGACTTTGTGCTCGGCTTCTCTGTAAATTCACCCCTTCTGGCGCACTGAACTCTCTTGAACGGGTGCACTACTATTAGAGAGAATACGGTAATGTATGTGCTGTTCATGAGATCATCTCGGTGTCTAATGAAGTGATTCTTGAGAGGTTATTTTTTGGAAGAGGTTTGTATACAATATCGGCTCAAGAGATAGGTGAAGAGGGCCGTTTCCGGTCTTTTTTTTTACCAAAATGGATATAACTCTTGATTTCAGTGCACTAGAAAGCATACGTTCACAAATTTCGCACTCACCATTGCAATAAAGTCGATTCACTTGTTTTACGTCGATAAAAGATGGGCCTCGACGCTGACCGATCGTTCTGAAACTTGGGCTGATCTCTAATTTGTTCTGGCTCTAGTCGAACTTGCTCTGGTTCTGGTTTGTATTAGGTCTGGCCTAGCCTAACCAGACTTGGCTATGCTCTAACCGTTCTTGCTCTTGCTCTATGCTCTTGGCTATGCTTTGAGCCGAACAAACCAGACCTGACTCTAGCCTAAATCTAGTAACCAGATTTAGCCTGATTTAGCTAGACTTCAACTTTGACTGACTTGATATGGCTCTGACTTGATATGGCCCTAACTTGGCTCTGATTTAAGTTGGCTATGGTTTGGTCTAGCTTTGTCCTGGACTGGCTTTGCTTGGCTTGTTCCAGGTTTGATCTGTCTAGCATAGACCAGCATAGACCAGCATAGACTGTCCTAGAGTTGATCTCGCTTGGCTCTAGTCTAGCTCTAGTCTGGCTCTAGTCTGGCTCTAGCTCTGGCCTACTTCTAGCCTGACTCTAGAAGTATCTCAGAACATTTCTTGTTCTGATCTTGATCTGATCTCAGAACATTTCTTGATATAAATTCGCATTTAAAGTTTCCAAGTACGGTATTGATCTGGCGCTGGTGTAACTTGGCGCTGGTGTAACTTGGCGCTGGTGTAACTTGGCTCTGAGCTGAGTTGGCTCTGAGCTGAGTTGGCTCTGAGCTGACTTGGAATTTCGTGCCCTATCTACAGTAACCCAGAAACTTGCTCACCGTTGAAATTGCTTATCCTTTGTGATCAGCGTGTGCTCGTCCCAATCGGTGGTGAAAGCCTAGAATATATGATTAGATGCGTCATTCAAAACCGTTTACTGTTGGTCCATAATGCATAACGGATCCAAGATCATACGGTAATCCCATATCTTCGGTTTCTTGCGTCGTTCGTTTCGCGAAATTCCCTTCAGTGCCCCGGATGACAACGCCGCGACTGAAAAGCCGTAATCCTGCCAATTTCCCCTAGATTCCTATTTCCTGTCCGATCTACAGTATCCCCTATCTACACTTGAGAAATGTTATTTTGATAGACAAGGATTGGGAATTCGATTTTCCTAATACTTACTTGAAAACGATGTAATCATCGCGATCCGGTCGACTCTGCTCATGCCAAAAGCCGAGCGAATGGCCCACCTCGTGCGTGACGATACCCGCCTGAAATTTGGATTTTCAACAGCTAGGGTGAGTCACGATCTGGCCTAGAGCTGGATCTGGATCTGGTTTCTAGCATGAGCTCACTGGCAGACTCTAATCCCGAGTTTCAACAAGTTTCAACAAGTCAACAAGCCTACCCAGACCAAAGCCAAGTCCACATCCGGCCAGAAGCCAGGTTTGGCTTGGCTTGGCTTGACCTGGCTTGGCTTTACCTGGCTTTGCCTAGCTTGACTTGTAACTGGAACTGAAACTGTTACTGCACAATCTAATGCCAGCAAATCCCCACTCACATCATCGCATCCATATCCAATCGAAACCGCTTGCCCGCCACCCACTCTGCCCACCGACGAGTAGCATCTGAATTGATTGATTCAAATTCAGAAACTTCATCATCTCCGATAACACCATCATTTGGGTTATCGATTTTATAGTAATTATAATTTGAGCCTATCAGCTCACCCAGATCCGCGAATGAAAACGAGATGATTTCTGGCTGATGGATCTTCTCTCCAACGGACACAAGTCTCCGATTCCCATATTGAGAGACCTTTCCGGATCAGTGTTTTCCATTCTTCTAAAGCTCAATGCTTCAAAAGGCTTCAAAAGACTTTAAAAGACTTTGGAAGACTTCAAAAGACTTCAGAAGGCTTCAAAAAACTTTGGAAGACTTCAGAAGGCTTCAAAAGACTTCAGAGGACTTCAGAAGGCCTCAAAAGGCTTCAAAAGGCTTTAAAGGTTCAATTTTATAATCTAGAAATGGTGGGAATCATGTTTTTATTATCCTGCAAGGATACGAGTCCGCATTTGAAGTCGGATTTGAATTCTTGCAAGATCAAATTTCGATAGACAAAGATAAAGATAAGATAAAGATAAGATAAAGATAAGATAAGACAAAAACAAGGCCAAGATTTCTTTAAGCAAACGTTCTTTCAAACCCAATACTCTGTTTTGACAGAACAAAAAGTAGAAATCGAAATCAAAAAGAGATCGAATCCTCTTGATCACTGACCCGTTCCCCCTTTGAAGCGATACGGAATCGGCGCTCCCTTTGGCCATCGGTAAACCCCTCCAGTGATCACTTTCCGTTTCGTCCTTTTCCCACCCTCACCAGCTGCCAAAACGATTCTAGAAATTTGCATACATAGATCTGCATTCATTTTTTAAAGTAATGCGTTTTAAAGTAATGCATTTGTTTACCCCTTCATCTGTTCCACCGTCAACACCATGTCCGATTCGAAGAGCTGATTGGTGAGCGGCCGATTGGCGCCCATTTCCGTCCCGTCGTACATCGGCTCGAGTTGAATTGACTGAATAGTGTGAATAAGTGAACGGTCAAATCTATGTTCATGGATTCACAACTCTACAAAGCCAAGAATTATGGAATTCATTGATCTATTGCTTTTTCTTACTAGAACTTCGGAGCTAGGATTTGGCCTGTCAAAGCTTTTTATATACATACTTACAGTACCTACCGAGTACCTGGGCCAGACACAGCTGTACCCAAGGCTTCGGTATAGGCACTTGTGCATGGCTTGCACTAGTTTTTGGGCCTAGCCACGCTAAGCTGACACAGGTGGCCTGTCAACCTAAGCTGACACAGGTGGCTGGGGCTCAGCTGGTCTGGGCATCACACCAGGCCAGCCGAGCCCCAGCCGAGCCCCAGCCGAGCCTGAGCCGAGCCTGAGCCGAGCCTGAGCCGAGCCTGAGCCGAGCCTGAGCCAGTAAGCAAAGCCAGGCCCAAGCAAGCCAGGCCCAGGCCTGGCGTCTTGCCTGACTTGGCTTGACCTTGGACTTTCTGTGAAACTTGAGCAGTCTGAACAGTCCATTGTCGAGCCAGGAAAACATTTCAAAAAGCTAAAACATTCACCCACCGACGCCTGTTTTGCATTCATATTCGCCATAGCGCCGAAAAAAGCGTGCATCAATTTGCGCATTGAGTCGCCCTCGGTTTGTTGAACGGGCGAGTATTCGGAGACTTCTTGCAGAAGCTAAGCGAATACTTTTAATCATCAAAAACACAGCAAATCTCTCACCTTGAGAACTCGATTTGGTTGAGCAAAGGCTTTCACACGATCCTCCAATATGTGATTGTTCTAATAAGCAATGTAAGCAATTGCTATTTCATTTGCTAATGTCGAACCTGATCAGGCGGAAAGGTGAAATCGGTGGGTAAAGAGAAGGGTTTTTGAGTGATTGTAGAGGTTGGAGGTGGAGTGGGAGGTGGAGTTGGAAAAGTGGGGAACTTCGGGAGAGTGAAGGTCGGAATTGGGGTGGTTTTTTGGGTGAATGGTTGACGGAGAGGACGACGGATCAGTGACCTAATTGTGCTTTGTGCTTAAATCTTATAAACTTTCTTTCTAGCGCAAAGGAAAGAGAGATCTGTGTGCTAGAAGAGATTCGTTTGTTAGAAGAGATTCTTTTTTTTTTTTTTTTTTTTTTTTTTTCTTTAAAACCTTTTTAAGAACTTTTTTAAAAACTTTTTAGAACGTTTGCTAGAACGTTTGCTAGAACGTTTACTAGAACGTTTACTAGAACGTTTACTAGAACGTTTACTAGAACGTTTACTAGAACGTTTACTAGAACGTTTGCTAGAACGTTTGCGTTTGCGTTTACTTCGCTTGCGTTTACTTCGCTTGCGTTTGCTTCGCTTGCGTTTGCTTCGCTTGCGTTTGCTTCGCTTGCGTTTGCGTTTGCTTCGCTTGCGTCTGCTTTGCTTGCGTTCGCTTCGCTTGCGTTCGCTTCGCTTGCGTTCGCTTCGCTTGCGTTCGCTAGAACGTTGGCGTTTGCTAGAACGTTAGCGTTTGCTAGAAAGTTGGCGTTTGCTTCCAAGTTGGCGTTTGCTTCGCTTGCGTCTGCTAGAACGTTTGCGTTTGCTTCGTTTGCGTCTGCTAGAACGTTTGTGCTTGTTTCGCTTGCTTTTGCTTCGCTTGCGTTTGCTCCGTTTGCATTTGCTTCGCTTGCGTTTGCTTTGCTTGCGTTTGCTTTGCTTGTGTTTGTTTCGTTTACGTTTGCTTCGCTTGTGTTTGCTAGAACGTTTGCGTTTGGGTTTTCTTCGCTTGCATTTGCTTCACTTGCGTTTGCTTTGTTTGCGTTTGCTTCGTTTACTGCATTTATTCATACTCGTTGTTTACCTGAACCCTTTTGAGATTGCATCACCCAGTACATTTCCTGAAAGTTTAAGTTTGTTTTGTTTAAGTTTAAGTTTAACAATGAGACACAAAAAGCTTTATTAGGCAAAGCAAAGGGTAAATCAGAATCTTTACAGACAATAGAAGCAAAGAATAAATATAATTTAGCTCAATGCGGAGAGACGGAAGCGATGTGATGGCTCTTAAATTTAAAAAAATTGCGGTAAAGTAGTTTCAGCAAAAAGGAATCGTTTTCTAAAACGTGTCTCTTTTCTGTTAAACTACGGTAATCTTGTTTATTTTGGTTTTCATCGAATTTGTTTACTTTTTTCTGTTCTTGTTTCTGATTCTGTTCTTGATTCTGTCTCTATTCTTGATTCTGTTTTTGTTCTTGATTCTCTTTCTGTTCTTGATTCTGTCTCTGTTCTTGATGATTCTTTCTGATTCAAAGAATATCGCAAATAGAGTGTTTTCTCCTCAAGAAATAGCGTGAAATAGGAAACGGTTTAAGCGGAAATCAACTGAATATCTGAAAATCTACTGGATTTCGAAACCTTCTACAATTTGTAAGATATTCAGTTTATTTTACATGAACTCGTTTCCGATTTTGCACTATTTCTTGAGAGGAACACACTCTAATCGCGAAAATGTTAAAAGTGAATAGATCTGATAAAAATAGACAAGATTACGATAGTTTAAGAGAAAGGGGAACGTTTTAGATACTACAGCGCTCAAGCCACAGCGCTCAAGCCACAGCGCTCAAGCCACAGCGCTCAAGCCACAGCGCTCAAGCCACAGCGCTCAAGCCACAGCGCTCAAGCCACAGCGCTCAAGCCACAGCGCTCAAGCCACAGCGCTCAAGCCACAGCGCTCAAGCCACAGCGCTCAAGCCACAGCGCTCAAGCCACAGCGCTCAAGCCACAGCGCTCAAGCCACAGCGCTCAAGCCACAGCGCTCAAGCCACAGCGCTCAAGCCACAGCGCTCAAGCCACAGCGCTCAAGCCACAGCGCTCAAGCCACAGCGCTCAAGCCACAGTGCTAAAGACTTTCTGGACGATTATCGGAGGTTTAATACACGCCCCCCGCCCCCTTTGCCTAACTTTAAGCTCAAATTTCTTGGTGTTGGACTGTTGAATTTGTAAATTATTAGTATCATTATATGCGCCAAGTCTTTCTCTATCGATTGATATATAAACTATTTCAATTGAAAAGCCCAACACCAAGAAATTTGAGCTTAAAGTTAGATTACCGATGGGAAAAGGGGCGGGGCGCGTATAAAAGGTCGTCCCCTCCGCCCCCTTTGCTATTAGCAATCCAACTTTGAGCTCAAATATCTTAGCATTGGGCTGTCCAATTTAAATAGTTTTTGTACCAATCGATAGAGAAAGATTTGGCGCATCCAATGATACTAATAATTTATAAATTCAACAGCCAAACGCCAAGAAATTTGAGCTTAAAATTAGATTTTATGGCAAAAGAGGCGTGCATCAAATGTTTCACAATCTTCTGGACAGCTTAATACATAAAAGCTATCACACGAAGCAAGCTGGATCACCGTATTTCGTCTAAAAAAGAAAACTCACCAACGTTTCTCTCTGGCGCTCTCCGGATTGGTCGAAATTTCTCGGGTGGCGGTGGAACGCCGTGTCTCAAGCCAACTAAAAAAAAGAACGCGTTGGGTAATGAAATCAATAACATGGTACAGCTAGAAACTGGATTTTCAAACATTTTCAATTCAAAGTACACCTTGATCAGGTTCAAGGCTCTGCTACTTTTTGCTCAACTAAAATCACCCTTTCTGGCTCTTCAAACCGTTGCTGAATAAAGAATTCAGTGCGCCAGTAGAGCACAAAGCGCCAGTAGAGCGCCAGTAGAGCGCCAGTAGAGCGCCAGTAGAGCGCCAGTAGAGCGCCAGTAGAGCGCCAGTAGAGCGCCAGTAGAGCGCCAGTAGAGCACGCTTTTGAGCACAAAATACCTACAGTACCAGCTCGTGGCCATTCGCCGGCTCTCTCAGCACTTGTCCCGATCTCATAATCACTGTTGATCAATCTCATTTGTGGCTAAATTTACATAATTACATGGACAGTACAAACTACAAAGGTAAAATATAAACGCTTCTAATTTGCTTCAAATCTACTGGTTTAACATGATCTATAGCTCAAAAAATAGGGAATTTCAAGAGCTTTCAAATGAACTAAAGCACAATTAAAAAGATTAATGCTAAAGAAAGTTACAGTGGTTTGTAGTAGACTTGTAACGGAAATATTTGTTGGACCTTTTTGCCGTTAGCAATTTGAGGTTTTTCTCAGCAGCAACCCTTTGTTTTTGACTATTTTGACGATCATTCGATAGAGAATCAAATTACGCGTCGAATGATACAAAAATCAACTCAAAATATAATATCCATGTAAAGTTATGAGGCAAAAGGTTCAGCCCCGACTATAATGGCGTTTTTAGTCAACAACTTTTGCTGGATATTAGATTTTAAGTTGATTTTGGTATCATTCGCCACGCAATTTCATTCTGCATCGAATGGTAGTCAAAATCAACTCAAAATCTAATATCCATGTAAAGTTGTTGGCTAAAAACCTAAACTCCACCCATTATAGTCGGGGACTGAACCTTTTGCCTCATAACTTTACATGGATATTATATTTTGAGTTGATTTTTGTATCATTCGACGCGTAATTTGATTCTCTATCGAATGATCGTCAAAATAGTCAAAAACAAAGGGTTGCTGCTGAGAAAAACCTCAAATTGCTAACGGCAAAAAGGTCCAACAAATATTTCCGTTACAAGTCTACTACAAACCACTGTAACTTTCTTTAGCATTAATCTTTTTAATTGTGCTTTAGTTCATTTGAAAGCTCTTGAAATTTCCTTTTTTTTGAGCTATAGATCATGTTAAACCGGTAGATTTGAAGCAAATTAGAAGCGTTTTTAATGTGACGTCATTTTTATAGTTTATAGTGTCCAATTTTCATTTGCTTAAGCAAAGCTGTTTAAAATTTTCATTTAACAAAAGCAAGCACCTGCAGCGAAGCGGTAAAGCTCTGTGTTGGTGGTTGAACGGCTTGCTGGGGCCAAGGCTGTTGAACGGGTTGATATTGTTGATAGTACTGTCTCGGCAACTGATAGTACTGTTGATAGTATGGTTGTTGAACGGGTAATTGTGGCTGGACAAGTTGTGGGCCTTGTTGTTGCCAGTATTGTTGAGCGATTGGAGGTTGGGTGGGCGGTGGAGGAAGCCATTGAGTGTAGAGAGGAGGTGATTGGGTTGGTTGAAGAGTTTGAGGTTGTGCTGGCGATGGGGTGCCGCTTGGGACGGAAAGCTGCTTCTTCTTAAAAAGCTACATTACGGTAAAGAGCATTGCGACTGTAAGTATAAAAGACAAAAGCTATCAAGATTGATATCAAGAGTAAAGCTGATCCGTCATGGCTAAGCTGGACCTGGCTAAGCTGGGCTTGCCTAAGCTTGGCTTGGCTAAGCTGGGCTTGGCTTGGCTAAGCTGGGCTTGGCTTGGCTAAGCTGGGCTTGGCTTGGCTAAGCTGGGCTTGGCTTGGCTAAGCTGGGCTTGGCTAAGCTGGGCTTGGGCTAGCTGGGCTTGGCTAAGCTGGGTTGGCTTGGCTAGCTGGGCTTGGCTAAGCTGGGCTCGGCTAAGCTGGGCTTGGCTTGGCTAAGCTGGGCATGGCTTGCTAAGCTGGGCTTGGCTTGGCTAAGCTGGGCTTGGCTAAGCTGGGCTTGGCTTGGCTATGCTGGGCTTGGCTTGGACAAGCCGGGATCCTGTTCAGGGTTAGACTAAAGCCAGCTTGAACCAGTCTAGGATTGAATCTAGTCTGCTTTTCTAACCGGGAATGGAGTTAGACCCGGGTTTGCCAACTGTATCAGTTGAAAAATTGAAGCCAGAGTACAGTAACTTTTTCTAGGGGTTAGAAAGCTGAGGACAAGTCAGCAGTAGCCAGCAAGCTGTTCCCAGTAGTCAGCAAGCTGTTCCCAGTAGCCAGCAAGCTGTTCTCACCCTTCTTTGATTCATTCCACCCGGCGTTCCCGGATGATTCCCATTCCGCCAGCTCTGACAGTTTTGTAAATGGAAAATTTCCCTTTTCTCAACTCACCCCTCCATTCGCTCCAGTACTAGCAGCCAGCTCACGACGTCTCTGAAAAGTTATAAACTTCTTTCGTAAGTCAAGACATAAGTCTATTGGATCTATTGAATATCCAATAGATCCAATAGGCTATTGAATATCCAATAAAATCATCCGCCATGCCCTAAATTTCAATTTTCTGGGTCTCCTGTGCCAGTGAGAAAAAAACTGAAAACATAGTCAGATTCAGGACCAAAAATAATCCTTAAACCCCAAAAATCGTTGACATAGCATGAATAGGGAAAATGTCATAGCCGAAAAACGAAAATTCACCTGGTGTAGAACCAGACGCCACCCCTCCCCCAAATTTTGGTGTCATTTCATACTTTTTTCTAGTTTAAAAGCTAAATCTGCCTCTGTCCCGTCCTTTCAATTCAGAGTCTTTATAAGGAGGCCTAAAGAGCTTTTTGCCCCCCCCCTTCAAAAAGATACCACCCCCTCCCCCCCTTTTATTTTTTTTTTTTTTTTTTTTTTTTTCCCCAATTTTTTTTATTTTTTTTTTCAAACCTACTTTTTTTAAAAAATTCCTTTAAATCCCACCCCCAAAAAAAATATTCCAAAAAAAACAACCAAACAAAAAAAAAAAAAAAAAAAAAAACCCAAAAAAAAAAAAATTTATTTTTTTCATTTTTTTTTCCAACCCTCTTTTTTTTTTTTCCCCCTCCCTTTAACAAAAAAATTTTCCCTTTTAAAAAATTTTTTTTTTTTTTTAAAAAAAAATTTTTTTTTAATTTTTTTTTTTTGTTTTGCTTTATTACATAATTTAAAATATTTTTTAATATTTCTCTCCCCCCCCCCACCCCCCCCCCCCCCAAAAAAACCCCCCCCAAACCATTTTTTACAATATTTTCTTTTTTTAAAAAAAAAAATTTTTTTTAAAAAAAATTTATTTTTTTTTTTTTTTTTTTTTTTTTTTTTTTTTTTTTTTTTTTTTTTTTTTTTTTTTTTTTTTTTTTTTTTTTTTTTTTTTTTTTTTTTTTTTTTTTTTTTTTTTTTTTTTTTTTTTTTTTTTTTTTTTTTTTTTTTTTTTTTTTTTTTTTTTTTTTTTTTTTTTTTTTTTTTTTTTTTAAAAAAAAAAAATTTAAAAAAATTTTGAACAGCCCTGTATAGCCCAGTTCAAACTAGAGCTGGTCATTCTTCTAATTGTCAATAGGTGTACAGCGGACCAACGAGATTTAACAATCCAACAGCTACTTTATAGAATTTCTTGCTACGTTGAACTTTCGTTGAACTTTTGGTCTACTTTTCTTTGTAGCTGTTAAAGTTAAAGTGAAATCTTATTTTTCCATTGTATACCATTGACAATCAGACCTAGAAACTTTAAAACAGCCTTTAAAACAGACGAAATGAAAGCTTTAAAAGCTTCTTAACTTCTACAGTAATCTTCTACCCACTTTAGCCATTCTTGCCCTTTGCAATCGATTCATTTGCTCGTTTCCCATTTCCCTCTCGATTCCTTTCTCTTTTCTCGCGATTTCCCTATTCAGTCGATTTTCTTCTCTTCTTCTCCTCATCTCCTCATTCCGCTTTTGAGCCTCCATTTTTTCGCGTTCTTTCTTTTCAACGCGAGATCTCTATAATTGAAAAGTGTTTGATAGCTTTGGTAGATCAATTTACACATCTATTATTAACAATCTGTTTGTCATATCTAAAATTGTGGTAAAACCGTCTGGTATCAAACCAGAAAAATCGTTGCATTTTCTGATAGAGTTAGAACTAGAGCAGATCAAATGCACCGCCAGGATTCGAACCCGTGACCTTTCGCTTACCGGGCAATTGTGCTAACCACAAATTGCTAATTGGCAATTGTGCTACACCACAATACACTTGATCTCCTTCCGTTTAGATGGAGTTAAGTGCAGGCTACAATACGGAAAGCCAAACCAGGTCAGGGTTTAGTGTCTGCCTTAGTCTTAGCCTTGCCCTGACCCTGACCCTAAAAAGATTGCCTTTAGAACAAGCTGTTAGTACTTTACTGTACTGAATACATACATGAATCTAGTACCAAACTAACTAGTTCCTTGGAAACTAGTTTGAATAACTCTATCTCTTAAACCAACCCTCATTTGTTGCTGTCGTTCGCGTTGCGCTTGAGTGATTTGTTGCTCGCGGCGTTGCTCAGCCTAAAACTATTTATCTAGAAGATCTAAAACTATTTATCTATCTATCTATTTATCCAGACACTTCCTTTTCTATAGCAGATCTACAAATAGATATATATACAAATAGATTCAAAGATAAATACCCTGTCAGCTTCATCGTAGTCGGCTGCTGAGATAGCGCCAGCCGGACTGGGCCCAACCCGTCCACCACCACCGCCTAGCGCTCCCAAGCCACCACCCTGAATTGATACTGATATCTGAGAGATGAATAGCTTTTACTGTAACAGATTGTCCCTTACAATGTCCCTTAAAATGTCCCTTACAATGTCCCTTACATTGTCCCTTACATTTTCCCTTACATTGTCCCTTACAATGTCCCTTATGTCCCTTACAATGTCCCTTACAGTGTCCCTTACAATGTCCCTTACAATGCCCCTTACAATGTCCCTTATGTCCCTTACATTGTCCCTTACAATATCCCTTACAATGTCCCTTACAATGCCCTTACAACAAAATCTAAACCTTATTCAGAAGTGACATGCCGAGTTGAGCAAACTCAGCAAAAGGCATATTGCTGCCTGGGCCCGCGCTGTTCCCTGTCGATGCAAATGTGTTCAAAAGGCTCTGAAATGAGAAGCATAAAATGGAAAGAAACACTAAATATCACTGTTTATTGAATATCTTAAAATGCTAATTAAAGTATTTCGGTTTTCTAAGTCCTACAAAACTCACTCCAATGCCTGACGCCGATCCACCGCCTGCCTCGTTGTTCCCGGCTAGCCCACTGCCCAAAAAAGGCTTCAGAAATGACATGAAGTCTTGAGCCTGTTATTTTTTTGATTAGATTTTGATCTTGATTAGATCTTGATTAGATTTTGATATCTCAAACTTTTAGAATCAGTTAGTTTCCAACTCACATTGATTGCTGTGAAGCATGCCACAAAGGGCAACACTGCCAACCGCATTTCTGATTCTATTCGGCTCTGATTTACGATTATATTTAACTACACTCCTCCACAAAATTCTATGGGCACTTACTTTTTTTTATCTTTATCAATTTTATGCTCTTAAGAAACGATAGTGGAAAAAAGTGGAAAAAAGTGGAAAAAAGATGTTTTATCGTCAATTCCTTATTAAATCTGCCAAACATAGATAAACTATTATATTTTGAAATATGAATGTAACGAGAAAGTTCAGGGGAGTGAAGTGAAATTGAAATTGCAAACAAATTGCAAATTGAAATCAAATAGTGAAAAGAAGGCTCATTTTGGAGTGAATTTTTGCAAAGATCTTCTTCAGTTTTGAGATGAAAAAGGGCAAAAGTCACGAAAGAAAGACTCTAGCGTTAGGTTTTTTTCTATAGCAATAGTTGAAGAACTGGACTTTGAAATATGAATGTACCGAGGAAGTTCAGGGGAGTATTTTTATCATATTTTGAAATATGAATGTTTAAAAATCGAATTTTGTAAAAAAAATGGCATTTGGCGCTTTCCACATCCCACAAAATGTACAAGACAAATTTTGTCGTAAAGAATTTCATTGAAAAGCCTTGTCAAGAAAAGTTGGGTGAGGCTGGGGTTGGGTGAGGCTAGGAATACAAAACATAGTTTTGTATAGTCAGGGGGTTTGGCCCTGGTCCTAGCCCTGGCCCTCGCCCTGATTTTGTCCTGACACTCTTTTAGCTCAAGTCACTAAAATGGGCTTGAGCTTGTTTTTGGCACTAGTATGATCCTAGAGCTAGCCTAACCCTGGCCCTGGTTCTAGCTTGTTCTGGCTGTGATTAGGGCTTGCTCTGGTCCTAAGACTAGCCTAACGCTGGCCCTGCTCTGGTTCCAGCTTGTTCTGGCCCTGATAGTTTTGTATAGTCAGCAAAACATGGTCAGGGGGTTCGACCTCTCGCTCAACAGACGAACGCTCTACCAATGAGCTACGCAGACAAGCGTCTTTGGACACTTTGCTATGGACAATTTGTTTTTTGTTTTTGTTTTTTGGCCTTTTTCTCATCTTTTTCAAATAGCTCTTTAGCTCTTTTTACTTAAAAAATCATTTCTTTAAGGTACTCGGAAATGTCGCTGTCGAAAAAGGAAACTGGAATCATGTGGCTGTGGCTGTGGCTGTGGCTGTGGCTGTGGCTGTGGCTGTGGCTGTGGCTGTGGCTGTGGCAGTGGCTGTGGCTGTGGCGAATAGCCACTAAAAAGTTACCTAACTCTGATAGGCTAAAAATTGGAAAAGTATTGCGGAAATCGCCTTCATTCTATTTCGCGTCCCAAATCATTTATTGTTTTGTAGCTTATTAGCTGAATATCTTGTATTAAAGCCTATATAAGGCAACTGTTGTTCATTTGATGCGTTTTTTGCTTTTTCTACTTTCCTATCATCTTGTGAAAGTTTTGTCCTAATTAGGACGAAATTGTTTCTCTTTTTATCGTCGCTTTTAATTCAATTGTCGATTTTGTGTGAAAATTGCTCAAGTGAGAGCCCAAAAATTCCGAGTCAGTCGGCTATTGAATAAAGTGTTTTTGTTCCAATATGGTTCTAATATGGTTCTAATATGGTTCTAGTATGGTTCTAATATGGTTCCAATATGGTTCTAATTTGGTTCTAATTTGGTTCCAATATGGTTCTAATTTGGTTCTAATATGGTTCTAATATGGTTCTAATATGGTTCTAATATGGTTCTAATATGGTTCCAATATGGTTCTAATTTGGTTCCAATATGGTTCTAATTTGGTTCTAATATGGTTCTAATATGGTTCTAATATGGTTCCAATATGGTTCCAATATGGTTCCAATATGGTTCTAATATGGTTCTAATGTGGTTCTAATATGGTTCCAATATGGTTCTAATTTGGTTCCAATATGGTTCTAATTTGGTTCTAATATGGTTCTAATATGGTTCCAATATGGATCAGATATCTCGAAACAAGAAATAACATGTCTTGAGTGAAGAGTACCAAGCACGCAAAGAATATTTCTTTACAGAGGCAATGAATTGCGAAGGACACTCAAATAGGAGCAATAGAACGATTTCTGAATCGAACACCAACGTTACTCGGTTCCTCTCTGTTTGATCCTCTACAATATGGAACAAAAAAGTCGACTGGTGCCTGGCGAATCGTTTCTTAAGAGCATAAGAGCTTAAGAGCATAAGAGCATAAGAGCAATTGATAAAACAGTAAGTGTCCATAGAATTTTGTGGAGCAGCGTATAGCAGGCAACCTTTCCAAAACATTTTTCGGATTATAGAATTCTTTAGATAATAGATATAAACTGTAGGTTAATGATATCAAAAGTGAATGAAAATTCATAAAAAGCATATATTTTTAAGAGTTTTAAAAAATTCAGGGTAGCAAGAGCAGAAAATTCGAGCAGAAAATTCGAGCAGAAAATTCATGAGCAGAAAATTCTGAAGGAAATTGAGAAATAGAAATATGGAGGGAAGATTGGAGAAATTAACGGAAATTGGGCGGTTATTTGAAGGATTACGATACAAATAAGATATTCAACTAAAAAAAAATGCAAAAACTTTGAAGTGAAAGTGTGGAATTCTGCTGAAACAGGTTTCCCCATTCAAAAAAGAGAAACCAAGAACTTTGCCTTTTTTTGGGCAACCTTTCTGACAAGAATATGAAAAAATAGTAAGATACCGTATTTTCTGTAATAGTGGTGCAGTCTGTAATAGTCGTACAGGCTGGAGGGGGGTTAAAATAGTTAAAAAAATAGTAGTGCGCACTACTATTACAAAAAATACGGTATCCTGATCAAAACCAAGTAAAAGTTTGATAGAATAAAATAGATTTGAAAAAAAAACTCAAATCAATTACTGATTAATCGTAGTTTTAAACGGAATTTCGTTCTTGATTCAGCTTTTCCTTTGCCATTCCATCAAAAGAGTTTCACCCTAATGTTGTTTGGGAATTTGTCCTCTTTCCTCCCAAAAACTTTCACTGAATTTTTGCATATCTTTAAGGAAAATCGATTCGGACAAAAAATGAAAGCCACTTGTCGATGTCTTTTGGATTTCAAGATCTTCAGCTATTCAGCTATTCAGCTATTCAGCCAATCGGCTATCCATCTATTTAGCTATTAAGCTATTTAGCTATTTAGCTATTTAGCTATTTAGCTATTCAGCCAATCAGCTAATCAACTAATCAGCTAATCAGCTAATCAGCTATTCAACTATTCAACTAATCAGCTATTCAGCTAATCAGCTAATCAGTTATTCAGCTATTCAACTAATCAGCTATTCAGCTATTCAGCCAATCAGCTAATCAGCTAATCAACTAATCAGCTAATCAACTAATCATCTAATCAACTATTCAACTATTCAACTAATTAGCTATTCAGCTATTCAGCCAATCAGCTATTCAGCTAATCAGCTAATCAGCTATTCAACTAATCAGCTATTCAGCTAATCAGCTAATCAGCCATTCAGCTATTCAACTAATCAGCCAATCAACTAATCAGCTATTAAGCTTGCGAGCTTTCTAATGAGCTATCATCCCTCTCTTGCAGACAGAAAGTTCATTAAAATAAGCTGATTTAGTTAAAAGTGAGATTATTGCTTGTAAAGACATTGTAAAAATAAGATTTCAACAAGAAAATCGATTCCAGGAAATAGGGCTCTAAATTTGAATTGAAAAAAAACTGACTGAACAATGATAAAATGACTAAAATGACCCCTGCGACTGGAGGCCATGCCATTTTGCGGAAAACAATGAGAAAGGAAAAAATTGAGGAGAAGAGATCGTCCATTTGAAAAGAAAAGAAGAAAGGAGAACCGGTCGAGAATAAACAGGCGAACAATCGGGAGGAGTTGAGGGGAAAAGGAGAAAGATGGGGAGAATGAGAGGAAAAGCTTGAGAGGAGAGCATTGCTTCTCCCCAATCACTCTTTTAAAGTCTATTATGAATCACCAATTGAGCTAACTTTTACAGAACTAACAAAGAAAGAGATCGAGATAGATTTTACGTCACAAAACACTAGATTTACGTTTTCCTGGTTTCCATTTTTCCCATTTTTGGCAAGTCTGCTTCTAATCAACTCTTAAGTTGCCCAGAACTTTTTCACCTTTTAAAATTTTGTTTATATGTCGTAGCCGATTATGAATTTCAGCCGATTATGAATGAGTGGGTCTAGGAGCGTCCAACCATCAAGTATTTAGTATCATTCAACGCAGAATCATTAATAATTATGTTAAATTTTTAAAATTAGAAAGATTTGATAAAAAGAAAAAAAATTAGAGCAAAAAAACTGTTTGTTCAAGAGGAAACTTTGAGGCCCCATAATTTTTTTTCTTTTTATCCAATCTTTCTAATTTTAAAAATTTAACATAATTATTAATGATTCTGCGTTGAATGATACTAAATACTTGATGGTTGGACGCTCCTAGACCCACTCATTCATAATCGGCTACGGGGGGTCCCGCCGATTTTGAATGAAACGTTGTAGCGCCGGTAATTTTTAACCTAAACTCACAAATTTGGTACCAATCGACGTAGAATTTAATTCGCTACAAGATGATATAATATTGTCCTCATACATTAAAGGGTTGCCCTACTAGAAAGATTTACCAAAAAATTTCATTCATAATCGGCTACGACATATATATGTCGTAGCCGCTTACGAAATTCAGCCGCTAACGAATGAGGGTATTTTCGGGCATCCGGTTTAAATTGTATTATATTGTATTATATTGTATTATTATTGCTTATTTATTTTAATTATTTTCACAACTATTGCTATCATTAAATATTACATAATCTTAGGTCCAAGATGACGGATCAAAAACTCGTGTTGCGGGCGTGTCTTATCTATGACTTCAAAATGAAGTCGAAGTCAGCATCGAAGTCGCACCGGAATCTTTGTGAAGCATTCGGAGAAAACATTTTGAGTGAAAGGACTTGACAGGAATGGTTTCGACGTTTTCGTGAAGGGTAGCTTGGAAGATGGATATTGTCCAGTTGTCTTCGATAATGCGGAGTCGCTGGAGATTGTCGAGTTGGATCCAACTCAAACTTTGCCCGAATTAGCCGAATACTTTAAATGTGATTCGAACACAATTTCTCGACACCTTGCGCTTATTTGAAAAAGGAATCTTTGTGGCCAATGGGTCCCACATGAATTATCCCCTGAAAACAAAGCCAATCGAGTTTTATGGTCTCGGTTTCTATTGAAAAAGGCTACGGGCAGTGCTTTTTTGGAAACATGTTGATGATGGACGAAAAGTGGACATATTCCAATAATGCAACACGCAAAAGACAATAGTTGAGCAAAGGAGAAAGGCCGATTCCGACATCACATCCAGAACTTCACGGAAAGAAACTTATGCTGTCGGTCTTTTGGAATATGAAAGGAATCGTTTATTTTAAACTACAAAAATCTTCAAAAACTATAACTTCTCAAAGCTACGCCGAACAGCTGAAGAAAGTTGATGAAATTCTACGAGAAAGAGGTGTCAATCCAAAGACAATCCATTTACTTGCTCGTGTTGCGGGCGTAGGCGTCTTCTCTATGACTTCAAAATGAAGAAATCAGCATCGAAGTCGCACCGGAATCTTTGTGAAGCATTCGGAGAAAACATTTTGAGTGAAAGGATGAATTTTGGGCTGTTCAAATGTTGGTTATAATCCGCAGTTTCTTTTGCAAGTCCCTAATATTAAGAAGCTATTAACAAGCTATTAACAAGCTATTAACAAGTTCTTCTCAAATAGTTTATTGTAAGTTAAGAAACAAAAGACAATAAAACACTACATTATAATGAATTTTGTCTGGGAACACAAAAAACAAAATTAATAATGACAATGTTGACCAAAAACCAAAGACAATGTTTGAAAACATTTCAAAAATAAGAGACCATAGGAATTTTTGATACAAATAAGATCTAGAGCCTCTAGATCTAAGATCTAGAGACTCCAAACTTTACTGTACGATAAAGAAAATGATTCAGAGTTGATCACTTGCGCTTCTTAAATGGTGGTGCACTGCGGTGATCTTTCCCGCCGTGTCTCTTCTTTGGCGATCCCCGATTGTCTCTTCTGTGGCGATCTCGATCTCGATCTCGATCCCGATCCCGTCCATGGTTTTCTTTATGACGGGATGACGATTGCCCTCCACCAACACGTCCACCTTCTTGTATCTCCTCGAAATCTTTCCGCTTGTCCGCTTTTCGAGCCTCTTCTTCCAAATCCGACCAGTCCTAGAGTTCAGAAATTACCATAGACCATAATTACTACCGAATACCACCCAAAGTCAGTCGTTTCTCAAAAATGTTAACTCTTTCTCTGAAACTTGTGTAATCTCAGAGAGAAATTGGGTTAGTAACAAAGCCAAGGCTAGTCAAGGCTAGTACCGAAGCCAAGGCTAGTCAAGGCTAGTCAAAGCTAGTCAAGGCTAGTCAAGGCTAGTCAAGGCTAGTCAAGACTAGTACCGAAGCCAAGACTAGTACCGAAGCCAAGACTAGTACCGAAGCCAAGGCTAGTACCGAAGCCAAGACTAGTACCGAAGCCAAGACTAGTACCGAAGCCAAGGCTAGTCAAGGCTAGTCCCAAAGCCAGCTCCAGTTTGGGTTATTTTGTAATAGCAGAACTAGATCAGATTTAAAATGGTATTTTTCTGAACAGCCTAATAGTATTCGTGTCTATAGATTAGCTTTGAGTGATCCTAGATTCGGTTAAGATTCATTATTGCACAAGTTTATATAAAATGGACCATACGGTTGCTTAAGTGCTTAAGCTTAAGAGTCTAGGTGTTAAGTCTTAAGCTCTGTGCCCACCTTTCCCTCGCTTTCATCCGAATCCAACGACGCGTCACTGTCACTTCCCTCATCTTCGGTCATCTCGCCTTCTGACTCGTCCTCATCCTCATCAGAACCGGATTCAGATTCCTGGAAAACTTTGTACTAGATTATAGGCGAATAAGAAGGCGAATAAGAGGCAATAATCATAGACAATCATAAGCAAATAATCATAGACAATAATCATAAGCAAATAATAGAGTTTATATAAAATAAGTCAAAGTTTCTCAAAGAAATCAGATTAAAAATCTTTTCGAACCTCTTCCGATATAGTGTAGGCATCACTCTCACCACTTTCATCTTCCATATTTTCACCTTCTTCGTCAGAGTTTGGATCGAGAAAACTCCAGCCACCGCTTTGGAAAAACTCCTGGGAATTTGGAATTACGATAAGTTTCTCTAATTTTAAGATTTACCACAGGATCATCAACGATCGTCTTCATAATTTTTGGCCAATTGAGTGATTGTATGCCTTCAGTGTACTTTAGATCGCATGAATTCAGCCACTCCTTTACACTGTCCAGCGAGGTCATCGGAATTTGTTGAATCATTTGAGTTTTTCGGCGATAATCCTAAATTGAAAAGTTGATGCTTAGACTTTTCTTTGTAAATAAAGAAACCTTGAAAATAAAGACTAAATCGAAGTTCTTCAGCTGGAAGGAAACACGCTCAAAGTGAACTAGTTCAACGTCATCCTGGAATTGTTTTGAGTTATGAACAGGTATAGAACAGGTATAGAACAGGTACAGGAACCAGATCCAAACCTTAACCAGGGTTAGTCCTTAACCAGGACTGAAAGCCTAGGCCAGACTGGACCAGAATCAGCACAAGTCCAAGCCAAAGCGCGGCCAAGCAGAGTAGAACAAAGCGAGAAATACAGCCAGGACCAGTAAGGGATAAGGTGGCTCTAGTTTCCCTTACTTGGGAAACTGGCTTGGCTGTAGTTTCCCTTACTGGCTCTACCGTTGTAGAGCCTTATCCCTTAGCTTATTAGCGTTGTAGCTCATTGGTAGATGGTTCGCCTGGTAAGTGAGAGGTCGCGGGTTCAAATCCCAGCCTCAACCCATCAGTGTCCTCTAACTCTAGCCTGATCTTGGTTGATTATTGACTCTAGCTCTGACCTGATATGGTCTATGTGCCTTGTCTTGGTGATGATCTAGCTCAAGCTCAGGCTTAGGCCAATCTGGATCCTAGCCAATTTAGACCAGGACAGGTCAGAACTAGGGTAGGGCTAGACCAGAGCTGAGCAAGACTAGACCAGAGCTGCCCAAGCGACCAAGACTAGCCAAGCCAAGGTACACAAAGTCTAGGCCATGTCAGTTCAAGGCTAGGGTCAAGTAAAATTAACCAAGACCAGGCTAGAGTTCAAGGCTACTAATCACACTCACCAGTGTGACGACGAAGACGGGTGGCTCGGTGAGATGCACAAGACATGATGAGGTTGGCTTCAGCTGGACACTGTTGCGCATTGGATTTCCCGAGAAAGACAGCTCGTTGAATGGAGTTTCGAACTCGAATTGTTCATTTGTTTGCCTAACCACTTTGTCGCAAAAGGCTTGGAAAGTTTGGTTGAGCTTTCGACGCATTTCGCGTTCCATCTAAAGATTGTTAGGTTCATTTGTTTGTACTTTTTTCTAAAATCCTTTCGTAATCGAGTCAATTATCAAGTAGGATAGCTTTAAATAAGAGGATTTCTTAGAAAATGTCGTAACTAAGCCAACAGGATTACGGTAGGTTTAAGCAAGAGCACAATATAAGAACATAGTCATTAGAAAAAGCTCAAATCTTTTCCCACTCACTTGTTCGGAAGCCACATCATCACGATCTTGCCTAGAATTTGTCGTAAAGTATCGTAGTGTACTTTATACTCACATGTGATGATATTTCCCTAAATCGGTGGTGATTTCTCCAACTTCAGTGTAGAATTGAATGTCGGCGTATTTCTTTTTTCCCCAAAGAACTGGGTTTTTGAGATGAAAGTGAAGGAGAATGATCATCTCGTTGTCACATGGCTAAAATCAACGTGACTCAATGAAATGAATGTCACCAATCGATTTGTTGACCCCGGAAACCCCTGGGTACAATTTACAGCTGAATATCAATTGAGTGGCACTTAGGGGGATCGAACCCGGCGCAGTCAGGAGTGCGCTGGCTAAAATCAACGTGACTCAATGAAATGAATGTCACCAATCGATTCGTCGACCCCGGAAACCCCTGGATACAATTTACAGCTGAATATCAATTGAGTGGCACTAGGGGGATCGAACCCGGCACATGTGGGCTGTAAACCAGCGCACTCCTGACTGCGCCACGTCGATTTCAAACCACAAACTGGGCTGGGCTTCAAACCACAAACCCCAAACTCTAGAAATCTATTTGACAATAGATTTCTAGACTCAATTTCCCTTACCTGGAAGAACGCATGGCGTATGTTGTTATAAAGCACATCGATCTTGTCACCACGCAGCGATGTGTATCGAAAACCGTTCGTGTGTGCCTCCAGTGATCCAGAGATTCGTTTAGCGAAGATATTCGGCCGCACATACAAATCTTTCAACTTTGGATTCACTTTGTTTGCTTGAATGATGAGTTTATCTTGTTTCACGGCACCCTCTTTTTCTCGTTCTTCAGCCTTAAATCCAAATTTGTTTTGCCATAGCCTTTAAGCTGAACAGTCTATGGACTGTTCAGTTTATGTTTATGTTAACGAAATCAAATACCTCCTCGGTTCTGAATTTCTTCTGCATCTCCTTGATTAAACGGAAAGCATTGGTTAAATTGTTTGACGGAGCCGATGTCTGTCCATGATCTTTCAACGTGGTTGCTCGGAATGACAACTCTTTGATGTAAGTGGCGAGTGGATGGGGGAATTGAACGTTCTCCTGAAATTAGGGATATAGGAAGTTTTAGATTAAGTTATGGATATGAGAGCTTTTAGATGACGTCATTGATATGAGAGCTTTTAGATTAAGTTATAGATATGAGAGCTTTTAGATGACGTCATTGATATAGGAGCTTTCAGATCAAGTCATGAATACAGGAACTTTTAGATGACTTTTAGCCTTTTAAGCCTTGGCAATGACAACAAATTTGTATTACGTTACCTGTTTAAAGTTCAGTATCATCTAAATCTATCTATGCATTGGAGCTCGATAGCTTCACTGGATTTGGTAGAGAATTCAACTTGATATAAGTACCGTACAACTCTAGTTTTACACTGTACTAGTGCAATGGAAAAAGCTTCTATAGCTTAAGCTTAATAGCAATATTTTTGCACTCAAACTTTTCCCACCTTTCCAACATTTCCACCAGGATGTGCAAAGTTGATTCGAAGGTACATTGTGTCGCTCTCAATCGACGTAGAGCAATTCTAAAAAAAAGTTTAGCTCATTTTTGATTAGCTCTTACATTCAAGACTTTACAGTTACTCAGAATTGTTAAGCAAACCTTAATCATCGAAATATGAAATGGTACAGGCACTCCGAACAATGGGAGAATTACCGAATCATGGCGACGATCTAGAAAAAGCACAATTTAAAGGCTAAACTCATTCCTTATCCAGTTACAATAGCTAAACAGCTATTGTAACTGGCTAATAAGTGATCTTTTAGAAAGTACAGTAACCCCTTACCGACATGAATCATCAATGTATCAATTTCTTCATCTTGCGGGAATTTCTCATAGTTCTTGTAAGAAACATTCGACTTTTTTGCTCTAAATGAAATTGAATAATAATTGATCGTAATAAATGATCTACTATCGTAATCATTGATCTACTATCAATCATTGCTTTCATCTGTTCAAGTCTTACTTCTTGATTTCAGATTGTCCAGACTCTTGCGCTAAACGCTCTTGCGCATTCTTGTTGAGAATCTCGGACAATTCCTTTTGTCTTTCTTTGCGACGATCTTCATTCGTTTGCTTGTTTCTCGTGTGTTCTGTCAAGACAACGCTTCTTTTCCCACGACCAAGATTCTCAGGCATTATTGGTTCTAAATTTGGTTTATTTGTTGTTATTTCTTGGTTGTTGTTGGTTGTTGTTGTTTGTTGTTGTTTATTGTTGTTTGTTTAAATGTTTGATCTATAGTTAGGCCTGCCACTAGTTTTAGGACTGTCATGCCTTTTTATGCCACCATCCTAGGATGCCCTTCGGTACCGAAGGCTTATCTTAAGGCTAATACTAAGCCTTCCGTATCGAAGATCAGATAGGAAACAACTACTAACTATTGAAATAGTACTACATTCAATTTCTCTTTACCATCAGCTTCCTCATCTTCTTCTTTGATCCGAATTACCATCGATTTCAATTTTGAGCGAGCTTTCTCAGTGAGATTCACAGGACCAGTTGGAGAGACGAGAATCGTGTCTCCAATTGAGATAGCAACTTTCTTTGCCTGTTCATCTTTCACACCAGAATTCTTCAGATCGCCGACTGAGATTTGAACGATAAAGACCATTCCTTCACGAACCTAAAATTCGGATAATGCAATAATGCAATACTCAATACCAATACCAATACAAATATATTATCCCTACTTTAAAGCTTTACCTTTTCATCACACTTTGGCGAGATTGTATAGCGTGATTCGCGGAACTCGACGCCAGTTGAGAAACCGAATTCCTTGGAGAAGAGTTTATCCACTAAAGAAGCGTCTTGTTTCTTGCATGCGTCGATACCAATCTGAAAAATGATACTTAATAAGATATGCATTTTTAAACTACCTGGTACACTTCCGAAAGCTTTCTTCCAGGTTTCAACGCCTCAATGACAGCCGTTTGAATGAGTAGAACATTCTCGTAGACTCCTTCCAACTCTTTGCTTGGATCCACGAGCATCGTGCGGGACAAATTCGAGCAGTAAGACTGAAAGTACCTTGTTATAGCTTTCTTTAACTTGTGGCCTTGTTTCCTTCTTTCTTTCTTTCTTTCTTTCTTCCTTCTTTCCCTTATCTTTCCTTCTTCTCTCTTGTCTTTCCCTCTTTCTGTTAGCAAGTCAAGGTACTAGATAGCTTAGTGGTTAGAGCAGTTGAAAGCAAAAAGAAAGCAAAGCAAAGTCCAGGTCGGTTCAATCCCCCCTCCGGAAGTCTATCTGTCTTGACAATTCACTTCACCTCAAGGATGTTTAATTAGACCTTAGGGGAGCCAGGCTAGGTCAGAGATCAGCCTGGCTTAAAGTTAGGTAAATCAGCTAGGTTTAGACCTGGACAAAGCCAAGCTCAGGATCACGCCTTAGATTTGATCTAGGCCCAAACCTGATAATTATATAGTTAGGTAATTTAGGCTCTAGATCTAGCTCCAGCTCCAGATCTCCAGCTCCAACTAGCTCCAGATCGTTTGAGCTAGATCTGAGCCTAATCCTGAGCTTGGCTCGGTTCTTGTTTAGGCTTAGGCTTAGGCTCAGGCTTAGGCTCAGACTTAAGCTCAGATTAGGGCTCAGGGTTCATTTGAATACAAATAAGGTAACTTGTTTACAAAGCTCAACTTTCCCCACCTCAAGTCGACACCCGAACGTCGTCATGATCACTCCGAAATGCATATTCTTTGGCGTACTCTCGGCGCTCCATTTGAACGAGTACTGGCCACCACTTTGCACAATTGGTGTGTACGATTGTTCAATGCTTCGTTTTGCCAAAACCCCTTGCACTTGTCGATTCGTTGTCAGCGTTTCCACCTCGTCCGATGCTTTCTTGTGGCTGATTTTCTGAAAGAAAAGCCTAGCGTTTCAATGAATCGTTTAGCAAGTCAAATTCTATTCTATAAAATAGAAATTCTAATATCACATACCCTATCACCATCGATGTAGTCGACATACTTTCGGCGCATTTGGTTCCACACATTACACGAGGCTAGAGAAGCCTCTTTACAGTACTCAACCTCTTCTTCGTCTTTGACGGAAAAGAGACGCGAAAAGGAGTTCGACACATCAACCTAGAACTTACGGTAGCTGGGATACGCTTTAGAATCAAGCCATAATTCTATGGCTTCGTTCTAAAATCCTATGGTTGACTATTTTATACTATAGATCTATTTTTAAGACTGTTCCAATGGCTTTTCCTTACCATTTCAAAGCCTTGCACTGCTTTCGACCAATCGGCACAGAAATCGTTCTTGTATTTGTCTTTGATAAAGCATCCAACTCGATTCCCAGCGTCTTTAATGTATCCAACAAGCTTCTCGAAGTTTTCTTTGTCCTTGTCACTCTAGAAAAGATTCAATTTTCTCTAATCATTAAGGAATACTGTAGTTAGCTCGTGACAAAGAATTCTATTTGACTATTGGTATGATTTGATCAAGAAATAGCTTTGAAACCTTATTCCGATGAATCGGTGTGACTTCAGGAACCGGATCGTGAGACGAATCAGCAGCTACAGGATTGAAAAAATCAGCCTTCTTGTTCGAGGCGAGCACCCAAACACCTTTCTTTGTAAGCACCATCAAAGTGTCCGGCATGTCCATACCATAGAGCCAAACCTGGTCAAGGTTTTTAATTGATAATATTTTAAGACTAACTTGAAAGTATTGGCTTTTGCAGTAATTGCTTGCATCCTCATCCGATCCGATGACACAATAAATAGCGTCCACATCGGAAAGCCCATTTTCACCGGATTCCTGTAATTTTATGGGAATTTCGTTTTCTAAAATATACCTAGAACTATCGTAATCTAGCTACAGTAATCTTTAGTTTTTCAACAGTTTACCCATGCTTCATAGAGTCGTTTTATCCTTTTCCAGAAGATATTCTTGTTGATGACCACTTTGTTATCACTCTTTTCGCCGTTCATCTAAAAAAATCTGAATATAGAAATTAATAAATAGAAAATAAAGGAAAAGAAATAGAAAATAGAATAAAATAGAAAATAGCAAATATTGAAAAGAAACTAAAGAAGAAGGCTTAGTTCAGTTTTGATATTGGATAATCAATTATTAGATTAATAAAACATCTGCCTTTGATAATTGGCTTGATAAATGCTTACCGGGATAAGAAGATAATCGATGATAGAATACAGGTTTGGCTTTATAACAGGAGAACCATAAAGAGAAACATAGTATAAAACCATAAAGAGAACCATAGTATGGTACGGGGTACACTAGATGGGATATCCATACCTAGAAGGTTCAACCATTCAGCTATTAGATCACTTTTCAGTAAAGTAAACCTATAATCTAAATCTACAGTAACTATTAGAAATTAACGAATGAACGAACGAACGGACGGACAAACGAACGGACGAACGAACGAATGAATGAATGAACGAACGAATGAATGAATGAACGAACGAACGAATGAACGAACGAACGAACGAACAAACAAACAAACAAACAAACAAACGAACGAACAAACGAAAAATTAACGAACGAATCAACAACAGAAAAGATTCTTTTCTAAACTAAACTAAAATTTACGAAGCCTTAACTCAAGAAAAACGATCGATATGTGAAAGGGATAGATTTTGAAAAGAAATTTAAAATCTTAAATACTTTAAATACTTTAAAATACAAATTTCTGGTAATTGATAGGGTTTTTTTGAGTTTCGAAAATGAAAAATGAAAAAATGAAAGTGACTACATGGAAAAAAGGCTTAAAAACAATCAATAATTGTTAAAGATCATAAATTTTCTAATTAAAATCAAATTTTAAAAAGTTTTTTTGATATTTTTAAGAAAAAAATTTGAAGAAATTATAAAAATAACTAGAATTTTATATTAATTATGATAAAGATTAAAAAAGACAGAAATATTAGCATATTTGGGCGGTTTTGCGCGGGATCTCACGAAATAACTGAAAAAGAGAAAAGGGCGGAAAAGGAGGGAAAAGGGAGAGACGAAAAACAGACAGGAATTGAAACGGAGCGTCGCGTAGTCGAGCAATTTTCTTTTTTTCCACACAAAGGTTACGCTTGGGATATATTTACGAAACTACAATCATTCCAATAGCAGCTTTTTTCCGTCAACCTCCCTTTTAGAATTCTATTTTGTGCCCCGAATTTTCAAAGAGCTTAAAAATAGATGTTTTTTATGGGGGTGGGACAAATGCGACCTTTTTTTGCGCACTTGGACATTTGCGCACCTTTTTTTTGTTGGAAAAGGCCTTAGGAAAGGTCGTAGAGCTTCGAAAATGTTTTCATATAAGGGAATCGTATGCGTAGATTCAGAATTTTGACAAATCAGACCTCGCTGACACGTCAAATTTGGGCTAAAAGGCAAAAACTCAGGCTTAGGCTTAGGCTCTCTAAAAAGAACCGTATTGGAAGCTTATTGGATCTAAAAATAACCGACCGTATTGGAACCGTATTGGATCTAAAAGGAACCGTATTGGAACCGAAAAGCGTTAAGTTGCGTAGTTTTTGCCTTTTAGCCCAAATTTGACGTGTCAGCGAGGTCTGATTTGTCGAAATTCGGAATCTGCGCATACGATTCCCTTCTACGAAAACGTTTTTGAAGCTCTACTACTTTTCCTAAGGCCTTTTCCAGCAAAAAAAAAGGTGCGCAAATGTCCAGGTGCGCAAAAAAAGGTCGCATTTATCCCACCCCCGTCTTTTATAGATTTTCTATCTACTTTTTGATGTCATTAAGCTAGAGTTTATATTTTAAATTCTATGGTGGATATAACTTGGCGCGTTTTTCAAATTAACATGTTTGTTAAATATAAACAAACATGCTATGTTGGACGAATTTCTACAAGAACACCAGAGCCTCTAATGTTCAGCTAATATTTATGTTTATGTAAAAGGATCAGCTTCACTATGTGCAAACTGGTTTGTTAAATATTAAATTCTGTTCTGCGGATGAATCTTTGAAGAAAAAGGGAGTCATCCAACAATCCAACTGGATAATGACAAGTTGCTCGAAATTCTCCAAACCAAAAGGCTCTCTTTTTGTGAAATAGCTGAAGAGTTATCAGCTGATCATACAAGAATCGAACTTGGGTTTAAATTGGGTTACAATTGGGTTTAAATCGAAATTGGGGACTTAGATTTAAATCGAAATTAGGGACTTGGATTCCATATGGTTTAACGGACACCCAGAAATGGCAACGTGTCAGAAATTAGTGCTGCTCATCTTGCTCATCAGCGCAAATTAGTGCTGCTCATCTGCTCATCAGCGCAAATCTTTTATCTCGTATTGTGACGGGGGATGAAAATGGATTCTAACTGTCAACTTTTCGACAAGGCACCAATTGGTTGCTAAAGAGAAAAAGCCCGAACCTGACGTCAAGCCGGGTGCATGAGAAGATGCTCGTGCTCTGGGATTTAGATGAGCCTATCTACTAGGATAGCAAGACAGCCTATTTTGGATAGCAAGACAGCCTATTTGGACAACATTCAACTTATCAAATATCCGGAGCCAAATCAGCCAGGGATCAATCAGCCAAATCAACCAAATCAACCAATCAGACAAGTCAGCCAAATCTTTGCCAGAGAAAGACCTCAAAGAGATAAATCATTCTTTAACATGATAATGCTAGACCGCATGTTTTGAAGACTCGTTCAACACTAACTGGAAGGTGATGGTCAGCATACAGCTCTAAAGTTGCACCTTCTGTTTACTACTTATTCCGGAGAATGAACGATGATTTGGTTTGGCAATGACTTGACAAACAAACACTTTGATTCGAAAGAAGAGATCAAAAAATGGTTGACAGATTGGTTTGCGTCAAAATCGAAGATTTTCTACGAGAGAGGCATTCGACTTCTACCAGTAAGATGGGCACAAATCATACAAAATGGCATAAATGGCAATAATGCCATAAATCTCGCATGATTTAAAGTTTTTAATTGAAGAAAAATTAAATTTCAAAAAACGTATCAACACAAGTCATACCAATGCATGATAATGCATTTATCGTCATACCAACACAATATAATCCTTTAAATGCTTTTGATAGGCGCTAGTTGAATCAGAAAAATGAAAAATCGAGAAATTGTAAGCAAATTAGAAATAAAAGCTGAAATTTGCATTTATCGACTCAAAAATAAGCCCAAAACAGTTTCTCAGCTGAATATTTTTTATAGTTTAAGCCAATTGCCAAGTTTAAGCCTTTTTTTAAGCCAATTGTCAGGGGTGGCTAGGTTCAGCCAATTTTTTTGTGCGACTCGCTATAACTTTCTTCTAAATCGGTCAATCTTTATGTTTTTAGTGTCATTTTGTAGATCTCGACAAATGCAACAAAATGACACTAAAAACATAAAGATTGGCCAACTTAGAAGAAAGTTATGGTAAGTTGCGCAAAAAAAATTTGGAACAAAGTAGCAAAGTAAAGAGAGAAAAGGGGGGAAAAGAGAGAGACGAAAAACAGACAGGAATTGAAACGGAGCGTCGCGTAGTCAAGCAATTTTCTCTGTTTCACACAAAGGTTACGCTTAGGATAACCGCGAAACTACAATCATTCCAATAGCAGCTTGTTTCTGTCAACCTTCCCTCCAGAATTCTATTTTGTGCTCCGAATTTTTAAAGAGCTTAAAAATAGATGTCTTTTATAAATTTTCTATCTACTTTTCGATGTCATTAAGCTAAAATTTATGTCTAATATTTTAAGAATTCTATAATCCTTTAAATGTTTTAAATTTTTGATAGATTTAATCATAAAAATGCAAAAAATGAAGAAATTGTAAGGAAATTAAAAATAAAAGCTGACAATTGCATTTATTGACCTCAAAAATAGGTTCAAAACAGTTTTTCAGATGAATATTTTTTATAGTTATCTTTTCTGAGCCAATTGTTAGCGGTGGCTACTTTCTGCCAAATTTTTTGCGCAACTCACCATAACTTTCTTCTAAATCGGCCAATCTTTATGATTTTAGCGTCTTTTTTTGCACTTGTTGAGATCTACAAAATGACACTAAAATCATAAAGATTGACTGATTTAGAAGAAAGTTATGGCGAGTTGCGCGAACGACCCAGCGGAAATTAGCCTACTTTGCGCAACTCACCATAACTTTCTTCTAAGTTGGCCAATCTTTATGTTTTTAGCATCTTTTTTTGCACTTGTTGAGATCTACAAAATGATGCTAAAATCATAAAGATTAGCCCACTTAGAAGAAAGTTATAGCGAGTCGCACAAAAAAATTTGGAGCAAAGTAGTCACTCCCCTTATCTTCATTTCTTCAAAACTTGCCTTACTGATTTATTTTTTTAATTTTTGCATTTCTCTTTTTTCTTTCCTTTCTTTCCTTCCTTTCCTTTATGAAAAACATATTTTATTTTCAAATTTCAGATGTCTGACGTGCTGATAAAAGAAGAGCCAGGCGTCAGCGGGCTGTTGGATGCAGTGGTGAAAGACGAAAATTCCCATGCAGGTTTGAGCTAAAACTTTGCTGTTTTTGTTGTAAACATGAGAAACTAGTCAGTGATCATTAATGAGTCGGTAGGCCGGTTGGGGGCCCACTTTTTTGTCTTGAAAGACTTTTTCTCGGGTAATTTTTAACGCTGATGCCGAATTTGAACATCTTAAGTTTTCTTAGAACATCTTAAGTCCACTAAATAAGTTTTAATTATTATATTCTAGATGTCTATAATATTACTGAAAGACGCTGAAAGAAAGAGTAATAAATCTGTGAGTTATACGGCACGTTGTTCTAGGAAATAGAAGGCCTGAGCTAGGAGAATCAGGCTTAGCCTAGGAGCCACGTGGTTCTAAGGTGTGGAGCCATAGCCTAAGAAAATATGGGGGCCTATAATATAATTAGAAGTGACTTTTCTGAGATTAAAACTCATTTAGCGGACTTAAAATGTTGAAATTCGAAATCAGCGTTAAAAATTAGCCTAGAAAAAGTGTTTTTCAAGGAAAAAAAGTGGCCCCCAACCGGCGTAGTACCAATAAATCTTCTATCTGTTTTGCTACCGCGAAAATTGCATTTGCTTGCTTTTTGCGGGCTTTTTGTCCGTCAAATTATCTTGTGATCTTATTGCAAACGCGATTTTGCGTGGCAAAAGTTTTGTTTTCAAGAAAAATAGGTGATTGAATGCTTTGTTTGACATGTACCGTATTTTTATCAAAGTTTATTTTAGATTTTTTAGATTTTAAATATTTGCTTTAGAACCACTTGATGAGGACGCTTTGCTGTATGGGGTTGGCGAGGATTATGTAGCTCCAGCCGCACAAGAGGCAGCAACGACACAAGAAGAAGATAATGACGAAGAAAATGGTGAGCCCTGGTTGAAACTAGTTCTATTTTCGTATTATGTTTGAAAGTCATTACTGGTTTTACTTTGAATAATAAAAATAAAACTTAATTGTAGATATTGATTTGATTGCTCGACCCAAGCTTATCAAATATGTCATTATCCAAATTTTGCAAAAGAAATATCTCAATTTAGCTGTAATTCAATGATTATACAACATTTGGAATTAGAAAAGGGTTTAGTTATTAGAAATTTAGAAAAGCCTTGATATTTTAGGTTTTAAATGTGCTGCACTTTTCCATTTTTCTATTTTAGAAAACCCTTTGGCTCTCGACGACAGCGAGGATGATGAGGACGAAATTCAAGTGACGATTGGCGATGTGCAGCCGACGAATTTCTCGTTTCAAGTGCGTTTTGTTGTATTTCAAAGGTATCAATGGCTTTAGAAGCAAGTTGGACAAGCGGCTGCTCGTTTGGACATTGATCAAACGCCGCTTCTTGAAGGACAAACGATTTATGACTTGGATTTGTCTCAGGTTTGAGATTTTAAACAGTTTTAAACAGTTTAAACATTAGAAAACTAGTTTGGTAAGGATTTTGAAGAAATTCGACAGAGTAGGATAAAGATTTAATCTATATAACAACCTATATAACATTTTAGATGCAAGATACTCCTTGGAGAAAGCCGGGTGCTGATATAAATGATTATTTCAATTACGGGTTTACTGAAGGTTCGTTTTGAAATATATTCTTTCTATATATGCCTATATTTGTTTAGAAACATGGAACACTTATTGTGAGCGACAGAAAAAACTCCGTGCCGAGTACAATGGGAATCAAGGAGCTGCCAACAAAGCGTATTTTGGTGCGATGACTCTGCAAAATCCGCTTGCCACAGTTTGTAAGTCATCACTATGTTGACTTGAGTCTAATCGAATTTTAGCACGAATCCTTCCCTCTGTTGTACCAACAATCGGCACAAATGTCGCTTCGATGGGAAAGGTAATTTTCATTCCAAAATTGGATTAATGCTCGGGTATCATCAAGTTTCATCTTAAAATTAATTAAATTTCATCTGGTTTAAGAGCTCGAGCTCAAGATCGCGTCATTCAAAGGTTTAAAAAAATTTCCGAGTTGCTTTTTTGGGTTTTTTTTGGCATTTCAACTTTACATTGTACAATTTCCATTTTAGAACAGCGTCTTGCCAACGGTTGTTGTGAAAGCGATCCCCTCAACCCCGGCTCCAATTACTGTTTCAATGCCCTCAGCGGTTAGTTATTATTTAAAGCTTTTTGCAAGGTTAAACTTTAGATTCCTGACTTCAGCCGGCCGCCACCAATTATGGGTCCAAGTGGGAAATTTGCAAAAAATTTAGAAAAACTTGGTTTAGACGATGCGCCACCGGGAATGAATGATGGAGCTCCGGGCACTGATCCAATGAAATCGAGTGGTAATTTGGTTTCATTTCAATCAATTCTATGATCATGTCTCTAGATTTGGACAAGTCGATCTTGGCGCCCAGCTTCCATCAACCGCCACCTGTGCCAGACATGAGTATGCCACCACCGTAAGTTTTGAAAAAGCTTGTAACAATTTGAAACAAAATCTGACTGCGTTTCGACTTAATTGTTAACCTAATTTCTTCATACTCTTCTTTTCAGTTTCAATCCAGCACTTCCGCCACCGTTAATGATGGGCACTCCCGGTTCGACTATGGCGATGTTCAACATGTCGATGCCTCCGCCTGGAATAAATTTGAACACACCAAATTATGCTAACTTTGGTAAGAATTCAACTTTTCTTTTTTCGTTAATTAAGCTTTGTTTAAGGTCAACAAGGAAATCAATACATGGGCCCTGGTTCGGTGAAACAAGAACTACCGCCTGGAATCGATGACTATGGGTAAGTGTGATTCTTAAAGTTTAAATAAGAAAAAAGCTTTAGTGGTGGTCCATCAATGGATGATGACAGAAGGCGGCCGGCTCTCAATGCGTATTCAATCAATCGGAGACGATCTCGTTCGAGGAGTCGATCACCCGGGAAGAGACGCCGCGAATCGCGAGATGATGAGAGAAAACATCGGCGTCATCGCAGTCGCAGCCGCAGTGCAAGTCGAGAGGGTGAGTTTAGCGTCAAAATAGTACGGAAGCAGTAAAAGGGTTAATGCTTACGGGAATTTTCACTGTACAAAATTTAGAACTAACTTTTCACCATTTAAGGGCGACGAAAGAATGAGAAGCGAGATCGAAAGGACGATGATCGTGATAGAAGGCGCAGGTTCAACATTTATTTTCAACTCGTTGATAAATTTCTCATTTTAGACGCCGCGATGATGATGAGGACGAGGATCGGGGCAAAGATCGAGACAGGTGAGTGGAGTTTTTTTTGAATTGAAATCATTATCTTTACTTGAGCTTAAATTTGAAACATTTTGGGCTTGGATAAGTACTAAAGCGTGACCTGGCTACCGTATCCCGTAGCCCAGCGTAAAATAGCCCAATATTTTCAACGAACCTACACATACACTTATACACAAAGTCTATGGTTCAGATTCAGACAGGTTACGGTAGCTGGGGCCTATTTGAGTAATGGCGCTGAAAGCTTGACCTGGCTACTGTAACCCGTAAAAATATCATCACCGTAAGAAATAACTCAAAATATCTCTTCCAGGAAAAGATCTCGGCGTGATCGTGAAGACGGTGGTGGCCAAGATTACGGTGATGATGCCCCGCCTGGACTCTAAAAGGTGTACCCTTTACGGTATTTGATCTCTTTTGTTATATTTTCTCGTTGACACTCATTGTTAACTTTTTCATGGTTGAGAAATTTAAATGTTTTTGCTGGCTAGTCTTTTTGGAAATTTATCTTTATAATAAATTAATTCACAAATAAAACAAAACGAAAATTTGCTTACGGTAAAGTTAGCGCAATATAGAAAACAACCATTATTTTATAACTTTTCCTTAATACAGTAATTCTTTCTCTATTTTGTACTAAACTTTACCGAAACTTAAAATGGTAATCGTAACCGTTTTGGCGAGGGGAATGTATTAGAGCCTTGAGAGAGAGTCGAATGATTGCGTAAAAAATGTACAAAACCGTCAAATTGATAAGGTTAAAGCTTTGACTGAATAATTTAAAGCTGAGCATTTTAAATCACAAATATTATCTCAATATCCTAATTGAAATCCTTCGATTGTCGTCTCTTTGACAAAATATAATAGCCGAGCAAAAGACAAAGAAGAAAAGAAAATGCGGACAAAGATGTTAAAGCGGCGGTGAGATGTGGAGAGAGACAAACACCCGTTTGATGATGATGGGGAAGCTAGAATTTAGACTTTAGTACTCTAACTAATGTCCAAGGGTACTGTAGCTAAATCTAACTGTAAAATTACTGTAGATGTAAAATGTAAGACGATTTTCTCAATCAAAAACTCACTGGTAGCAAGTGTTCGAAAGTTTCGACAATTTTTGGGTTTGTTGATGGAGTTTCTCTGTCACCTTCCATGTACTCTTCCATATCCAAAACCATGATCTTTTGAGCTGCCAAATCCATCGTGTTCCCGTCGAGGTGTAGCTGTAAGTTCAAAAATAACTACAGTAATCTAATCGAAAGTTTACTGTAGTCATTAGCTGAATTTTTTTCACCTTTGACGATCGTGTTCGATTGACGAGCTCGTCGATGGAACGCACCAAACGCAACGCTCCACGACTCGCACCACATGCTGGGGGCTTAAATTTTGAAGTTTTAAAATCAATTAGAGAAATGTCTATATATATTAGGTTGTTCGGAGGTAAACAAGCGTTACAAAACTTATTTTTGTGAGGGAAGCTTTTAAAATATGTCTTTCTGTACGTTATCTGTACGTTTAAAAGTACGTTATCTTGTGTATATGTCGTAGCCGATTATGAATGAAATTTTTTGGTAAATCTTTGTAGTAGGGCAACCCTTTAATGTATGAGGACAATATTATATCATCCTGTAGCGAATTAAATTCTACGTCGATTGGTACCAAATTTGTGAGTTTAGGTTAAAAATTACCGGCGCTACAACGTTTCATTCAAAATCGGCGGGACCCCCGTAGCCGATTATGAATTTCAGCCGATTATGAATGAGTGGGTCTAGGAGCGTCCAACCATCAAGTATTTGGTATCATTCAACGCAGAATCATTAATAATTATGTTAAATTTTTAAAATTAGAAAGATTTGATAAAAAGAAAAAAAATTAGGGCAAAAAAACTGTTTGTTCAAGAGGAAACTTTGAGGCCCCATAATTTTTTTTCTTTTTATCCAATCTTTCTAATTTTAAAAATTTAACATAATTATTAATGATTCTGCGTTGAATGATACCAAATACTTGATGGTTGGACGCGTCCGACCAGCTCATTCATAATCGGCTACGACATATATTTGGAATCTTTTTAAATGGATAATTTCTTATTTTTTAAGATCTTTTTTTCTTGCTTTAGATGATCGACTTTCTTGCTTTAGATGACTTCAAACATCAAGTTCGCGTCTGCTTTACGCCAAACGTCCTACTCTACGACTTCAAACTGGGCAAAACAGTCGCGGAATCCAATCGAGATTTCGTCAAAGCATTTGGGAATGATGTACAATGATGTACAATGATGTATTGTTCGAAAGCCGATGCCGAGCCTGGTTCCAACGATTCCAACGCTTTCGGAACGGTGATGAAAGTCTCGAGGATCGCTTGAGGACGAGGGCACTCTCGTCGGCAATGGCTAGGACCAGGAGAACGTCCTCAAGCGTAGACAGTCCTCGACTTCAAGCGGTAGACAACGATATTCTAATGGCTGTAATCCATGACAAACGACGCGTGAACTTGCTCAACAGTTTCTATGTTCAAATTCTACCATTGATGAGCATCTCCACGCCATTGGAAAGGCGATCAGATGCGGGAAATGGCTTCCTCACGATTTAAGCAGTGCAAATGCTCGTTTATATCCGAACAACCTAATAGATATCTATATGTTTTGTCCGATTTAGATTTCCGTCCGATTTAGATTGAACTTATCGCGGACGTTCGATTTAGGTTACAGTCTATATCGGACGTTCGATTTAGATTCAATCTAAATCTTATATAGATTGAACAATAATATAAACATGCTTAATATATGTTCTTAAGCGTTTTCTGTAGTTTTCTGCATTTTTCAAAGGTCTTTTATTGATTACAGTCTATAACGGACGTTCGATACAGATCGAACAATGATAAACGTGCTTAATATACAGTGGCGGACAATTAAATAGAACCGAGGGAATTATTTTGTGTCTTCTCTCTCGTGCATTATTTTAACTTACTTTCAAAGTGCTCAAAAACGACGATTTTTGGCGTTTTTTCCCTTTTTTGACCCTTCTTGAGCACTTTCAGATGCCCGAAAACCCTTAAATTTCAACGAATTTCCACAAACTAAAAGCTTATTCCCACTAAATCGAATACGGAGAATCTTTTTGCTGAACATTATCATGCTCTAAAACGCCTCAGGAAAAAGTTGTAAAGCTATACTTTTATTTTCATGCATTTTTAAGTGCCTCAAAGTTTTTTCAGAAAACTCGAAAACTGTTTAATAGATGTATATTGTACTATATTTTGCTTTACTTTTGAAAGTAAGTTAAAATAATGCACGAGAGAGAAGACACGAAATAATTCCCTCGGTTCTATTTAATTGTCCGCCACTGTATGTTCTCGGTTGTCTGTGATCGGTTGTCTGTGAACGTTTTTAGACAAGCTATCAAGCACATCTATATAAGACGTATTATTGCTCAATCTATATAAAATTTAGATTGAATCTAAATCGGACGGAAAATCTAAATCGGACACAACATATATATATTGGGTTGATGCATAATTATCCGGACTTCTTTTTGCGTGCTTGTATCTTTTTTGTTTTGAAAGCTTTTTGTCTATTTCTTTTTTTTAAATATTCGTTATTCTTTAGTGAACAAAATGCGTGTCGACAATCATATCCATCTTCGCCATATCATGCTCTACCACTTCGAAAAGGGATGGTCTGTCGCAGAGTCGTTTCGCGATCTCAAAGAACTTTTTGGTCAAGGAACAATTGGACGTGCAACAGTTTATGAATGGTTCGATCGTTTCAAGTCCGGTAACACAAGTGTTGATGATGAACCAGGAAGAGGACGGCCATCAGAATTCGATGACAAGGCACTTCTGGAAGCCGTTGAAGAAGACGAAAGCCTGACAAGCCTGATGAACGTGAGCAATGGCGAATTCCAGACAAAAATGGCAAGAAGCAATTGAACATCAATAGTGACGTCTACTTGGCACAACTTGAACGCTTACATGCTGCAATTCAGGCACGAAGACCGCGCAAAAAGAACAACATCGTCTTTCACCACGATAACGCACGTCCGCACGTTGAGCGCCATGTCGTCGAATCCATCGCTAGTAAGGGCTGGGATCTTCTTCCACACCCGCCATATTCTCCTACTGAAGCCCCAACGGACTACCACGTCAATCGATCGCTCAAAAATTGGCAAACAAATAAGATCTACAACGATTTGGATGACTTGATAGACGATGTTAAAGCGTGGATTGCCTCCAAAGATCGTTTATTCTTCGCTCGTGGAATCGATCGTCTTCCAAGCAAATGGCAATCAGTTATTGATGTAGGCGGTGAATATGCTCCAGAATAATCAATTAAACATATTTTTCTAACTATTTATGTTATTTTTTGTTAAATAAAATCATTTATAAAAGAAGTCCGGATAATTATGCATCAACCCAATAGAATAGATTCAATAGAATAGATTCAATAGAATAGATTCATTATTAAGATTGAAATTACCGTTTTCCCTTCGCACATCCCCTCCGAGAGCATACATGTGCTCACCGCGCATTGAAAGTACGTAGTAACCTAGAATTTGCTGCTCTTGCTGAAAACTTGCTCTTTTTTTTTTGGGGGTACTATATTTTAAATGCTTTTTTATATCCCCACTTTGTCGGCGAATTTGAACACAGACACTGGAGCATAGGCGAGATTGTTTTTCGCGTTATAGGTGAGATCCGGCACGATCACCTCGTCGATCGAGCAACTAGAGATTTTCAACATAAATAAATACTATTCCAAAAAAGTAGCAAACAGCTTAGCTTTTCTGAATTTATAATTTAGATATTTATAAGTTTTTCATCCATGATCGTCATTATAAAAGTAATTCTTTAAGTTCAAAATTTGGTCACAAGGAGCCTCAGAGGCTCTCGAGTTTTTTTTGGAGATTCTATAGAAGTCTATAGTTCTATAGAAGTCTATAGTTCTACAGAAGTCTATAGTTCTATAGAAGTCTATAGTTCTATAGAAGTCTATAGTTCTATAGAAGTCTATAGTTCTATAGAATCCTATAGTTCTATAGAAGTCTATAGTTCTACAGAAGTCTATAGTTGTATAGAAGTCTATAGTTCTATAGAAGTCTATAGTTCTATAGAATCCTATAGTTCTATAGAAGTCTATAGTTCTATAGAAGTCTATAGTTCTATGGAAGTCTATAGTTCTATAGAATTTGAGTTTCTAAGTAAAGTATTGACGTAAAGGGTTGAAAAAAAGGAGTAAATTCTACCAAAAAAAGTATGGGAAATGGTTACTCTAAGCAGAGCTACGCACGAAAGAAAAAGTGCTCGTAATTCTTGAGAAAGTTTATATGTAGACTGAAATCAGGATTACGGTAGGTAGATCCGTAGCCAGTACTAGGATCCTACCGTAGTACTAGATCCATAGCCAATACCAGGACTCTACCGTAGTACTAGATCCGTAGCCAGTACCAGAATCCTACCGTAGTACCAGATCCATAGCCAGTACCAGGACTCTACCGTTGTACCAGGATATAGTAGGCTAAAGGTACTGAAAGCTTTAGTACTGATTCTAGCCTAGTGTACTGGAATATTGTAGGCTATATATAGGAATACTGTAGGCTAGTGTAGGCTAGGTACAAGGAATCGGATATAGTTAGAGTAGGGTAAATTTAGTCCTGAATATATCCTGTCTAATTGTTTATCTAGTACTTGTGTTGCTTTAAGAAGCTAGCTAATCTAAAGGATTGTTTAAAGAATAAGCTAACCCTGCTGCTTAACCTGCTTAACCTAGGGTTGAGCAGGTTAAGGAGCAAGGCTTTATCCAGGCTAGGGTTTAGAATGATGATTAAAAATGATCGAATTCAATATTGTAGTTTGTTGAAAGATTGAAATTCTGGAATAATTAAATTCTAGAATATTCGAATTCTAGAATATTCAAACGTACCCCCTTTCGTCCAGAATCGGTTTCCTGTCTTGTCCATTGCCGTCATCAACAAAACACGAGTGCACCAGCATTGAGAACATATCTGAGAGATCATTTACAAAGTCAGCAGTCAGTCAGCTTGTTTTAAGAGGCCCAAATCAATTCAAAAACTTCAACAAACCACTATCGCATTGCCAAACATGATAAACGACTTCTCCAACGGTCGCATATTGCACAACTGGTCCATCGATTGAGTCACGTCGCACCGAGTACGTGCACAATGGCATTTTTGCCGTGTCAACAAGGTCAGTTGTTGGCAACATGCTGAAAAAACAAACAATTATTGTGTGTCAATGTCAAACAATTGTTGTGTCAATTGTTGTATGTCAAAACGCACTCTAGCTGGCGCACTCGATTTGTTAGCTAAGTTTTCTATGCAGACGAAATGCTCTACTGTATCGTATATTCTTTTTGAAGTTTGTTTGAACGTCAACTCATAGCCAGGGTGTCTAAAATGTGCCCAACTACCGTAACCTTGCCATAACTTCTCGAGTTACTGTTGAAATAACTAAACTATACGTGTTTAAATGATTCTGAGCATATCTCCCTCTCTTTCTTCCTTCCTTTCTTTCTTTGCTTCCTGTCTTCTTCCTTCCTTTCTTCTTCCTTTCTTTCTGCTCCCTTCCTTTCCTTCTTCCTTTCTTCCTCCTTCCTTCCTTTCTCCTTCCTTTCCTTCTCTTCCTTGTCTTTTCTATTTCTCCCTGGGCAAAGAAGGCAACGATAGCTCATTGGTAGAGCATCTGCCTGGTAAGCAAAAGGCCTCAGAAGCCTCAGCAGGTCAAAGATCAAAGACAGAAGGTATTACGGTATTCCCCTTGGTTCCAAATTCTTTGCCATTCATTTCTTTACTTTATTACTATTAAAACGACTAACTTTTCGTGTCTTACGGTAGTGAAAGCTTGCTTTAAGCCCTTCAATTTATGACATTCTTTTACCTAACATCGAAACGACTCGTCACCACTTTGTCAGCTTCCATATAGAAACACGTTGTTCGGAAAGCTCGATCAACCTGTAAATGAAGATGATCAAAGCCCAGAAAGCTGATTTGCTGGCTCTGCTGGCTCGGCTTAATTACCCAAGTCTTCCCAATCGCAAATCCAGGCTAGACGCCGTTCAAGAGTAGACTTGGGTAATTAAACCGGCTTAACAGAGCTTCCCAGGCACTCAATCAAGGGCAGTGTGCCAGATGATGCTTTTTCCCACGAGTGACGCTAAAGGTGCGCACAGCTTTGCTCACCTTTGTGATGAAAGTCGAGTGAAAAGAGATGATGATCGTGATCGATTGCTCCATGCCGCGTTTATCGGGTTGAATCTGGGATTTGTGAATTGATTAGTTGCTAAATAGTAGTTTAATGTAAATCTAGTAGTGTAAATCGAGCTAAAACTCACCATTCGATGTCTCCGCATATTGCAAGCTCCATTTTGCAGCTCGAAATGCACCGAGTTGTTCGCGTTTGACTCGAATTTTTGCACACAAGCTGGCTAGAATTACTGGCTAGAATTGCTGGCTAGAATTGCTAGAGCTAGAGTTGCTAGAGCTAGAATTGCTGACTAGAATTGCTAGCTAGAATTGCTAGCTAGAATTGCTGGCTAGAGTTGCTAGCTAGAATTGCTGGCTAGAGTTGCTAGCTAGAATTGCTGGCTAGAGTTGCTAGCTAGAATTGCTAGCTAGAATTGCTGGCTAGAGTTGCTAGCTAGAATTGCTGGCTAGAGTTGCTAGCTAGAATTGCTGGCTAGAGTTGCTAGCTAGAATTGCTGGCTAGAGTTGCTAGCTAGAATTGCTGGCTAGAGTTGCTAGCTAGAATTGCTGGCTAGAGTTGCTAGCTAGAATTGCTGGCTAGAGTTGCTAGCTAGAATTGCTAGCTAGAATTGCTGGCTAGAGGTCAAGAATTAAATTCTATGCAAATTTTCACCTTATCGACCATTCCTTTTACAAAGATGCGCCCAGTGAACGGCTTAGCGGTGTTGAAAGTGAGCTTTACTCGATCTTCCATACAATCCACTTCGGGTAGACCTAGAATGAGGGAATTATTGATGAGGAAATGATTGATGAGGGAATTATTGATGAGGAAATGATTGATGAGGAAATGATTGATAAGGAAATTATCGATTTCTGTGCTTCTTAATAAGATCAGTCTTTAGAAAAGTGGGTAAACCAGGGATTTGACGATGCTAGAAGACAGTACTGGATGTGATGTACTGTAGTGATGTTAAGGTAAGATCGACAATTCTAATAGATGCGGTTTATCGGTTACTAGATCGACCATAGTCTAATAGAATAGACGGAAATGCTACTTGGTAACCGTTTTTGAAACTAGAGCCAACAGTACTGGACAATCAAAATATCGTATTTGAAAAACGATCGTCACTTTCGCGCGTCTGTAACTCCCTTGTCTTTGAGTTTAAACTATTAGTGTTATACATTTTCTGAAAGCTCTTTTCAAGGGCTACACAATGGTAATATTAATATCTAGAAATACGGTAAAGACAAGGGAGTTACAGACGCGCGAAAGTGACGATCGTTTTTCAAATATGATATTTCATTGTCCATGTGTTGAAGGTTCAAGAAAAGTACGAGAAGATGTTTGTTCTTGCTGCACAGAGGCAATTGACTCTTCCCCAACTCTAGAGTCATTAGGAATTCCGTTTGATCATTGAAAAGCTTTGAATCAGCTTTGAATCAGCTTTGAATCAGCTTTGAATCAGCTTTGGACTTCATGAACACAGAAAGATATTTCATTGTTCAGTAGTGTAGATGCTAGATCTTGCTATGCTAGATGCTAGATAGATGCTAGATCTGTTATGCTAGATCTTGCTAGGCTAGATCTTGTTATACTAGATCTTGTTATACTAGACCTTGTTATACTAGACCTTGTTATACTAGATCTTGTTATACTAGACCTTGTTATACTAGATCTTGTTATACTAGACCTTGTTATACTAGATCTTGTTATACTAGATCTTGCTATACTAGATCTTGCTATGCCAGAAGCTATTGCTATACCGTTTGTATACTATTGCTAGAGCTATTGAGCCTTGCCCATAAACAGTATTATCTCTTTGACTGGAACCTTTTTTTGACGAAGGACAAAATGACATGTTGAAGATGATCGTCGGGCTCTTGCTGTTTGCTATTGCTGTTTCCGTTACACTGGACTCTCGGTGGTGTGCTTTGTGCTTTCTGTGAACTCCCCTTTCTGGTTTCTCTTTAAGGCTTCCTTTCAAGTTGAAGTTGAATGCTTAAAGCAAGCTTTCACTACCGTAAGACACGATAAGTTAGTCGTTTTAATAGCAAGTTGAATTCTTTAGCTTTCTAGATTGGAAACGTGAAAATAGAATGAAAAGAAATGAAAATAGAATTCAGTGAACCAGAAAGGATATGTTTCCACTTTTCAAGCAGAAAGTAAACCATGATTATTTATGACTCGACCCACTTTTCCCCTCCACTTTTCCCCTCCACTTTTCCCCTACAATTGAGTATTTTCATAAGGAATTGCGGGCATTAAACGGGTCAAACGGCAATTGACCTTGAATTGAAAAGAATTGAAAAGAAAACGACGTATGGCTAAACACTTTTCGGGATCTCGGCAATTCAAGGCTGACAGGTGCTCAACAGACAACAAATCCCCAGTTGAGTCAGCCAAATCAGCCAACCAGATGAGCGAATTGCTCGGCTAACTATTTTCCACTGTCTCTTGGGTCATTTTAAGGAGTACTAGGCACTTTTAGAGCCATATTTCATAGTTGGATTCACCTTTAGATCCACATTTCGTTGTTAGATCCATTTTAGAGCCATATTTCATGGCTACAGTACCCTAGTTACCGTAGTTGTTCATCGGCACGATTAGGATACTTTTAAAGACATCCCATAGGCCCAGGCTCTAATAGTGATTCATGAAAATTGTCCCAAATGGAGTGCTAAGATCTGCAAGCTAGGCAATACTAGAGCCAGGAAAAACTAGAGCCAAAATTAGAGCCAAAACTAGAGTCAGGAAAAACTAGAACCAGGCAAAACTAGAGCCAAAGCCAAACCTAAGCAAAACTAGAGCTAAAACTAGAGCGAAGCAAAACTAGAGCCGAAACTAGAGCCAAAACTAGAATCAAGCAAAACTAGAGCCAGCCAAAACTAAAGCCAAAACTAGAGCGAAGCAAAACTAGAGCCACAACTAGAGCGAAGCGAGGCTAGAGCCAAAACTAGAACCTCCAAAACTAGAGCCAAAGCCAGACCCAAGCAAAACTAAAGCCAAAACTAGAGCGAAGCAGAACTAGAGCCACAACTAGAGTGAAGCAAGGCTAGAGCCAAAACTAGAGCCAGTCAAAACTAGAGCCAAAACTAGAGCGAAGCAAAACTAGAGTCAAAACCAGAGCCAGCCAAAACTAGAGCCAAGTCCGACTTCTGGCTTTGCCTGGCTTTGCCTGGCTTGCCCGGCAAAGCCAGAAGCCCGGCATCTACATAGAAGTCTTTAGTGATCTTTAAGGTATACGATAAACTAAATCCATAGTTTTTTCAAAAGCAATCTGGCTTTCAGTATACTTTTAGACTTATCTATTAGATTGTCAACTAAATAACTGAACTTTTTGGAAAAACTGGGTTCTAAAAGTGATGACTGATTCAAATCATCTAGTTTTTATCATTTGAAAGATCGATGTTTTTAAAACAAAATCGCTTTTAAGAGATTTTAAAAGTTTTTAAAAAGCTTTTGTTTTTGAACATTTTCGGAGACACAAAGAAAAGTTGTCAAAATTGGCAAAACAAAAAAAAAACAGAAACGCATTTTTTACAGCATTTTGGACAAGTAATAATTCTAATTTTTCACTCGATATAAAGCTCTTAGTTTTGCATATTTTCATTAAAATTTTCAACCAAATCCCAAAAAGTTATGGCCCTTTTACTGGGATACGCGCTATAGAGGTCTTCTATAGCGCAGTCGCTAGAGTGTCTGTCTCTTGGTCGGGAGGCGTTTCGTCCGGTGGATCACAATTTCGTCCACCGGTGGACTGAATCGTCCCAGGGGCCAGACGGCCTTCGTCCACCGGTGGACCGAATCGTCCCAGGGGCCAGACGGCCTTCGTCCACCGGTGGACCGAATCGTCCCAGGGGCCAGACGGCCTTCGTCCACCGGTGGACCGAATCGTCCCAGGGGCCAGACGCCTTTCGTCCACCGGTGGACCGAATCGTCCCAGAGGCCAGACGGCCTTCGTCCACCGGTGGACCGAATCGTCCCAGGGGCCAGACGGCCTTCGTCCACCGGTGGACTGAATCGTCCCAGGGGCCAGACGGCCTTCGTCCACCGGTGGACTGAATCGTCCCAGGGGCCAGACGGCCTTCGTCCACCGGTGGACTGAATCGTCCCAGGGGCCAGACGGCCTTCGTCCACCGGTGGACCGAATCGTCCCAGGGGCCAGACGGCCTTCGTCCACCGGTGGACCGAATCGTCCCAGGGGCCAGACGGCCTTCGTCCACCGGTGGACCGAATCGTCCCGAACGTGTTAAACAAAATAAAGAATTTTGAGGTTTAAATAAATTGAAATTTGTAGAAAACGGTTGGATGAATTTTATTGGAAATTTTACTAAAAATATAATAAGATATGGAATAGAAATTTAGCACAAAGATTTAGCAAAAAGATTTAGCAAGATTTGCCTATTGCAAGATGCCTATTGCCTTTGTCTATGCCTTTCTTTGTCATAGAAACTTACCACTAACTCCATTGTCTAGTATCGAGGGACTGTTCGTTGAGGTGGCTGTCGAGAGATCAAAGAGAAAAGTGCAGAGAAGATAGCAGAGAAGATGGCAGAGATTTGCTGGCGAGTGGTTGGGTAAACGCATGGCGTACTATAGAAGTGGGAGTGTTGAAAGTTCGAGCTGGGGATTTTCGAATGTGAATGCAATGCCTGAAAGCCTAGGGTCAAGAAAGGGGCGGGGCGAGACTCGAGGCTAAGATCGACCCTCAGGCTCTGACCCCCATAAACTAGAATGAACACAGGAAAAACGCTTTGCCTTGCTCGAATTGGCTCTACAAATGGCTCTACAAATATAAAGTGCAGAAGTGCAAGAACAAGTTACAATTGCTGAATCATAAACTAGCATTTAAGGGGTTCTGTGCATTGTTGTTAGGAAATAGGGGAATCTTTAGATGAAGTCATTGATATGAGAGCCTTTAGATCAAGTCATGGATAAAGGAACTTTCAGATGAAGTTATGAATACAGGAACTATCAGATGAGAAAGCCTTTTAAGCCTTGGCAATGACAACAACCTTGTACTAAGGTAGCTGTTTAGCGACTTTCCACTAAGCGGACCTCGGAAAGCGGACCTCGGAAAGCGGACCTCGGAAAGCGGACCTCGGAAAGCGGACCTCGGAAAGCGGACCTCGGAAAGCGGACCTCGGAAAGCGGACCTCGGAAAGCGGACCTCGGAAAGCGGACCTCGGAAAGCGGACCTCGGAAAGCGGACCTCGGAAAGCGGACCTCGGAAAGCGGACCTCGGAAAGCGGACCTCGGAAAGCGGACCTCGGAAAGCGGACCTCGGAAAGCGGACCTCGGAAAGCGGACCTCGGAAAGCGGACCTCGGAAAGCGGACCTCGGAAAGCGGACCTCGGAAAGCGGACCTCGGAAAGCGGACCTCGGAAAGCGGACCTCGGAAAGCGGACCTCGGAAAGCGGACCTCGGAAAGCGGACCTCGGAAAGCGGACCTCGGAAAGCGGACCTCGGAAAGCGGACCTCGGAAAGCGGACCTCGGAAAGCGGACCTCGGAAAGCGGACCTCGGAAAGCGGACCTCGGAAAGCGGACCTCGGAAAGCGGACCTCGGAAAGCGGACCTCGGAAAGCGGACCTCGGAAAGCGGACCTCGGAAAGCGGACCTCGGAAAGCGGACCTCGGAAAGCGGACCTCGGAAAGCGGACCTCGGAAAGCGGACCTCGGAAAGCGGACCTCGGAAAGCGGACCTCGGAAAGCGGACCTCGGAAAGCGGACCTCGGAAAGCGGACCTCGGAAAGCGGACCTCGGAAAGCGGACCTCGAAAGCGGACCTCGGAAAGCGGACCTCGGAAAGCGGACCTCGGAAAGCGGACCTCGGAAGCGGACCTCGGAAAGCGGACCTCGGAAAGCGGACCTCGGGACCCGGAAAGCGGACCTCGGAAAGCGGACCTCGGAAAGCGGACCTCGGAAAGCGGACCTCGGAAAGCGGACCTCGGAAAGCGGACCTCGGAAAGCGGACCTCGGAAAGCGGACCTCGGAAAGCGGACCTCGGAAAGCGGACCTCGGAAAGCGGACCTCGGAAAGCGGACCTCGGAAAGCGGACCTCGGAAAGCGGACCTCGGAAAGCGGACCTCGGAAAGCGGACCTCGGAAAGCGGACCTCGGAAAGCGGACCTCGGAAAGCGGACCTCGGAAAGCGGACCTCGGAAAGCGGACCTCGGAAAGCGGACCTCGGAAAGCGGACCTCGGAAAGCGGACCTCGGAAAGCGGACCTCGGAAAGCGGACCTCGGAAAGCGGACCTCGGAAAGCGGACCTCGGAAAGCGGACCTCGGAAAGCGGACCTCGGAAAGCGGACCTCGGAAAGCGGACCTCGGAAAGCGGACCTCGGAAAGCGGACCTCGGAAAGCGGAAAGCGGAATTTTAGAGCTTTAGAGCTTTAGAGCTTTAGAACTTTAAAACAAAAACTTACTTTACTTTACTTTAGAGCCTTTAGAGCACAAAGCAAACCTCCTAAGCACCTTTTCGAGGTGTAGTGCTTACTTATATACGCATGGTTACTTAAAGCTACGCATGCTTCCTTAAGGCTACGCATGCTTCCTTAAGGCTACTCAGGCTTACTTAAGGCTATGCATGCTTCCTTAAGGCTACTCAGGCTTACTTAAGGCTACTCAGGCTTACTTAAGGCTACGCATGCTTCCTTAAGGCTACGCATGCTTCCTTAAGGCTATGCATGCTTCCTTAAGGCTACTCAGGCTTCCTTAAAGCTACGCACGCTTACTTAAACCTCACCGCGTGAAGGTCATGTGTTTGACAAGAATTTTGTCTTCTTTCGTTCAACAGTCATGCTTATTTAAAGCTAAGCAAAGAAAAAGATGAGTTTATTGTATCTCTAGCCATTGCATTGACCCTGAACCTGACTCTTTGAACTCTCGAAACCTAATTTCAAGTATGCCCAACTGCAAAACAAATTTCTTTCTTCTTCCATCCATTCCCATTTTCCGAAATGGTACAGATGGGGTAGAAAACCGTTCTCTTTCATACAATGGGGAAGAACATCAAAACATTCATTCTCTTTTGTACCCATTTCTTTTGTCATTTCTTCATTTCTTTTCGTGGATTTTCCAGGTGAAGGTCATATGTGGTTTGACAAGAATTTTTGTCTTCTTTTGTTCAACAGTTCAACAGTTTCCAAAGAGTTCTAAACTGATTTTAGCTTTTTTTAAACTAGAGACATGAATTGGTCTTTTAAAAAACAATTCAAAAAAGAAACAAATTTGAAAATAAAAAAATCTTGTAGAGAATTTTATGAAGAATCCGATGGAGTTTTCAGTTTTTGTCTTTGAGATCTGTAGCGCAGAATATTTGGCAAAAATTTGGCAAGAAGACATTTGACGTTATAGGAAACGGATTTCAGCGTACTAGCTAGAAAGTACAAGCTAGAAGTACAAGCTAGAATACTAGTACGTACTAGCTAGAAGTACAAGCTACAAGTACAAGCTAGAATACTAGTACGTACTAGCTAGAAAGTACAAGCTAGAATACTAGTATGTACTAGCTACAAGTACAAGCTAGAATACTAGTATGTACTAGCTACAAGTACAAGCTAGAATACTAGTACGTACTAGCTAGAAAGTACAAGCTAGAAGTACAAGCTAGAATACTAGTACGTACTAGCTAGAAAGTACAAGCTAGAAGTACAAGCTAGAATACTAGTACGTACTAGCTAGAAAGTACAAGCTAGAAGTACAAGCTACAAGTACAAGCTAGAATAATAGTACGTACCAGCTAGAAAGTACAAGCTAGAATACTAGTACGTACTAGCTAGAAAGTACAAGCTAGAAGTACAAGCTAGAATAATAGTACGTACTAGCTAGAAAGTACAAGCTAGAATGCTCAGCGAACTTTTCCGTAGCTCTTTTTCTATTAACCAATGTCTAATCGTCAAAAATTTGCATTAAAACAAATTCCTTAGCATTAAAACAAACTCGAAATTCGCGAATTCTCGTTTTCTCGATCGTGCCAGTGGCTCCGGAGTGACTCAAAAGGGAAAAGTGGGGCAATTTTTGAAGAAAAGAGAAAAAAATACACACAAAAATGATCCACACGATCCGCTTGTTTACAGAGTAGTGGAAGAAATGACAGCAAATGAGAGAAAATGAAAGAAAATGACAGAAAATGACAGCATTGCTGTAGTTGAACTTAATTTACACTGAAATATTGCTTGTCTCGGCTAGCTTGACTTCATCGAATTCATTCATTGATTAAATGTATGGTGTTATTGGGAAATCCCCTTGGAAATCACACTTCTAGATGTTGGCGCAATCTACAAATTGTCCCATTCGATTCTACATCCAATTCTGACTTGTTAATGTGCTATTTTAAGCATTGAGCTCTATTTTAAGCATGTGCTATTGGGCAAAAGTTTCAAGGATCACCGAGGAATTCGATCTCAAAGATCAAGATCTCAAGTTGATCCCTCAATGAGTTGACAGTGAGTACTGTGGCTGACTTGAGTACCAATGAAAGACAACTTTCAAACTGTAGATCGATTTGAAACAAAAGTAGATGTGCTAGCCAAGAACCTGTCTAGCTTTAGAGCTTTTTGAATCAAATCTCTTTGATTTTTGAATTAAATCTCTAAAGCTTTTTGCTTGGCACTGTAAATGTTGCATTGTAATCTTCAAATTTGAATTTTGTGCAGTGCGTGAGAGGGGAATCGATGGGCCAATGGGGAAATGATTATTTAGATATTTTATTCCGAATCTAGCACAATCACTAATCTAGCGAGAGAAAACAACAAATAGAAATCGTTGGTTCAGTGTTTCAAAGCCGAAGGAAAAGCATACAAAGTGGGCTCCGTCTCTTTTTATCACACAAACGATCACAAGAGAATCAGAAATATTCAAAGAGCTAACTTTATTATCCATTCCAAAACTAACTCTAGTATCCATTCCAAAGCTAACTCTACTATCCATTCCAAAGCTAACTCTAGTATCCATTTCAAACCTAACCCTACCATTCATTCCAAATCTAACTCTACTATTCATTTCAAAGCTAACTCTATTATCCATTCCAAAGCTAACTCTACTATCCATTCCAAAGCTAACTCTACTATCCATTCCAAACCTAACCCTACTATCCATTTCAAAGTTAACTCTACTATTCATTCCAAAGCTAACTCTATTATCCATTCCAAACCTAACTCTACTATCCATTTCAAAGCTAACTCTATTATCCATTCCAAACCTAACCCTACTATTCATTCCAAAACTAACTCTAGTATCCATTTCAAACCTAACTCTACTATTCATTCCAAAACTAACCCTACTATTCATTCCAAAACTAACTCTAGTATCCATTTCAAACCTAACTCTACTATTCATTCCAAATCTAACTCTACTATTCATTTCAAAGTTAACTCTATTATCCATTCCAAAGCTAACTCTATTATCCATTCCAAATATTTATCCAACTCCAGTTTAATTCAATGCCTTTCTCTTTTTAAATGCATAAAAACGTGTCAAGTCCACAGGTCAATGAAAGCAAAATATCTGGGTTTCGGGCCACTTGATGTTGAATGTTTTCTGTTGAAAAGAAGTGTGAGGGTTGACCTTGATAGGTGAAATTCTTGAATCACCTTTTTTGAATTCCCGAGAACAACTCGTCAACTCTTCAAATCCCACTTAGCTGTTTTCTGGGTTACTTGGCTAAATCGCCGGTAAGATTTGCTTTTTCAGTTCTTCGGCTTTCAAAAAGTGCATTTCCTTTAAAATTTCCTTTCCTTTCAACAGACATCAATGCCACAAGAAGAAACAAAGGGTTTTAGTGCACCAGAAGGAGTTTGTTTGTAAAGACTGAACACTAAAAAGAACACCAGTTTAAAGGGGATGTCGACAAGGATGTCAACAAGGATGTCAACTGGATGTCGACAAGGATATCAACAAGGATGTGAACAAGGAGATCAACAAGGATATCAACAAGGATGCCAACAAGGATATCAACAAGGATATCAACAAGGATGTCAACAAGGATGCCAACAAGGATATCAACAAGGATATCAACAAGGATGCCAACAAGGGTATCAACTAGGTTGTTAACTAGGTTGTTAACTAGGTTGTTAACTAGGTTATCAACAAGGGTATCAACTAGGTTATCAACTAGGTTGTTAACTAGGTTATCAACAAGGGTATCAACTAGGTTATCAACTAGGTTGTTAACTAGGTTATCAACTAGGTTATCAACTAGGTTATCAACTAGGTTGTTAACTAGGTTGTTAACTAGGTTATCAACCCACCTTGAAAGCCCAGAGTTTAGCCGCAGCTTGATCATGATAAGTGTCATAATGTGGATGAGTGAGAATTTGAAGATCCGTTGAACAGCCATGTCGATCAATGATTTGATGCTCGATCCCGTTGAACGAATCTCTCACGACACAGTTGTGAACGTGGAATCCATAGGCATCTAATTAAATGGATGATATTCAATGATAGTGTTCTGTGTAAACTTTTGTACTTATCAAATTGCATTTGCTCCCTATTCTTGTAGATTGTCCTCCAAGGTTGTCCATGTCCAATTTTTCAGTGACCCCAAGGTCATTTCAATACTCAACCCACCAATTTCCTTTCTTCATTCCACAAAAATGTTCGTAATTTGTGGTTTCTTGTCTTCTTTTTCAGGATTTTCTTCTCATTGACCATTCTTTTGTAAAAGTTTTTCACTTGAATGCAAAAGTTTCTAATTTGTTCGATTTTGTTCGATAAAGTTCGATAAAATAAAGAGAATTTGCTGAAAGTTGAAATTTGTTTCATGTTTCAGGTGTTTCAAAGTGTGCACTATTCCACAAAATGATAGCCGCTGTACCAAAAATGTTTTAACAACAAAAAAAGCAATAATTGAGTGACAATTTCTAATCAGTAGTTTCTAATCAATAATCTATTCCGATGAGCTGATTAGCTGAAATTAGCTGAAAAACTCGATTATCCAAACTGTGGTAGAGGTTATCGATCAATTTCTTGTTGACCTGGTGCCACGTGGGAATAATGGTAGGCTTGAGCTCATCAAAGTTTCGATAATGGCAGGCTTGAGCTCATCAACGTTATAATGACAGGCTTGAGCTCATCAACGTTATAATGACAGGCTTGAGCTCATCAACGTTATAATGACAAGCTTGAGCTCATCAACGTTTCGATAATGGCAGGCTTGAGCTCATCAACGTTTCGATAATGGCAGGCTTGAGCTCATCAACGTTATAATGACAGGCTTGAGCTCATCAACGTTATAATGACAAGCTTGAGCTCATCAACGTTTCGATAATGGCAGGCTTGAGCTCATCAACGTTATAATGACAGGCTTGAGCTCATCAACGTTATAATGACAGGCTTGAGCTCATCAACGTTATAATGACAAGCTTGAGCTCATCAACGTTTCGATAATGGCAGGCTTGAGCTCATCAACGTTATAATGACAGGCTTGAGCTCATCAACGTTATAATGACAGGCTTGAGCTCATCAACGTTATAATGACAAGCTTGAGCTCATCAACGTTTCGATAATGGCAGGCTTGAGCTCATCAACGTTATAATGACAGGCTTGAGCTCATCAACGTTTCGATAATGACAGGCTTGAGCTCATCAACGTTTCGATAATGGCAGGCTTGAGCTCATCAACGTTATAATGACAGGCTTGAGCTCATCAACGTTTCGATAATGACAGGCTTGAGCTCATCAACGTTTCGATAATGGCAGGCTTGAGCTCATCAACGTTATAATGACAGGCTTGAGCCCATCAACGTTTTGATAATGGCAGGCTTGAGCTCATCAACTTTTCGATTGTCTTGTTTCTGTCGTAAATTTTGCGCAAATGTCCATGCGTTTTCGATAACATTCAAGTCAGAAGAACATCTCGACTAGGAGAGAAGAGGAATTCTCTTGCGTTGCAGCCATTCCTGTGTGCAACTATCCGTAAATCAAAGCGCCATCCTGCATAAAAATCAAACAAACTGTGGTAGAGGTTATCAATTTCTGGTCTGTCGTGGCCCAGGTTGCTGTCCCGTAGCAGAGTGCCGGGAGGACGGTGCTGTCGAAGAGGTGTGATTGTTTATTTTCAGCTGCAATTTGGTTAAAACCAACAAAAACCTCTTTTGCATTTCATATTTGATATTGTTTTGCCATTTTTAAACTTCAATTTCTCAATTTTTATTGAAATTTTGCCATTTAAAAGAAAATTTTCAAAAATTTCTTTTATTTTTGAGTCAAAATTTTTGATAAAGTTGGTAGAGTAGAGGCGGTTTTTTTTTCATTCGACAAATCGCCTAAATAAAAACATTTTTAGGGGGTGGGACAAATGCGACCTTTTTTTTGCGCACCTGGACATTTGCGCACCTTTTTTTTGCTGGAAAAGGCCTTAGGAAAAGTCATAGAGCTTCGAAAATATTTCCATATAAGGGAATCATATGCGTAGATTCCGAATTTCGACAAATAAGACCTCGCTGACACGTCAAATTTGGGCTAAAAGGCAAAAACTACGCAACTAAACGCTTTTCGGTTCCAATACGGCTCTTTTTAGATCCAATACGGTTCCAATACGGTTCTTTTTAGATCCAATACGCTTCCAATACGCTTCCAATACGGCTCTTTTTAAATCCAATACGCTTCCAATACGCTTCCAATACGGTTCTTTTTAGATCCAATACGCTTCCAATACGGTTCCAATACGGTTCTTTTTAGATCCAATAACTTGGCGCGTTAAGGGAATCGTATGCGTAGATTCCGAATATCGACAAATCAGACCTCGCTGACACGTCAAATTTGGGCTAAAAGGTAAAAAACTGCGGAAAAGCGTTAAGTTGCCCAGTTTTTGCCTTTTAGCCCAAATTTGACGTGTCAGCGAGGTCTGATTTGTCAAAATTCGGAATCTACGCATACGATTCCCTTCTATGAAAACGTTTTTGAAGCTCTACGACTTTTCCTAAGGCCTTTTCCAGCAAAAAAAGGTGCGCAAATGTCCAGGTGCGCAAAAAAAAGGTCGTATTTGTCCCACCCCCCATTTTAAAAATATTCAGTTTTCCTTTTTTAAGTCTTAAAATATTCAGCTATTCAGTTAAAATCAAAAAAAATTAGCATAGCTCTTTTCACTCACAAATTTTATCGGTTTTCCCTGGTGTGACGGTGATGATTGGGGGTTTCTTTGTGGCAAAAGCGTCCTTTGCTTTGCCTAGAAAAAGACATTCAGCTATTTTTCAAGATCTATTTGCATATTACCGTATTTCTTCGAATAGAAGACCGGGTAAAGAGTATGATCGCGTACTCCTGCGTAGCAGCCCTTTTTAAAATTTCTTTTCTGCATAAAAGCTTTCAATAAAGTGCTATAGGGCTGGAAAATGACTCAAAAATACCACATGAGCTAACAGATTTTTGAGCCATTTTCCAGCACTCGATTGAAAGCTTTTATGCAGAAAAGAAGGGCTGCTACGCAGGAGTACACGATGATACTCTTTACCTGGTCTTCTATTCGAAGAAATACAGTATTTGATACCCCAATCAGCTTTCGTCCATTCGGCCGGCTTTGAGTCGGCTTTGAAGAGAAAATAGAGATTTGAGAGAATGACGACTGCGGTCACTGTATAAAAGACGCGAGACCACTAGAAATTGAGATTTATTGAATAATTGAATCAATTTTCTAAAAGATTAACATTTTAAACAAATCACCGTAATCATGACTTGCTCAAGAAAACGATAGCATCGGATTACGGTACTTTTTGGGTCTCGAATAGTTATTCTGGCTGGATTTAGGGTAAAAAAACCTGTTGGGATTACGGTAATAATTAGATTACTGTACTATAATGTAATTGGATTACTGTAACGTAATGCCATGTACTTAGAGTTGTCCTCTCGGCTAATTTTTCTACAAGAAACCATTTTAGACAAACTACTGTAACCTCGTCGCCAGTTTTATTAGATTAGCCTAACTTTGGCCAATAAGGGATCAAAAGGATTCAGTCATTCTTTTTCTTGATATTGTTCTAGAGCTTGATCTCTTAAATTCCAAAAAAGAGCGAAGCGGGACTCGAACCCGAGTAAGAGATCGGCTGCCCGCTTTCTATACAACCCCTTATCCACTAGGCCACGGGCTCATGGCGGGCCCCGGCCGGAAAGGCCTTTTAAGCGGTGGTGAGCGATAATTCCTTTGTCAGTTAATACCAAAATTCGGTTGATTTAAATAAAACTAGCGGGATTATCGTGGTTTTAAAAGTTGACACGTTTTAGAAACAAGCATTCTTTAAGCATCCTTTAAACACTCTTTAAGCACTCTTTAAGCATTCTTTAAACATTCTTTAAGCATTCTTTAAGCATTCTTTAAGCATTCTTTAAACCCTCTTTAAGCATTCTTTAAGCATTCTTTAAACATCCTTTAAGCATCCTTTAAACCCTCTTTAAGCATTCTTTAAGCATTCCTCAATTTCTCACTCACCTCTTCCACTGAATTATTTGGCGCAATGATGGCGACAAAAACGGGAATCAACAAAACGAGGAAACTGTTTGTTAAAGTGACGACAGCCATTACGAAATGAACATGTTGACGGGCTACCTGGAAATCGATTTTTCCATTAGGCTCTCAATGTAGAAGTTTTTTATAGATTTTTACCGAAAACACATGTTTTCACTCTCGAATTTGCAATGAAAGTGAACCCAAAATTGAGTTTAAAAAGGTGGAAATTCAACAATAAACACTTTTTGTTAAGAACAAACGATACCGTAAATACTGTAATAGCCTCACGCCCATAATGACGGTGCGGAGTGTTGCGTAGCCTAGCTTTGAACGCGTTTTTCTTGACACTGGTTTAAGCTAGAATTTGCGCATAGGTATCAAAAAATAGCTGAGATTCAGGGCTATTTTTTTTTGCTATCAAAAAAGCATTGAAAGTCCGAACGCTTTGAAAAAAAATGCAAAAAACTTTGCGACAACGAAGGAATGGGTGAATTTGTATAATTATATGGGCACAATTACAATATTTACGGTAGATTAATTGGTGTTGTTATTTTTAAATAGAAAAGACTTTCTGGAAAGCCTAATATGTTTGAATTAGTGAAGAATGGACACCTACCAATTGAGCGCAACGAATGACGCCGACAATGTTCAAGCCGCTTGCCGCGATCGCTATTGTGTAGAGAACTTGCGCCCAAGAGAGTTGCTCGGTCTGGAAAATTGGTGTATAGTCACTAATCACTAATCACTAAACACTTGTTATCCCATCAGTTTGTAATTTTATGGTACCATAATTATTCCAAATTATTCTTTAGATAAGTTTAGATAACTTTAGATGGATAACTTGGTACTTGTCGGTTCTACATCAACAGAGAATCCACAGACTCAACTCGGTTAAGCAAGGAGCTGACAACTTGTGAGCGGTGATTATGTTCAGTGAAGTAGAGTGAAGTGATCAGTCGAACGATCGATCGCCTGAAGTGATCAGTCGATCAGTCGAACGAAAATCGATAACCCAGAAGACTCGCATGGGGATGCTTAACTGGGATGAGTCTTTGTGGATGTACAACCGACAAGTACCGATAACTTTTCTAAACATTTACCCAAGCCAATCCCAGAATACAGGCGGCCATGATCCCCTGGGAGATCGAGGTGAAAAGAACGATTTTCGCCGTTTCTCCGATGAACGTTGTTCGATCGGAGAGCGGGCCAGCGATGAACTAAAATTCTATTTTAAAGAATCACCTTACACTTTAGATTCTTAGTTAAATATTTTACTTTTAGACTTTATAAGAAATCGTACCTTCACGAGAAACGATAGAAAATAGGGAAAAGCGGTGGCTAAACCCGTTGAAGCCACTTCCATGCCCATTGCCTAGAAAATTCTGAATTCTGAACTAGAAATGGTGTGTTTACAGATTCAAGCGCAAAGTACACGATTAGTTTACATTTTTTTTTTCTTACTTGATTCATATATATTGGCCCATATTGGAAGAACAATTGAAAACCGAGATTTCCGCCGATTGAGGAGCTGAGGAACTAAAAAGAGTCTGGATCAAGTTCTGTGAGAAATTCTGGTTTAATCACTCTTTCCTTAACTCTATTACTCCTTCTTTAACTCTATTAGCAGCAAAATTTAGAAAGATAAGGAACCAAATTTAGGGAGATAAGTAAGCAACCTTTGAGAGATAAGGAACCAAATTCAGATTTCATAAATCGATTTCATAAATAGACACTTTAAATTCTTGTAATCAGTGCCTAACAAACCCCAATAATCGCCGGTGTTGTCATAATTGCTTTGTATGGGACGGCTTCGCGCTCTTTTCGAATCTCTTTCCCGGCTTGAATATGTGAGAGTTCACGGACGGAGACTTTTCTAGAAATAATAAAATAATCAAGGAATCAAGGAATCAAGTAATAAAGAAGTAAAAGAAAAGAAAAAAAGTGGAAATTCTGAGGAGGGATTGAACCCTCGACCTCTAACCTCCCGAATTTCCAAGCTTAACCACCGAGCCATGCCTCAACTTTTGCAACGAGAAGAAAAAGAAAATATAAGGGTGGAAGAGGAAAAAAAGAAATATCTTTTCTCACCGATGCATGGCCGGGTTATTTTTGTAGTATTTGAAGTAAATGACGAAGAACAAAAGCGAGATCAGACCCTGGAATGGGATACGGTAACTTTGCTGCCTTGTAGTACTTATAGTGGTAACTTTGCTGCCTTGTAATACTTATAGTGGTAACTTTACTGCCTTGTAGTACTTATAGTGTTAACTTTGCTGCCTTGTAGTACTTATAGTGGCACTTATAGTAGTATGGAAACTACAGTCTACAAGATTTCCTTACCATTAAGTAGTAGACACTTCGCCAGCCTAACGTTGAATCACAGAGAACGCCCGACACCGGCATTGCCATCATTGCGGCAAACTGAAACAAAGTTTGGCTAGTGGATCAATGCCATAATCTGGCACTACAGTAAACTCTTACTTTAGTTTTATTATTCTTAGATTACTAGATGTTCTACGACTAATAAAGAAGTGAAGAAATTAGCAAGAAAAAATAGATTTCCGGAGAGGGGATTGAACTTTTTGCTTGACCTTTTCCGACTTTTGTTGACCTTTGTTGACCTTTGTTTCCCGGGCAATTGCTCTAATTACTGAACTATCATGTACCTTCTTGCAAGAGAAGAAAGAGGAAATAAAAGGGGGAAGAGAAAGAAAGAAAGTATCAGCCAGAGCGGATCAGCCAGAGCAGCTGTAAGCCAGAGCAGCTGTAAGCCAGATAAGCTGTAAGCCAGAGCAGCTGTAAGCCAGAGCAGCTGTAAGCCAGATTAGGTCGGGTTAAGGCCAAGGTTAAGAGCAAGGTTCAGGTATGTCTTTGACTGGCCGAAATTTTGTAAGCCAATCAAGCAGAAGCCAATCAAGCCAAGAAGCGAGATTCAAGGCTAGCTTTTGGCTAAGCTAAGTCAGTCCAAGCTCGACTTTTAACCCAACCCTGGCCTAGAACAAGTCTTAGAACATCCCATATGACTGTATCCACTGTATGACGCCGCTTTCTTTGAAGTTCGGGCGCGAAAAATGAAGTTTTATACTGTATAACTGTATGTTTGCTTTTTCAAAGATTAAAACCAACTAGTATAATGGATAATAGTATATCTGCTAATAGTTTTTAGTCCAATTATAAACCTGTAAATGACACGAGAGAATCGCGATGTAGAAACTGCTTTGATCTAACGGACTCCACGCCTCAGAAATGCTGCCTAATAAAGGGTAATTGATGGCAATGGCGGCACCCTAGATAAGCTTTGATTATAGAAATTATTTTCTGAATTACCTGTAAAACACGGATTAAAGCCACCGCCCAGAAACCGCCAAAATCGACGGAAAGCGGGAGTAAAAGCGTTGCGATCGTTGAGAGAAGACCGTAAGCAGTGAAAGAAATCCTAGAATTACCGTAAAGGAGATTACGATAGCGTGCCCAAGCTACCTAGGAACCACAAAGAGCTAAATAGGAATCAAATAGGAACCAAATAGGAACCTAACTCACTCCAACTATGATACACGAATTACTGTTGGAATTGGATTACTGGTTACGGGTGGAGACAGAATTAAACCAGTTTACGAACCAGTTACGGTAGATGGGTAACACTTTAGAGCGTTCACCCTTTGACGTTCAAAAATATTGATACCGCTCATATCTCGGCGCCCAGAAATTTCTTTCTGCGCGCTTAGGTAACAAATTAAAGTAGAGTGAATGAGTGACCCAAGCGCGCAGAAACAAACGTATTGGTGTCAAGATATGAGCGTTTGTTTGAGAGTAAACTTAGACTACGCAACGCTCCTATAGCGGCGCTTCTATTAGAGTAACCCACCTTGTCCCAAAACGTTGCATAATGTGAATGAGTGGGAAAGTGCCTAGCAGCGAGCCGAGAGCGATCGCCGAGAAGAGCAAATTTTTCTTTGACGCTTGCTCCAGCCAGTGCTCAGATTTATCCGTTTCTAGGAATGTTGATTTTAGAATAGAATTCGTGCTTACCATTGCTTGTCATTTGTTTCACATTGTCCTCATCGATCACGTCATTCATACAGATTACGGTGAAGTTTAGGATCAATGAATTTGAGCAGGTCAACGTGAGGCAAAGAGTTGAGAGAATGAGAATAAGATAACGGGTACTGGAATCCTGGTCCTTGCCTTTTTCACTCATTTTGGGAGATCTGAAAGACGTTGAAAGTTTTATTTTCAAAAAGATCACTTTATAAGACAAGATATATAATCGTTATTCGTTATAAGATCACGTTAAAATTTTTGAATGAATCGTCATGATTTGAAAGTTCATAACTTTGTCGAGAGATGATATTATTCTTAACTTTTTATATTATTGGATTCAGGACAATCCGGGCTTTTGAATGATACTAAATACAATTTGATTTGACAATTCGGTCCAGGTCAATTCGGTCCAAATCAAAGCCAACTCTGAGCTTTGATCTGACGAGGTCGAGGGATGAAGGCTGGTTTGTATGGAAATGAAAAATCAAATCAATTCTATTTGATATCATTCAAAACCCTAAACTGTTCTCAACCCAATGATATAAAAAGTTAAGAATAATATCTCTTGACAAAATTATGGAGTTATAAATAATTATAAAAAGTTACAGGCCTTTAAAGCATCACGACTAGACATGCTGATATTTTTTGCCGAGTCGGATCCAAAATCTCAAATTTCAATTCAAATCCGATCAAATCAAAGCAAGATTTAGCTAGTCTTTTTTATCGAGGACCCTAATAAAATACGTTTTTGCATTAAAGTTTGAATAATTTAAGGAAAAAAAAGAGAGAGAAAACAGGTTAACAACTGGGGAACGGACTAGAAAACTTTAAAAGAAAATGTCAAAAGAAACTAAGTGAAAACATTAAAATAATGTCTGGGCATTCATCTTCTGAATCTGATTAGTTGTTGAACTATTTTGGAGCGGATAAGATTTGAAATCTCAACTTTTCGGAACGGAACGGATCGGATCAAATTGGATCGAATTGGATCGGTTCGGATCGAAATGGATCGGACCAGATTGGATCGAATCGGATCGGAACGAATCAGCTCGGATCGAGTCAGATCGAGTCGGATCGAATCGGATCGAATCGGATCGGATCGAATTGGATCGGACCGGATTGGATCGAATCGGATCGGAATGAATCAGCTCGGATCGAGTCGGATCGAATCGGATCGGATTGAATCCGATCGAGTCGGATCGAATCGGATCGAGTCGGATCGAATCGGATCGGATCGAGTCGGATCGAATCGGATCGGATCGGAACGAATCAGATCGGACCGGAGTCGGATCGAATCGGATCGGAACGAATCGGATCGAATCGGATCGAGTCGGATCGAATCGGATCGGATTGAATCGGATCGAATCAGATCAGATCGGATCGAATCGGATCGGATCGAATCGGATCGGATCGAATCGGATCGGATCGAATCGGATCGGATCGAATCGGATCGATAGGATCGGATCGATCGAATCGGATCGGATCGCGATCCGTTTTGATCCGTTGAATAACATGTCTAGTGGATAGCACTCATTCAAAATACCCGGAAACAAGAGCCGATAATACTTCTAGTTAGACAAAATGATAATCTAGATAATCTATATAATCAAATATTTCGCTGAAAGTCCAGTGAACATCGAGACGAAATTGTCGTGAAGGGGTATTTAAGGGGTGTTGAGTTGAGATGCAAATCCCGCACAATGTAGAGTTTTTGAAGTGACAAAAGAGAACCCAATACTTTGTTGCGTGTCATGATGATGAAAAATCTTGGGTAATCGCTCTTTGCACGTTCAGCAGATGATTTTTGTATGTGTTTTCTAAGTCTTGGATCAATTCCTAGTTTTTATCCAATCAGTAGGAAGATTGCGGGAGTATTTAGACACTTGGCACGTTTTAGAGAAAGCAGAACGAAAATTTGATTCGAAATTTGGGTACTTTAGGTACTTCTTTAGTATCCGGTAACGATTTTGGCAAACTGTCACTGACTTTTGTCACTGATTTAGTTTGGCACTGATTTAATCATCTTAAACTTTTCCAATTTTGACTTTAAAGCATTATTAAATACCGTAAATAATCTAATCGTACCCCAACCGCATAATGACGGTGCGAAGTGTTGCGTAGTCTAGCTTTGAACAAGTGTTTCTACAAGTAAATCTTGGTAAATCTCAAAAAAAGATTCACTGAGCTTTTCTCGGCACCAATTCTGTTTTAAGTGACCCCAAAGTATACAAAATGTAGATAATTTTATTCTGCATTCAATAAGAATAAGAAACACGTAGAAACTTAACCGCAGAGGGGATATTTTTGCTATGGCGCTGTTTTGGTCGGCTCCTGTTTTTCTCTTTTTTGTTCAATAAACGATTTTGGGTACGTTCTACCGTAGGCCTTTTGATGACGCGTTCTAAAATGCGCCCTTTCGTATATTTAAAGAGACTTCTTGCGATAAATTTCATTCTGTTCATTTCATTCTGTCCATTTCATTGCCGATAAACCTATTCTTACCTACGAGAATGTGCATAAAAGAGTATTTTGTGGCTAGAAAAACTAAAAAAACGGGCGGTGGTTACTTTCCGTCAAATTTTTTTGCGCAACTCGAGTCATTTGCTCAAATTTTTTGACTTTTCGTGATATTTCGTCAAATAAGAGCCCTTGTTTTTGCTAAATTGTTTTTTACGTATTATTTTTAGCTCAAATTGACATATAATAGCAGAAAAAAAATCAGCTGGTCAAAAATAAATTTTTTTAGAACATTTATTCAAAAAAAACCTTACAAAAGTGGTCATAATTTTAGGTTCACTTGAGAAAAAATAACTTTTTGCTTCTACAATTTTTTCGTTATGTTTCTTTGTTTTATTCCAATATTCACTTAATTTTTTAGGTAATGAGCAAAGGAAAAAGGCTTTCTGATCAAGAGAAGGGTCGCATTGATGTCTTGAAGAGAAGCAATTGAAGTAATCGAAAGATCGCCAAAGAAATGCAACGTTTGCTCAATTTGGTAAACTCGTATCCCAAGAATTCGATGGGATATGGAAAGAAGAAGCATACAGAACGAAAACCGATCACTACCAAGCGAGAACAACGATTGATCGTTGTGAGGCTTAAAATCCGACACTGACTTCTCCGCAAATCAAGGCCAATTTGAATTTATCTTATCGTATCTTCTCGAACGATTAGAGGGGTGATTAACAAAATTGTTTTGCTTTATATTGTGTGATCCGATGAAAAGAAATTCAATCGTGACGGTCCAGATGGCAATCGAGATTATTGGCACGATTTGAGAAAGGATAAACTTCATTTTTGCGCCGGAACTTCAAAGGAGGTGGCGTGATGGTGTTTTGAGGTGTATTGAAAACAACATGCAAAGTCAAGGCCAATCGCGTTTTTCACTCAAAACTGGTAAACCCTTATGAAGATAATGATCATTTGCCTCCAGATTATAGAAAAGAGGTAATTTAACCAGAAAACCACGGTAACCCGTCAAAAGAAAAGTTTTACTGTTAGTAATGGACGCTTACCTGGTTGTGATCACGTTCAGCACTTGTCTCAGCTTCTTGTTTACATTAGAAAAGATTAATTGTTATTATCTTTTCTGTTTTGTTGTTAATTTGGTTTATTTGAATAAATTTTAATAAAAAACAAAGCTTGTAATATTGGAAATGAAGCTGAGGAAAAAAAAGGCCAGAAAAGGTGAAAAAAGTGCTATGGAAGTTTTTAAGATGTTTGTGAAAGTTTTGAAAATAGTGCTTCAAAATTTTGTGAAAAACCTTGGTTAAAATGTGTTGAAAAGTTGCGCAAATGTATCCATTTGCGCAAAAAAAAATTGGCGAAAAGTAACCACATCCAAAAAACGCAATGGAATGAAGCTTTTTTGAAAAGTGAAACCACCAAAATGTGTTTTTTTCGTGCCTGGAGTGACCGATTGGAAATTTTTAATACAATTCGGGTTTTTTTGACATCAATTTGGTCATTGTTAATGATCTTTCCTTCTTACAAGAACAAAATTTACCGATTTGAAGAGTTAAAGCACACTTTTTGCCCTAGCTTTTGCCTTTGGTGGCTAGACTGCTGAAATTTTGCAAATGTAAAGCCTCAAAAGTTTCGCAAAAAAAGCCGGAATAACAATGGTCAGTGATATTTGAACATGAGTTTGTGAGTTCGATAAGTGCTCGTTTCACTTCCGTTTCTTAAAACGTGTCTTTCTACCGTAATCTTTATCTTTTTGTCTGATTCTCTGAGGGTTCACGAAGAATATCTAAAGATATAAAAAGTGAATATGTAGATTGAATAAAAATTAGAGAAATTACGATAGTTTGAAGAAAAGGGACACGTTTTAGAAAACGCACTGCCTGTACCATGATTCGGCATTTTAAAAAATTAGATATTCATAGATTTGAGCCAAGAAAAGAAAGCTTTTCTCGATTCATCAGCCCCGTGTGAAAGCTTTAATTAGTTTTTCCACTGAAAAGGTGGAAAAGAGCAAATCTGCTCTCTCTTTTTGACCGTTCTCGCTTTTTATCCCTTTTCCAACAAGATTGTACTAACGTTTTGTGTTTTTAGTATTGTTCCAGCAATTCCAGTACTGTTCAACAAGTTTAAAACTTTTCGATTTAACTTTTCTTTCATCTTGAATTGGATTTGAAGCTGGAAACCGTTTTTTCTAAAAAGTGTTCATAGAAAAACTACTTAGTTTTTGATTTTAAAGAAGCCATGCTGCGGTAGCTTCTTTTAAAGAGCACCTTTTAGAAAACGGAGGGCGGTACTTTGCGCAACTCGCTATAACTTTCTTCTAAGTTGGCCAATCTTTATGTTTTTAGTGTCATTTTGTTGCATTTGTTGAGATCTACAAAATGACACTAAAGACATAAAGATTGACCGATTTAGAAGAAAGTTATAGCGAGTCGCACAAAAAATTTTGGAGCAATTAGCCACCTCCAGAAAACAAAGCTTTTAATAGAAATTACGGTAGCTTTTTCTGAAGCGCATCTTTTAAAAAACACTGCCTGACAAATTTTGTCCAATCACCTCTTGAGCTTTCTTCAGCTTTTTATCCGTTTTTCCACTCTAATTGCTCACCATTCATCTCCGGGATTACCTACCTGAGCCTACTAATCCCGAAAATCGATTTGCGACAAATCGGGGCTCATTTTTTTAAACTAAATTTTAAGCGAATCTTGAAGTTTTCGAGCAGAACCCTTCTTTTTAAGCAATTTTTGCAAATCGCGTTATCTTTTGTCTTTTTTACCCCCGGTTGCCCCTCTTTTTGTTGGGCTACTCTGGCTGAACGCCAATTTTTGAAAGACTTTATGGCGGCAGCCTAGCAAAGCGTTACTCGTTCGATTTGGCCTTGTTATTTTACTAACTTTACCAAGATTTGTTCTTTTTTCAAGCTTTTATCATCAGTTTATTGACTTTAATACTAAAATTTAGACAATTCATCGCTTTTGAGGCGATCAGAGCCACGGTTGGCAAAACACGATGCTCGACAACTCTTCGGTGTTTTCGGTTGGGGTTTTTGAAAAGTTTTATGAAAATCTAGCGAAATACAAGCATTTCACTTATTTCTAAACAAATGATTTTTCAATTTTAAGGATTTGTTTTAAACTATTTGACTGCTTAACATTGTAGCTATTGAGTTGGAAATATAAATTTACTCGAGGTTTTAGTACGTTTGATTAGCTAAAGTCATCAGACTGACAATATCGTATATAAAACTTTTTGAAAAGTCATTAATTTGCTTTGTTTAGATGCCAGATGTTGTCCCGTATTCGCTCGAAGTGAAAACATCGTCACCGAAAAAGGGAGTTGCGGGTAAATTGTTTGACAAAGAAACCAAGCTGAAAACGTGCCTGAAACTGGGAGTATGATTTTGGCAAAGATTTATTTGTTGTGCTGCTTTCAAAGCCGGTAAAACACTGCTTTAACTTTGGAAATCTAGCTGTTGATTGGAATTTATTAATATAGCTTTAAAAATAGTCCTTTTTGAGTGCTAAAACAAATGTATGCTTGCTAAAGTTGCAACCATATTTGAATTCTGAATGAGTATAATTGAAAACCGTATAACCTTGCTAAAATTCAACTTCAACTTTAGCTATGGTGTTGCCGATACCTGTGCGCCCTTCTCGTGGATCGAGCAGCTTCACATACAAATCGAAACACGGGCACAATGTGGGTTTTTCAATAACGCTTTTAAAAGCTTGCATTGTAGGAAGATGCACGTTATGCTATGGATATGATTGAAAATTTTGAGCTCAATCTGCACAAGAAGAAAGGTGCAAAGGAGCGGGTTTGGATTTTTCGAACTTTTCCTTTAATTTCTGCTTAAGGTAGCTTTGATGGATTTTTCTGAATCATCCACCAGCCCTTCGCCGGTTTCTTCGTGCGGAACACCGACGTTGGAGAAGAAGATTCAAAAGTAGGGTTTTATTCTAGCTTACTAAATTGTTAAATTATTAGTAGGTTTGTTAAGGAATTTGGTACTTTGGTGGTTTGGAGGGGCCACTTTTATCATTGCTTAGTTGGATCTAATGTTTTGAGTGGTTGTATTGATACCTTTTATTTACGTATTCTAGGGTAATCAAATATGCTTATACTTTTAGGCCATGTACACCATGTTTTTATTGCCGCTTTTATTTGATTTTTAAGTATAAGCTGCTTTGCGTAGCTTTTGGTGGTTAAAGTGCATAAGATTAGGCTAGAATTGCCAAAAACTTGCTAAAATAGTCACCAATCTATTAAGCAGATTTAGAATAGATAAAAAGTATTAATACAACCACCTAAAACATTAGATCTAACTAAGCCAGGATAAAAGTGGATCCTCCCAACCGCCAAAGTACCAGAAATTTAGCCAAAATTTGATTTGTTAAGGTTATAAAACGATGTTCGAAATCTTCCCTTTCTAAACAGTGATGCATATTTTTGTTTAGGAATACACAACTCTTGGAAAAACTCCAACATCAAGTCGAGCGAAGGGCACGACTTCAAATGCAAGCGGAAAGGGATCATGTTGAGCTGATGAGCTCAAATTTCTTCTTGGCGCCTCCGTCAAGTATATCGTTTGATAGGTAAATGATAACAAAAGTTTGCCATTATAAATTAAAATATTTTCAATTTTTAGTAACCAGATGCAACAAGCTTTGAGCTTATTAATTTTATGGTTAATTTTTTTATAACTTTCTCTTTTCAGGGGAACACCTGTGAAGTCCGAGATGGAAATTCACCGCGCTGCCTCGAGTACGAAGATTTTAAATGTAAATCTAATCTTTGTTTTCTATGTAAATTTGCTTTTAGACTCAACCATCGACCTCGCAACTCCATCAGCAGAACTCTGTCTTTTTATCGAGCCCAAGCAGCATTGAGCCGCTCGTCTACGACAAGCAGCAACAGGTGCTTGAGCCAAGACTAAAAGTGGGTTTATTCAGGTCAAAGTTAAAAATAAATTGAAGCATAAAGCCCCAATGATTTTTTAGACTTTGAAATTTGCGGATAGAGTTGACCGTCGTGAAACGAGATCTTTGGATGGAATCAATAAATTCACACATGACCACTCGGCGCAGGTTTATTCTGCAAGTTTCCCAAAGATTGGTAGTTTTTATAGGTGGACATCTCAAAAAGCACATTTGAGTTTGGATCCAACTTGAATAGACGAACGCAACCAAGTTACAACAAAGGAGCCGTTGATCGATCTGTTCAGGTATGGATTTTGTTTGTATTTATGGCAAAAAATTTTTGCTGTTAGGTTTATCAAACTACTTTCGACACAAAAAGGAAATCCGATTATGGTGGACAAGAAAATAGAGACTTGACATTGAATTTTGAGGTTTGAAGTTTTGGATCATCAATGTTATAAGTTGATTTAGGGGCTCACTATGGCACAACCCAAGCCAATACTGCTCAAGTCGATCAGCGATAAAGAGTTGCCAAAGATGAACGCTGAGAAAAGGTTTGTTGGGTGTTGCAGTACATCCTCTTCTAAGCATTTAACCTTTGTCTACTTGCTTTCTTTTAGAACCTCTTCAATGCCAAATGTCCGCACTTTGCCGGCTGCATTGGGCTTAAATAGAAACAAGACCCAAACTCAACCACAAGCCAAAGTATTTGCCCCACCGATGGATGTCGATTCGATCCCAAAAAAGAAAAAGATGCCGGTTAGCACAAAGTGAGTGTTAATGGTCATTTATGATACAAGTAATCTGGTAAAAGTCTTATGCATATTGTTCACCAGTGAAGACAAAATTTTAGAAGAACACTTGCTTCGGTTGGTTTTCGACAGCGACCATGTGTGACTACGCGGCCCAAGAAAACTATTACAAACGCTAGTCGCAAAGATGAAGGAAAGGACCAAGTAAGCGTCTTATCAATTTCATCAAAATACAGTCGAACTTCGATATAATGATTGCAAGGGACCGGAAAAATAATTCGTTATATCGAAATTCCTTATCGAAACAAATCGAAACAACAATCACTTAAGTTCTGTTGAAATTCGTTGTACAGAAATAGCCACTGGTTTTTTAACCGATTCTTGTCATAGAAGTTCTGTAACAAATTTATTTCAAAAGCAAATGATCGTTAGCTAATCAACAATTATCAACAATCAATTATCTAAAGAACATTTAAAAATCTGTTAAACGAGAGTACTTCTTAACAAGAGAAGCTTGTTCGTCGAAAAAATTGTCAATTGCATTCATTGCCGAGAAAGTTTTTGTTGTTCCGTTCTTTTTAATGTATCGTTGAACCATTTGAAAATGGTAATAAGCTTCACTTTGGGAGATTGAAATTTCTTCCTCAATCCTCAAATTTCTTCCTCTTTCTCACTTTCCGAAGCAATATTCATTGTTTGCAAACCTTTTGCTATTTCATCCAAAGTTTGAATTCCTGTTGTAGCAACATCTTCATCGACAAATGCAAAATCCATGGTCAATTCAGAAGTTCCCTTTGAAGACGATTGGTCAAGTAGCCTCTTCTTTAAAGCCAAATTGATTGATCGTCGAGTCGCTTTCACTCGATCCATCACCTAAAAATAAAGCTATTATTAAAAATGAAGAATAACAGGAAAAAGTACATTTAATAAAATTGTGGACAAGCAAAAAGTAAGCTAATTTTAGGAAACCCAACTCAATTTCAACAAAAATACAATAAATATTCACTCAAAAACTAAAATCCATTAAGCTTTATCTACATTTCAGCAAATAATTCGTTATAGAGAAATTAAGTATACGATAATTTATCCAGAAAATGTTCGTTATATCGAAGTTCGACTGTATAATGTCTTTAGGAAAAATCGTCGAAGAAGAAAACGTTTCCGTTTATTGCTACTTGTGTGGTAAGCTATTCAGAAAACTTTTCCATTGTTGATCCGTTTTAGCCCAATCAGCTATCCCATTCTTTGACGGCTAATCGACATCAATTGCTGGCTCTCTTGAAGCAGTATCTACCGAACCATACGGCGGTTGGTTTTTTTTTAAACTGTTTGAACCTTTCTAACTTTAGCTACGTAACATGGTGTTGAACATTACGGCTGGTGGTCGAGCAAATGTCTTCAAGAGTTTCACGACGATTTGCGAGACAGAAATGGCGACTTTAGATGCGAAATATGTGAAGACTTTAGAGTAAACATTGAATTTGATTTAATAATAATTTTCTGATGTTTTAGTGAGTATGAACGGTTGCCGGATGGAGACGAGCTAACACACGAGTTGGATCGAGAGATGGATCGCTTTGAGAAAGAATACGATGCGTTGAAAGCCGTGGTGAACAAGGTGAGATACATTTTAGTGTTTTTTTTTGCACAAGCTTGTTTGATTGGCGATAGTTTTTAGTGTGTGTGTGTTTCTCGCGAGTAATGCGCTTTCTTAAAGGTGATTGGTTTAGAAAGCTGCCCCGTAACCTTTCCTTTAGATTTTGTACGTAATTTTATCCCATTTAATGAGGAATGAAATGTGAATCGAATGAGATTAAAATTGAGTAAAACAGAAAAATCTGTAAGAAAGACCACAGTGGCTTTCTAAATTATTCCCTTTTAGAAAGCGGATTACTTACGAGGAACACAGTCTTACCTAGTGAGCTAAATCGTTTATTTTTAGTTAAAATCGATGACCAGCCCGTCCCGTCCACTGACTTCACACACGGATAATGGTGGAATCGTCTATCAAATGCGAATGATTCAACAAGCAATCTCTTCGTCTTTCGCTTTGTAACTCCTGAAATGTTTGCTCAATTTTTATTATTATATTAGTTTTTCTTACTTTCCGTATGATTCGTCTTATTTGTTATTTGTCTTTTTATGATGCTTATGATGATGCATTCACTCGATTTTTAATAAATGGTTAGAAAATTTGATTGTTTAGCGTTTAGTTGCATTTCTATTGGTTTTTCTTTGATAGACAAACAAATCATTGAGTGACTTATGGTTTTTTTAGTTCGTAGAGCTTTATAATAGATGCAAGATGGGGTTGGTTATCGCGGGAATATGTAAGTGGCTTTCTTCCGATTTTTTTGTGGGTAGACAGACCGTAAGGCTGTAGACGGTAGACGGTAGGTTTCCGATCGGCCAGAATCTGGGTTTAAGTTTAGAGCTGCGAATTCCTTTTTCTTGATGGAATTAGCATAAAAAAAAGATGAAAAAGGGTTCGCTCTTCATTTTACCGATTTTACAGCAGATTCTGAGATTCTTTTGCGGAATCTAAGCCACTTTTTTAGTATACTTTTCGTTTCGCTTGGTCAGCCGATATTTTACGATGTTGCAGCTTTGCTTCAATTGTGAGTTTCTCATGTTTTTTCATTCATTTTCACTCAGGGAGCGCCATTTTCGCGAGTTACCCATGGGGTCATGTGATTAATCCGATTGAAACCGAGGTGGGAAATGATTTTGAGTTTTAAAGTTTATCTTTCGCAGGTCATGCTGCTCGGCTTTAATTTGTTTGTCTTCATCTGCTGTCAGACGATCATCGTGTTCTGGGAGGATAATTGGGTGAAGAGTTTACTGTTTATCGCGTTATAGCCTACCGGACCCAAGAAACAAGTAAGGAGACCACAAGACTTTAATTTAACTTCTAATGAGACTAAGACCGTGGAAATTCCCACGATTGACATGAACTTTTTGACTTACGGCATATTTAACTTTTAAAGGTTTTACTGGCGTTTGATCTTGTCAAAGTCTCGGTCTTGGCAAATCCAAGTCTACTATCAATTTTAGCGTTTCTATCGCGAGATGAAGGCGTTTCGCAGATGGGGAAGACTGAAAAACCGGACTATCGACTACTTTTCCGATGTGGTCATGGGCGAAATGGGCGAACTGATTTGTTGAAAGTTTTAGTCGTTTTTGGTACTACATGCTCGGGGACAACCTTCCCAATTTGCATCAATAACTTTTTAACTAGAAACTGTCATTTTTTTCAGGTTTTTGGTTGCTGAACGCGTTCCTGGTAGTCCAGTCGGCACTTCTCTACCTCATTTGTGATGTCTACTACAAGGAACCGTTTGCATCAATGTATATCAATGTGTGAGTAATCATTTATTTCTGAATTTATGCATCTTTTGATTATTTTGCTCCAAAAAGAAATTTCGTTGTGTAACTGTCTCTGGTTTCAGCAAAAAGGCAGCCTTGTCTCTTAACACGAGCGTGCCACTTGCCACTGATGCCGATCATATAGTGTAAGTTTTGGCACTTATTCGCTGCCTTTTGATCTTTGAATAACGTCTCCCATAAAGATTACAACCGATGCACGCAAGCGTAGCCGCCCATGGCGATTCAATGCTTTCTTGGCTTTGGTAAACGATTTTTAGTCTTCACAATCCTCACCCTTTTAGGCACGACTGGACTTTGGTGCTTCAACAGTTAGCGATAGCGACATATTTTGTGAGTTTTTAGATTCCCATATAGGCTTCTATTAGAATTTTTTAGATGACTCTCAACCGCAGGACATCTTTCCGACGGAAATTGCTCCCGTTCTCGATTGCCGCCATTACGACGTTTCAACGCTGCGGTTATTGGTTCGATTCATGGCAAAGAAAAAAGATATACTTGTAGGTGTTTTTGTTAATAATAATTTATACATTGTTGTAACTAAATTGACGTTTTCTTTGATACGGGTGTAACCTTTGAAAGTGATTGTTTTTTTTGTGAGCAATAAAAGTGGAAACTTTATTCAGACAAAAGTTTAGTCAAAGTTCTGAGAAACAAATTGCAAAGAGAGAATATGAAAGAATAAATATAATTCCTAAAAGGTCCACAAGACGAAAAAGAAGAGGGTAGTTCAAAGATTGGGGGGGGGGAGAAGGAATAAATACTGTATTTGGGAATCGGTGTGAGCGTCAGAAAAGTTAAAACAGGAAAATGGTTCAAAAATTGGAATGCGTCTGTGGTGAAAATGACTGAAAATTGGTGAAGGGAAAACACAATTTGCGTGAAACTCGACAAAAAGAAATAAATATCCAGTCGAACTTCAAAGTTTCTCAACTTTGCGTTTTATTTGAAGCCCCGACTGTAGTACTAGAATTATGAGTGATTTGGGCACAAGGTGATGAATAAATAAATGTAAGATTTTGAAGAAAAAAATCGCTGTTATTTCATTGTGTGTGAGATAAAGAAGGCTAGATGTACAATAGAGAGATTTCAAAAAGGAAACCGATTAGCGATAGGCCATATTTGGGACGTACGCGTCGGCCGAGGTGCCCGCCGAAGTGGACGCTTTATTCTCGTCGCCGCCGTGATGTTGCCGCTTCAAGACCGCCGTTTTCGGGTTCAAGTTTCGCTGTCGCACCTGAGAATCGACTTTAGAAACATGAATTTATGGTAATAAAGCTAAGGATAAAAGTTATTAGGATCAGGAATGTTCCGAGCTTGTAAGCCAAACCAAGAGTCACGTCAGTGCCTAGCTTTTGGCCTGACCCAGAACAATCGCTTTTAGAGCATCGGGAAATCTACCTGTTCTTCCAATGTTGTGATCACTTGAACGGCTTGATGAAGGATGCCGAGCTTCGTCTGCGCTTTATCACCGCTGGCCTAAAACAAAAAATTTGGTGTAGCAAATTTATCGGAGTCTAAACTACCGTAACCTGATACAAATTATGTCTAATAGCCTAGCCATAAACACATTCTTGCTCACCTCTTGTGCTGCAATAACGTGAGCGAATCCGACTTGCAAATGTTGGTGACACATTCGGCCCAGCTCTTTGAACGCCGAGTTGATGTCACGAACGCGAATTCTAGAAATAAACAAATTTTAGTTTAAGTATATTTGTCAAATTTTAGTTTAAGTATATCTAAACACCATCCCACATTCACCAAACAAAAACGAAACAAAGGGCCCAGAAAAATCACAATAAAAACCCCACACCAAGCTTTTTTGCTAAACAATGTTGGGATTTTTGTCAAACTTCTTATTCTTTAGTTAGCAAACTTATATTTCGTGCACTTTCCCACCCATTCAATCAATCATACCTAGAATGTATTCCTCGATTAATGCTATCTAAAAGGCACCAATTTTAGGCAACTATCGTAATCTCACCGCCATTTTTCAATATATCAGCCCAATTTTTGTATCATTCGATGAGGGATCAAAAGGTTTAGTCAATGATACCAAAACTGGGCTGATCGGATTTGTCTAAAATAGGTGCCATTTAAAAAGTGCACTAATTGCGAGGGACAGACTCTAGCCATACCGTTCTCGTGCATTGTTGGCCAGTCTCCTGTCGAGAATCTCTCTATCATCGGACACGCGTCCCGTCTCATCTTCGGCCCCCAACGATGACGAGCATGAGCCACTCATGCGACTGTACTTGGCACGCCTTTATGTAAACAAATGGGTAAGATAGTAAAGTTTTCTGGTAAGTCGTTTTGGAGATCGTGTGATAAGAAACAGAAAAATTTTGACCATTAAACTAAAATAGAACCCAAATGCCTCACAACAACAAAACGTGCACTCAAAACAGAAGGGAAAACATGCAATTTTACAACATTATATAAAATTTTAGATTCACCAACCTTTCCCTCGCGTTATTCGCCGATCTTCTATCAACATCTCGATCCTCAGTCGATCGTCCATCATCGTCCGAAAAACAATCATCGCCCGAGGCGATTGACGGGGCCGATTTGATGCCTAGAAGAAAAAATGTAGCTTGGTTACTCCATAAAGTTAAAAACAACAATTTGATCAAATGATTACTTAAGCTCGGTCCCGGCGGAACAATTGGAGCCGAATTGCCGACACTCTTCATTGATTTTCGCTTCGGAGCCGCTCGAGTCGGTGTGGGCAAGGTGGCACTAAAGGAAAGTTGTACAAACTCGTTTCTAATCAATCTTATACAACTAGCAAAGTGACTTATTATCTTGAGTACCTAATCGTCGGAGCAACACTCGTCTGCGGATGAAGAATCGAGTAATCAAAGGAGGGCGAGGCGAGCGCTGGATTGAGAGGAATCGGTGCAGGGCATGGGCCTGGAATTGAAAAATGGTAATCACTAATACTGTAACTTAAATATCAATAAATATAAACAGTCTTGTAGTTTAAAGATAAATAAGTTCAATACAAAAAATAAAATCATTACCTGTAACTCCAGTGACTTGGGGTTGCAGAGCGGCGGCGTAACTCGACGGATCAACGGCACTCGGTCCATCCAAAGATCCGGGTAGACCTGGGGGCTAAAAAGAAAGGTTAATCGTAAAAATTCTACTTTTATTCCTAATTCACTTTTGATCCCTAAAATCACAATTATCTTCCTCGAACAATGCACCATTTCCCAATAAAGACCTTCCCAAAAAAGTCAAGGCCAAGAGAGACTTGTTTGCAGTGTATTTACTCGTGTCTTTCATGTTTTCTCTCCCATGATCAAAAGTGCCGATGCTAGGGAGACAGCTGTTCCAAGAAGGGGATTCTCCAACAAATTCCCCAAACCATGTAATTGGTGCTAATCTTGATCGGACGACAACAGGGGAGTGATGGGATTGTGGATTTTTGATTGATTTTGAGGGTTTTAAAGGTCTTAATCTAGGTTTTTGTAGGTCTTTCTCATTTCTCTTGGACAAAGCCAGTCTCAATATTTACTTGATTGCATCAAAATGCAAATTCCTCCCACCCAAAGAACAAAGCAAAACTTTTTCCCCCAAGACTTGCCCCATTTTTTGTGTGTACCCAAATACAAAAGTAATCCTTCTTGTCCGCTGTCAGTGTTTCTTCCACAAAAAATGGCAGTGGAAAAAGAAAAAAACGCACAAAGTGTGCGGTATGTTTGACCATCTCAGCATGACCCCTTTAGAAGTTGGGTAGATCTCGGGATGGGCAAAAAAAAGGGGAAGAGACAAAGGGGATAGATGACAAAGAAAGGGAAAAGGATTTGGGATATTGTGAAGTGGTCATAACCCGGCAAGTGAGCGACCCTCGAGATTCCTTTCTCGCCTTTCTTCTCACCGCTCCCCAATCTTATTATTCGATTTGGGTCTTTGCCGGTGAATGCCGCTGGCATAAAGCCTCAATCGGGATCGATTAGTGGGCGGGGGGTTCTCTTGAAGAAAATGATGTAGGTTCTATGGGAATGCTAGTGCGTTTTCTAAAAGACCCATATTTTAGAAGACTACCGTAATCCTATCGCCAGTTTCATTTAGATAAGCCCAATTTTGGTATCATTGAGTGAGCCTTGTGATTCCATCACTGAATGATACCAAAATCCGGCTGATCAAATGAAACCGTCTACGTTTTCCGTTTACGGTAGTTGCCTAAAATCGATGCCTTTTAGGAAACGTCGCGACGAAGCACTTTCAACACTACCGTAATCTGCAAGCTTTTAGAAAGCGGGTCTGAAAATAATGGCTTTAAAAGCCAATTTTAGTACTTCAACCATTGAATATCGGCTATTTCCTCAAACCCCCCGCAAGTCCTCACATTGACAACTTCTAGACATTTCTTGTCAAATCAAAATGGAGGAAAGGGGCGCTGAAATGATCCCCTTCAATGAGGGGGCATAGCTATCCCCTTTTTCTTATTTTGTGATCGGAAAAAGAGAAATCCAGTTAGCACCCCGTTTCCCCACTTTACGAGCTCTGTGCCCCCTTCCCTTTTTTGCATTGGCGCCCGATTTGAATTCGGTTCCAAATCGAAATTGACAGTAGATTCGCGGCGAAGAAGAAAAGCCGATCAAGGGGGAAAGTTGCGTGTTTGTGGGTTTTTGCAAAGATGAAATTCAATAAAAAAAAAACTTTTAAATGCTTTTTTTCTATGATACTGGGTTGATTCTTTTGTATATGTATATGGAAACAAACTCACTAATGCTTCTGAATAGAAAACGGCTGGATTCGGCGCTGTCGCAAACGAGTAGTCACCAGGGCCGGCTGTCTGAAAATGAAACGATTAATCAATTCTTGGGACACTTAAACTGTTTGACTTTACACTGCATAGTAGTAATTTCACTGGGAGTTCACCATTATACCAAAAACAACCCCAAACCACCAACTCTACCAAAGTGTTTTTCTAATGAAAACTCCCAAGATGTCCTCAGGTTGTCCTCTTGTATTCATTCATGCACAAAAAGAGCAATAGAAAGAGAGATTGAATCTTTTTTTCTCGATTCGAATCTCTGCGGCGACACGCGACCCATCTCTGAGACTGAGAAAGACTCAATGAGTGACACATCGCTCGCTCAATTTCACGGCTTTCGTTTGTTTCTCTTTTCTACCATTTCAAAGACGACCGCCTTTTTTTTCTTTTTAGAGTGCTTCTGAAAAAAATGCTCACAGCATTCCGTTGGAAAAGTTTTGAAAAAGCGGTAGCAAAGAGCTTGACATCGCTTTCACGTGTCCCCTATCTTCAAACTACCGTAATCTTGTCTCTAATTTTTATCTAAATTATTCACTTTTTATATCTTTAGATATCCTTTGTGAACCATCAAAGAATCAGCCAAAAAAATAGATGGATTAGATAAAATTGTCTAAAAAGACAAGATGACAGCAGTTTTCCAAAAGGGATACCTTTTAGAAAACGAAGTTTATCTTTACTGATCTTGTTAATCGTATTGTTAACATTCGTTTTAATCTTCTGATCGAAATAATTACAAAATAGGATCGTGATCTTTATCTTCTTATCCGCGCCCTCATCTACAAGTTGTCGGCCGCGTTTGACAAGGTACTTTTATGAGTCAAGGACGAATCGGGGGCATTGTGCTCAATTTGAATAGATCACCTAACCTCAAAATCGTCAAAAACTGCAAAGCCTTTAGCTCAGAAAAGTCCCTCAACAAGTTCCCCACCACATTATTGGCAAAAAGCAAATCAATGTGCTAAACACGTCCATTCACAAGACTTTCACGATGCCACCGGCAAAAAGATCAAAGCAATCGCTAGAAAGACAAGTCAATCGAGTGAAATGAAGTGAGTGAAAAGGGCAAAAAGAGGCATTTAGCACCCGCACATTATTGTAACGCCAAAGAGGAAAAGATGACATCAAATCGGGCACTCCATTGGTGAAATGATGGTCAACAATGTGATTTTGAAAGTATATTCAAACTTTGTCAGTCTTGAGCACCTACTTGTTTGTATTAAATTGAAATATAAGCCAATCGCTTTTAGATTAAAACTCTAACTCCCTTGAAAGTGGCTTTTAAAATCTTGAATCGTAAAAAGTCTACTCACCATGTAATAATGTGGCCATCCATTTGCAGCTCCCCAATCGGCTGGTGTTGGCAAAACGGCAGTCGCCGCTGAGGTGGAGGGTGGACGTTGATTTGACTAAAAAAGAATGATAAACAATTTAGAACTTTCATATGCTTAGCACTACAAAGCTGAAGGCAATTTTAATCTAAATTAACTAAAAACCAACCACTTTTCCGATTTCGAGCACCGAGCTTCCGTTGGGTTGCTCTTGTGGGGTGCCCACGTTGCCCGTCGGAGCCAGAGGGGTTACTAAAATAGAGATTTTGCTGATTACTCAATTTACTAATTACTAAATAAATTACTAATTACTAAATAAATAACTAAATTACTAAATTTAGTGATTACTAAATAAAGATTACTAAAATAATGCCTAACGATAAAACTTGCTTGCAACAATGATGCACTAGAATACATTTATACTGTAATTTTTAAAAATCTTACGAACCATAACTTGACGAGGCACCGAAATCGTTTTGTGCATCGGAGACGGCCGCCTGGAGTGGCATTAAGCCGCCTGAAAGATGAAAAAGTTTAAAATTAATGCCTACTTAAGTCTTGAACAGAATTTAGTTTATATTAGGTTGACTAGAAGTCTTGACCGCTTCTTTCGTCCTTCCGTTTAGAAATGACCAATTCATCAATAGACTTATTGTTTACTTTAATAGAAAGGCCAACTATTTTTCTGCAAAAGAGCGTTGAAATCTTCTAAAAAAGTTTCAGTTTCGGATTTTTTCAGAGCGCGAAGTTGGGTAGTCAAAAATGGCGACTCTTAATCACTTGATTTAAGCACTTTGGCTCACAGAAACTTATTTTAGTGATAATAAAAAAGATAGGGCATAAAAAGTTAAACATATAGACAAATTTTCAGAGCAACCTGTTTAGCCGATTTCTTTTAATTTGATTTTACCAAAAACGCGTTTTTGTGCTCAAATTCGCTTGGAAACGGGTCCAGATCGGCTTTAAAAAATCAAACAATAGACATTTTCTATTTGGAGCAAATCGAAAAGAAAGTATGAAAAAAGATTTCAAGACTTCAACAGCCTAATACATAAAAGTTTAAGTTTTTACAAATCCTTACCCATCGGATAACCGCCTAGCGACGCTCCATAGGGTTCGTAGTAAGGCACGTGGATGAGTGACGGGTCGAAATGCGAGTGGTAGTCCGTGTACTAAAAATAAATTATTATATAATCAAAAGCTGGTATCAAGCTAAATCTAGTTCGATTCTACTGCAATTTACGTACTTTATGAATCAATTTTGATCAATTGTTGCCTTCCTGGAGCAATTTTTGACCAAAAACCTTGCTTTGATCACGGAATTTAGCACATTTTCGTGCTTTTTGGCATAAACTTGATAGTTTTACCTTTAAAAACACGTTTTTGAAGCTAGATAACTTGACTTTAGAGGTCTGGACTCTATAAATTATTATCTGATGAAAAACTGGCATCAAGCTAAATCTAGTTCGATTCTACTGCAATTTACGTACTTTATGAATCAATTTTGATCAATTGTTGCCTTCCTGGAGCAATTTTTGACCAAAAACCTCGCTTTGCTCACGGAATTTAGCACATTTTCCTGCTTTTTGAGGTAAACTTGATAGTTTTACCTTTAAAAACACGAAGCTAGATAAGCTTTTATAAGAAGATAAGAAGCTAGATAAGCTTTTATAAGAGCTCTTGAACTCTATGACAAAAAATCGGATAAAACTTTACCTGAGCCATTCCGGGAGGCGCTTTTTGCTCACTGCCGCGATTCACGAGGTGACCAGTTCCAGAAGATATCTGAAAATTGAAAACATAACATAAAAAGCTTAAAAAGTTATCGAAAATCATTAGAATTATCAAATAACGAAGGCTAAAAGTGAAAAGCGGCAATTTTTAACCGATGAAACATAATTTTTTTTGCGTTTTTTTGCACTACCGTAATTGCCGCCATTTCTGCCATTGGCAATTTGTGAAAAGACGCTAACTGATGGAAATTATAAAAACAGACAGTTCTGCGTCAGATTTTCGATTCAAACAATGAAATCTCTTAGCTTACAGTAATTTTTAATACTTAGTGTCTTTTAGAATGCGTGGAATGAACAATCTATGATAAAAACGTCTTTCGAATGTGCAAAATGAAAAATCTGTGCCAAGAAACAGTCAAAAATTGCACTAAAAGCACTAACTAAAGGGAATAACTTCAAAAAAAAGCTATCATAACTAAGTTATTCGATTGTTTTTACAATATTTACTTAAAATTACTTATCTTTGCTAAAAAAAATGTCCTTTTAGCAAAACAAAGGCCAAATTTTGAAGAGAATAGCTCAAAAACGAGCCAACAAAGGGCCAAAAGAGCCAAAAAAGAGCCAAAAGAGCCAAAAATGAGACAATGTATCTTTCGTATGCAAATTTGGGGGTTCCCGGGGACCCTATAGAACCCCGAATCCCAAAAAAGGGGGGTCATTCATCCATATGTATACGGTCCAGGATCTAGGGTCGACCCTAGCCCTTTCAAAGCATTGCCACGCGTCTTTTTTAGGCCTTTTCATTGCGTTTTTTCCTTTTCCGGTAAACTCAACAAAGCAAAAAATGGTGTACTTTTGGGAAAACGGGTCAGGGCCTCATTTTTCTACATAGAACTGGGGTAAACTGGGTTTTATTCAGGACTGGCTTAAGTTTTAGGTTCTTCCTACTGACCTACTGTACATAGTACTGCTAGTTCTAACTACAAATCAGCTAACAGCTAGAAATGTCCTTCAATATCTACTACTGACCCACTGTACATAGTCCTACTGACCCCGTGTACATAGTACTGCTAGTTCTAACTGCAAACCAGCTAACATCTAGAAATGTCCTTTAATACTATTCTTGTTTTAGTTTAATCTCTCTTCTCTGATAATTCTCTGATACTCTGATCTCTGATTTCAATAAACTAGCTCTGATTTCACTAAGCTAGCCCTGATTTCACTAAGCTAGCTCTAATTTCAATAAACTAGCTCTGATTTGACTAAGCTAGCTCCAATTTCCCTCAAATTCTTGCAAAAATCCACAATTGATTGACTGTCCACCTCAGCAGGGATCCTTGAAAGCAAAAAAAGAGTCCAAAATGGACATCAATCTTCGCTGGATCGGTTACCCACTAAGTAAAGGGGAAGAAAGGAGAAGAAAAACAAAGAAACGAGCAAGGGAGATTTTAGGCACAAAAAAAAAGTTTTGTGAAGTTGAATTCAAAAGGAGGTATTTGAAGAGTGGTTACGGTAGGATTTTCTTTGAACTTTTGCCTTTTTTTTGTGCAGAAATCTTAAGGAACAAATTCTAGATCAAGAAATGACACTGTTTTAACACATTCACCACAATCCGATCGATCTCGCCGATTACTAATGACGTTTATTTTAAGTACTGTAGTACTGCATGGTTTAGAGTACCTTTTACGACAAAAGTACGATATTTACACTGTAAGATCTAAAGTACAACAGTACTTACGTTCTAAGGAATAAAATGTAGGTTAGGGTCTGTACGTAAGTTAAGTGCGTACGTTAAAGTAGTATAAGTTAAAGTACGTAAGGTTACTACAGATAAAGCACGGGATACGGTAAAATAAGATCTTATTAGTCTTCTCTACTGTAAGGTAGGATGTAGGTACTGTAAGCTAAGCTGGAAGTACTGTAAGCTAAGCTGTAAGTACTGTGAGCTTAACTGTAGGTACTGTAAGCTAAGTTGTAAGTACTGTAAGCTAAGCTGGAAGTACTGTAAGCTAAGCTGTAAGTACTGTAAGCTAAACTATAGCTACCGTAAGTTAAACTATTTCCTAAAGCGTCTAAACGTCTAAAAATCTAAATTTCCCTCTTCACCTAATCGCATTCATTTACAAGCCGAGAAAATCGATCTCCTATAGCTCCATTGTGAGTGAGGCATTTAGGGATTTAGGGCATGACCCAGGGGTGGGCAAGACCGTCATAAATGTCTCTCTCAACCTCTCAGCCTGTCCCCTAATAGGCTCTAAAGGTCCAGGGTACCCCTCACTCTCGAGCCACTAAAGGGATTTGTGGGATGTGAAATCGGATACTTGTCAATCAGAGAATGATCTTCTTGGGATAAACTTTTTGAGCTTAAGATTACTGGACGAGGATTTACTGGGTTAAGTTTACTGGACTTGAGTTTACTGGACTGGAGTTTACTGGACTTAAGTTTACTGGACGAAGATTTACTGGACTTGAGTTTACTGGACGAAGAGTTACTGGGTTAAGTTTACTGGACTTGGGTTTACTGGACTTGGGTTTACTGGACTTGGGTTTACTGGACTTTACTGGACGAAGATTTACTGGCTTAAGTTTACTGGACTTGGGTTTACTGGACTTGGGTTTACTGGACTTGGGTTTACTGGACTTGGGTTTACTGGACTTAAGTTTACTGGACTTTACTGGACTTGAGTTTACTGGCTTAAGTTTACTGGACTTGGGTCTACTAGTTAACTCAATCGATTTGAGTAGCTATGATTCTACAAGATTCTTGGGGAATTGAACCAGCTCTAGCTCTCTAGCTCTCTAGCTCTCTAGCTCTAGAGAATTGAACCAAATCTTTAGCTAACTTTGGTCCACCTTTGGTCTTGGCGTACTCTGTGCTCAATTCTTGCAAATTCTCAATTCTCAATTCTCAATTCTTCCATGAGACACTGAATTCCTCATTTCACAGAAACAATTCGGAAACTCAGTGCACTAGAAATGGTGTGTTTACAAGAATTGGCTTGGCACAATTACAAGAATTGGCTTGGCTCAATTACTATGAAAATTTTCATCAAAAATTCAAACCCATTACCCGCAAAAAGCGTTTAGATACGGTATTTGGGAGAAAAGTGTTTACAATCTTTGTCTTTTTGGCTCTTTTTGGCTCTTTTTCCGCTCCTTTTTCCCTCCCAAAATGATCGATCTTTCACTTCACTCTCAAGAAACAAAAAAACTAAACAACCACCGCCGGTCAAGTGAGTTTAGACAAAAATCGAGAGAAATGGAGAAGAGGAAAAAGGTCAATGGAAACGAGAATACGGTGGTTGGCGTACTTCGTCAATGGAAACGAGAATACGGTGGTTGGCTTACTTCGTGAAAAAACGGTGCACCACAAAGGCTGTGTTTCGAAAATGATGGAAAAGCTAGTGTACACAAAGTACAACTGGCTTCAATGGAAACGCTACCAAGCTAGCACACCAAAATTGGCTCTATAGCTATATCTTAAACAATAGCTTAAAATCTAGAATTTCTTAGTAATCGATTAGATAATTTGAAAAGAAATCCCTTAAAAAACGGTGCAGTACAAAGGCTGTGTTTCTAAAATGATCGAAACGCTACACAAAGTACAACTAGCTTCAATAGAAACGCTACCGATCTAGCACACGAAAATTGGCTATTCTTCTGGCTTAATTTCTCAATAGCTTTGTTCGCAATAGCTTTGTTCCCAATAGCTTGATGTACTTTGTGCTCAACTCTGCAAATACACCATTTCTGGAACACTCGATTCTCACAGAAGCTATCACAGAAGCTCACAGAAGCTATCATGAGAAAAATTGAAGAATTCAATGCACCAGAAAGCGGGCATTTATAGAGTTAAGCACAAGAAACGAATAACAAACCGGTGGGTATCCGTTTGAATAAGCGATCCGTTGCGTTTTCTCCTCTTTCGTTAAACTGAATTGATGTGGAAAATCACCAGCTTTCGAGCTGGGAACGAGGTTCTGGAAAGCGTTTCATTATTTTTAAGTAATATGAGAAAATGGCAAGGAATGTTGTTTGAGATAAGAGATGTGAATCAGAGAAATTTCAGAGAAGTTATCGAGCAGTCGATTCAATTCACATAAAGTTCTAGAATTTGTCAGCTAGAACAGTAAAATATTCCAAGATTCTGTGACATAATAAGGTTCCAAAGACGGCTTTAAACACATTTCTGGATTATGGGCCAAGCTAGGTCATCCAGGCTAGGCTAGGCTAGGTCAGGACCAGGCTAGGTCAGGCTAGGCTAGGCCAGGTTAGGACAAGCTAGGCCAGGTTAGGCCAGGCTAGGCCGACCAGGCTAGGCCAGGACCAGGGACAAAGCAAGGCAGGATCAAGTTGGTTGGCTAGGCTAGGCTGGGTTAGATCAATGCTAGACCAGGCCAGGCCACGGTTAGACTAGGTTTGCCAAGAGAGGCTAGACCAGGCACAGACTGCCAGCCTAGACCCAGTTTTCCAATTTCTGTCTAGAAGTGAAAAAAACGAGTGTATAAGACGTGGATTTAGGAATTGGACTTAGGAATTGGACTTAGGAACTAGACGTAAAGAATCGTGAATTGATTGAATTGATTAAGGCCTTAGCTTTTCAATCCTACAGTCAATCCTAAGCCTACAGTCGAACTTCGATATAACTTCGATACAACGAAACGTTCGATCTAACGATGGTCCGTTTCGTTTATCAAAGTTCGACTGTAGTTGAGCAGCAGTTGAGCAGCAGTCGTTAGTTGTTTTAACCAAACCTGTATATTTGGATACGGTTGCCCATAAGGGGCCTCGAGTTTCGCCATTCGCAATTCGAGGAAAGGGAATATAGGGACGCGAAATCGGGATCAAATGGAGAGAATTGGCAGGCAAGGAGTGGCTCAAGGAAAAGGAAAATAGAGAAATGAAGATATTGGGAAAAGATTGCAAGAAATGGAGAGAGAGAAGAGACGAAAGCCCAAAAATGGTAGCTGACGATGGAAAGGGGCGGAGTTTGTGGGGAAAGGGTTCACGCAGCTTGAATCTAGAAAATCTAGAAAATAAACAAGACTGTGATGCGTAGCTTTCTATTGTAAATATGTAAATTGTTTGTCTAGATTCTAAATTGTCAAGCTTTCCATGGAATTCTGTAATTGGGAGACACTGGCATTGCTAGGACACTGGCATTGCTAGGACACTGGCATTGCTAGGACACTGGCATTGCTAGGACACTGGCATGGCTAGGGCACTGGCATGGCTACGGCACTGGCATGGCTAGGACACTGTCATTGCCAGGACACTGTCATTGCTAGGGCAATGGCATGGCTAGGACACTGTCATTGCCAGGACACTGTCATTGCCAGGACACTGGCATTGCCAGGACACTGGCAATGCCAGGACACTGGCAATGCCTGGCTTCAGCCCAGTGTCATTAATCCTGGCTTAACCCGGGTTCACTTTCAAGCAAATCTTAGCCAATAATCTTAGCCAATCGATCATGGTGACGGCCAGATTCAACAAGAATTTAGAGAACAAATATGAATCTATTAACAAATCTATTAACAAATCTATTAAACTCTTCAGAGAGTCTAATATTAAACAAGATTTTCTCGTCTACCATCAATTGAGAGCAATTATTTGCTTTGGAAAACGCCATTGGTAAACGCGAATCAAATCGATTGAGATGATTGCGTCAATTTGGAGGAAATTAACAGTAAATGGGATAGGATTAACAATAAATGGGATAGGATTAACAGTAAATAGGATAAGAAGTTGAGATTGATAACAGACGTGCACCAGGAAAGATTGTTTGTGCTTTTGTTGGGCACAAAGTACACAAGACAAGCGAGCTGGCTAGAAAAAAAAGCCAAATTAAACAAAGTAAAGCTTAGTCTTAAACGCCAATCGTCTGGCGCATCGATTCACTAGTAAAGATTCACTAGAATCAGCTAGATAACGTACTAGATTCACTAGTACGTTGGATTGCTTTCTTTTGCTTTCGCTGATGATCTGATCTAGTTAATTTGCATAATTGAATACGAGAATCAAATTCTAGACTGAGACTGAGAATTCTAGGCCTTACAAAGCTAAAAAAAAATATAAACCATCGTACTCTGCCCTTTAGCTTAGCTTAGCTCAAAGGCTTAGCTTAGCTTAGCTTAAAGGCTTAGCTTAGCTTAAAAGCTTAGTTTAGCTTAAAAGCTTAGCTTGGCACAAAGGCTTAGCTTAGCTTAGCTTAAAAGCTTGCCTTAGCTTAGCTTAAAAGCTTGCCTTAGCTTAGCTCAAAAGCTTAGCTTAGCTTAACTCAAAAGCTTAGCTTAGCTCAAAAGACAAAAAGAAAGATAGAAAAAGACTCAAAAACTATAGTTTATCTATCTAAGATTCTAATATCTAATATTCTAACAACTTAGATTCTAATATCTTAGATTCAAATCCGAAAATTAGATTTAAACCATGAACATGTTTGCATAAGAATATTGGAATGGGGAAGCATTACTGCTTGGGGATTATCACAAGAGACATTGCGCAATAGAGAGACTGAAGTGATTGAGGGAATGAATGGCCAAGAATGATAGAAAGCTAAGTAGCCAAGTAGCCAAGTAAACTATGGAAAAACAAGAATATAATAGAATTTGTAGAATCTATCTAATCTCTTTCGTAAACTCTTGAAAATTGGTGGAAGGGCAGGTGCTAAATATGGATTGACGACTTGGAAAAACGAAAATACTAGAAATACTAGAAAATGGAAAGCTTTAGATAAAATAAAAGCAATTATAGATAACTAGAGTTATAGCTATTGATAGATATGGTTATGGCGATCGTTATAGAGATAGTTATAGATAAGTTATAGATAAGTTATAGAGATAGACTTGATGCCAGCAAGTTTTGCAGCTGGCTGTCTATTGCTGTTGCTAGTTATTGCTATAACTAGCAACCAGTTATAGCATAAAAAATATTTGATGACTTGCTAGGATTACGGTAGAAAGTACAAAAGTTTACGAGATGATAATAAAATTTGCATTTAACCCGCCGGACTACCAGTAGACTTTGCTTAGAAGTTGATTTTCCCGGGTTCAAGACCAGGGTCAGGCCAGGGCCAGGCCAGGCCAGGCTCAGGCCGGGTCTAGTCCTGGCTTGGCTTACAAAAGTCAGGCTTAGGTCAGGGCCAGGTCAGGACCAGGTCAGGGCTTAAGCCAGGCTCAGGCCAGGCCTGGTCCTGGCTTAGCTTTCAAAAGTTAGGCTTAGATCAGGGTCAGGGTCAGGCCGGTCTCAGGCCAAAGCTCAGTTAGAAGCATAGTCCTGGCTTAGCTTACAAAAGTCAGTCCTTGGCTACAAGTTGTATGCTTTGGGTTACCGTAGTGGATCTTTTAGATAATACAAAGGGCTACTGTAGAAGTGGATATCTTTTAGGCCAGGGCTTAGGCCAGGGCTTAGGCCAGGGCTTAGGCCAGGGCTTAGGCCAGGGCTTGGCCAGGGCTTAGGCCAGGGCTTAGGCCAGGGCTTAGGCCAGGGCTTAGGCCAGGGCTTAGGCTCTGTCAGAGCCAGACCTTGGCTCTGAACCTTGTCTGGTTTACAAACCCTGGGGCTTAGTGGGAACAACCCAACCAAGCTAAATGCTCAGCTAATCTTGTTAGCTTTCATTAAAATAGCCAAGAATTCCGGTATAAGTACCGCTCGGAATCCATTCCTGCAAGATGCAAGATATCTAAATGTATAGTCAAAGGCTACAGTACCCAGTAAGCAAGGTTTACTGTAAGCTTACTGTAATCTTCCCACAATCCTCTTCACTCCTTGTCTCTGCAAGTGACAACTCTGTTCCCCACCTCGTCTTATCGATCAGCGATCTTTTCCCCCGCAACTCGTCACCCATTTTAATACGGATTACCACATTCTTATCGCGATTGGATCAAGAAATGGGTATTGGAATGGATTTGGATAAGGAAATGGGCCTCAATAATAATTATTGGCTTGGTTACAAACCTGAATTGTCTAGACCACTGCTACAGTATTCCTGTGTCCTACAGTATCCCTACAGTCTCTCTACAGTCTCCCTAAAGCCTAAAAGCTGTCTATACCTCCTACAGTAGCTGCTTAGGCTTAGGTGTCTAAGCAGCTACTGTAGGACCTAAGCCTAAGCAGCTACTGTGTCTACAATCTACTTCTACAGTAATCCCCATTGACTACGTTGTCTAAAGGATGCCTACTTCTACAGTACTCCGCTTGGATTCATTAAAATCCATCTACAATCTCCTACAATAATCCAGCACTGCTATTTCTTTGCTAACTTGCTAACTAAACTAAAGATACTAGATATCTAAGTCATCCATTATCTCTAATATCTAAGTATGTTAAAGTCTTTGTTCTCTTCCCTTTCCATGTAAACCCATGACTCAATTCAATGGTTTTCCACTCAATGGACTCCACCCAATTGCTCTCTTTTCACTCTCACTCCCCAAAAAAACAATCGAATCCCTTTCTCCCATTCATTCCCATGTTCATTGTCTCATTGTCTGCTTTCAGAGATGGTGCAAATTATACTGTACATTGCTCATTAGCATTAAAAAGTGGCTACAGTACTGTTAGCCTTGAAAGTGATACTTTGAGATGGATGTAAAAATCGAGTTTGATTTTGATTTTAAGGAGAACTCAGCTAGAGTTGGGTAAATGAACCAGGAGAATTGCTTAGCTGGATAGTCGATATAATAGAATAGTCTAGAGGATTTGTTGGCTCCAGTCTGGTTTTGGTTTGGTTTGGTTTGGTTTGGTTGGGTTTGGCTTTGGTTTGGCTTTGGCCTTGGCTTCAGCTTTGGTTTTAGTTTAGCTTTGACTTCTTGGGATGTACAACCTTGACTTGGAATTTTTTCAACCCTGAGGTAATTCTTGAATGTTACAAGCCTAGCTTTGGGTCTCCAGGCTCTAATCGGAGTTTTGTAGGCTTAGATTCATCGCCTAAGCTTTCTTTCTTGAGTTTCATAGACTTACAATTAGTTTACACTGACCAGAACTTAGACCTGGCTAGACTTTTGTAATTGAATTGTCATAAAATCAAACAAGTTTACAATAAAAACAACAACAAAAACCTTTTTGAATATGTTGGAAAAGTCAAAATGGAATCAGAATCGATATCGAGCTCCAAAAGGAACCGAACCCCTGATCCTCCGCTTCGTAAACCCCGGCACTCACTGGACCACCTGGCCATCTTGAACTGCTCTTTGAAAGCCCGTTAAGAAGCTTATAAGCAAAAACTATATCTAGCAGATAGCAAAACTTTTAAGCTAGTTTTTGTGTGTTTACAATGATGATAAGCAGCTAATCTTTAGATCATTCGACTCGTCTTTTCAAGCTCTACAAGATGTTTTAGATACCTAGACATCTCTAGACATCTCTAGACAAGATGATACCGAGATTCCACCGCGAGCTCCAATCGGTTCCTTGTTAGCTTTTGGTTAGCCTGGAAACCTGGTTAGCCTGGGTTTTAAGCAAAGTTGAGTCTTGCACTTTCTCCTCATTTCTTTGCCTAAGCAAATCAAGAGAACCCTAAAAATAGTGAAAGAAAAAGGGGAAAGGGTCGAATGACCGAGGAGAGCGCGCCATCTGGCGTGTGCCCCTCAGTCCCTTTCCTAAAAAAGAAAAAAAGTGTCTCTCTTTAGCTCCTTTCTCTTTTTTTTCTTTTCACGAGTACCCCATTCATTCAAGCACATACAGAGTGAAGGGGCTGAGACAGTAGAAATTGCAGGGTCTTTTTTTCATTCAATCCAGTCGATTATTGATTGAAAGTATTGGGAATCGACTTGATTTTGGATTGGGATGCTTGATTAGCTTTGTCCAAGCCAAGTATAGTTTTAGAATTGGTTAGATTTGAGGCTACAGGATTAGTACAGTTGTTCTAGAAGGTCGACAAGTTCTATAAGCTTTGACAAGCCAGCCAGCCAGCCAGCTTTAACAAGCCAGCCAACCAACCAGCCAGCTTTGACAAGCCAACCAACCAACCAGCTTTGACAAGCCAGCCAACCAGCCAGCTTTGACAAGCCAGCCAACCAGCCAGCCAGCTTTGACAAACCAGCCAGTCAGCCAGCTTTGACAAGCCAGCCAGCCAGCTTTGATCAGCCAGCCAGCCAGCCAGCCAACCAGCCTTGACAAGCCAGCCAGCCAGCCAACCAGCCAGCTTTGACCAGTCAAGTACGATCTTACTGTAGCTTATTCACCTAGCTAGAATAGTAATTCACAGCTTTACCCAGGCTTTAACCAATCCGCCAGTCTTACAATAACTTTTATCTATCTCCACCTGTTTAAGCCAACTATTTGTAACTCTAGGCTCACTATTAGCTTCAGAATTGTTCCAAAAGCAATTCCAAAACCAGTCTGGCCTTACCCAACACATCAAAATCTCAAAATGAAGTAATTGAACCGTATCTATAAAGTTCCTCATTTCTTAAAAACCTTTCTCTTCCAAAGTTTGCTTTTCCTTCAAAAATCTCTTCCAAATTTCTCCAAATTCCTCCAAAATCTCTTTCAAATCAAAAAATCTCATTCATTTTGTTGTTTTGAAATCGTTTTTGGTGGTGGTTGGTCGTAAATTTCTCTTTAGCAATGGGTAATCGAAGAGAAAAGAAAAGGAGAAAATACCTCTCTTCTTGGTCTGTTGGTCATGGTACTGAAGGAAAAAAAACAAGAACAGAAATGTGAATGTGAAGGAAATGGGTACCATTTCTTTTGCCAATCATTGAATTTCTTTTGCCAATCCTTTCTAGCGCATTCATTTCTTCTATGGTCACGGGAAAAATGAAGTTTTTAAAGACCCAAAAATGATGCATTTACGAATTTGGAAATTTTCGAACTGCCTGTAGTACTTGTCAAAGCTGGCTGGCTGGCTGGCTGGCTTGTCAAAGCTGGCTGGTGTCAAGACCCTCTAGTACTAGAGGTGCCTGTAGTACTAAAGGTGCCTGTAGAGGTGCCTGTAGTACTAGACCCTCTAGTACTAGAGGTGCCTGTAGTACTAGAGCTGCCTGTACTAGAGGCGCCTGTAGTACTAGAGGTGCCTGTAGAGGTGCCTGTAGTACTAGACCCTCTAGTACTAGAGGTGCCTGTAGTACTAGAGCTGCCTGTAGTACTAGAGGTGCCTGTAGAGGTGCCTGTAGTACTAGAGCTGCCTGTACTAGAGGCGCCTGTAGTACTAGAGGTGCCTGTAGAGGTGCCTGTAGTACTAGAGCTGCCTGTAGTACTAGTGGTGCCTGTAGTACTAGACCCTCTAGTATGAACCGCATGGTACTGAAGGAAAGAAAAACAAGAACAGAAATGTGAATGTGAAGGGAATGGGTACCATTTCTTTTGCCAATCATTGAATTTCTTTTGCCAATCCTTTCTAGCGCCTTTTGCCAATCCTTCTAATGCTAATCCTTCTTTTCAATTCCTCATTTCTCTTATTGAAGTTTTAAAAATGGTTTTCAAAGACCCAAAAACGATGCGTTTACGAAATCGAGCACAAAGTACACAAAGAAAGAGAAAAGAAAGGGAAAAGAAAGAGGAATTTTTGGTTAATTTGGCTTTTTGGCTAATTTGGCTTTGGCTTTGGCTTTCAGCGGCTTTTTCAAAGAAAACCTTCTTTGTCAATCAACTTTTCATCGAATTTTCGAATGAATAACATTGAAATGATTCATTTTGCGGCAAAGATTTCCCCCTAAAATGAGTAATTTCTTTGCATTTCTTTAAAAAAACATCGATTTTCTAAAGTTTTTCCAAAAAAAAATGAGTCTAAACTTGAAAAAAAACTAGGTTTCAAAACACAGCTGCATTCAAATTCAAAAAAAAAGTTTCAACCTTTTTACAAATCTTTTTAAAAAGCTCTTTTAAAGCTTTTTTTTTGAATAGTGCAAAAACAAGAGCAAATTTCTTGTTTTTAGTCATTGCAAAAATGCAAAAAGAGATAAAAACAATGGAACTACGGTATGATTAGTCATCTTTTAGAAAGAAAGTCATCTTTGTATGGATTGAAGACAATTTTAGACAATTTGAAGAATTTGAAGGAATGTAATGTCTTAAAAAGCAATGTAATGTCTTTCTGTGGCTTGACTCAGAGTTAAGCTTGACTTTTGACTTTGTTTTGTCTTGCTTGACCTGACTTACAGACCCCGGAACCCGGTCAAACAATAAAGTATGAAATTGCAAAGAAAAATTTCCGGAGATGGGATCGAAACCTCGACTTTCCGCTTGCCAGCCAAATGCTCTACCACTTAGCTATGCTGTACCTGTTTGCCAAAGAAGAAAAGGGAATACAAAGGAAAAGAGCCGACTAAGCTCAACAAAACAACAAAAAAAAGCTAAACAAAACAAAGGTAGAAAGGTTAAGGGCCGGTTTTTTTGGCTAGACCATGCTGTGACCATGGCGCAGTCGGGAGGGCGTTATGCTATTGCCTACACAATGCGGGTTCGACTCCCGGTAGTGCCACTGAATGGTCATCTTTTAGTTTTTTCTTTTAAATGACAGAGCTATACGATCTTTTAAGACTTTTAAATACATTTCAGTTATTTTGGTTTAAAGACGGCTGAGAAAAAGGCAATCCAGATGCCAATACAGACACTGCTCTTTTATTTATCATAAATGCCGAAAATGTTAGGTTTTTTTGCTTTCCAACAGATCTCTTTTCTACGTTTGTTTGGAAATTTGTTTTATATGCAAATTTGTGAATGTATAACCGATAAAAAACGCATAATTTTGTAACGATTACAAACTGATATTTAAAAGCTAAAAGCAGAGTTGAAAGTGAAAGCTTTGAAGTGATCGAATAGGGATTATAGCTGAAAAGCAACGGATTTGATTTAGATATAAAGCTTAATATCATGATTAAAAGCTTATTAGCATCATTAAAAGCTTGTTATCATCATCATTAAGAGCTTAATATCATGATTAAAAGCTTAATATCATGATCAAAAGCTTATTAGCATCATTAAAAGCCTATCATCATCATTAAAACCTTAATATCATCATTAAAAGCTTAATATCATTATTAAAACCTTATTAGCATGATTAAAAGCTTATCATCATCATTAAAAGCTTACCGTAAATACTGTAATAGTACTCCACCCGCCTCGTACAGTCGCGTAGTCGCAAAAGTCTTTTAGTATTTCTTTTTTTTCAAAGCGCCCGTACTTTCAAAAAATACGTCTTTGGTATCAAAAAATAGCTGAAATTCAGGGCTATTTTTTGATACCTAAACGCGAATTGTAGCATAGACCAGTGTCGAGAAAAACTCGTTCAAAGCTAGACTACGCACCGCTCCGCCCGTCATTATGGGGATGGGGTACTATTACAGTGTTTACGGTATTATCATCATTAAAATCTTAATATCATTATTAAAAGCTTAATATCATTATTAAAAGCTTATTATCATCATTAAAATCTTAATATCTATACTAAATTCTAGATAAAAATCAAAGCAAAACATAACCCAGGAAATTGATTTACTGAAATACTTTGAAGCTAAAGAGGGAAGCTAAAGAGGGACCATATAACTGTCCTTTTCTCCCCAAAATCGGCTAATTGGATTTCTTTTGGTGAAAAGAATGAAAAGAGATTCAGTGAAAAGGACAAAAGTTTGATTTCTTTTCTCTTTTTCGGTTTTAGATGAATTACAGCAGAGGGGGGAAGAGCTGGCCTCGAGAAAAGGCTTTGGACTCTTGGATTACGGTAGCCAATGGGAAAAGCCCGCCACATTCCGCCAGCCAAAAGAATCTATCGATTCGAGAGTTGAAAGCCGTAGCTATTTTGACAGAATTCAGTGGAAAGTACACTTTTACTGAAATCGATACTTTACTGTAGAACTTGTAACGTTTTTGGAGCTTGTAAAACTGAAAATAGGCAATAAAGTTGACTAGTCAAGTTTTTGGACGAATTGCTAGAAGAGGATTGGCTGTGGCTTTACTGAGCTATCTGGCTTTATTGAGCTATCTGGCTTTACTGAGTTATCTAGCTTTACTGAGCTATCTGGCTTTACTAAGCTATCTAGCTTTACTGAACGCCCTCGATTGGCTATCTGGCTTTACTGAGTTATCTAGCTTTACTGAGCTATCTGACTTTAATAAGCTATCTGGTTTTAATAAGCTATTGATCGGGTCAGACAAGTCAAAAGACAAGAAACAAGCCATGAAACAAGCCATGAAACAGAAGCTTTAAATTCCCTATCTCACTAGGGAAGCACGAACTCAAGGTAAGCTTTTGTCTGGACACCTAGTGCACTTTATAGAATCGGATAAGGAATCCGAATCTGAAAGCAGAATCTGAAATCAGAATCTGAAATCAAAATCTATCAAATGACTTTCCAGGCGTGTATCGAAATCGTTTTTTCAATCGAAAATTTAGCGTGAAAACGAATGCTTTAAAAGGCACGAACGTAGCTTTCCTCCGTTTGGAAGGAGCCTTTTAAAGCATCTGTTTTGACGTCAAATTTTCAATTGAAGTTTTACACGCGTGGAAAGTCATTTGGTAGATTTTGATTTGAGATTTGGATTCTTCATATCCGATTCTATAAAGTGCATTAGGTGTCTAGACAAAAGCTTAGCTTGGGTTGGTTCTTTTCCTAGTCAGCTTGGCCTAGCTTAGCTTGGGTTGGCTCTTTTCCTAGTCAGCTTGGCCTAGCTTAGCTTGGGTTGGTTCTTTTCCTAGTCAGCTTGGCCTAGCTTAGCTTGGCTTGACCAAACTTCAGTCAGCTTGGGATCTGTCTCGCTTTCGGTTGGCTTTATTACTTTGCTAACATGTCATCAGAAGCCTGGATTTGACTGGCTTTGAATAACACTTTTTTTATAAGAACTACAAGTATAATTAAAACTGTTAGACCTTCTAGTGCCTATTCATTTGCAACTAAACCAATTGATTAACTAAACCAATTGATTAACTAAACCAATTGATTTTATCAAATTAAAAGTTAACAATCAATCTCATAAATACAAAAGAAATCAATATTATTTAACAAATTGAGGAAATTAAGTAAAAGAGTGAAAAGAAAAGATTCGAGGAATGAGAAAAAGAAAAGATTCGATCATAAACATAGAGTTGAAGAGAAAAAGCAGCCAGCTCCAGATGTGGAATGGGAAAAAAGGGAAGAGAAGCTCGGGGAAATGAACGATTCGAGAAAAATCTGGCTATCGATTGGAGAATATTTCAAAATAGATTTAGCTACTTGTTCTTTAGATTAAGCTAGTGCACCAGATCGCGTTTGCAACTTGTTCGCGTACTTTGTGCTCGTGCTCAAACCACTTCTGGCCCAGCTTTAGGCCCAACTTCTGGCCCAGCTTCTGGCCCAGCTTCTGGCCCAGCTTCTGGCCCAGCTTCTGGCCCAACTTCTGGCACAACTTCTGGCCCAGCTTCTGGCACAACTTCTGGCCCAACTTCTGGCACAACTTTAGGTACAACTTTGAGTTTAGTTGGAGTTCAAGCTAAGCAGCTGCTTCCAATCTGGCGAGCGATTCTTCAGTCCGATCTCTTCTTCTGGATTAACTACCCGACAGGATAGATTTTTTCAAATTAAAGGGATTCTAAAGACAAGTTTTAAGAGAATTAGGGGTACTGTAGCTAACAGCTAACATTAGGGGTACTGTAACTAACAATTAGCATTCAATATCGTAACCTTTACCCTTTCTTACCTTTCTTAGAGTCTTGGTTACGGTAGCCGGCTTTAAGAAGGTTTAAGAAGGTTTAAGAAGGCTTTAAGGAGGTTTAAGAAGGTTTAAGAAGGCTGTAAGAAGGTTTATGAAGGTTTAAGAAGGTTTAAGAAGGCTTTAAGAAGAAGAAGAATAGGCTAATCGTTAGCTACAGTACTCTAATTAGCTGCTAGCTACGGTACAGTGCTCTAATTAGCTGTTAGCTACGGTACAGTACTCTAATTGCATAGTACTTTAGCTAATAATCAATAATCAATCAAAGAAAACAAATAATGCAATGAACTGATAAATGGTTCAAAAGTGATTGATGTTTGGCAATCAGTTAGCAGAAGAAGCGGGCGATGTGGCCAGCGATTAGACATAGAGAAGTGGGTAAATATCTAGACCCAGCCCTGTATATTCATGACCATACAAGGCCCCTCTTTCCCCCCATCCACCCTGTACAGCTGAACAAACTGACTGTAGCTTTGGTTGCCTTCTTTTTCATTCACTTCACTCCATCAAGCTTTCATTCTTTCATTCAGATATTGAATAATAGATATATTCTATTCATTATCCAATGAAGAAATGTTTCAAAAAGCTTTTTCTGCTCATTGTTTTAGGTAATTGAGTCAATTCAGAGACACAGATTTCGTAATTAAACCGCGATTTGTTAAACGACAATTAAACCGCGTTATTGCGATGGATTTGGGAAAATTATGAAGGTAGAATAAAGATATTACTTGTTCTAGTCATTTAGTTTATCAAGCTAGAAAAGATTTCCATTGGAGACGGATTTCCATTGGAAAGTGGGATTGTAAACGCACTTTTTCTGGCGCAATAAAGAAAGAGATCAGTCCAAACAAGTCAACAAATAAAGCCTTTAGCTTATTGGATGACTTGTTTAGACTGGATCGAAGTTTATCCAACAAAAAAATGGGGAACCCAGCTTCCGAACCAGCTGAATCAGCTTCCGAACCAGCTGAACCAGCTGAATCAGCTTCCAAACCAGCTGAACCAGCTTCCCAACCAACTGAACCAGCTTCCGAACCAACTACCAGCTGAACCAGCTTCCGAACCAGCTGAACCAGCTTCCGAACCAGCTGAACCAGCTTCCGAACCAACTTAACCAGCTGAACCAGCTTCCGAACCAGCTGAACCAGCTGAACCAGCTTCCGAACCAGCTGAACCAGCTTCCGAACCAGCTGAACCAGCTTCCGAACCAGCTGAACCCGCTTCCGAACCAGCTGAACCAGCTGAACCAGCTTCCGAACCAGCTGAACCAGCTGAATCAGCTTCCGAACCAGCTGAACCAGCTGAACCAGCTTCCGAACCAGCTGAACCAGCTGAACCAGCTTCCGAACCAGCTGAACCAGCTTCCGAACCAGCTGAACCAGCTGAACCAGCTTCCGAACCAGCTGAACCAGCTTCCGAACCAGCTGAACCAGCTGAACCAGCTTCCGAACCAGCTGAACCAGCCTCCGAACCAGCTGAACCAGCTTCCGGGCTGTAAAAAAGTAAAAACTTTTCCGGGCTGTAAAAAAGAGTATTGCAATTTTAAAGATTTTGAAGAAAGAGATCAGTGAAAGGTTTTAATTTTGAAAAACTTGATTACTCGGATTATTCAAGGAGACAAATTGGAGAAAAGAAGAAAAGAAGAAAAGAAAAGAGAGATTTGATTGAATTTTGCATAAGTAAGCAATGAGTGGCTTTTGAAGAGACAAATGCGTTTGATGAAATCGGATGAAGTGGAGAAGAAAATGTCACAAACAGACCATTCATTCGATTATCTTAAGAGGAGAGATTTGAAATTGAGAATATCTCCAGTGAACTGAAATAAGGCACCGAAATTCGTTAAAAGTCAATTATAACATGAATAATGTGATACATTAGACAAACAAATATACCCATTGCCCCATGCCACTCCGATTGCCTTAATACCTACTGTCTCCTATAGCCTATCGCCATTCCTATTGCCATTCCTATTGCCCTAACACCTAATGTTTCCTATAGCCTATTGCCACTCCTATAGCCTATTGCCATTCCTATTGCCTTAACACCTAATGTCGCAGAGAAAAAACTCATCTATTGGGTTGGTGAATTGAAAACTGCGGGCTATTGTTATAAGTGACAGTTTGAGCACTTTCTTCAAAAGAAACCCATTTTGGTGTCAATGGAAAAGTTGTAGAGAATCAAAAATCAAGCTTATATCCAAATTTTCAGAACGATTCAAAAGCTGGTTCTCAAGAAATGCCAAATTTACGAATTTTCACAAAACTTTTTTTACCCTCCCTTTTCTTTTTTTTTTTTTTAAAAAAAAAAAAAAAAAAAAAAAAAAAAAAAAAAAAAAAAAAATTTTTTTTTTTTTTTTTTTTTTTTTTAAAAAATTTAAAAAAAAAAAAAAAAAAAAAAAAAAAAAAAAAAAAAAAAAAATTTTAAAAAAAAATTTATTAAAAAAAAAAAAAATTTTTTTTTAAAAAAAAAAACCCTTTTTTTTTTTTTTTTTTAAAAAAAAAAAAAAAAAAAAAAAAAAAAAAAAAAAAAAAAAAAAAAATTAATTTTTTCACAAAATCTACCGAAAAGCACTTCGTTCTTTGATTTTTAGTAAATGAGAGTGATTTGGTGCATTGGAAATGTCTAAAAGTTTCATTTTAATTACCCAAACAATTCGCAATACCTAATTGAAAGGATAAAACAAATTAAAGTAAAAATATAACAAATTAAAATATAAACTAAACCGATTTTAGTTTATATTAGGTGTGTGAAAAAGTAATCCACGTTTTTTATTTTTATCTGATGACCAAATGAGACGCTGTCTTCTCGAAAACCCTCGTTCAACCTCTTCAGAAATAGGCCTTACATTAAATTGTGATGGGTCAACCGTAAGGAAACGCTTGAATGCCATGAATTTTATCAAAAAGTTGGACAAATGGATACCGCATGAACGATAACGCGCGACCACATGTCTCTTTACAGACTCGACAAAAAATCCAGAGTGTTGGATGGGAGGTTTTACCACATCCACCTTATAGTCCAGACCTTTCTCCATCTGATTATTATTTATTTTTGTCTCTGTCTAACTTTTTGGCCAATAAACGGTTCAATTCCGAAGAAGATGTCAAAATCGAGGTTGATCTTTTCTAAGGATCTAGCCAATCGCCTCTAAGGACCAAGATTTTTATTATCGTGGAATGTCTTTACTTGTAGAACGTTGGCAAAAGGTTCTTCTTTCGAATGGTGATTACTTCGTTGAATAAAAATTATTTTAACGAAACTTATGGTCTTTTATATTTAAACGTGGATTACTTTTTCACACACCTAATAAAACGATGAAATGAAAGCTTTTATTTTATAAAAATATGAAATTTTTAACAAAAAGCTTTGCTTATTTATTTAATTATCGATTTTTAAAAGTAACACAAAGAAAAAGAGATAAAAGCACGTTTCAAAAAGGGGTGATTAGTAGTGATTTTGCTTCTGAATTTTGCTTTTTTGCTTTTTTTGCTTTTTTTTTTTCTTTCTGACACAAAGAGATAACAAGAAAAGGACAGAAAATGATAGAAAACGACAGAAAACGACAGAAAATGACAGAAAAACTTATGAATTCGCCTTTCTCGTGTGAATTTATGAGTTTATGAGTGATTTGGTCGAAAGTTGTTTCAATTTTAACGTTGAAACCAGTCTAACTAAAGGTTTATAATGTGATTTGAAGATTTTCTTTGGTTTTTGGCCATGAAAATACTCTAATTGAGCTGCTGGCTACAGTTGCGTAGTCTAACTTCTTTTAGAATCTTTTAGATCTTCTTTTAGATCATTTTTTCTCAGCTTCTAGACTTTTCCCAACTAAACTTTTGATACCAAAAAATACTAGATTTCAAGGGCTATCATTTAACACCCAAGTGTAAACGGTAGCATAAAGTAAAGCAGAGAATTGGACGTTCAAAGTTAGACTACGCGACTGTACGCCCGTCATTCGATTGGTGTTCGATTGGTGTTCGATTGGTGTTCGATTGGCGTTCGATTGGTGTTCGATTGGCGTTCGATTGGTGTTCGATTGGCGTTCGATTGGCGTTCGATTGGCGTTCGATTGGCGTTCGATTGGCGTTCGATTGGCGTTCGATTGGCGTTCGATTGGCGTTCGATTGGCGTTCGATTGGCGTTCGATTGGCGTTCGATTGGCGTTCGATTGGCGTTCGATTGGCGTTCGATTGGCGTTCGATTGGCGTTCGATTGGCGTTCGATTGGCGTTCGATTGGCGTTCGATTGGCGTTCGATTGGCGTTCGATTGGCGTTCGATTGGCGTTCGATTGGCGTTCGATTGGCGTTCGATTGGCGTTCGATTGGCGTTCGATTGGCGTTCGATTGGCGTTCGATTGGCGTTCGATTGGCGTTCGATTGGCGTTCGATTGGCGTTCGATTAGAGGATTTACGTGAGGTCTAAAATCAAACTTACATCAATTTTAGTAAATCAAATTTACAAACTAAAATGTTTGATTTGAACTTTCCAGGCCAGGATTAGGTGGGTTTTTCTCTCTTCTTCTTGATCTTTTTTTTCCTAAAAGCATCTTAAGTGCTCTATGTAAGGGTGTTTTTTCGATAAGAGAATCTTTTTGAAAGAATTTTAATTTTACAAATCAAAAGATGGTCACAACAGCGACGGCTTTCACAAATAAACACATCAAAAGCCAAAGCCAAAATGGTATTTTTCTTATAAGCTGTTTACCGTAACCCGTCAAGGGCTAGTTCGTGGTTAATCGTGTTTAAAAGGAAAATTTTTCACAAAAATTTTCATTCTGGACAATTTTCAGTAGCGTAATCTAGTTTATAGTTTATTTTATTCATTCTGAAGCTGTGTTGTGTTTCTTAATTTTGTTTTACTCGATGCATTACTCTGCCAAGATTTTTTAACTTTAGGTAATGGCAGACGATGCGAATGTGCAAGAAAGTCTGATCAGACTGGAGCAACATCTGGAGCAGAAACTGACGGCGAAGATTCTGGCAAAGTCGACACACGGTCCGAAGCTCAAGTCCAAATCGTTTGCTACACAAGTCGAACTCAACTTGAAGATCGTCAACCTACTAGAGAGCGGCGAAGAAGAGAATATCAGAGAAGCTATTCGGTGCCTGCAGGAAAGGAACACATTGTTGGTGGCCGCCGACGACGATCCAAAGGTGTTCGAACTAGCAGAAGCGGCGGAGAAGATTAAAGCTATTACGGGAGCTGATGGTGACAAAGGGCTCGGAGGAATCCTTCTCGCAAGCAAGCTCCTGAGCAACAACGGTCCGGCATCGAAGAAGAGGCGTTTTGGCGAGCGGCCCTTTCTTGAACGGGGCGGAGCTTTTGCCAGTCCTCCGTCCCGCAATTTCAATGGTAACAACGATGTGCTTCGAGCCATCGAGGAACTCAAACAAACAATGCAACCCACTTCGTCGCGATATGGATATGGGGCTGTTAGCAGCCGGCCACAAGGACGTCCAATCCAATGCTATGCGTGCAATCAGTATGGTCACACCCGCTATCAATGCCGTGCCGGAAGCAGCAAACAGTGGTGAGCGTGTTCATATTAACTTTAGTGCCTCAGTAGGCTTTTGGAAAATGTTAGGGTGTTCACAATTTTGGTTAGATGTAATTTCAAAAGGCTATCAAATTCATTTTCATACACCTCTGGTCAAAAAAGCCTGGGAAGAGAATAGGTCTAGTGTGTTTAAACATCATAATTTCGTGGAAAAAGAGGTGAATAGTTTAGTAGAGCGGGGAGCTATTGAAGAGGTCGAGGTTCAACAACTCGAGTGGGTGTCGCCTCTTCTGGTAGCGGAAAATTTAACAAAATTGAGATTAATTCTGGACTTATCCTATCTCAATCAGTTTTTGCACAAAACCAACTTTCGATTAGAAGATTTGACATCAGTGATAGATGTTCTACCACCCGGTGGCTACATGCTAAAGTTTGATTTTAAGGCGGGTTATCATCACATAAAAATACACCCGAAGTCACAAAAATTTCTGGGCTTTAAGTGGCAAGAAAAATTCTACAAATTTTTGGTTTTACCTTTTGGCTTATCCCCGGCTCCGTGGCTGTTCACAAAAATGTTCCGCCCGTGGGTAAAAGCTTTGAGAGAACAAGCAGTTAACATTGTGTTGTACTTAGATGACGGTTTGGTATTTGCCAACAGTCTGGCGGAAATTAATCGAGCAAAGGCTCTTTTGCAAGACGCCATAGAAAAGGCAGGCATAACAATCGCAAAAGAAAAGTCGATACTTCAGCCGACTCAAGAGCTAAACTTTTTAGGATATAAAGTTGATTTGAAGGTCGGAACAGTTTCCGTGAGCAGCCACCGGGTGGAAAAAGCTCTGCACCAGGTGCAAATACTACGCAGCGTAGTACCAACGGTCCAGGACCGAAGGCGTTTTGTGGGATCAGTTATTTCAATGTATCTTGTTGTTTTAGATGCGGTGCGTTCGACGCGGTCGACCTCGCAAGTGATAGCAAATGCACAGTGTATTGGCACCGCGGCCACAAAACAAATCAAACCAACAGTGGAAGAACAAATCGAATGGAATTCGTGGGCAAAACGGTTGTTGCAAACACCAGCACGCTCGTTGGCTCCATCAATATTGGAAGGTGAGGCTTTACTGTTTACGGATGCTTCTGCATTAGCGCTAGGCGCAGTGTTTATAAAAGAACGGTACACGTTGAGAGCAGCAAGAAACTTAACGGTACAAGAAAAACTAGAATCAAGCACACTTAGAGAGTTGAGAGGTATTAGTTTTGGCATAGGCTCGTTTGTTCATGAGCTAAAAGCCGGCGAAACGTTAAAACTTTTCTGCGATAATCGAGGCGCGGTAGCTATAGTAAATAAAGGCAGCATGAAGAAAGAACTACAAGCTTTGTCCCAGGAAATTCATAAAACATGCAGCGTATCGGCTATCCAAGTAAATGCTTTTGGATTCCAAGGGAATTGAATGAAGATGCAGATGAAATGAGCAGACAAGTAGAAAGTGCAGATTGGGGTATTAAACAGCAAATAGCGGATATGTTAATGAGACGTTGGGGTAAAACGGACATAGATTTATTTGCAGACGAGTTCAATACTAAGTGTTCAACATTTGTGTCTAGATACCCAAGTGCAAAAGCCGCTGGAGAAGATGCATTCGCTTGGAAAGAATGGTGGTCCGCACCGTACCGACCATGGGTCGTCCCACCACCGTCACTGCTTTGCAAATCCATCAGGTGGGGAAGTTTGTTCGGTACCAGAGGTATTTGGGGGTTTCCCAAGTGGACATCACATCCAGTATGGCCTTTACTAATAAACGAGAAAGGCCAGTTTCAAAACTTTGTGAAAGATTCTCTGATTTTTGGTCAAGGTGCAAAAATTTTAATACCTTCCACCGGCGGCAATACGGCCTTTAACGATGAAGCCACTAAGTTTCAGTTCATCTTTTTACACATAGATTTCACAAGTACTTAATGCATTCTACACTGGTTTTTTGAATAAATTGTCCAACCTCAAAATTAGTTACATTATATCGGAAAAGCTTATGAGAAAAATGATATTATGTTTATAGCGAGTAAAAACTCGCAGAGTTTGGCGAGCAAACATAATGGTATTTTTCTTATAAGCTGTTTACCGTAACCCGTCAAGGGCTAGTTCGTGGTTAATCGTGTTTAAAAGGAAAATTTTTCACAAAAATTTTCATTCTGGACAATTTTCAGTAGCGTAATCTAGTTTATAGCCCCACCCCACCCACCCCTTCAATAATCAATATTAAATTCCTTATCCTTTTATCTTTATAGAGTCGCTCGTGCACGAGAAGTGGTCTTTGGTATTCGACCTGTTGAATCAAGCAAAGGTGCCGCATACGTTGGTGAATCGCCTGGAAGAACTCATCGGAAAAGAAATCGCCCCGTCATCGCTGAATCTCTACACACGAGCTGAAGAAGAAAGAAGACGTTTCGCGACCAAATGGGATCTGGATTGGAAGGACACCTCGTCGCTGGTTCTCTTCTTGCTGGAGAAATCGAGAAGCATAAAACATAGTGCTCTACAAGTCAAAGTGGCGGCATTCAATTTCTTCAACGGCAACCGGTCAGACGCTTGGCAACGACACATCCAAGCAATTTTGCAAGCGGTAAAGAGAAGAGAGGCCCCGGTCAAACATCACCAAGCCATGTCACTGGAGGAGCTGAGAATCGTGATCGACAAAGGACTGGAGACATCATCGGGAAAAGAAAAACGGATGGCTACGATGGCATTGCTAATGTTTGGTGGACTTCTCCGTGTCTCCGAAGCGTCAGCACTCCGATGGGACGACATCAAAGAACTCGGGAATGGGGTTTGGGAACTTACAATCCGGAAAGCCAAAAACGACCAGGAAGCGGAAGGAAGAAGGACATTCGTCAGCTTTCCAAACGGCACTCCAGCCAATCAACTATGGTACAAATGGAAAAAACAGGCCGCTTCAACATACGTGTTTCCTGGGAGGAATGGGCCCATTCAGCCACGAGTTGCGGCCACTGAGTTAACCAATTTCTTCAAACAATTTGGATGGTCCAATCTCACTTCGCACTCGCTGCGCGCAGGCGGAGCATCTACGGAAGCAGCACGAGGAGTACCACTAGAAGCTCTACAACGCCGAGGAAGATGGAAGTCAAGCAGCGGCATGCGGCCATATATCAAAGATTCGATAGAAGCCCAAGGAGGCACCACATGTCTTGAGTAAGGTTGTTTCTTTGTATGGTAGGAATCGTTTTGTTGTTGTTCGCTGTTGTTATTGTTGTTATGATTTATATGGTTTTTTTTTGTTAAGTTTTTGGTTAAATAACACTGGTTTTTTGAATAAATTGTCCAACCTCAAAATTAGTTACATTATATCGGAAAAGCTTATGAGAAAAATGATATTATGTTTATAGCGAGTAAAAACTCGCAGAGTTTGGCGAGCAAACATAAGCCAAATTTTTTTGTTTATCAAGAAGAAGACAATTAAGTGTAGTTTAAATCTCAAAAAAATCTTATTTTCGGTACAAGTCTTTTTTGTATTTGTGTATTTGTTTTATATTTGTGCATTTGTGAGTATTCCGCTTTTCAAATCCCATTAAACTTTTGTGGTTCCAAGTTGACGTTGGTTGTTGAAAGGACGCTTCTAAAACTTGACAAATAAAATCATTGAAACAATTAAAGCCATTGAAACAATTGAAACAATTGAAAAAATAAAATCATTGTTTCGTTTCAACCAACATGATTGTCAAAGTTTTTACACGAAATGGATGCCAAAATATCCGAATAATGAGTCAGCCGTCAAAATATTCAACAATGGTGCCAGCAAAAGGAAGAACTTGAGAAACAAAGCAAAGAGAACGAAAAAGAAGTGAAACGAATCAAAGGCGGTGGACGAAAGCTGAAAAAATAAAATCATTGTTTCAACCAACATGACTGTCGGAGTTTTTTACACGAAAAAAATAATAATCCAAAAAAATGAAAAATAAAAGTCAAAACATCCTAGCCGGGTGTTTTTTGGTGTTTTTATAATAAAACGTAATGTTTTATAAAATGAAAACATAGGGTTATCGTAAAAATTTTTGTTTAAGACCCGGTCGCGATCTGCGCCCCACACCTTTAAATGCACCCCACCCCTTTAAATTTATAGAAGTAAATGGGGAGGTAGTCAAATGAGCGCCAACAATTGGGCGCCAATCATTTCAGCGCCAACGATTTGGCTCACGCTTATTTCAGCGCCACTCATTTGAGCGCCGTGCCAAAAATGACTGGAAAACAATCATTTGAGCGTGACTAAATTTTAATATTTTTGCTTTCTACGCTGCTTTTGCATGTTTTTTAGGGTTTTGCTTCTGTTTTTACACTTTTTTCACTCATTTGACCTAGGGCACGGCAGTAGGCACCAAATACGCGGAAAAAATTGTTAGATTAGCTCGTATTTAAGGTTTTTTGATGAAAATGTGTAAATTTGCTAGTTGTATGATATTTTAGCAATAGCATGCTTTTTCACCGTTTCTTGCCGTTTTCGTTTACAATTTGCTTACAGTTAACATAGTTCTTTGCTTAGGCTCGTGAACTGCGCAAGAAGTGGCGAGACAAAGGAACACTCTGAGTCAAAGTAACGTTTTGTTCATGATTTATTTTGGTTTATTTTGCTGCCAAGAATTATTTTTATCTTTAGATGATTGCGATGTCACAACGAGCGAAAGGATTGATTTACGACGATGAGATGTTCGAGTATAGGAAAGACAAAGTTCTAAAGAGCGGAAAAATATCTTACAGGTAAGGTTTAATTACATTATGTTAATTTTTAGCAAGTTAGATGCTTAATATGGATTACTTTAGGTGCACAAAAGCAGGCTGCAAAGGCCGGGTGCACTACAATGGATCAATTGTCGCAACGATTTCTTCGCACACTGCGCAAATTTGTGGTTTGCCACCTAATTGCGGTCAAGAGGTTAGTTGTTTGACATATAGATGTGAGCCTATATCATTTTTAGTTACGAGATCTCAAGTTTGATGTAAAACAAAGTCGCAAGGCCGGGATAGCAACAAAAGAAATCATTCGAAGCAAAGTTTTAACGGCTCCCGCTCACATACTACAATTTGTGAATCTTGGTAGTTTGAAGCAATTGGCTCGCCGACAAGTGAAGATCCCTGGCTCGAAGGATTGGCCTGCACCGATAAACGCTTCGGAACTCCGTAAACTTTTTAAAATTTTGGTACATAATATTTAAACTTTAGGTGTGCCGTTTCTGCGCTATGACAATTGCGCTCGTTTTTTGATCGACAATAAAAAAGGACTCAAGGTGTTTATGTCTGACTGGGGACACGACAAGCTGGCAAAAGTCAGGAATTTTTATTTTCTGCATAACAATGTGCTTCAGAATGATTGTTGGTCAATGGATGGAACATTTTATGCAAGCCCTTTCGGTTTCAAACAAATTTTTGTGATTGGAGTTGAAGTTGGTTTCATGTTCTTAATATTTTTTTATCTTATTTTCAGATTGCACACTTGTTTGTTCCATGTGCATACGCATTCCTTGTAAGCAAAGAGGCGTATCGATATGGCGATGTTTTCAAAGTACTACAACAAGAAGGTGTTCCAGCACCAACCAAAATTAAAACGGGTATGGATTTAATTTTTATAATAACTTAGCAATACTAATTTAGACATGGAGATTGCAATCGCTAATGGCTTCTATGGTGTTTACGGTCGACATTCAGATTTGCATTACTGCGCCTTCCATTTTTTCAAGAATGTTTACGATGCTATTAAGATTAGCGGATTCTCTTTTACGAATCTTATTCATTTTTGTTTTCGCGTTTCAAGTTACTTGATGTTTATCAAAACCCTATGACGAAAGTGTATGTACAAGGATTAATGGCGCTAACCTTTGTAAAATCTTCTGACGTCCGGAAGTATTTTGAGGTCTTGCAATATGAAGCTTATATCAATTTACCAAGCTTTGCCAACGAGTTACGTGGTACATTTTATACAATATAAATAGAGCACTTACTATTTTAGGCGTATTCGAATACTTTGAAAACAGCTATATCGGAAAAGTGGTTATGAATCGTTATGTTTTACCGCTTCACCCCATTGAAAACTGGAACTCATTTGGCGCTGTTATGAGGGATGAACAAATTGGATCATCATCACAAGAAGGTTATAACGCCAAACTGAAGGTACCTCTTTTAAAAAATCTTTTTACATCTTGTTTATTAGGAAATCACATCGAAATGTTCTGCACAATTTGTGGCAATGAAACTGTTGGAGGTTCAAGAAACGTACGAGAAGATGTTTGTTCTTGCTGCACAGAAGCAACTGACTCTTCCCCAACTCTCTCCACAGTCATCACGAATTCAAACTGCTCATCAACAACGGAAGCTGGCGATTAAAAATGGACCCTTGGGAAAATCATCGTTTGATCATCTGAAAGCTTTGTGTTCTTTTGTTCATTTTATTTGATTTGTTTGTTTTGCTTGTACGCATTTGTTGTTTATCATATTTTGTTGTTATTTTATTTGCAATCGTTGTTGTTATTGCGTGTTAACTAGTTGAATAAAAACATACAGTAAAAACTTTGAGATCATGCAGAAAATGCAAAAATAACATGCATATACAGAATGGGCTGATTCGGCGCTGAAATGAATGTTTTCCAGTCATTTTTGGTGCGGCGCTGAAATGAACACGCTGAAATGAACGCGCGCTAAAATGATTGGCGCTGAAATGATTGGGGCTGAAATGATTGGCGCTCAATTTTTGGCGCTGATTTGACGACCTCCCAGTAAATGCCAATAGCCAATAGAATTGTCTTAACTTTTGCGGCGCTAAATTTTCTTGTTATCAAAGCTCAATCTTAGAAAATAATCCATCGCGTTCGATTTTAGTATTATATAACTTTTGTTGGTCACCTGTCTAAATAATCTTTTTCTTTATTTTTTTACTGTCTAAATAATCTTTTTCTTTAGATATGGATCTCGATGGGAACTCGTTTTATGGATTCGAGAATTTTCGAGCTCGTCGTGAACACGAGAAACATGTGCAATTCTTCAAGAGGATCCACAATCAAGTGACCGAGCAAGATGCTATCTACAACATGGCCAACGATGTTGCCGAGGAGTCTTCGTGTGAATCGGATGCACCATCCGCGAAAAAGCGATGATGTTTCGAAGTTCAAACAAAGCTGAAAGCAATCGATTTTGCTAAAAAAAATGAAGGATAAGTTGGCTGCAGCGCGAAAATTCTGAGTCAGTCGTCAAAGTATTCAACAATGGTGCCAGCAAAAGGCAGAACTTGAGAAACAAAGCAAAGAGAACGAAAAAGAAGTGAAACTAATCAAAGGCGGTGGACGAAAGCTGAAAGATGTCGATTTCGACAAGGATCTTGTTGCTTGGATTCAAGAAATGCGGGCAAAGAAGATGCAAGTGACACGAAAGATGATTCAATGCCAAGCGAAGTTAATGTGAAAATGTGACGAGTAATTTTCGGCATCAGAGGAATGGCTAAATGTATTGATGTCAAAGCACGAATTGTCAATGTGATGACACGAATTTGTCCGGCCCACAACTGTATGCCAGAAGCAGCCAAAGGAGTACGTGAAAGCAATAATCGAGTACATCCTCTAGATGGAGAAGTTGTGCAAAAAGAACAATTACGTATCGATTTTTGCGTGCGATGAGACGAATTTTCTTGGATCAGTCGAACAGTTTGACTATTGCCGACAAAGAATCCAAAGAGGTGAGAATTCTTTCAACGGGTCACGATAAGATGAGAATCATCGTGATGTTAGCAGCCCGTGATGATGGCTTCAAGTGTAAGCCCTTTATGTTATTGAATCGAGTTAGACCGGATCCTAAAGTCATTGCAAAGTTCCACAACAAGCTGGAGCTACCCTGCGGTGGATCTACATAAATTAATGATATTTCTACCTACCTTTGAAGGATTCTCGGTGCTCCACTATTAGGAAAACGATTGATCATTCAGAACAACTTTTCTGCTCAGAAAAGCAAAGCCACGAAAAAAAACTTTGAGGGATTTGCACATTGATTCGATTCTTGATGCCCGGAAGATGCATCAAGTACATACAACCTCCCGATGTCATGTGAAATGCACCGTTTAAAGCTAGGATTCGAGCACAGTACGAGGGATGGATGATGAATGGACCAAAACCTTTGACCCAGAATGGAAACCCGGCTCCTCCACCGATGGAAACTTACCTTGAGTTGGTTTGGAAAGCTTGGAACGGGATTCCGAAAAACCCCATCATAAATTCGTTCAAGAGTTGTGCAATTACCACAGCTACTGATGGCTCTGAAGATGGTTTCATTCACTGCTTCAAAAAAGAAGGACCGACTCCTGAAGGCGCAAAACCTCTCGCCAATGCTCGTCTCGTACAATCGATCAACTCGAAAATATTGAATTGGATGAGGACAATGATTCAAACGATGATTTTGTTGTTAACTTTTTGTTATCAGTTTTTGAATGTTAAGCAAAATTTGTAGAAAGTTGCTCTTTGCAAGGATTTTTGGAAAAAATCTTGTACCTTTCCTACTTTGTTAAAATAATAAAACTCTTTAATATCATTGCACTCTCTAATTGCACTCTCTAATAGTACAGAGTGTCGTAAAAGTTTCCCGGAGTAATTTGCAAATAAGTAAAAGTGCCAACTTCAAGTATTTGGAGGTTTTTCTTAACAAAATAGTTTATGATTGATTGATTGTTGAAGACAAAATAGTTTACGATTGATTGTTCCTTATATTCTAGGAATCTTGTTTGTGTTTTCCGGAGTGACAGCGGTGCGTGGACAGCCACATCTTGGACGATCGTTGCTCATCTCTTTGTATCGTTTGATTACATCAAAAACAGTGCTCAGGATATCCCGTCGTTTTGATGATATCGTATTTCCGCTCTTGTTGTCCGCTCTTGAGTCCGAGAATCACCTGGCGTCTCTGATTCAGATTCCTGATTCAGATTCAGATTCAGATTCAGATTCCAAACAAGATTCCTAGAAGATACGTCTTTTTATCGATTGACCTGAGATCCATTCATCCCATTCATTACCTAAAAAACAACAGTTATTCCAACAATTTAATAATTAAAAGATTAAAAAAATGAAACAGACTAAATAAACGACAAAGCTACTAGGAAAACAACTACTAGGAAAACAAAAAAAAACAAGGAAAACAACGCATTAAGTCCAGGAACTTTTGCGACACCCTGTATTACGATCAAAGAGGGGAAATAGTATGACGCAATTCTAATAGAAAGAATACGATAGTTTAAAAGTTCTACTATTTTCTATGATATTCTTCATTGAGCAAGCTATTACTATTAAGCTAGAGCAAGCTATTACTACTATTTCCTTCAAGCTTAAAGCTTAAACAAAATTCAGTTTTTGAGTGGTGTTTAGCTAAAGTTTAGGTAGGTGATAGAACTTTTAGCGCAAAACCTATACAAAAAAACATAACCTTTGCTCTTTATCTTGATCTTGATTATCGAGGAAATTGAAAAAAAAGCGAAAACAGGACATTTATTTCTATAGTTCTTTGATTTCTATAGTTGAATCAAAGAAATATAGTTTTCTATAATTCTTTGATTTTCTCAACGTATACATGAACCCAATTGGATTCCCTAGGGAAAATCTGTCTAGGAAAACACATAACTTGGTCGTAGTTTTGTTTTCCGCGAAAGTTGAGCAACTGGTAATTAAACAACAAGATAATTGAAGTACAAAAGTTATTGGAAAAGGAAATAGGTTTAAAAGGTTTAAAAGTTTTGAAATTGATTTGATTTTGAATAAACAAGACCAAACGTTTTCGAAGGATGCCGCTTTTATTATCGGATTGGGCTTCGATCCTCTTTGACATCTCAATTCCATTTGCTGTTTTTGGAGATCTCGCAATTTACATTTCGTTTGGAAAACGCACTAATACGCTTTGTCCAATATACTTGGCTTCAATGAGAAACATTGGTTGGTTGAATGAAAGCTGAGACTTTACTCTAAACTAAAATAACTAGATCAGAGCTAAAATAACTACCGTAAACACTGTTCCTTATCTCTCTAAATTTGGTTCCTAATCTCTGCAAATTTGGTTCCTAATCTCTCTAAATTTGGTTCCTTATCTCTCTACCCCGCCCCCATAATGACGGTGCGGAGTGTTGCGTAGTCTAGCTTCGAACGAGTTTTCCTCGACACTGGTTTATGCTACAATGCGCGCTTAGGTATCAAAAAATAGCTGAAATTCAGGGCTATTTTTCGATATCAAAAGACGGAGCATCACGTAGCCTAACTTTAAACGCATTTTTCTCGTCATCAGTTTATAATGACGGCCGGAGCATCGCGTAGTCTAGCTTTGAACGAGTTTTCCTCGACACTGGTTTATGCTACAATGCGCGTTTAAATATCAAAAAATAGCCCTGAATTTCAGCTATTTTTTGATACCAAAGACGCATTTTTTGAAAGTACGAGCGCTTTGAAAAAAAAGAAAAGCTAAAAACTTGCGACTAGGCGACTGTACGATGGGGGTGGGGTACTATTACAGTATTTACGGTACTTATTTTAGTTCTGATCAATTTTTTCCTTTATTCCGATCAACTTCTCATCAAAGAGCCGGCAAATTTCGGTTATTTTCATCAATTTTGGATTGACAACGAGTGGTGGATTGGAAAAATTTCTTTTGTGAATACTGCTGGTTTGAAATTCATCAATCATTCATCTGTTTTTCGGGTTTAGTTTGGCCGATGATCGGCGTGATCTTCCAATTGGAGATAGCCGTCTCAAGACTTTGGGCTATTTGGGCACCGATCTCCTATCACAGGGTAACAAAAAAAACATTGCTCGACGGTTTATCCGAAATCTGGAAAAGATTTTTTTCGATAGATCGGATTGGATTCATTTTTTAAATACCATGTTAGCTTATGCTTAAATTTGGTTCTTTTCCGGTACCGTATTCTCGCTAATAGTAGTGCATCCCTGAGCGTCGCCTAAATTCCGCGAAATCTCGAGAACCGCTTATCAGAACCTATCGATGTGGGGTCGGAAAATGTAGCTGACGATAAGATCTTGACGATGCTTAGCATTTTGAGCTTCTGGGAAAAATTGGGAACGAGAAAACAAGCATCAACTCGGCTCAACCGCAGAACGGCTAACCAAAAGTCGGACAATGAGATCTAGTTGGGGATTTAAGTGTTGAGCTTCTGAAAAAAGCTTGGAAACGTAAAATAGTCACCAACTCGGCTCGCCGGGATGATTTTAAAGGAGTTAATATATGAATTTCTGTTGTATACTTATTGACATTTTATGCAAAAATCGTTAGCTCTATTTCTCTGCTTGATTTTAAGTGGCAAAAAATTTCCAAACGTCCAAACGTCTTTCAGTTCTGGAAATCTTCAATCACAAGCCACGTCTCGATGTTCATTTGGATGATTGGTTTCCTTTTAACTCTACATGTTTTCATTTTTGTTCAAGTCGGCGCCTATAATCAACAAGGAATCGTCTGTGATATCAGAAAGAAGTGATCAGAGAAAAGTTTAGGAAAATGGCACCTCATTAGCATTTAAGCCAGTTGTGCCAAGTTTTGTATACACGGTGATCATCGTTTACGCGAATGGGCTCTTCGTTGCCACCATCACTTTCTGCTATCTTTTGATGGGTTTTATTTTGTGGAGGTTTGAGCATTTTTTGATGAGCTGGAGCTGGAGCTGGAGCTCATTGATGAGCTGGAGCTGGAGCTGGAGCTGGAGCTCGATTGATGAGCTGGAGCTGGAGCTGGAGCTGGAGCTGGAGCTGGGCTGGCTGGAGCTGGAGCTGGAGCTGGAGCTGGAGATGGGCTGGGCTGGGCTCATTGATGGCTGGCTAGGCTGGGCTGGGCTGGGCTGGGCTGGGCTGGGTGGCTGGGCTGGGTTGATGAGCTATTAAGTTCGAAAGAAAGTTCTCATAAAAAGTTTGACTTGAATTTCTTCAAAACAAAACCACTAATTCAAGAATATTTTGTTCTATTATTTACAAGTAGACTCCAAGAAATTACTCGTAAAAAAATGAGTGCAGCTTTTCGTTAAAATTTTAGAGATTTTTGAAGAAAATTCTTCTTTTCCAGCTTAAATTTAGATCACTTTTTGCATCAGAAAAATGATTTTTTTATGTGGTAAAGCTAGCATAAATAAGCAATACGCTCTAGCTCTATTTTTAGCCAAAATTTTTTATAGAGAAGCTTTACAGAGAAGCTACAGAGAAGCTGTAAAGCTGTATTTCAAAAAAATAATTCAAAATCTTCTTGACACTTTGCTAAAATAGATGATTCTGAAAAGTTAAAAAGCATTAGATCAAATTTAGACCATTAGATCATTAGATCTTAAGCACATTTCTCTATTTTAAGTACTTGATTTTCGGCTTTCAATCGGACCCATTGTCTATCCATTAACCCATTAAAAACTTGTCTAAACTTAACTTTAAAAAGTGACCAAATCGGCTCAAGTTTTTCACATTTCAACATTTCATAACCGCTAACTCAATACATGGAAATTGGTAAGGGAAATAGTCACATGTATGTTTCTGACTTATAGTTTCAGACTTCAGTTGGACTCTCACTAATAGTAGTGCGCTTCTCGCTAATAGTAGTGCACCCTGAGCGTTGCCTAAATTCCTCGAAATCTCGAGAACCACTTATCAGAACCCATCGATGTGGGGTCGGAAAATGTAGCTGACGATGAGATCTTGACGATGATTTGAGTGTTGAGCTTCTGGGAAAACTTAGAAACGATAAAATAGTCATCGACTCGGCTGGTCCGGGTGCAATAAGGCTCGGCCGGGTGCACTAAAGTAGTAGTGCCCCCGGTCGTTAAGCCGGGTGACTACTTTTTGACTACTACTTACTACTACTTTTTTAAATGACAAATCAATAAACAAATCAATGAAATGGGTTTTGTCGGATGAATTCATTCGTTCAAAATTCATTTAACCTTACAGACTGAACACTTCGACTCATCTGAAAAAGACAAATTCATGGACATCAACCACAAAACGAATCGTCATCACACAAATTGTGATTCTTTTACGTGGGTGCCTTTAATAATAACAAATGATTTATATATACCGTAAATACTGTAATAGTACCCCACCCCCCTCGTACAGTTGCGTAGTCGCAAAAGTCGCAAAAGTTTTTTAGTATTTCATTTTTTTCAAAGCGCCCGTACTTTCAAAAAATGCGGCTTTGGTATCAAAAAATAGCTGAGATTCAGGGCTATTTTTTGATACCAAAGCGCGCATTGTAGCATAAACCAGTGTCGAGAAAAACTCGTTCAAAGCTAGACTACGCGGCCTCGTTACAAAAATAGGTGATCAGGGCTATTTTTTGATATCTAAACGCGCATTGTAGCATAAACCAGTGTCGAGAAAAACTCGTTCAAAGCTAGACTACGCAACACTCCGCACCGTCATTATGGGGGTGGGGTACTATTACAGTATTTACGGTAGGTTATTAAGTCTTGCACCCAAATTCATTTTCTAATTGAATAAGTCTAAAGCTATGAAATAAAATACGGTTTTTTTTTCATTCCAATCGATAGTCCAATCATTTCTCTTGCAAATCACTTTTGAAAGTTTCTCAAAAACTTTGTTTTGAAGGTTTTTCATTAGCAAGAAGTTAAGGGCTCAAAAAAGACAAGGTTCGATGACACGAGTCATACAGTGGCGGAAAATTAAATAGAACCGAGGGAATTATTTCGTGTCTTCTCTCTCGTGCATTATTTTAACTTACTTTCACAAGTGAAGTAAAATATAGTTCAATATACATCTATTAAACAGTTTTCGAGTTTTCTGAAAAAACTTTGAGGCACTTAAAAATGCATGAAAATAAAAGTATAGTTTTACAACTTTTTCCTGAGGCGTTTTAGAGCATGATAATGTTCAGCAAAAAGATTCTCCGTATTCGATTTAGTGGGAATAAGCTTTTAGTTTGTGGAAATTCGTTGAAATTTAAGGGTTTTCGGGCATCTGAAAGTGCTCAAAAAGGGTCAAAAAAGGGAAAAAACGCCAAAAATCGTCGTTTTTGAGCACTTTGAAAGTAAGTTAAAATAATGCACGAGAGAGAAGACACGAAATAATTCCCTCGGTTCTATTTAATTTTCCGCCACTGTATCTGTCGTAGCCGCTTACGAAATTCAGCCGCTAACGAATGAGGGTATTCCCGGGAATCCAATCAAAAAGTGACCCACATAAAAAATGTTCATAATACATATATTTTATAATAAATTTTTGAAATTAGCTCATTTGGTTCAGTAGAAAATTTTTTTTGAGCCCCCAAAGTTTAGGTTCAAAAATGCCCTAAAATGGCTATAAAAAATTTTCTACTCAGCCAAAAACTTGCCCTAATAGCTCATTTTGTAGTCAATTTGATGTAGATTCTTAAAGTAAAGCTACATTGAACATTTGTTTTTCAAAGCTAGGAGAAAGAGGGCGAGGAACGACTTCAGTTGAACTCGGCCGCCGTTTTCACATTTGAGAAATGCCCTGAATTTGTTCCTCGCCCTCTTTCTCCTACTTTCAACGAAAAATTGTTTTAGATGGCTTTACTTTAAGAAACTACATCAAATTGGCTACAAAATGAGCTATAAAGCAAGTTTTTTTGGCTGAGTAGAAAATTTTTTATAGCCATTTTTGAACCTTTTTGAACCTTTTTTCAAAAAAGTTTCAGAAAACTCGAAAACTGTTTAATAGATGTATATTGAACTATATTTTACTTTACTTTTGAAAGTAAGTTAAAATAATGCACGAGAGAGAAGACACGAAATAATTCCCTTGGTTCTATTTAATTTTCCGCCACTGTATACTATTTGACGCTGGTTCCGAATCTGCTTCCTGTTTCTGCTAACTCTGTCAATAGTTATAAGCTCGCAAAGTTTTGTATGGGATTTCAAAAAAAAAACACTCCGAGTTTATAAGCAGATATCCCAGAGGCTTGAAGAAACAGTGGTGGTTGAATGGCAGTGGGTTAAGATACAAGATTATTGAGGGGACGAATTGAAAAGTGATTTGGAAGTGATTTGTAAAAGTTTTGTAAAGTTTTGTAAAGTGTTTTTTTTAGCAAAATATCTTTATACCAGCTTTTCGATTTATTGGTACTTGTTGAATTTCTTCCCGTCACTTCACTTATCACCACTCAATATGAGTGTCTACTTTTTGGTGATGAAATTTCAATCGGTCGGCTATGGAATCCTGGCCACAGCTGCTATTTTGATTTGTTTTCCGGCGGTGAGTGCCTTGGGGAAATTGCTAATAAATTCCCAATTTAGTAAATTGAGAATTTTCGCAGAAAGTGAAGATTCGCAAAAAAAAAATAAATTCAAAATTCAAAAAATAGATTCAAAAAAGTTCTCAAAATCAAAAAATCATTTTTTTACAAAATTTTTTTGATATTAGATTAACAAGAAAGTTTTTATTAGAGTAAAAACGATGGGGTGGGACAAATGCGACCTTTTTTTTGCGCACCTGGACATTTGCGCACCTTTTTTTTGCTGGAAAAGGCCTTAGGAAAGGCCGTAGAGCTTCGAAAATGTTTTCATAGAAGGGAATCGTATGCGTAGATTCAGAATTTTGACAAATCAGACCTCGCCGACACGTCAAATTTGGGCTAAAAGGCAAAAACGCAAACTTAACGCTTTTCCGCAGTCTTTGCCTTTTTAAAAAAAATTCATTAAAAAAGTCTAACGGAAATGCATTTACAGAAATTTATTGGGTAGGTGAATTGAAAACTGCGGGCTATTCTCATATGTGACAGTTTGAGCACTTTCTTCAAAAGAAACCCATTTTGGTGTCAATGGAAAAGTTGTAGAGAATCAAAAATCAAGCTTATATCCAAATTTTCAGAACGATTCAAAAACTGGTTTTCAAGAAATGCCAAATTTACGAATTTTCACAAATGAAATGGCGGAAAATGAGGGGAAGGGGAGGGGAGGGGAGGGGTTACGGTATCTGTCTGTCTTTCTGTCTGTCTTTCTGTCTGCCTTACTGTACGGGCATTTTTTCAGCCGTATTTTGACCAATATTTCATTTTGCATGAATATTATATTTTAAGTTGTTTTTGGTGTCATTCGATGCGTAATTTCATTTTGCATCAAATGAGCGTTAAAATAGTCAATATATTGGGTTGATGAATTGAAAACTGCTGGCTATTCTCATATGTCACAGTTTGAGCACTTTCTTCAAAAGAAACCCATTTTGGTGTCAATGGAAAAAAGAAAAAAAAGCCTGAAAAAATAAAACACGACGAAAAACTGAAAAATTCTTTGTGGCGGGGTCCTTTTATTGCGTCGGGTTACGGTAGTTTCCGACGTTTGGCGCGGAAACGTCTGAAAGGCAAAGTGTACGGTGGACGGTCCGAAAGGCGTCAGAATTTTATTATTTCAAGAGAGAATTCCTTTAAATTGTTTTTAAGGGAGTATTAATCGCGGCCGGGTGACGATAAAAATTTTTTTACGGCAACCACCTGTTTTTTTAATTTTAATATCGCTGATTTTATTATAAAAAGAATAAAAGCCACCCGGCTAGAGTGATTTGATGGGTTTACAAATTTTTTGAGAAACTGCAAGGCTTGGAGAAAAACAAGATCGTCACTCATCAGACACCTCAGCTAAAAGGCACCTATTTGAGAAAACTAAAACCAACAGAAAAATGTACAAGATGTAATTTGTATGTGAAAGGGTACTGTATCTATTTAAAGGTACAGGGGGCATAGCACAAATCTGATTGCAGATTCGGATTCCTCACCTTCGAAAACCCTCGAGTATAAATTTTCAGCTTTCTAGCTCACTTTGTTGTAATTTTACGTTAATGTAATTTGTATTATCGCGTAGCCGTGACAGACGGACGTTTTATTTTTTATATAATAGATATTTGAAAAGGTTTTTAGACAATACAATTGATGAAGGAGCTATTTTCTTGCTGTCGACGGTCACATGAGAGCTCTGTAACATCTTTGGGATTGGGAAAAAATGAGAGACCTCGATCGACGGCTTCGTTACGTGGAGCACAAATTCTCACCGCTTCCTACGTTGTCTGATTCATCTTTTATTGATTTTCTTTTTGTCTCATCTTTTACAGGATGCGGAGAAAGTTTTAAGCGGCAATAAAAGTACATAATACGATTTTTCTCAGATCTCAGATCTCATGTATTTCAGAAAGTACATAATACGTAACAAAAATAAAAGCTATAATCATTTTAACATACCGTAAATTCTGTAATAGTACCGCACCCCCATAATGACGGCCGGAGTGGTGCGTAGTCTAGCTTTGAACGAGTTTTTCTCGACACTAGTCTATGCTACAATGCTCGTTTAGGTATCAAAAAATAGCCCTGAATTTCGGCTATTTTTTTGATACCAAAGACGCATTTTTTGAATATACGGGCGCTTTGAAAAAATGAAATACTAAAAAACTTTTGCGACTACGCGACTCTACGAGGGCGGTGGGGTACTATTACAGTATTTACGATAAGAAAAACGGCTGAAGTTTCATAGTATCCTTATTTTTCTTTAATACATGCTTTGAGACGTTTTGGGAGATCGGCCACCGCGGCACGAAGCACCTCGTCAGGAAGATCCATTCCGTAATCAATTTTGCTTTCAAAGCTGCTAAACTTTGGTGAGGGTTAGCCGAGACTTTAGACTTCAAGATTTCCCATAATCCATCGGATTTGATTTATGGAGAGTTAGCAGGCAATTGTTGGGCGTTGGGTGTAATGAAGTCAATCTTTTGGGTGGCGAGTCAGTCGAGAGTCTTAACCGAGGCCAGGCTTACTACCAGGACCAGGGGAAGGATCAGGGTCTGAGTCTGAGCTTAATCTTAAGCCTGAGCCTAAGCCAGCCTAAGCCTAAGCCTAAGCCTAAGCCCGAGTCTTGCAAGCCTAAGCCTAAGCCTAAGCCCGAATCTTGCGAGCCTAGGCCTAAGCCTAAGCTCGAGTCTTGCAAGCCTAAGCCTAAGCCCGAGTCTTGCGAGCCGGTGCTGAATCTTATCGAAGCACCCATTGTCGTCCGGAAAAGTGTTTTTGAGCCCACCGCTTGAGCCTGAGTTTCAGTTATTTGCTTAAAATTTCATCCCGATAGTATTTTTGATTGATTTTGACACCGAGCTTCACGAAAACCAGAGATGTTTTGCCATCCGCTGTGATCCCGCCGCAAACCAAAGATCTGGGATGAGATTTTCAAGGTTTCTCATATAGAAAAAATTAAAAATTAGACAAGATTACAGTAGTTTGAAAAAAAGGAGCAAATTTTAGAAAACAATTCATGGAAAACACTCTACTCCTTGCGAGCAATGATCAATTTTACCACTTTTCTTTCTTTCAACTTTCTCAAATCTCATCCTTTACCCCTTTTTCACATCACTTTTCTTCCATTTTATTTACCATTCTTGAGTTTTTCTCTTTTCCCCCCTTTTTGACACGTAAAGACGGTGTTCTTTCGGTTGAGATGAGAGCTTTTCCTAACAATGTACTCTCAACTTTTGAAGAAACACCAGTTTCTTTGTTCTTCACATTCTTGACAAATTTTAAATCCAAATCATTCTTTTTTCTCAGACTTGTTTAATTTTAAAGTTTTAAAGTAACGAAAAGTTTTGTAACGGTCCGGAAGATGAGCTTTGCTTTTGTTGTTTCCATTCAACTCCGCAAACCATCTTAGTTTTGGCCTTCATTGGGGTTCGGTTACAAATAGTTTCGGATTCTCCACTAGGCTCTTGGATTCCGGATTCTCCACCCGGATTCTCAAATCGGAAATACCGTAAATCCTGGATTAGAATGACACCCTCCAGATCCCTCGAAATCTTTAGGCCTAAAACTTTAGGCCCTCCTTTGTAGGGGTTCTATGAATAGATCTAGGCCTAAAACCAACTATAATTGGCAGTAAAATAGTAAAGTAAAATATTATTGGCAGTAAAATTTAAAACGCTACTTTTGAAAAAATAGAAAAATATGACGAACTTTTTGGATTGAAATTTCAAAATACCACATGGACTTTTTGGAGATTCAAAGGCGGTCGCGGGTAAGAAAATATTTGCAGTTTTAAACGGATTTTTTTGTACATTTTGGACAAAGGGCCATCGTGAAAATAGTTTTTAACGAATTCGAAATTTCATTTTTTGGTCCTCCTTACCCACATTTTGGATCAGCCGAATTTTGAGGTTTTCATTTTTGATTCATGTGGTCCCCCTTACCCACATTTTGGATCAGCCAAATTTTGAGGGGTTGAAAAATAGAATGAGATGTCATTCTAATACAGCAGGTAGATTGCTTTCTCATTTTAACACAAAATTTATCGCGTAAAACAATACTTTCAATTAATCTGACAAAAACAAATGATTTGGAAATCAAAAAAGAAGCGACGACGCAGTGCTCCCATCGACTCTCTCCAAATGGCAGCGACGTCAATTGGAATGCGACGTTGCGCGAAAATTAACTCGACAAAAACAAATGATTTGGAGACGAAAAAGAAACGACGACACGATGCTCCCATCGACTACCTCTAAATGGCGGGCGGTGACGTCAATTGGAATGGGAAGTTCCGCAAAAATTACCTTGACGAAAAACAAATGATTTGAAAACGAAAAAGAAAAGACGACGCGGCGCTCCCATCGACTACCTCTAAATGGCGGGCGGTGACGTCAATTGAAATGCGACGTTGCGCGAAAATTTAGCAATACGATAAAACTAATTTAAATTTGCGGCAGAAATTCAGCTTTAACATCAAAACGTCTCGAAAAGCACATTTTTTCTCTCTAAAGTTCATTCTCTACTTAAAATCTGACTAGTTACGTCTCAGATTCATTGCCTTTACGTGTTCAAGCCAGGCTTGCCTTCCTCTTTCTTTCAACTCTACTTTGTGCTCAAATCTGTAAACACAAGCTACCTGGCGCACTGATTGCCTCAGTTTCCTTATCGAGACTTGAGTAACTAAACCGACTTTCTTGTGGGTACCATGGTGTGCCAAGTCTGTTGCGTTTACGCCTTCTTGCACCAGAATTTGTTTCGTCAGTTATTGGTAACCTTGTACTTTGGAGGCAGGGGTAAACGCGAGCACTCTGGCACACCAGAATGCTGTTTAACGTCGGTTCAATTACCCAATTTCCTTAAAATCTCATCGATTTACTTTACTTTACTCATTTCTTGATATCTTTTTGCACAATTTTCGAAACCCTCAAGATTTGCTATCAGAAAAGTCACGAGAATTTCTCTAAATGTTGAACACGAAATTTCTTGAGTGGATGAAAATGATCTCAAAGATTTGAGGGGAAAAAAGCGTTGAAGAGTGAGCTTTTTCTGACAAAACGGGGAACAAATCACCCACACTCTTCGTGATTCAAAGTCCAGGAATTCTTGCAGTCAGACAGACTTCTTCAGACAACTATTTTCAACATTTCTTACCTCATCACATTTTTGAAGCTTGTTTGCTTTGTTTTTTGATCAAAACAGTCGCTTGATCACTTGATAAAGACTTGGAGCTAAATAGAGAACGTCTCTTGTGAGCTTTTGCAATGAGATCAGCTCCATTTTATAGAATCGACTCCGCTGATTCCAAATCTGTTTTCAGTTTTTGTCCTCGATGCCTGTAGCGCGAGATATCTGGGCTACAAGTTATCTAGATATCTAGGCACATTTTTCGCAGGTGAGCCAACTAGTGGCTGCACCACGTCGCTAGCCAACTAGCGATGTGGTGCATTGCAAAAGCTGTCGGCTACGGGTCGGGACCATCCTGGTTCGTTCCCTCCCGGGCTATTTTAAATTTTTTAAGCTGTTTGCAGGTTTAAACGTTATAACAAGCTTTCAATTAAAGATTCGATAAAAATAGTTTCATTTGAATGCATTACTTTGGCGTAGCGTTTGCGCTTGTCAATTGAAGTGAGCTTGTTCTTTGGAGTGCACTGAAGCGTAAACGCAAGCCATCTAGTGCACTCAAGCGTAGACACAAGCCATCTAGTGCACTGAAGAGTAAACATAAGCCATCTAGTGCACTGAAGAGTAAACGCAAGCCATCTAGTGCACTGAAGCGTAGACACAAGCCATCTAGTGCACTGAAGAGTAAACGCAAGCCATCTAGTGCACTGCAGCGTAAACACAAGCCATCTAGTGCACTGAGGAGTAAACGTAAGCCATCTAGTGCACTGAAGCGTAGACACAAGCCATCTAGTGCACTGAAGCATAAACACAAGCCATCTAGCGCACTGAAGAGTAAACGCAAGCCATCTAGTGCACTGGAATCGCTAGAATTACCCTGAATCTAGTGAAATTAAGTGTTTTTTTCCTTAATTGAAACGAACTAGAAAAAATATTTTTAATCCAATTAAACCCCCCAAAATATTCACTTTTTGAGCTCGCAAAATCGAAAATAAAATCAAGACAAGCGAATTTTTTGGGGAAAAGTCTATCTCTTTCAATTTTCAAATATTTGAACAACTGTAGCTCTCAAAAAAAAGATGAGATTCAATCAAAAAATGTATCTGAATTTCATTCGAAATCCCGCTTTCTTACAATTTTTGCCCCATTTTCTATATAAAAATTTCAATCGCTGTTAAACAAATAATGTGAATTTGTTAAAATTTCCACATTTTTCATTGATTTTCATCGATTTTCATCGATTTCCGCTCAATTTCTCATTCATTCTCTTCTTTTTCTGATTTAAATCCATTTCTTTTCATTTCTATGTGGCATTTTTTACATAAACGCACGGCATTTGATGCACTAATTTCCACACTCAATTTCTGCATAGATTAGTGATCTCGTTGTCAGTTTATCGTTTTTTTCTAGTAACTCTTCTGTTTCTCTATTCACTGCACTTTTAGGCAATAAACGCAAGCCATTTGGTGCAATGATTTGAACTTGAATCACTCTTCATACGATGATTTCACTGTCGGATTACTGTAGCTTTTGAAAACTGCTAAATTTAGCTTAATTCTTTCTCTCAGCATTTAAGATTTAGCAAAATTGCTAGATGCTAACGTGGTGAATAGTTTGATGAAATCGGATCCTAGATAGGCTGAGGCTGGTTAGGCTTAGGCTTAGGCTTAGGCTTAGGCTTAGGCTTAGGTTAGGCTTAGGCTGGGCTGGCTTTTAGGCTTGGGCTTAGGCTTAGGCTTAGGCTGCTTAGGCTTAGGCTGAGCTTGGTGAGGCTGTGGCTGGTTAGGCTTAGGCTTAGGCTTAGGCTGGGTTAGGCTTAGGCTTGGGCTTATGTCTAGGCTTAGGCTTAGGCTTGGGCTTAAGCTTAGGCTTAGGCTTAGCTGCTTAGGCTTAGGCTGGTTAGGCTGAGGTTGGTGAGGCTGAGGCGGGTTAGGCTTGCACTTAGTGTGACGGCTAGCGGCTAGCGCCTCCCACTAAGTCTTTTTTGGTTTGGGCTGAATTCTTAGGCTTAGGCTGGGTAGGCTTAGGCTCAGGCTTAGGCTTAGGCTTAGGCTGGTTAGGCTTAGTTTTAGGCTAGGCTTAGGCCAAGCTGGTTAGGCTTAGACTGGTTAGGCTTAAACTGGTTAGACAATGATCCTGAAGTACGCAGTGATCTATAACCAATTGCGATCTTTTCATCGCACCCATCTCATCGGATCTTTTCATTCAGTACAAATTTGGCAAAAACGATTCAGTCGGTGTGAGTAAATATTCGTTTTCCTTTCAAAAGTTTTCTTGTCTCCCAATGGACTCACTTTTTCCATTTTCTCCATTTTTTAGCCAACCTTTTGCCGCAACTTTTCCCCACTAGACTTTATTTTACAAAGAAAAGTTTTGATTTTTAATTTTTTGGTAAAATTCTAAATTTTTAAAGTAATATAAAACAAAGAATTTTTAAAACTTTTAACATTTTAAAGGTTTAAAGTTAGTTGTCGTTAAAATTCTTCGAATAACTCCGTTTTTAGCAATCTCTCACCAAAGAACTGCTTCAGAATTCGGGAATCACGCGAAAATTTTGAAAGAGAAATGGAAACTCGACAAATATAAACCCCCCGAAAATTGTTATTTGGGGGAAGCTTCGTTTAATTGGCTTGATTGACGTTTGATTGGCGTTATTGATTGGCTTTCAATTTTGCAAACAACCAATTTTCACCCCGACTTTACTTATTCGTTAAACTTCTAGAAGAAAATAGTTATAGAAAATAGTAGAAAGAAAACCAAAAAAAAGTAGAAATAAGCGAGCTGGGAGGATGAAATTTGGCTTAAAATCGCTCAAAATCGTTCAAAATAGCGCAAAATCGTTCAAAAGCGCTTAAAATTTGAGTCAATTACCCAGGATTTGAGCGTTGGCTTGAGATTTGGCTCAAAATTTCGGTCAATTTTGCGACCAACTTGAAAACTGTTGCTTGAAAACCATTCGATTATGAGTGAAACGGGTTTTCTTTTTCCGAAGCTACCGGTAATGGGGTGATAAAATGGTGTAAACAAGTATGAGGATACGTAAAACTCAATCAATCACTACCGCATTTCAGTGGGAATTTTCGAATAAAACCTGAACCCAAGCCTAAGCCTAAGCCTAAGCCTAAGCCTAAGCCTAAGCCGGAGGCTGAACCCAAGCCTAAGCCTAAGCCTAAGCCTGAGCCTAAGCCCTAAGCCTAAGCCTAAGCCTAAGCCTAAGCCTAAGCCGGAGGCTGAACCCAAGCCTAAGCCTAAGCCTAAGCCTGAGCCTAAGCCTAAGCCTAAGCCTAAGCCTAAGCCGGAGGCTGAACCCAAGCCTAAGCCTAAGCCTAAGCCTGAGCCTAAGCCTAAGCCTAAGCCTAAGCCTAAGCCGGAGGCTGAACCCAAGCCTAAGCCTAAGCCTAAGCCTTATTCGTTAAACTTCTAGAAGAAAATAGTTATTTGAAAATAGTAGAAAGAAGACAAAAAAAAGTAGAAACAAGCGAGCTGGGAGGATGAAATTTGGCTTAAAATTGTTCAAAATCGTTCAAAATCGCTTAAAATCGCGCAAAATCGTTCAAAATCACTTAAAATCGTTCAAAATCATCACTTCACTTCACTTTAAGTGAAACGGTGGCGCAGAACCACACGGGAGATCGTCCACTATATGGTGGAGAAAATTTTGAAAAATACGGCTTCTCCTAGTGATGAAAATTGATTCCCAGCATCGTTTTTTCGTTTTCAGATGAGTGAGATTTGTCGTTAAAACTTTAAAATCACGCAAAATCGCTTAAAATCGCTCAAAATCGTTCAAAAGCGCTTAAAATCGTTCAAAATCGCTTAAAAGCGCTTAAAATTTAAGTCAATTACCCAGGATTTGAGCGTTGGCTTGAGATTCGGCTCAAAATTTCGGTCAATTTTGCGATCAACTTGAAAACTGTTGTTTTGGATCAATTACCCAATCAAACCCAATCAAATCCAATCAAACTTCTTTTAAGAACTTGTCAAATTCCTCAAAGAAAAACCCCCGCAAAACAATTGCGTTTTCTGATGACGAAAGAGAAATTTTTGGTCATATTCATTTTTTGACAAATTGACCTCAATTTTCCCTTCGTTTACCCGTTGATTTGTCGTCGATGTAGTCGGGAAGGGAAAGGCTTGAGTAAATAAAACGAAAAAGAAAATGGAAATGGGAATGGGAAAGAATATGGAAAAGAAATGGGAAAGAAGATGAAAAAGAAAAAGGAAAAGAAAAAGAAACAAGGAATTGGTCGACTCCGAAAAGAAAAATAGGTAGACTCTGGAATTTCTGGCCATAGAAATCGATTCGATTTTCTAAAGTTACCGTAATCCTTTCTCCAATCCTCCTCCGATCTCAATTCGATCTTCTTCAATTCTATTTCTTGCCCTATCTACAGTAATCTTCAGTACTTTAGATATATTAAGGATTAAGGTATATATGTCGTAGCTGATTATGAATTTCAGCCGGTTATGAATGAGTGGGTCTAGGAGCGTCCAACCATCAAGTATTTGGTATCATTCAACGCAGAATCATTAATAATTATGTTAAATTTTTGAAATTAGAAAGATTTGATAAAAAGAACACAAATTTTCAAATTTTTAAAGTTTTCTCTTGAACAAACAGTTTTTTTTGCTCTAATTTTTTTCTTTTTATCCAATCTTTCTAATTTCAAAAATTTAACATAATTATCAATGATTCTGCGTTGAATGATACCAAATACTTGATGATTGGACGCTCCTAGACCCACACATTCATAATCGGCTACGGGGGTCCCGCCGATTTTGAATGAAACGTTGTAGCGCCGCCAATTTCTAAACTAAACTCATAAATTTGGTACCAATCGACGCAGAATTGATTTCGCTACAAGATGATACTAAATACTTAATGATTGGACGCTCCTAGACCCACTCATTCTTAATCGGCTACGGGGGTCCCGCCGATTTTGAATGAAATGTTGTAGCGCCGGCAATTTTTAACCTAAACTCATAAATTTGGTACCAATCGACGCAGAATTTAATTCGCTACAAGATGATATAATATTGTCCTCATACATTAAAGGGTTGCTCTACTGCTCTAGGTGCTCTAGAAAAATTTGCCAAAAAATTTCATTCATAATCGGCTACGACATATAAGCTCAAGCTTTAGCTTGCTAAATCTTTCTCTCAAACCCTAACCATCGTAATTCTAGAAACGAATAATTTCTGCTTCCTTTTTTTCCTTTCTCTTTCTTTCCTTCCTTATCTTTTCCTCTTTTCAACTTAGCTCCTTGATATAGAATTTCAGACGAGATGGGAGAATTGGAAAGAAATAAAAGACGAACTTTGAAGTGCTCAAACTTTGAACAAAGTTTGATTCAAACTTTGTTCAAAGTTTGATTTCCTCTCGATTCTCTTTACTTTCGATTTGCTTTCAAAAATCGATTAAAAGATTGAAGATCGATTAAAAGACAGTTTGAATTTAACTGCTACAATTTCTCTATTAGAAGATCAGAAATTTTGAAAATCTTCATACTCCTTGTAAGAAATACCGTAAAAACTCTAATAGAAGCTGACTTTTCCATTTTTGACCAATTCGGTCATGATTTACTGTCAATGAATTCGTTGTTCACATCCTCACTCAGATAGATTTGCTTAAGCAATTCAGCAGATCAGTTGCACTTGAAAGAGCACTTGAAAGTTTCAACAGTCTAGTTGAAATCGACCCAATGGCAAGGCCTGTTCTTCGGTACAGATTTGGTTCCTTCTCTCTATAGATTTGGTTCTTTTCTCTACAGATTTGGTTTCTTTTCTCTTCTCCACGGATTTGGTTCCTTTTCTCTACAGATTTGGTTCCTTTTCGCTTCTCCACGGATTTGGTTCCTTTTCTCTTCAGATTTGGTTCCTTTTCTCTACAGATTTGGTTCTTTTCTCTACAGATTTGGTTCCTTTTCAGTGGATTTGATCGTCCTCGAATCCACCAACATTTATAGTCCCACAAGTCTTGACTTTTCCACTCCTTTGACAGACTTTTCTGGAAGACTGAGCGAATTGTTTCTCCTTCATCGACCATTGTTGAATCATCGCCCGTGAAAGATCATTTCTATTGGCTTTTCTATTAGAATTTATATATATTTGTATTTCCTTTTTCTGGCTTCACTCTACATTTTAAGCTCACTTTTTTCTTTCATTTAGATCTCTTATCTCTATTTCAAACAAGACTTCTAAATGATAACAATCTTGTTTATCCAATTTGCTGTAATGACGACAAATTGGAAAAACAAGAGACCTACAGAGTGCAGCAAAAGTTCTATCCTTTTTAAAATTCTCTCTAAATTCTCTGGTTGATTTTATTATATGTTTATAGCCAAAAGATAGCCAATTTTTCACAGAAGGCTTAGGTTAGGCTTAGGCTTAGGCTCAGGCTTAGGCTTAGGCTCAGGCTTAGGCTTAGGCTCAGGCTTAGGCTTAGGCTTAGGCTTAGGCTTAGGCTTGGACTTAGTGCGTAGGCTAGCGCTAGCGGCCTAGCACTAAGTCTATTTGGGTTTGGGCTGAACCCCAATTTTTTGGATCTCAGCGAGTTCTGGGAGCTAAGGCACACCCGTTTGGTTAGGCTTAGGCTTAGGCTTAGGCTTAGGGTTAGGCTTAGACTGGTTAGGCTTAAACTGGTTAGGTAATGATCTTGAAGTACGCAGTGATCTATAACCAATTGCGATGATTTCGTCGCACCTATTTCATCAGATCATTTCATTATGGCTTAGCGTCGGCCCGGACCAAATTTCGATTCCGTTATATAGAGTTTTCCGCTATATAGAGTTCCGTAATAGAGAGAGTCGACTGTATTTGTTTAGATCTGCATTTTTTAACTTTAGATCTGCATTATGCACAAGTTTTTTAATCAAACAGTTCAATTCAAACAAATCAAATTCAATCAATCAGCTTAAGCGCATTCCAGTGGCCAGATAGCTTGCGTTTACTCACTCCTTTATGAACTTTGTGCTCAAATTTGTAAACACATCTTTTTGGTGGATTGAAATTTCAATTTCTTACGTTTTACTAAAGAAATTTACTGTAAGAAAAAGAAAAGAAAGGAATTTGATGCGCTAGAGAAGCTGCGCTAGAGAAGCTGCGCTAGAGAAGCTGCGCTAGAGAAGCTGCGCTAGAGAAGCTGCGCTAGAGAAGCTGCGCTAGAGAAGCTGCGCTAGAGAAGCTGCGCTAGAGAAGCTGCGCTTGAGAAGCTGCGCTTGAGAAGCTGCGCTAGAGAAGCTGCGCTTGAGAAGCTGCGCTAGAAAAGGGTTTAAGAATTTTTTGTACAAAAGAACAGTTGCAATTTTGTCTTGAAAGCCTTTTCCTGATCTTTTGTTTTCCTTTTTCTCCAAAATCTATCACTCATCCTTTCTCGAAATCTTCCAAAAATATTTGTTCTATTTGTTTTATCCAATATTTGTCTTGTCATCCCACTTGTAACTGATCTAACCACCAATTTCTCTCATTTTTTCTCTTTTTTAATATCTTTATACAATTCTAGAAGCTCTACTTAAGAATTTCATTGCAAATTGCTTCAATTGCTTGCTTACTTTGCTTCAAATTTGTTTGTTTGTTTGTTTTTTTCCTCAAAAATTAACTTTTTGAGATTCCTAAGAGATTCCTAAGCACTTTCTTTCTTTCTTTCTGTCCTTCTGTCTTTCTTTCTTCCTTTCTGTCCTTCTGTCTTTCTTTCTTCCTTTCTGTCTTTCTGTCTTTCTGTCTTTCTTTCTATCTATCTTTCTTCTTTCTTTCTTCTTTTTTCATTGTTTACCCATTTCTTTTCTCATTCAAAGTTTGAAAGTTTAAAATTTTCGACTCAAACTTTGTCTTTTCCAAGACTTGTCTTGAAGGCCAAGACAAAGGCCAATTGAACTTGAAAATCTTTCGCATTTCTTTGTTCTTTCGCCAACTCAACCATGATCCGGTAATAAGAAAGTTTTTCTTTCGAATTCTTTCAAATTCTTTCTAAGCTTTTCAAAATCTTTCAAAATCTTTCTTATCTTAAACATCAAAAAAACATCAAAAAAATTTCCATTTTTTGGTCACCACTATTTTGTAAATTTCTCATGATATCGAACAGATTTTTATGAGTGTTAAATATCATTCGAAAGCTAAAGATCTCCTCTACATTTTGGAATAAAAATGTTTTTGAATTCATTCAACTTTTTGGGAAATTGACAGCACAAAGGGAGAGGTCGTTTTCGAAAAAAAATTCATTTCAGCTTAGCTATTCCTCAAGTTTTATGGTGTAAAATAACCGCCCAGAAAAGAAAAGAAAAGTAAAGATGCTCTGAAATTGTTATATTAAAAAAAAGTTGTATTGATATATCTATTGGCCAAACATCAAACGGTTAACTCAATTTGAGCGGAGCCAAAACTTGATCCAAAGGCATCCTTCCATTTTTTGGCTACCTCTTCTTCTGTGCCATCAATTTGCCCAAAAGCTGAACAAATTCAAAAACTTTTTATATCAAAATGTAGAGGAGATCTTCAGCTTTTGAATGATACTCATATATTAGGTTGGCGGGAAAATAATGCGAATTTTCAACTTGTGCTCTTGGGAAAGTAATGGCATTGAAAATGTCTCTCCAGACTGTTCAAAACATTGAAAATGTCTCTCCAGACTGTTCAAAGCATTGAAAATGTCTCTCCAGACTGTTCAAAACATTGAAAATGTCTCTCCAGACTGTTCAAAGCATTGAAAATGTCTCTCCAGACTGTTCAAAGCATTGAAAATGTCTCTCCAGACTGTTCAAAACATTGAAAATGTCTCTCCAGACTGTTCAAAGCATTGAAAATGTCTCTCCAGACTGTTCAAAACATTGAAAATGTCTCTCCAGGCTGCAAAGCATTGAAAAGCCCCAGCGCAAAGCATGATGCCCCAGGCTGTTAGCATTGAATGCCTCCAGGCTGTTCAGAAAGTCTTCTCGTTGAAAGATAACAAATTCACCAATTAATCTATGCTTTTCTCTAAATAAAAAGTGTTTATTGTTGAAATTTCCGTCTTTTTTAAGTCAATTTCGACTAGCTTTCAAGCAAATTCAAGAGTGAAAAAACGTGTTTCCCTTACAAATCTATAAAACCTCTAAGAAAGAAATTGGGTGTATAAATTTCCGTGAAAATTTCACTATATACAACGCTTTAGTGCTCTATCTTTTATCTATTGACATGACAGATAGGTTTTCTTAAAGTTAAAGTGTCGAAATCAGATCATCGACTATCCTTTGACTATCCACGAAGTTGGGCAGTGAGTCAAAATGACACGCTCGCTGCGTTCTCTGCGTCGGAGTGGGCGTTGGGGTCGCCCATTTTAACGAAAATTGTAAGACTTGAGAACTTTTTCACCGGACTTTTCGAATAGCCCTTGATTCGAGCGTTCGATTCCGACCCCACATCGATAGGCTTGCTTAAACGGGTGACGAGATTTCTTGCACAAGCAAAACACAAGCTGATAGTCGGTGAAATGAATCATGAGAGATTAAGAAACTAATAGCTAATAACCTAATAATTAATAACCTTCACTGTTACAGCAACTTTAGATAATGTTTAACTGCTTTAATTCGCTACAGCAAGATAAACAAGCTGTAGTTTAATTGATGCATTTGTTAGTTTGATGCATTTGATGCAAACAAAAGTACGAAAAGAAACGAAAAGATTTTCTGGAGAAGCCTAAAAGAGAAGCTTTTTTTTGATTACCTGGATTAGATCAAATATTTATCAAGTTATTTATTTCTAGTCCTATTCCTATGAAGATTTCTATCAAGGAAAGAAAAAAGCTTTAGTTTCAAAGAGTATCAAGTTACTTAAAGAAAAGAGAAAACTTGTTTGATGAGGTCATTTAGAATCTTTACAACTTTCTACTACTAATCAAGAGCTCATTCTTATCAAATATTGTTCTGTTTAGATTTTAAACTCTAAAAACCAGTCTAAAAACCAGTCAGAGTCAATTTTGCAACTTTGAATCTTTTGGAATTTAGAAATCTTGTGATTTAGCTTTATTGTTGAGCTTCTTTTAGTTTTTTGATTACTTTAATTTAAGGTTTGTTAGGTAAATGAACGAAAAGAGGCTAAGGAGTATTGGCTAAGGAGTACTAGCTAAAGAGTACTGGAAGAGTACTGGAAGAGTGCTGGAAGAGTACTAGCTAAAGAGTACTGGCTAAAGAGTACTGGCTAAAGAATACTGGCTAAAGAATACTGGCTAAAGAGTACTGGAAGAGTACTGGAAGAGTACTGGAAGAATACTGGAAAAGAGTACTGGCTAAAGAGTACTGGAAGAGTACTGGAAGAGTACGGGCTAAAGAGTACTGGCTAAAGAGTACTGGCTAAAGAGTACTGGAAGAGTACTGGAAGAGTACTGGAAGAATACTGGAAGAGTACTGGCTAAAGAGTACTGGAAGAGTACTGGTAAAGAGTACTGGCTAAAGAGTACTGGCTAAAGAGTACTGGCTAAAGAGTACTGGAAGAGTACTAGCTAAAGAGTACTAGCTAAAGAGTACTAGCTAAAGAGTACTGGTTAAAGAGTACTGACTAAAGAGTACTAGCTAAAGAGTACTGGCTAAAGTTTTGCCAGAATTTTATTCCCTGTTTGCACTCTTAACTTTCACCTAATCTTCATAATGTTTAGCAAAGCGCAGCCGACAAATTGAAGCAAATTGAGCGCCAAAGAGAGTGTGTTTCTAGGAGAAGTACATTCAGAAGATAAAGGCTGAATGGTGGGCTAAAAGGTGGGCTATAAGTTGTAGCTTTTTGTGCTAAAGTTCGCTCGCAGAAATCTCGTTGAATGTTAAAAAAGAAAAGTTGATCCCTGAGAAATTTGAATGAAGAAAAAGGAGAAGAAAAAAGAGAAAAAGGAGAAAAAAAAACTTTCAAAGGCGGAACCTCGTATCGCATTCTTTCATTCTCTTTTCCTTTTTTGGAATCAAAATCCTCTCTTCTTTAGACTCAACTAGTAAAGTCTTTTCGTCATTCACTAAAGAAATGAAGAGGTTTTCTGGGCTTTTTCTTTTATATAAAGATTGAATTATTTTGTTTTTTATGAAGATCTTATAGAAGTTGTAAAGTAAAACAATTGTAAAACTATTGTATTAGGTGTGTGAAAAAGTAATCCACGTTTTTAACGTTTAAATATAAAAGGCCATAAGTTTCGTTAAAATAATTTTTATTCAACAAAGTAATCACCATTCGAAAGAGGAACCTTTTGCCAACGTTCTACAAGTAAAGACATTCCACGATAATAAAAATCTTGGTCCTTAGAGGCGAAGAAAAGAGGCAGAGGCCTTAGAGGCAACCTCGATTTTGACATCTTCTTCGGAATTGAACCGTTTATTGGTGAAAAAGTTAGATAGAGACAAAAATAAATAATAATCAGATGGAGAAAGGTCTGGACTATAAGGTGAATGTGGTAAAACCTCCCATCCAACACTCTGGATTTTTTGTCGAGTCTGTAAAGAGACATGTGGTCGCGCGTTATCGTTCATGCGGTATCCATTTGTCCAACTTTTTGATAAAATTCATGGCATTCAAGCGTTTCCTTACGATTGACCCATCACAATTTAATGTAAAGCATATTTCTGAAGAGGTTGAACGAGGGTTTTCGAGAAGACAGCGTCTTATTTGGTCATCAGATAAAAATAGAAAACGTGGATTACTTTTCCACACACACCTAATAAAACAATTGTAAAACAATAAAACTTATTGTAAAGTTAAAATCGAGCGAATTAAAGCAGTTAAACATTAAAATAAAAATGAAAAGAAAGGGATCGAACCCGAGAAAAAGATTGATGAATTATTTGGGAAACAAAGCTCTTATCCACTACGCTATAAGCACAGATTTGAACGGTGAAAGAAGCCTTGTATATGTCGTAGCCGATTAAGGATTTCAGCCGAAGAAGTCTCAGACTTCTTCGGCTAGCCGATTAAGTCTGAAAAATGAAATCGATGTATTGACTCAAGTCAATACCACAAACTCAAGCTCTCAAAGAGGCGCTTAAAAGCTAAAAACGCTCTCTAAAAGCTCTCTAAAAGGCGCTAAAAACTAAAAACTTGTAGTGCGATTCTCTTGTAGTGCGATTTTTTAGCTTTTAAGCACCTTTTAGAGAACTTGAGTTTGTGGTATTGACTTGAGTCAATACATAACTTAAGATTTCATTTTTGAGACTTAATCGGCTAGCCGAAGAGGTCAGAGACTTCTTCGGCTGAAATCCTTAATCGGCTATGACATATAGGTCTTGAAAGAGATGAAAGAGCTGAAAGAGCTGAAAGATTGATGGCCTCTAATTTGATCATCCGTTATCAGTTTTTTCTCGTAAACACCTCTCATCTAACATACAGGATTTATTCTTTGAGGTCTACTAGATTGTAAACGCAATCTTTCTAGTGACCGTGAGTTGATTCAACTTTTACATCTGGAGTTATAGACCATTTAAGTGGATCGACCCCCGTCAGGTAGGCCGTCTGAATTTGAGTGAAATTTTCTCTATGTTTTTACACTAAGGTGTATTAAATAACTTGGGGATTTCTATAACGAAATTTCATAAGGAACATTTTAAGACCGACCTGAAGTTGATCGGTCAATTGGAAGTTGAGATATGGAGATCTTTCTAGTGCATTTGATTCTTTATCTTTTACTCATTTCATCATTCTTCAAGCTCATCATTCTTCAAGCTTTTTAGCTGATCCCAGCCTTTTAGAGCTCAACTCTAGCTCTTGTGTAATTGAACCAAAGCTCTAAAAAGTATTTATTCAATAACTCTTGAGTAATGCCAGTTAGCTTGCGCCAGTAAGCCAGCTAAACCAGCCAGCTAAACCAATATGCCAGCTAGCTTGCGTTTACGTTTAGATTTCTTCTTTGTGATGTACTTTGAGCTGAAATTTCTAAGCGTTTCTTTCTAGCGCATTGAAATTTTTAGTTTAGCTAAAGGAATCTTGAGTTTAGCTAAGCCAATATACCAATAAATCCTTTTCTTTCACCAATCAATTCGTTCTTTAAAGTGTAAATGTAAGCGATCTGGTGCACTGAAAATATCTAAAAGTTTCCGTTTAGTTACCCAAGCCTAAGCTTAAAATAATTCATTCATTAAAAATTTCTAAAGTTTCCTGCAAGAAATTGCATGATTTCAAGAGAAAACTAAAGATTTCAATGCGCTAGAAAGAAACGTTTAGAAAGCTCAAAGTACATCACAAAGAACAAATCTAAAAGTAAACGCAAGCTAACTGGCATATTGGTTTAGCTAACTGGCATCATCCAGGAGTTTTTGAGAGCTTTGGTTCAATTACGCAATAGCTAGAGCGAGACATCAGCTAAAAAGCATCGCTGATCAATTAAAAGATAAAGAATCAAGCGCACTAGAAAGATTTCGTTTACAATTACTTCAAAGAATAAATCCTTTGTGAATAAACTTGTATTCATCATTTCTTAAAGCATTTTCGGGGTAGGCTAGTTTTCGCAACTTTTTTTGTGCAACAGGATCATTTGCGCAACTGGGACGTTTACGCAAATGGCCATAACTTTCTTCTAAGTTGGCCAATCTCTATGATTTTGCTGTCATTTTGTTACACTTGTTGAGAGCTACAAAATGACCCAAAAATAAAAAAATTCCTCCTCCCCGATTTAAAAATTTGGCCAAACCAAAAACCCAAAAGCCATCGGAAAAAACCTTGCTCAGCCCACCAACAACAAAAAAAAAAAAAAAAACCCTTGATGTTTTTTATTTTGATAACAAAAAAAAACAAACATAAAAAAAAAACTTTTCTTTTTTATTGATAAACAAAGATTTTTTGTTTTTTGTGTCAATAAACTTCTCAAAAAAAAAAAAACCAACCCTCCCCTCTTCTTCTCCAGTATGGAAATAATTTTTCTTAAAATAAACCTTTTTCCCACATCATTTTCCCTTATTTGCTTGATTTGAGATAATGCGATTTTCGGGCAAAAATTACTTGCAAAATAAACATTATCCATTCTAGTTGTTCATTGTTTTTTAGTTTTTAAAATCTAAACAGAACAATATTTGATAAGGGGTTAAATAATAGCGTAATTGGTTAAATCATTGCGTAATTGGTTAAATCATTGCGTAATTGGTTAAATCATTGCGTAATTGAACCACGCCTTTCCAAAGGCTTTCGCTGTGCCAGATCACTACATACACTCAAACCATTCAAAGCTAAAAGATAGAGGCAAAAATCAGTTACCGGACTCGAACCCTAGAGCCTCGCACCCTAGCAGCTTTGGATCCAAGCCCACTACCACTCAGCCACCAGAGCCTTTCTCCCCTCCCCGTTAAACTCGCCTTATAAACTCAAAGTCCGTTTTCTGCAATGCTTTCTTACGACAAAACAATAGCGACAATAGGATCTGATGTAAATGACATGACAATATACGTAGAATTTCACGCTGATTCCGAATCTGCTTTTCGTTTTTGCAACGCAGCATTCTGTCAAAAGTTATAAGTACTTAAAGTTTTGTCTCAGGGAACATTGTAGAAAACGGACCTTGAGCTTATAAGGTGAGTTTAAAAGGGAGGAAAAGATGTCGTGGTGGCGTAGTGGTAGTGGTCTTGAATTCAAAGCTACGAGGGTCTAGGGTTCGGGTCCGGCAACTGATTTTTGTCTCTATCTTTTGGCTTTGAATGTTTTGAGTGTTTTTTAAAACAAATTAATACCAATTTTTCAAACTCTTGGTCAATTTTGTCAATATTGTTGTCGATTCAATATTCTTGTCAATATTGTTGTCCTATTGCTACCAATATTGTTATCAATTATCCAAAAGAGTTTCTACAATTAATTTCCTAAAAAATCCTTGAAAATCATGAAAATCATGAAAATCAATGACGTCAATCTTTTCTAGACACGAAATTTGGTGAATTTTTTCGGAAAGATTTTGCTTTTTTGAGTTTTTGATGCATAAAATAGGGAAAAATAGGGAAAAATAGGGGAAAAAAAAGGAGAAATTCGATCTCCAGGTTGAATTTTTTCGAATTTCTGATTATGAGATGATTTTTGAAGGGGTTTTCGACTTTTTTCAGAAATTCAATGGAAAATTTGGTATTTATTGTTAGCGCTTATAGTTAGCTTATGATTTTTTAAAGCTTTTGAAGCTAGTAGAAGTTGAGTTCAGGGATTTTAGTGCACCAAGATCGCTTACTCTCACACAAAATAAAGCCAGGTTCACTTCTGGGAAATGTAAACGCAAACGAGCTGGCACAGTGCTGGCGAGCTTCAAAGTGAGCTTTGAGCTGCTGGCGAGCTTCAAAGTGAGCTTTGAGCTGCTGGCGAGCTGCAACAGTGAGCTGCTGGCGAGCTTCAAAGTGAGCCGCTGGCGAGCTGGCACAGTGAGCTTCAAAGTGAGCTGCTGGCGAGCTGCAACAGTGAGCTGCTGGCGAGCTGCAACAGTGAGCTGCTGGCGAGCTGCAACAGTGAGCTGCTGGCGAGCTGCAACAGTGAGCTGCTGGCGAGCTTCAAAGTGAGCTGCTGGCGAGCTGCAACAGTGAGAGCTGCTGGCGAGCTTCAACAGTGAGAGCTGCTGGCGAGCTTCAACAGTGAGAGCTGCTGGCGAGCTTCAACAGTGAGAGCTGCTGGCGAGCTTCAACAGTGAGAGCTGCTGGCGAGCTTCAACAGTGAGAGCTGCTGGCGAGCTGCAACAGTGAGAGCTGCTGGCGAGCTTCAACAGTGAGCTGCTGGCGAGCTTCAACAGTGAGAGCTGCTGGCGAGCTTCAACAGTGAGCCGCTGGCGAGCTGGCACAGTGAGAGCTGCTGGCGAGCTTCAAAGTGAGCTGGTTCAATTACGCAAAGGATTTATTTTCGAAAAACTTTTTCATCAAATCAAGCGATCAAGCTATAGATTTTGAAAAGAACTAAAATTCGATTGGGTAATTAAACCACCTTTCGATTGGGTAATTAAACCAATTGGTGTTTGATTGATGCTCAAATTGTGCTGAAATCACCTTGAAAAGTGTAAAAGCCGCTTTCTAGCGCACCAATATTCCAAAAGCTTTTTTCCTTTTTCAATTTTCGTTCCAAATTTCTCGATCGTTCACTGAAAATTCAGCAAAAACTCATTTAAAAACCCTTTTTCGACCTTTTTTATGCGATTTTTCGTCTTTTCATCTTTTCAATTTGTTTCTCGAACGTTCGTTTCACTAAAATTACTTTTTCAAAAGAAAAATTAACTCTACAAAGTTGCGTAACTAAACCATGCGCTTAATGGGTTTGTTAATGGCTTTGTTAATGGCTTAATGTCTCTGTTAGTGGCTTAATGTCTTTGTTAATTGCTTAATTTCTTTGTTAATGGCTTAATTTCTTTGTTAGTGGCTTAGTGCCTTTGTGAATGGCTTAATGTCGTTGTTAATGGCTTAATGTCGTTGTTAATGGCTTAATGTCTTTGTTAATGTCTCTGTTAATTGCTTAGTGTCTCTGTTAATGTCTTAATGTCTAATGTCAATTACGCTAGAAAGTCTTGTCCATATTTTTGAGTGGGGGCCTTCCCGTGGGGGCATTTCCTTGGGGGCGTTTCCCTAAGGGCATTTCCATAGGGGCCTTCCCGTGGGGCACTTCCCGTGGGGCATTTCTGTGGGGGCATTTGTGTAGGGGCCTTCCCGTGGGGCATTTCCGTAGGGCCCTTCCCGTGGGCCCTTCCCGTGGGGCCCTTCCCGTAGAGCATTTCCATGGGGGCACTTCGTAAGTATTCGATCGAAAATCACAATTTGTTGAACCAAAATCGCTTGCGTTTAGACTGCCCGATAGCATTGAACTTGCTCTCTAGGGTGTACTTTGTGACAAGGCGTACCCGCTAGCGCTTTGGCGAACTGGAGTTGCTATAAAAGATCGCGATAAAAGCGTCGGTTCAATTACCCACATCATACAAAAAGTACAAAGTACATTTCACAAACAAAAAGTTGCACAGTTTCAATTACGCAACAGATTTTGAAGAAATTTTCACGCCATCGTTAAGCCAATTGGAAAAGAAATCCAAAAAAAGGCGAAAACTTTGAAAAATCGAAGTCAAAGTAGGATTTTTCACGCTGAAAAAGGGAAAAAGAGAAATTTTTCTTCAAAAAAGGTTAAAGAATTTCTTTTTCTTGTCTTTTTCTTTTCTTTTTCTCTTTTTCAATTTGTCTCTTGTATTTGTCTTTAAGATTACGGTAGCCAAGCAGTGAGGCGAGAATTAACAGTTAACACAAATATTTTTTCTCTTTTCTCAACCAAAAATGATGTGACGAAGAAGAAAAATTTCGCGTTTCTTTGCGTTTTTTCAGAGATTTTCTTGTTAATGAAATTTTGTTTGAATTTATTTTTCCCTTTTGACTATTAAAACTATAGTTTATTGCACTTACACTACTGGACAATGAAATATGATATTTGAAAAAAGATCGTCACTTTCGCGCGTCTGTAACTCCGTTGTCTTTACCGTATTTCTAAATATTAATATTACCATTGTGCAGCCCTTGAAAAGAGCTTTCAGAAAATGTAGAGCACTAATAGTTTAAACTCGAAGGCAAGGGAGTTACAGACGCGCGAAAGTGATGATCTTTTTTCAAATATCATATTTCATTGTCCAGTACTGTACATCTTGAAGCAAAAAGAACAGAAATGTTTGTAAGATCTCTATTCTCTAACAAAAGCATTATTGCTGTGATATCATAAGTGCTAAGAAAAAAGTGTTAAGCCTTGACCAGCCCCCGCTCCTTTTTTTTGAACAAATTAGAAGAAAGGAGGAAAGCAAGAAGGAAAGAAAGGAAGAAGGAATGAAAGAACGATTTTGCAAAGCCTCTTCCTCTTCTTCTTCCTCTTCTTCTTCTTCTCCTCCTTCTCCTTCTTCTTCCTCTTCTCCTTCTTCTTCCTCTTCTCCTTCTCCTTCTTCCTCTTCTCCTTCTCCTTCTTCCTCTTCTCCTTCTCCTTCTCTTTCTCCTTCTTCTTCTTCTTCTTCTCCTTCTCCTTCTCCTTCTCCTTCTCCTTCTCCTTCTCCTTCTCCTTCTCCTTCTCCTTCTCCTTCTTCTCCTCCTTCTTCTTCCTCTTCTCCTTCTCTCTTCTCCTTCTCCTTCTCCTTCTCTTTCTCCTTCTTCTTCTTCTCCTTCTCCTTCTCCTTCTTCTCCTCCTTCTTCTCCTCCTTCTTCTCCTCCTTCTTCTTCCTCTTCTCCTTCTTCTCCTTCTTCCTCTTCCCCTTCTTCCCCTTCTTCTCCTCCTTGTCTTACAAAAATTTACGATTTACCTCATTCATGCTAATGGCTTACATGTGTGAACTTTTTCTTTAAAGTTTCCAATTAAGTTTGATGTTTTTTGAACTTCTTTAGTTTCCAAAGCTTCTTTAGTTTCTCTAAAGCTTTTAATATTTAAAAAGTGTCTTTTCTCAAACCACCGTAATTATATTTGATTTTTATCCAATTCAATTCAATCTATTCGCTTTTTATTTATTATTGGTTTTTCCATTAACATAAAATTATCAATTTCTATATTAAAGCATGTGTTTATCTGAACTTTATCCCTCTTTCTTTCTTTCTTCCTTCCTTCCTCTTTCTTCCTTCCTTCCTTTCTTCTTCTTTCCTTCCTTCCTTTCTTCCTTCCTCTCTTCCTCTCTTCTTCTCTTCTTCTCTTCTTCTCTTCTTCTCTTCTTCTCTTCTTCTCTTCTTCTCCGTTATCTTTCCCTCTTTCTCTTGGCAAGTTAAGGACCGAATAGCTCAGTGGTTAGAGCAATTGCTCAAGCATTTGCTCAAGCACAAGATCGAGATTTCAATCCTCTCTCTAAAACTCTCCTTTTGCGAATTCCTTCACTTCTTTAACACTAAAATTCTTACTAGAGCTACAAGTTGAAGCCTTTTTCTCTATTTTATTCAATTTTGCGGGATTTTGAACCAATTTTGAATCAATTTTCACTTATTCTAACTGTCTTTTTTGAAAAATTCACCTGTCAACTTTTACTTTCAACAAAAAGAAACTTTTCGAATAGTTACAAAACCTTTTTTTACTGAAAATCGATTTTTTTAGTCTTTTTTATCTTTTGTCATCTTTCAAATTGCAAAAAAAACTTTTTTCTTTAAGAAAATGTTTCAGAAAAAAAACGCGGTCAGCGGTCGGAAATTGAATTTTTTTTTTCAAGCATGGAAAAGAATGGAAAAACTTGAATAAGGGGCAAACTTTTGACTCTCATTTTCAAGTTATCGTTCTTTGAATGCGTATAACGTTTTGCGTATAACGCTAACGATCTCACAAAGTGAATTCTTTCGATTTTTGTTCTAAGTCTTCTCCTTTTCATCGTTTTCTTTTCCTTTTTGCATTCCAGGACAAAGTACACTCCAGGACAAGGAGCAGTCTAGGACAAGGAGCAGTCTAGGACAAAGTACACTCCAGGACAAAGTACACTCCAGGACAAGGAGCAGTCTAGGACAAGGAGCAGTCTAGGACAAAGTACACTCCAGGACAAAGTACACTCCAGGACAAGGAGCAGTCTAGGACAAGGAGCAGTCTAGGACAAAGTACACTCCAGGACAAAGTACACTCCAGGACAAAGCACACTTCAGGACAAAGTACAGTCCAGGACAAAGTACACTTCAGGACAATCGACGAGGGCAAACGCAGCGCATAGCGCACCAGAATCTAGCACACCAGAATCTAGCACACCAGAATCTAGCACACCAGAATCTAGCGCACGAGAATCTAGCGCAACAGAATCATATGAAATCCGTGAATACTGAGGTGTGCCCATCTCATTTCATCCGTTTTCTCCAATTCTCAAAAGCCAACTCCGCTGAGCAAATATTTTCATTGAAAGTCCTGTTCTTGTGGAGTTCAATCGATTTTCTCTTTTTCTCATTGTCTTTTATCGCTTTCAGAATTCGCTTCAGAATTCGCATTTAATTCTTGCACTTTTAGGTAATGAACCTGACGATAGAGTCAATCCCTCGCTCTCCCACTCTTCACATCACCTCCCCATCCACTTCACAACTATCCGATGATTACACAATTGAAACTCGCATTCTGATGACGATGATCTTCACATCATTGTCGATTATCGGAGTTGTCGGTAATGCGATGGTGGTGCTCGTTGTGACAACAGTGAAAGGAATGGTAAGTGATGATGATTCTTATCATTCTTGAGCTCTAAAGATCATCCTTGAACGCTAAAGAACGCTAATAAGAAGGAATTCTCAACTGGGTATAATGACTAAACATTTAACTTTGTAAATCCAAAAAAGGAGAGCAGCTGACTCGAGCTAGAGCACTCGAGCTAGAGCACTCGAGCTAGAGCACTCGAGCTAGAGCACTCGAGCTAGAGCACTCGAGCTAGAGCACTCGAGCTAGAGCACTCGAGCTAGAGCACTCGAGCTAGAGCACTCGAGCTAGAGCACTCGAGCTAGAGCACTCGAGCTAGAGCACTCGAGCTAGAGCACTCGAGCTAGAGCACTCGAGCTAGAGCACTCGAGCTAGAGCACTCGAGCTAGAGCACTCGAGCTAGAGCACTCGAGCTAGAGCACTCGAGCTAGAGCACTCGAGCTAGAGCACTCGAACTAGAGCACTCGAACTAGAGCACTCGAACTAGAGCACTCGAACTCGAACTCTGTCTTGTATTCTAACGCACTGCCAGTCGGCACTGCCACTCGGCCATCACCGCCACTTGAGGCCTCTTGGAAAACTCTTATAAACTCACGGTGCGATTGTCCTAGACATCCTAGTCCTAGAATCCTAGACAAAACTTTGAGCGCTTATAACTTTTGACAGAGTACTCTATAGCTGAAACGGAAAGCAGAATCGGAATCAGCGTGAAATTCTGTGTCAAATGATGGCTTATTTCATTCCCCTAGCACACACAGTTGGCATTGTCTTATGATTATAAGACAAACCAAGCTGTTAACCTGGCTTGGTACAGATTTAGAGTTAATCCGTAATTAAACAAACCTTCTAGCCGGATCTCAGAGTTTTTAAACTATTAGGCTTTTCAGTTTTCTCTTTTCTTTTTGTACTTTTCGTACGTTTAAAGATTTTCTAGACAAAGAAAAGAAGAAATAGAAAAGAAAAGACTTTCTGAAGCCAGAGCCAGCCAGATCCAGTCAGATCCAAGCCAGGAATCTTCCCTTAGACAGCTTTTAGCTTGGTCTGACTTTATTACAAGCTTGGCTCACAAAAACCGCAAAACAAGAGCTCTTCTGCCCTCTAGCCTGAAGCTTTTGTCCTATTTCGCAAGACCTCTGGACCCAGAATTCAAGAAAAACTCTCATAACTAACTCAAAACATTTTATAAACCATTTTATAAATCATCATTTGTCTAGGCAAGCACCACCAATTGCTACCTCGTCTCACTGGCGATAGCTGACTCCACATTTTTCGTCGCCACTCTCCCAAGCGAGTTGATGTTTTTGCATGGCGGTGAGTCACTAATGCAAACATAAATTACGTTATAAAGTAATGTATCGAAAATGAGACATTGTCCAGTACCTAGGAAACTAGATCATAGCCAGTCGGGCGTCACTTGACCTGCAATCTGGACCTAATCTTGGGCCTAGGTTTGCCCTAGATCTGGCCCTCGGCCTAGATCTTGCCCTGATCCTGGATCTAGATCTGACCTTGATCCTGGATCTAGATCTGACCCTGATCCTGGGCCTAGGTCTGGCCCTGATCTTGGATCTAGATCTGGCCCTGATCCTGGATCTAGATCTGGTCCTGATCCTGGATCTAGATCTGGCCCTGATCTTGGATCTAGATCTGGCCCTGATCCTGAGTCTAGATCTGGCTCTGATCCTAGGCCTAGATAGGCCCTGATCCTGGATCTAGATCTTGCCCTGATCCTGGATCTGGATCGGCATAGGTCTGGCCCCGATCCTGGACCTAGATCTGGCCCTGATCCTGAGTCTAGATCTGGCTCTGATCCTGGGCCTAGATAGGCCCTGATCCTGGATCTAGATCTTGCCCTGATCCTGGATCTAGATCGGCATAGGTCTGGCCCCGATCCTGGACCTAGATCTGGCCCTAGGTTGACCGGACTAAGCCAGAGCTTGTCCTAGAAACTGGGCTGGTCTAAAATTCGAAGCATTCTCTAAAATTCTATGCCTTTTTTCCAGATGGCGGCTGGTACCTGTTCGGCTCAATCGGTTGCTCATTTTTCACCTCTTTACCGTATTTCGCGTTGACTTCGTCCGTTCTTTCCATCACTGCTTTCACCGTTGAGCGATATTTAGGCATTTGCTATCCATACAAGCAATTGTGAGTTTTTATGGCTAGAAACGTCGATTCAATTGCCCAATCTTAGTGGGAATCTTACTGCCGAACAGTAAAGAAAGATCTTTCCATAAATTGTTGGCTCCTGAGATTTTGCCTCCGATAGTGCACGAGTCCACCATGGGAATTTTTCCTTTCGATAAATCAAAAATCTGATTACAACAAGTTTTAGTGTGCATTCCAGATAAGCTTAAAACAAAATATCTTGAAGATCGGTGGCTTCAAAAAGGAGCTAGACTCTCGACAAGGTTCTACAGTCATAAACCGAGTTGTTTACGTTGTTTAAAAAGCTGAAAAATGATCCTTTTCTTAAAAAATGCTTTTGCTATAAAGCTATTTTTCTATTTTTCCTATTTCCTTTGATAAGTTTCCTCGTTTGAGCTTTTCCAGATTTCCAGATCTCGATTTTGGTTCGACTTTCACGCGATCTCTATTTTTATGTACGAATTTGAAAAGAAAACAAGAATAAACAAGGAAACACTTTGTAAATTGTCTACTTTTATTTAAGTGAGAAGAAAAGATAGCTAGTTGATATGTAAATTTCGGTTGGAAACTCGATTTATGTCTGTAGAACCTTGTCGAGAGTCTAGCTCGAGAGTCTAGCTCGAGAGTCTAGCTCCTTTTTGAAGTGTCCGATCTTCAAGATATTTTGTTTTAAGCTTATCTGGAATGCACACTAAAACTTTTTGTAATCAGATTTTTGATTTACTTAAAGGAAAACTTTAAAGACTTGAACAAGTCTTGAAGTCCTTGAAGTCCTTGAAGGCTTGAAGTCCTTGAAGCCTTGAGGTCCTTGAAGTCCTTGAAGTCCTTGAAGCCTTGAGGTCCTTGAGGTCCTTGAAGTCCTTGAAGTCCTTGAAGTCCTTGAAGTCCTTGAAGTCCTTGAACTCCTTGAAGTCATTGAACTCCTTGAAGCCTTGAAGTCTTGAAGTCCTTGAAGCCTTGAAGTCCTGGAACTCCTTGAAGCCTTGAAGTCCTGGAACTCCTTGAAGTCCTTGAAGCCTTGAGGTCCTTGAAGTCCTTGAAGGCTTGAAGGCTTGAAGTCCTTGAAGGCTTGAACTCCTTAAAGCTTAATCCTTTCAGAACGTGGTGCTCAGTGGCCAGAGCAAAAACGATAATCAAAGGGATTTGGCTATTCTCATTGCTTTACAACGCTCCATGGATTTACCTGGCAACAATTATGAATGAGGAAGATGGTTTGAAAATTTGCACTTTCGCTCTCGACAGGGATAATTGGTCCTACAAAGTGGGTCTTGAATTTAAAGATTTAAAGATAACTGAATAAGTTTTACAGTACTTCTTTATACCTCCCCATTTTTTCCTATGAATACCTGCTCATTTTGTGGGGTTTTGTGGCATTTTGTGGCATTCTGTGACATAGTTTTGTGAGGACATTAAGCCAAAGAGTTTGTAGTAATGGTAGTAATGTAGTAATCTAAATTAGGACAAATAAAAACCCCATAATAAGCACTTCGCTTGACCTTTGAATGATAGACAATTCCTGCGAAGAACACGCAATTTGTTCATTTGGTAATATTTAATAGAAAGTTGAGTCAAATGAGTTCCAGATTTCAATAGGATGTAGAGGTAGAACATACGAACAATAAACTAGTAAGCAGCACAATATAAATAGGCTGAATTGAGCTCTTTCCTCTTTCAAATAGGCTGGATTGAGCTCTTCAGTGATTTCTGAAGCTTTTGATGTTTTGATGTAAGGCTTTGAACAAGCTTTGGCTTCTTGAACCACACTGTAAAGCTGAAACACTGAAAAATCTGGAGATCTGGAGAGATCCATCTGGAGATCTGGAGAGCTAGGTGGCAACTCAGAAAAAGAAATCAAGTACGGGAAGTTGTTTTGGCAGAACTCTTGAACTTACTTGGATTTGTGAGCTGGTGCGCCATCGTGCTGATAAACTATTTACAAGCTCAGAGCAAGAGCTCATCTTTGAGAAGAGCCAGGTAGTTATCAGAATTGACTTTCACGCCTTGGAAACAAATATGAGAGGAATCTTTCATGTTGCGGTGACGCCGAAAGCCATCACAGAAGCTGGATGTGCACTTCGAGAAACCGTAGCTAATCTGCTCTGGATCAATAAGTGATCTGCTCTGGATCAATAGCTGGGAAATAGCTGGCAAATAGCGGGAAATAGCGGGAAATAGCGGGAAATGGCACTTCTAACGACTTTAAGACGCTTATGAATCTCCAGCGCCGAGATTTGTGCAATTCGATGATCGATTATTTCAATAGGATGTAGAGGCAGAACGACATTGAGCAACGTAAAAGACATCGAATCTTTAAAAGATCTAGAGGGCTAAAATGAAATGAAAATTCAATAAAAATCTGATCTGTTAGAGCGCATTGATATTGAATTTAGTCCTTCCTTCACCAAGGAATGAAAATAAACTTTCACATCATCATCAATCAAATGTTAGAGTCATCTTCATATGTAAATCTTGAATGATCCTTGTAAACGTCCACAAGATTTACTTCTAGATTACCATAGTAAAAAGTAGATTGAGCAGGTGTTGATGAATAGGAAGAGGAAGATGATGGTACAGATGAATAGGAAGAGGAAGATGATGGTAAAGATGAATAGGAAGAGGAAGATGATGGTACAGATGAATAGGAAGAGGAAGATGATGGTACAGATGAATAGGAAGAGGAAGATGATCGTAAAGATGAATAGGAAGAGGAAGATGATGGTAAAGATGAATAGGAATAGGAAAAAATGGAGAGGTAAAGTACCGATTTTTTCTTTAGGCAATCTACCTCTTCGACTTCTTCTCATTCTACGCAATTCCGATGTTGCTGAATATCGTTATTTACGTGAAAATCGCTATTCAAATCTCGCGATGTGGCACAAAAATGAAACACACGATGAATAAGAGTTTGTTTTCTTTTTATAACACCAAACAATTCCTAGCCAAGATTATCTGGTTCATACACTTTTTCTCCTACAGCTTCTAGAGCTTCTACAGCTTCTAGAGCTTCTACAGCTTCTAGAGCTTCTAGAGCTTCTACAGCTTCTACAGCTTCTACAGCTTCTACAGCTTCTATAGCTTCTACAGCTTCTACAGCTTCTACAGCTTCTAGAGCTTCTAGAGCTTCTACAGCTTCTACAGCTTCTAGAGCTTCTACAGCTTCTACAGCTTCTACAGCTTCTACAGCTTCTACAGCTTCTACAGCTTCTACAGCTTCTACAGCTTCTAGAGCTTCTAGAGCTTCTACAGCTTCTACAGCTTCTACAGCTTCTAGAGCTACCGTTCAAACGCGCGACATCGATTGCTAAACTTCCAATACAATAGACTTCTTTACAGAACACTCAAAAGCTAGTTAGGAGAAATTTGAATACTCAAAAGTTTTGTATTCAAAAGTACAAAAGTACCAAAAGTACAAAAATATCAAAAGTACAATCTTCATTGAAAGTAAATATGAAAAAATAGATTTGGAAAGCATGACGAAAAAGATTTTAGGTTTAAACAACAACAGCAGTCCGACAAAATCCGAGAGTAGTCAGGATTTCCACGTTTCCGGCAGTGCTCGGCAGCAAAAAGGGAGAAATTCGGTGAGATTCGAGTTTAAACTATAAAAAACTGTTCTTCAATGCTTCTTCAATGATTCCAAATCAATTTCTTTAACGAAATTCCCGATGATATACTAATGACGATTATTTTTCGTCTCAACTCAACTTTTTAAGGACTTTTATTAGCTATTTCGTAGAAATTTCTTGATAACTTTATACTCATTTTTAAGAGGAGATTCAGGGCTATCGAATGACAATAATTATTTAGTTTATTATTCAATTTACACCAAATTACCATGAAAACTAATCGAAGTGTCCCCTACAGAAGCGTAGTCGAAGTTTACTCTCAAACAAACGCTCATATCTCGACACCAGTACATTTATTTCTATTAGTTTAAGTATCAAATTAAAGTAGAGAAAATGGGTAATTTTTTGAGATATTGCACAGAGTTTTAGCATTAATCAATGCCTAGAAAAAAAGTGTTTGAAAAATGATGAAAAATCGACTTTTTTTGGCACTTTTCAATCGAAAATTTACATTTGATATAATGTTTTTCAGCTCAAAATCCAACAAACATTCGTTTCTTTTATTGAATATTTTTAATCTACATAGCTCAAAGTACCGTAAAAACTCTAATAGAACGGTAAAAAGTGATTAAAGAGTGCCAAAAAAAGTCGCTTTTTCATCATTTTTCAAACACTTCTTTCTAGGCATTGATTAATGCTAAAAATATGTGTTATATCTCAAAAAATTACCCATTTTCTCTACTTTAATTTAACATCTAAACGAATAGAAATAAATGTACTGGTGTCGAGATATGAGCGTTTGTTTGAGAGTAAACTTTGACTACGCTTCTAGAGGGGACACTTCTATTAGTTTTTACAGTATCATTGAAACAGTTAACGCTACGCGACTGTACGCTCAAGAATAGCATCTTCAGAATGCGTTAATTTGCATAGAACCTAGAAAGTACTGTTTTCTCTTTTTCTTGCTCTTTTTTTGATTGAATTGAATTGATTGAATTGAATTGATTGATTGAATTGATTGAATTGATTGAATTGATTGAATTGATTGAATTGATTGATTGAATTGATTTCTAGGTGGTGAAAATGTTGGCGATCGTCGTGTTAGTGTTCGCTGTTTGTTGGCTTCCTTATAAAGCGATGGTTATGCACAACTCGTTCTCGCACGTCGGCAACAAATGGGATTCAGAAGCGTGAGTTGATAAACCTTTTTGAAAAGATATTATTGCAAGATATTAGCTTTTAACTAAGCAAGCTTTTGACTAAGTAAGCTTTTGATTAGGTAAGCTTTTGACTCTTTTGTTTCACAAAGGAAAAGGAAGGGATCGAACCCGAGCAGAAACTTGATAGCTTTTTTCGGAAACAAGACTCTTATCCACTACACCACAAGCTCACATTTCGAGATGGTGAAAGAAGCATTAAAAGGGATTGATTTTTGATCTCAAACTGTTTGCCAGATTCCTCAGGTCGAATCATTTTGCAAAAACAGATATCAAGATCGGAATGAGCGTAAAATTCTGCTATACGGCTCATGCCATTTGGCCACTTCAGTCTTGTAGCCTTTCCTTTGTTGGATAACTGAAGGAATTGTTGGATAACTGAACTAATCAATTAATCAAATCTCGATTTCAGTTACATCTTTATCGCAAAGACGTTGGTTTTCATCAATTGTGCAATAAATCCAATCCTTTACAATGTGATGTCAAAGAAATTTCGTGGCGCATTTGCTCAGCTGTTGAAAGGACGCCGACCGACACGTACATACAATTCACCGAGTAGGTTTTATTGGGAAGTTTGAAATCATTAGAAATCATCGGTAACGGTTAGAAATCATCGGTAAACGTTAGAAACCATCAGTAAGCCTTAGAAATCATCGGGAAAAGTTAGAAATCATCAGTAAGCCTTAGAAATCATCGAGAAAAGTTAGAAATCATCAGTAAGCCTTAGAAATCATCGGGAAAAGTTAGAAATCATCAGTAAACATTAGAAATCATCAGTAAACATTAGAAATCATCAGTTAACATTAGAAATCATCAATAAACGTTAGAAATCATCGATAAAACTTAGAAATAATCGTAGTAATCTATTCATTTTTAATTGTCAGAAGATTTGTACAAAGATTTGTTCACTTCAATTGATTTTTTTAAGCTTTTAAATCATCAGATAGAGCTTTAAAGTTTATTTGGAAAAATTCTGTAAAAGTCGACTTTAAAGTGATCAATCTATTGAAAATTAGACTTAGAATTAGAGGAATGAACGGCTTTAGTTCATAGCATTGCTACAATGCTCAAAAATTTACCTATTACAGTATTCTCTTGGATTATACAGTACCATTCCAGTACTACAGTACCATTACAGTACTATAGTACCATTACAGTACTACAGTACCATTCCAGTACTACAGTACCATTCCAGTACTACAGTACCATTACAGTACTATAGTACCATTCCAGTACTATAGTACCTTTATTCACACAAGCACCACTATTATTGTTCATAGATGTGACATTATCTTTCAATTTGGTGGAATTGTCTCGCTCGGAGACAATTCCCGTTTGTTCACAAAACGGTTTGGACATGTGTTTAATAGAGAAAGGTACGAACTCAAGAAGAGCTTTTTTCTGAAAACCTAGTGCACTTCGGGTATGAGAAATAGAAGTTTTAAAAGGCTCTTTAAAAGGCTCTTTAAAAGCTTTCCTATCGAAGAAAAGAACTCCTTACTGGTGGCCTAAGTAAGGACCGAATCTGTGGGCGTCAATGACTCTGTGAGTGGTAGTCTAGTTCCTTATCCACTAGACCATCAATGGCTCTTTAAAAGGCTCTTTAAAAGGCTCTTTAAAAGCTTTCCTATCGAAGAAAAGAACTCCTTACTGGTGGCCTAAGTAAGGACCGAATCTGTGGGCGTCAACGACTGTGTGAGCGGCTAGTTCCTTATCCACTAGACCAGTCTAGTTCCTTATCCACAGACCAGTCTAGTTCCTTATCCACTAGACCAGTCTAGTTCCTTATCCACTAGACCAGTCTAGTTCCTTATCCACTAGACCACCAATGTACCTTTCCTCCGCTAGGAAAAAGCTTTTTAAAGCATTCATTTTGAGGCCAAATTTTCGATTAAACTTGAAACTCATTTGGGAGGTGTTTTCCTTTCTGTTACCGGATTTCTGATTTGAGATTCTGTTTCCTCATACCCGATTCTATAAAGTGCCAGGCAAAAGCTCACCTTCAGTTCCTGTCTTTCACTAGTTAGATTAACTTTTTGGTGCAATTCTATCTTTTGTTTTCCTTTCTGTTATTTTCTATAGAAATCTCTCAATTACTTTTTTTTACTTTTTCTTATTTCTCTAGCCGGAAGAACAATGACTTTATAGCTTTCGTAAGTTTAAAAGTGTCTTAGTTCATTTAGCGATTTATTTTTGGAATGTTTGAGTTTTTGATTTAGAAAAGGATTTACTTTTAAAGTGCTTAAACTGAATAACTTTTGATTTTGAATAAAAACTGATTGAAATTTTTAACGGGCAAGATCGGCCAAGCAATTCAGATCTACTGCAATTTTCATAAACGAGAAATGTTCCAACTAGGTTCTAGTACTTGGAGCACTTGGATTTTGATATCTGCCCTGATTCTGACTGATTTACAGGATTCAGTTGAATGGAATTTTCTAAGTTCTAGAAGTTCTAGTTTCTAGGATCTAGTTTCTAGTGGGTCAGAACGAGGACAAAAGCCAAGTCCGACCCAGATCTGACCTCTGATCTGACTTCTGATCTGACCGAGGCAATCCACTGACTCCAGTGGGATGTTCTGACTTAAAAATACTTTAACTGACTAGGCCAGAAGACTCAGGGCTAAGCCAATCAGCGCTAAGCCAGAAGCCAAGTCTAGCTCGGTCCAGGTCGGTCCAGCTCGGTCCAGGTCGGTCCAGGTCGGTCCAGCTCGGTCCAGGTCGGTCCAGGTCGATCCAGCTCGGTCCAGGTCGGTCCAGGTCGATCCAGCTCGATCCAGGTCGGTCCAGGTCGGCAGCCGTCCAGGTCGGTCCGCTCGATCCAGGTCGGTCCAGGTCGGTCCAGCTCGATCCAGGTCGGTCCAGGTCGGTCCAGCTCGATCCAGGTCGGTCCAGCTCGGTCCAGGTCGATCCAGCTCGGTCCAGCTCGATCCAGGTCGGTCCAGCTCGGTCCAGCTCGATCCAGGTCGGTCCAGCTCGGTCCAGGTCGGTCCAGGTCGGTCCAGCTCGATCCAGGTCGGTCCAGCTCGGTCCAGGTCGGTCCAGGTCGGTCCAGCTCGATCCAGGTCGGTCCAGGTCGGTCCAGCTCGATCCAGGTCGGTCCAGCTCGGTCCAGGTCGATCCAGCTCGGTCCAGCTCGATCCAGGTCGGTCCAGCTCGGTCCAGGTCGGTCCAGGTCGATCCAGCTCGGTCCAGGTCGGTCCAGCTCGGTCCAGCTCGATCCAGGTCGGTCCAGGTCGGTCCAGGTCGGTCCAGCTCGATCCAGGTCGGTCCAGCTCGGTCCAGCTCGATCCAGCTCGGTCCAGCTCGGTCCAGGTCGGTTCAGCTCGATCCAGGTCGGTCCAAGTCTAGTCATGGCTTAGGTCTAGACATGACATGGCTCTTGGACCTTGAAGCCGACTTCTCTGGCTTCTCTGACTCTCTGGCAACGATAAAACTCTGGCATCGACAACGATGGCAACGATTCCCAACAATTCTCATAAGATAAAAGATATTCAGTTAAAGAGCAATACCTTATAGCAATTGAAATTGAATAAATACAAATTCCAGAGACGGGCACCTCATTCTTAGCTCCTCGGCCAGCCTCCTCGCAAGATCGGCGCCCAAGTGGCGATGAAGAGAGATCATTGATGGGATCAAGAGAAAGATTTCTCGATGAACAACCACCGAACAGTCCCTTAACACATTCAGCTACCAATCCCGCAAGAAAACACTCTCAGAATGGTCATAAGAACTCTGTGCGCTTCTCGCCGCGTACACAACTCGGCTCACCGCTTGTCTCTGATGGAATCATTGTTGAGTTGTAGACATGTTTAATGGGAAAATGGCATGGATAAGTGGTGATAAAGGATATTATTAAAAAGCTGATAGATATAGGAAAGTCAAAAGGAAATCAAAAGTCAAAAGGAACTTGATTCAAGAATTTACTGAATTTGATATGATTTTGGATAGATATTGATTGGATTAACGTTTAAAACTAAAATCTAAAGGCTAAAATGAATCCAATCAGCCCTGTACTATCTTTTATGATCATTTATCCATAAAAGTTTTTCCAAATTCCATTTCTAAACATGTCTATCACAGTAAACTTGTTCTCCGGTGTGTGCTTTGTGCTGAAATTTGTAAACACACGCTTTCCAGTGCACTGGTTTCTTCGTTTTCTTGCGAAATCACGAAATTTCTGTAGGAAACTGAAGAAACTGTGGAAAACTGAAGAAACTATAGGAAACTGAAGAAACTGTAGGAAACTGCAGAAACTCCCGGAATTCACTGCTCCAGGCAGCTACTATTCACAGATTTAAGCATAAAGTACCAATTTTTAAACTAAAACTACGATTTACTACGATTTGTACATAGTATTTCTCTATTTTTTCCCTCAATTTATTTGCCTTATCACATGTTTAACTAAACCTTTTTCCGATTTTGAGTGAAATTTGTCGACAAACTCCGGTTAATTTTCATTTAACGGGTGCCCGGATGCGCATATTAATGTATTTTTTTATGATTTTTATGATTTTCATGTCTTTTTCTTAAAAAGTGCTTCTTTTTTGTGTACTTTGAGTGGAAAACGTAAAGAAAGGATTCTTTTGGATACTTTTGGAAGAAGTTAAAGTATTCTTTTAGGTACTTTCAGAAGAAGTTAAGGTATTCTTTTGCGTACTTTCGCAAGAAATGAAAGTATTCTTTTGGGTACTTTTGTAATCATTGAAAGTATTCTTTTGCGTACTTTTGTAATCATTGAAAGTATCCTTTTTGGTACTTTCACAAGAAGTTAAAGTATTCTTTTCGGTACTGTCGAAAGAAGAAAGAAGTGAAGGTATCCTTTTGCGTACTTTCAGAAGAAGTTAAGGTATTCTTTTGGGTACTTTTGTAATCATTGAAAGTATTCTTTTTGGTACTTTCACAAGAAGTTAAAGTATTTTTTTCGGTACTGTCGAAAGAAGTGAGGTATCCTTTTGCGTACTTTCACAAGAAATGAAAGTATTCTTTTGGGTGTCATCATTGAAAGTATTCTTTTCGGTACTGTTGAAAGAAGTTAAGGTATCCTTTTGCGTACTTTCGCAAGAAGTGAAAGTGCTCTTTTGGGTACTTTTGTCATCATTGAAAGTATTCTTTTGAGTACTTTTGTAATCAGTGAAAGTATCTACACTAGCGCTTTTAAAAACCCACAAATTCTCCCCCAACTCTCTTCTTTTTCTTTCTTCTATATTTATTTTTGCACAACGAACTTTTTTTCAATCATTTTCTACATTTTTACATTAATGGTGTGGTTTTGTATTGTATTTTTTAATGAATAAAAGATGAAATCGCTGAATAAACAAGGATAACAACAGGAAAATGGATGAACATTTCGCTAAAATACAGTGCTAAAATACAGTGTGGTGCAATCGAAAATCTCTGGGCTTATTTGAAGACCAAAATCAAGGGAAGGAGCTTCAATTCGAAGGTGGAGCTTTGGTTCGTTATCAGAAAGGTGGAGCTTTAGTTCATCAGAAACATGTGGCGTCGAATTTCCCCGACTATCCTGCGTGATCTTGTCCTCTCGATGCCTAGGCGAATCAAGGCCGTCATTAATGCAAACGGAGGACCGACAAAGTCTGCCGACAGACAATATTATGTATGTTTTCTATCTTGGCCCATTTTTTTTTGCACCACACTGTATGTTATATTCGCTGTAGACTAAATTGGATATCCGATTTAGATTCTAACAAAGGAAATGCACAAAATTCCCGTGAGCTTTCGTCTCCGGATCACATACTTCTTACGAAATCGAGTATGGAGATTCAGCATCTGAAACCAAAATATGCCAAATAAGCCAAAAATTAAATGGAAATTTTGAAGATAAGCTTTAAAGGTCGCTTTTCAATTATTGGGACATCGGCACCGGTGGCCTAGTGGACAGTGGAACGGCTCTCTCGGTCGTAAGATCGGTGTTCGGTCCCGCCCTTGGTTTTTGCTTATTTTTCTCTAAATGTAATACTTTACAGGTTTTTACCCGTTCGCTGAATTTCTCTTTTAACCGATAGAGCAAACGTAATTACGGAGCGTCGCGTTTGCGCAGAGACAGACAGACGGACAAACGGACAGACAGACAGACAGACAAGCAGACAGACAGACAGACAAACGGACAGACAAGCAGACAGACAGACGGACAGACAGACAAACGGATAGACAGACAAACGGATAGACAAGCAGACAGACGTCTATTCTGCTTGATATATAGTAGATAAGGTGTTGATGTAGCGTTTCAAGAGTGAAGAGTTTGAGTCTATGTTTATACAGTGCGGTGCAAAACCATGCGCCACCCCCTAAATTTCAATTTTCTGCGGCTCCCGTGCCAGTGACAAAAAACTGAAAACGTAGTTAGATTCAGGACCAAAAATAACCCTTAAACCCAAAAAATCATCGACATAGCATGAATAGGGAAAATGTAACAGCCAAAAAACGAAAATTAACCCGGTGCAAAACGTCACCTCCCAAATTTTGGTGTCGTTGTTGCATTTTTGTTCAATTTTTATGATAACAAGGTTTATTTATAACAATAACAGTTTAATATTTTGATTTCTGTCCCTGGCGACTGATCACGTCAAATATTCGACTCGGCATGCTGTCAACTAGCTTCTTGATGGTGCTTCTTGGAATGGTATTCCACTCGCGGGTAATGCCATCTTTGAGTGCTTGAAAATTTGCGTATTGTGTGGAATTGCCATAAACTCGACGAGCAAGCATTCCCCACAGATTCTCAATGGGGTTGAGATCGGGGGAGCACGCAGGCCAATCCAGAAGAGGCACTTGTTTTGACTGAAGCCATGACTTGGTTGCTCGGCTGACGTGGATGCTGGCGTTGTCTTGCTGTAGGGTGAGTTGGTGTTGTGGAAGACTTTACAGATATGGAAGAAGGTTGACCTCGAGCACATCGAGGTAATCTTGTGAGTTCATCTTGAATGTGACAAAGACGATTTCCAGTTTTCCATGAGATGAGAAGATGCCCTAACACATCACCGAACCCCTGCCGAAGTTTCGCTTTGAGAACAGTAATGGATCCTTGCGCAAGTCACGCCAATAAGAGTTTCCACCATCAGGCCCATCCAGGTTGAACTTTTTCTCGTCTGTGTAGATGATCTGAAACCAATAAAATTTGTTTTCTAAGTTTAAATACCTGATTCCAGTTAGTTGCCATGTTTGCGCGAGCAAAGAGCAACCTGTTCTGCTTGTGGATGGCAGTTAAGCGAGGTGCTGGCTTCATCACCTGACGTGTGAGATGTGGAGAAGAGTTCATGGTTCTCAGAACAGTCCACTTTGGCACTGAAAGTTGCAAATCATGCTTGATTTCATTTGCCGACCTCGTAGGGTTTGAGGCTTTGTTTCTGATATGGCGTTCGGCCCGTTTGGAGAGCTTTTTGTGACGACCATGCGCATTTGAAGTACCATATTTGAGTGGAGCTTTGAGGTAACGATTGATACAGTCTCCTCTCCGACGGTCCGACGGTCCGACGGTCCGACGACTCATCTCGGAAATTGACAATCCAAGTTGCTGCATGAGGTCGAGTTATGCTTGCTCCACGATAATTTTATGTTAATGAACTTAAGAGGATCTATTTAACGTTTTCTAAACCGTGCTTTCAACTACTGGAATCCTGTCTATTCCAATTTTTCTCCAATCAATCGACTTTTTGTTTGATTTTGTTGGTTTAAAATGGATATCGAAAGATATAAAAAGTTTTAAACTAGTACAGGATTTTGAGTGGGTGAGTCTGCTGAAAAGTTTTCAAAAAGCTAAGCAAAACCCTACTTTACTCGAATTCTTCCAATGACTTCAAGAAATCAGTGCACCAGGAGGGATTTGTTTACAAGATTTGAGCACAAAGTAAGCTCAGAGATTTGAGCACAAAGCTCATAGGCTTTGAGCTCATAGGCAACGAAAAGTCGACAGCAAATCACTGCTGATGTTTACGTCTTTCCTACTAGACTTGAGCCTATTTTCTTGCTCAAATCTTGCAAACAAAACCCTCCTAGTGCACTGAATTCAATCAATTTCTGAAAATTGTTGTCCTTATTTCAAAAATTTCCACAATTTTCCACAATTTCTTGAATTTAGAGAAATTTTTCTCAATTCCTCGCTAATTATCTTTTTTGATAGAGAAAATTTCTCAAAATCACATCAAATTTTACGAAAATCTAAAGAAAAACCTTTAATCGAAATCGTAAAACCAAAAGAAATCCATTTCTCATTTGAAAAAATTTGAGTTAATTAGAATATAATAAACCAGACTATGTGAAATCCTCAATAAAACTCTTATTTCAATTTTCAATTCAATTCAATTCAATTCAATTCAATTCAATTCAATTCAATTCAATTCAATTCAATTCAATTCAATTCAATTCAATTCAATTCAATTCAATTCAATTCTTATCCAATTCAATTCAATTCAAATTTCAACTACAAAATCTAATGAGTTTTCGGTTTTCGTTGAATATTTTTGATTAAAATCGTGAGAAACCAAAGTTTTTTCTCTAGAAATCGATTTAAATCTACACTGCTGGACATAATTTTAAAGGCATCGAATTTTTGGAAAATATTGAATATCTAATAAAATCGTCTATTAAACATCATTACTATCATAATTTTATATGTATAACTGGAAAAACCCAGGAGATGATAATTGGAACTTTTAAAGAAAAACCAAATTTATTCAAAAAGTGCCTCTGGCAAGTGGCCATAATTTTAAAGGCATTTGAAAATTTAGAGAAAATTTTTCTCAATTGGCTCCGTATCTCTCTAATCTGGTTCCTTATCTTTAAATTTGGTTCCTTATCTTTTACTCTACAACTTTGGTTCTTTATCTCTCTAATCTGGTTCCTTATTTCTAAATTTCGTTCCTTATCTCTCTAAATTTGGTCCCTTGCCTCTAAATTTCGTTCCTTATCTTTTACTCTACAACTTTGGTTCCCTATCTCTCTAAATTTGGTTCCTTATCTCTCTAAATTTGGTCCCTTGCCTCTAAATTTGGTTCCTTATCTTTTACTCTACAACTTTGGTTCCCTATCTCTCTAAATTTGGTTCCTTATCTCTAAATTTGGTTCCTTATCTTTTACTCTACAACTTTGGTTCCCTATCTCTCTAAATTTCGTTCCTTATCTCTCTAAATTTGGTCCCTTGCCTCTAAATTTGGTTCCGTGTCTCTAATTAATTATCTTTTTTGTTAGAGAAAATTTCTCAAAATCACATCAAATTTTTCGAAAATCTAAAGAAAACCCTTTAATCAAAATCGTAAAACCAAAAGAAATCCATTTCAATTTGAAAAAATTTTAATTAATTAGAATATAATAGCCCAGACTATGAGAAATTTTCAATAAAATTCTTCTTCAATTCTTCTTCAATTCAATTCAATTCAATTCAAATTTCAACTCCAAAATCTAATGAGTTTTCGGTTTTCGTTGAATATTTTTGATTAAAATCGTGAGAAACCAAAGTTTTTTCTCTAGAAATCGATTTAAATCTATTTTCCTTTTCAAAAATTGTTTTCACTTCTCTAGATGCCTCTAGAAACTTCTCTAGATCCCATTCGTTTACATTTGCTGAACTAAACTTGTCCTTTTGAGTGTAACGTTCTCCGAAGTGCTGAAGGTAAAGATCTGGCATATGGAATTGTCAATTGTCATTCAATTTCTCTGAAAATTTATCTATATATCAAACTTTTTGTGCTCTATCTTTTATCTATAGACACAAAGATAGGTTTCCTTAGCGCAAAGTGTCTAAACCGGAGCATCAAACCACGTCGTCACCCTTTTTGACTACCCGACTTCAAGCTCTCAAAAAAGCCAGACATAGGTCATTTTAAACCCGTTTTAATGCCATTTTGCAAGAAAATAATGAAACAAATGAAACAAATCGCAGTTGAATTGGTGCATTTGTTGGTTTCAAAATGAAAGTCCGAAAATAAACGAAAATAGACGTATAAACCAACCTAAAATACGATTTTAACAATTCGTTAACAATTTAACAATTCGTTTTTCCAGTCTTAATGGATTCCGCACAATTCTTTGTTCAAATTCTCTCCGGAATCTCAACATTAGGAATTCTCTCAAACGCTCTCGTCATCACCTCAATTTTCCTTCGTCGAGAAGCGACTTTCCGACGCCATCGGCCGTATTTTGTCATTGGGAGCTCTTTCGCTCTACTTTTTTCAATTCTCACACAATTGTTGATACCGGTTTGTTTTTGGGGATTTGGATTTGTTGAAATTCTAGATCTACACTCTAGATCTACACTCTAGATCTCTAGATCTACATTCTAGATCTCTAGATCTACACTCTAGATCTCTAGATCTACATTCTAGATCTCTAGATCTCTAGATCTACACTCTAGATCTCTAGATCTACATTCTAGATCTCTAGATCTCTAGATCTACACTCTAGATCTCTAGATCTACATTCTAGATCTCTAGATCTCTAGATCTACACTCTAGATCTCTAGATCTACATTCTAGATCTCTAGATCTACATTCTAGATCTCTAGATCTACATTCTAGATCTCTAGATCTCTAGATCTACACTCTAGATCTACATTCTAGATCTACATTCTAGATCCACTTCTTTGACGAGAAATCTGTGCATATCCACTTTTGGACAAACATCTCTGAACTAATCGACAACGAGAATCTCATCATTCTCTACAAGCTTTGGCTCTTAATCCTCCACGGTCAATGGTTCGCTCTACCGGTTGATGTCCTCTACAATTATTGCATTTTGTGCAAGTGAGTTACGAAAAAAAGAGCTGAAAAAGCTGTTTAGATTTTCTCGTTGGTTAGATAAGTAGTTAGTCAGTAAAAATTAGAAATCAGACAGCTGGCCAGGTCCAGTCCAGGTCCAGTCCAGGCAAACCCAAAGCAGACTAAGAAATAAGGCTCTTAGTCAGTCATTCATGGCTGACTGACTAAAAGCCATGGCTGATTGAAAAGCTCCAAAAGTCAATATCAAGTCGGGATTGAACCCTTGGCCTCTAGACTAAGATACAAAGCACTTAGCCAGTCGGTTATGACTGCTTTGCTATGTCATAGCCAGTCGGTTATGACTGCTTTGCTGTGCCATAGCCAGTCGGTTATGACTGCTTTGCTATGCCAGAAGTCAAAATCAATCCTTTAGAAAACCGCTTCCCCCGTGGGCGAGTATCTCTTTTTATCTCTACATCGGGATCTCTCTATCTCCGTTGATCATCTGTGAATTCTATCAACCAATACTTCATTTCGATTCAGCTTACCACACCAGGCAAAGCCTTGTCATCACAAAAGTATAACTAAAGCTTAAAAGTTTAAGCTAAGCTTAAAAGTTTCCATTTAAAGGTTGATCAACAAATCCTCCTAATCGGCTTGGGTTTTCCATTTGGTGGATCACTTTTCCTGCTCATTTGGTGCTATTACAATGTGCATCGACATCTAGAGGAAATCATTCGAAAGCGAAATCGTCTAATGGTCAGAACAAACGAGCTGAAATCGAGAATCGGATGGATGATTGGATGGCAGGTTGGAGAGAGGTTAAAGCCGGCTAAACGCTAATGATCTAGTCCACTGAAGTCGTCAGTTGCTCGCTGATTTACTTAGACTGTAAGCTTACTTATTACTTACTTACTTAATTTACTTACTTAGACTGTAAGCCCTTATTGTCAATAAGTGACCAACAAGTGGCCAATAAGTGACCAATATGTGAGCAACAAGTGACCAATAAGTGCCCAATAAGTGACCAATAATCTTACCAATATTACATTCAGATAATCGGCCCGGTTTTCCTCGTCGTTTTCCCATTCACCGTCACTTATTTACTTCTCATTTTCTCCCCGCATCTTCTCCTCGATTACTGGATCTCGATGCCAACGCTTTTTCCTGCAACTCTTCCATTTACACAAGTAGGACAAAGTGAATTAGACAAAGTGAATCAAAATAGAATTTCTCAGGCTTTGATCATGTTTTACTACATTTGCCCACCAACCTTACTCTGTCGAAAACGTTTGACGCCGATCGATGTGAGTTCCTGTTCTGGGGTAAATCTATGGATGGCTGACTAGGAGCTGACTAGGAGCTGACAGAGCTAGATCTGGGCTAAGCACACGTTCGTTTACGCATTCGCTTGGCATTATAGTACTAGCTTGAAGCCAGGTCAAGTTCGGGATAATTCTTGCTCTTCTTGCTTCTCAATTCTTGCTTATCAGCTGATCCTAATCGGCTTGGGCTTTCCATTTGGTGAATCTGATCAGCTGATCAGCTGGGCACTAAGACCAACTTTGTCTCAAAGTCTTGCTTCAAAATTTAAACGACATTCGAAGCACAGTTACAGCTAACGAAATCCCTGCACACGCAGCAAACGCAAAGCTTTCAAATCTCGACGGTGACACGATCGAAAATGGCCCGCGGAACCGCTCCTTCAACTGTCTACAAATCGATGCAATTGTATTAAAAAAATTGGGACTTCTTCAATTGGGACTTCTTCAAATTTTTCTGTTATCTATTCAAACGAATGACTTTGCTCAAAGTTTGGAATAGTTTTATTTGAATAAAGTTTTTCTAGAAGTTAAAACTTTTGTAATCCATTTGTTCTTTTGGTTCTTTCCCTAAATTATGGTCTTTTTTGTCAAAAAAGATGTTGGCCCTGACGGACGCAGAAGCCTGTGATGATTCGTGCTTTGCTGAGCTGAGACGATCAGCTAGTCGTGGATTGGCGAACAAGCGTCGAGCCACCACCAATCGCCGTCACCACCAAAAAGAAACTATCGACAATAATGCAAACACTGATGACGAGATGGACGTTGAAGCCGAAAACGATGTCTTTCTACCTCTGGTCTTTTGCAATTTTTTGTTTCTTTTTACCAAAAAGACTTTTGAAATTGTTTTAACGTATTTTATTAAGTTCCACATGGATCAGTTTATTTGATCAGAATTTAAAGAAAAATCCTAGAGAAGGGGATAATCAGCCTCCATGCGAACCAACAAGTTGAAAGGGTTGACCCTTCTCCTCTCCTAAACATCTATTCAAATAAATAAGTTGAAAGGGGATCTTTTTTCCACTCAAATGGCAAATTGAAGCCTTCATTGAAGGCCACGACGCACATAGGTTACAAAAATAATCGTCTTTAAATCAAAAATCCGAACACTACAAATTTTAAGTTAGGCCCAAAAATGGACGGAAAAAATAAAATAATCCGAAATCGTCTATCCAAAATTTCAAGAATTAAAGGCGGCGACTTGATGTTAGTGAAATTTCATATTTCATCGAACCATAAAGTGTTATATGTCATTCAATAGCTCTTTTCACGCTCTTTCAGAATACTGAATTGAGTTTTTGTGGAATTCTATTTTTCCAGGAAATTTTTTCCATATTCGGCGCCGAAAAGTCAAAATAATTTTTTTCACGAAAATCTAGCTGAAAAACTAGGCTCAAAAAGCAAATTTCTGAATTCTACGCAAAAAGTTGGTTGGGAATTGTTTTTTAATTTTGTGTTTTGGTCAATGGAAACGCGAGCTCTGAAACCTAGGTTTTTTAGAAATGCGCGGTTATATGGCCCACGCGCACCTTTGATGTTGGTAAAATTTTTCTTGTGTCAAATCATCAAGTGTTATATATCATTCGAAAGCATTTTTATGCGTTTAAACATGGCGGAAAGAATATACCAAAAACTTTGACTTTTTATTAGTTTTCTCCGATTTTATAATCTGGAATGCAGTTTTTTTCTGGTTCTGCGGTACTTGCAGATCTGGTATAGTCTAGAAAAAATTTATTCTAAAAAAGTGAAGAACGCAATTTTTTTTGAAGAAAGAGTTACAATTCCAGGAAATCAACAAAAAGAAAACGAATTCGACAGGAAAGCACATTTGAAAGGAGCACGGAAGGCAAGGATTTTGAAAGATAATAAAAAGAAAAGAGCCGAGCAAAATCGTCAAAACGCCATCTATGTGGCAAAAGCAAAGCAAAACGATGATGATTCTGTTGCTTCAACCTCACATATTCAAACCAAATCACCGACTCCTCCAACTCCAGAAGCTCTGCTCGGTATGAAAAAAAAGTGCCAATCTATGAAATAAAGGACTATTAGCTGTAAACCATTTTCTTCAATCAAACCAAGGAGTAACCATTGGCTCACAACGAACTATCGAAAAGGCCAAGGAGACTCTGGACCAGTTTGTCAGATATGAAATAGTTCTCAATGAAGGAGTAAGATTGGAAGCTGTGTTGAAAGCTGTTGAAGAGCGGCGAAGAAGATTGGGTCTGCTGGATGAGCGAGGAAAACGGCTGATTTTTTCCCTGAAGGGCACGGCCGAGTTATTTCAACTATTTCATTCCTAATCTGCGAAAAACCGTGCTCGTCTCGCAATTGTCTTCCATTACAAGCTTGGGAAGGTTCAGATTCTTACGACTCGCTGAAGGAAAAGGGGAATTTGGAAAGACTTTGAAACTTTGGTGCAAGCCGGATATATGGTTTTTCTCGGTGGAGACCTATCTTTCTTGAACACCAACTTTGGTCTTTCCTGTGCGATGACATTTGGATGTTTATGGTGCAACAAGAGGTTTGACAAAAACCATCCGCTGATAAGGATTCAATTGATTTTCAACAATATGCTGATCGGAGTGACCCTTCGGTGGAAGCGATGATTTCAAAAAGTAAAAGGTCTGCAGGCAAAAAAAGAAAATCTATTAAATATTTCTCGAAGTTTGGTAATTCCCCAATACTTCATGCAAAAATCAAGATTGAAAACCAACTTTTTTGAACAATTGGTGAAACTCGAAGGCTCCTCTCAGACTTTCCAAGATGTTTGTCGAAAATGCAAGTTGGATGTGGATCGGAAGAGTGATGGGATTATCTATGCTCGTTTCAACGGAAACGATATAAAGAATCTCTGTCGATCCTCAGTGATTTCTGATTTAGCAGTCGTTTCTTCCTCCCGTTCCTATCAAGTAGTCATTTCTGCATTACGTGAGTTCAACAAATGGTCTCAAATGGCTTCAACCACTAAAAAGTGTTCTTTCGGATAAAGAAATAAAAAGATTTGGCTTGCAAAGGCAAACATTCAAAAGCCAGAAATTGCTGCCAAACAGCGATTCTTTCCGATGAACTAGAAAAAGTTGGTGGTTTTGGACAAAGTGTACTGGTCCATGCTCTACTCTTACATCTTGGCCCATTTGTCCATGAGCATAAATTCATCGGAAATGCATCCGAAGAGGGCATTGAGGCAGTTCACAGCAAGCTAGGATCTGAATTTGCTCGAAACAAGACAGGACCACAACAAGAGCGACTAATGAACTCGCTTAAGTGGCTCGGTTATGTTGTTCTCCTCAATGATGATGGAAAGATGATTTAATGATCTTAATTTCCTCCTTTTGATTCTTTTTTTTGTCTAATTCATGCTTATAAATAGAATAAATTTTTTCTAGACTATACCAGATCTGCAAGTACCGCAGAACCAGAAAAAAACTGCATTCCAGATTATAAAATCGGAGAAAACTAATAAAAAGTCAAAGTTTTTGGTATATTCTTTCCGCCATGTTTAAACGCATAAAAATGCTTTCGAATGATATATAACACTTGATGATTTGACACAAGAAAAATTTTACCAACATCAAAGGTGCGCGCGTGGGCCATATAACCGCGCATTTCTAAAAAACCTAGGTTTCAGAGCTCGCGTTTCCATTGACCAAAACACAAAATTAAAAAACAATTCCCAACCAACTTTTTGCGTAGAATTCAGAAATTTGCTTTTTGAGCCTAGTTTTTCAGCTAGATTTTCGTGAAAAAAATTATTTTGACTTTTCGGCGCCGAATATGGAAAAAATTTCCTGGAAAAATAGAATTCCACAAAAACTCAATTCAGTATTCTGAAAGAGCGTGAAAAGAGCTATTGAATGACATATAACACTTTATGGTTCGATGAAATATGAAATTTCACTAACATCAGAGTCGCCGCCTTTAATTCTGAAATTTTGGATAGACGGTTTCGGATTATTTTATTTTTTCCGTTCATTTTTGGGCCTAACTTAAAATTTGCAGTGTTCGGATTTTTGATTTAAAGAAAAAAAAAATTTACACAGGGGTGTAATCGATGTGCGACGCTTCCGTCTGCAATTATCGAGCTTAAATTTCAAAGATTTCATTATACTTTTTCTTTGTGGATAGTGGGGTCACTTTTGGTCGACAAACTGGAGCTTTTGATTGACCTAACTATGCACGTATTGTTGTGGAAGTAGCTTCATTCACCCATTCAGCTTCATTCACATAGGCAGAGAAAACAGTGACGACAGAATCTTGCTGTAGGGTACTTTTATTCTCGCAGCAGAGTCAAATCCTCGAAGAAAGTCGTGTCCAAGTAGAGAGAGCCAGAAGAAATAATTGAAAAAAACAAAGAATAGAGGTAATGCAACAACACTAGCCGCAAAAGTACTAACAAGGGAAGGCCAACTGGCTGAGCCGATCAAATGCTATGCGACCTATCCCATTCTACACAGAATTTTATGCTGATTTCAAATAGATGTTCCACTTTTGCTAAATGACAATCTGCCCGGAGTTATAAGCATCTAAAGTTTTGTTAGGACTCTGAAATTTGGTCCTTTAGGTCTTAGTGGTCTTCTTGAAGACCAAATTCGGTGCAGTCGTGGCCGAGTGGTGCAGCGTTGGTTTGGGTCTTAGTAGCCTCCCTGCGGATTTGTTTGAATGCAGAGTGGCGCTCGTTTCCAGAGTGTGACCTTTCTTTTCTTTTGCTTTTTTCAGGAACTGACTAGTGTTCTTTATCGATGATTGTCATCAATGTTAGTTTTTTTGTCTTTATTTGAGAACTGCACCACTCGGCCACGAATTTGGTCTTCAAGAAGACCACTAAGACCTAAAGGGCCAAATTTCAGAGTCCTAACAAAACTTTAGATGCTTATAACTCCTGGCAGATTATCATTTAGCAAAAGTGGAATATTATTCGGAATCAGCATAAAATTCTGTGTCAAATGGGATAGGTCGCATAGCATTTGATCGGCTCAGCCAGTTGACCTTCCCTTGTTAGTACTTTTGCGGCTAGTGTTGTTGCATTTGTTCACTGTTTTTCAATTATTCTTTTTGCTTCTTTAATGAAAAAGTCGAGCAACTCTTTCCCACGGTTAGTCCTTATTAATTTGAATGCCCAAATAATCGAATTGAAAGTCTAAAGTACGTTTGCAAATCGAAATTAGATAGAAGCCTTTCTCTCAAATGTAAAAATGAAATGTTTTTTGTTTAAATAAAAATGCTACTGATCCTTTTTCTCTCTTTTCCAAATTCTACACCATTTCTTCTGCATTTCAATGAGCTCACGCTCGAGTAGGCGACGACAAAACGACGAAATTTGCGCAACGAAAAGGGAAACGAGAAGAGTTTGACTACTAAACAAATGGCAACCATTTTAGCTTCAGAACTAATATTTTTACTTCTTATATTGGCTTCTTATATTGGCTTATATAGGCTTTTTATATTTATATTTTAGTCTCCATGCAGTTCTTTTCTTCAAACAATCATAATCATCTATTAGGTAAATGAATACGAAATGTGGATTTCAACATTTTCATCAATTTCCAACGATAGAAAGCTGATATCGATGAATGTTTTGATGATGAATGTTATAAACTATTTGAAAGTTGTAAATCTCCTCTACAAAATAGGCTAAAACGTTTTTCAATTGATCGAAGCATTGCAGAAATTTCGAGCCCGAAATGCGAGTGACCAAAAAAGGAATCGAGTCAGTTTAGGGACAAGTTTCGTGTGGTCAAACTTAGCGACAAGTTTAGTTTGGTCACTTATCAACAAAGTGACCGGTGCGCCGGTTCACAAGGCAAAGATTTTGGTAAAATCAATTCAGTGCCCCACCGTCCTCGTACAGTCGCGTAGTCGCAAGAGTTTTTTAGTATTTCATTTTTTTCAAAGCACCCGTACTTTCAAAAAATGCGTCTTTGGTATCAAAAAATAGCCCTGAATTTCAGCTATTTTTTGATATCTAAACGAGCATTGTAGCATAAACCAGTGTCGAGAAAAACTCGTTCAAAGCTAGACTACGCAACGCTCCACACCGTCATTATGGGAGTGGGGTACTATTACAGTATTTACGGTATTTTCATCAGTGTAAGTCTAAAATTTATCAAAGTTTCTTTTCAAAAACAATCTTTTTTTCAGTAATAAGTTTGGGATTTATTAAAAAACTTTTCAAATAATTGATGCCATTTGGTTATTTTGGTATTAAATGTGATTGTGGGAGATCGAAAAAAAAAAAAGAAAAAGTTGTCTCTTTTTTAGATTTAGACTCATTCTAGAGAAGTCTTTTTCTCTTTTTCTCTTTTATTTTTTCAAATTGGATCGCTGTGTTCTTATCTTTTCCTTTTTTTCAAACCTCTGCCCAAAATTTTCCCAAAAAATTTCCCCGTATTCCGTATTTTTTGGTAGTGAAACAGATAAAATACCCAATTTTGGCTTTGTTTCTTTTTCCTTTCGAAATTCAAACGCGAAACTGGTTTAGCTTTTTCTTTGACTAGGTGTGCCAGAAGGTTGACGTTTACATAAATTTCGCCTCTAACTAATAAGACTCAAAGAACTCTGAAGAGTACTCTTCTTTCCCTTCAAAGAAGAGTACTCTTTCTCTTCAAAGAAGAGTACTCTTAAGAGTTCTTTGAGTACTTTGTAGTACTTTGTACTTTCTGTACTTTCTGCGCAACAAATTCGAAACGTCGACCTTCTGGTGCATTGAATTCTTGATCTTTCTCTCTATTTTTCCATATAAAGGTTCTCTTTTTTGTAAAACTTTTTTGTAAACGCAAAACTTGTAAACCCCACTCTTTCTAGCGCACTGAATTCTGCGATTTTCCTCCGAAATCTTCCGAAAAGAAGTCACTTGGAGGGAGGAGCGCGGGAGCGCGGAGTTTAAAGTCAACATTTCGAGGAGTCTCGATTGTTGCTTCTTGCTTCTTTTGGAGACTGTGCTTCTATTAGAATTTGTTTTTACGGTATACAATTTTTAGGTCTTTCACACAAATGCGATTCGTGCTCACGCTAGCCGCCCTTCACCTCTACTACGGGTCACTCAAAGCCGATCCCTCGTGCTATCAAGAATGCAAATCGGTTGGTAGCTGTCGGAATTGTAAATATTCGAGAATCGAAGTTAACTTTGCCAAGTACTTAATTACAATTTTCACCAATTCCCACGTAGCGTTGGGGTGGCGCAATCGAAACGATTTCAACTTGTAAACCGACTCGAGTTGTTACTCAAGTGCTTTCTTCAGTACAAGACAAATTAAATAAATGAATTTAAATGAGAATTCTCATCGCGTATTCCCATTGATGACTCATTTTAGTAATTCTTTGGATAAGCCAAAAAGCTAAACTGGTACTCGGATTCAGACTGATAAAGCTAAAAAAAAGAAAACTTGACTTTTCTAGCTATGATTGGTAAAGTAAAGGTAGAGGTAAAGCTAAACAACTAGAGATTTTGCTTAAGCAAAATGACTTCAAAATATTTCGTAAGAAGTAACAAGTCGAGTTTTGCACATTCTTCTGCAAAAAAACAAGAAACAGCTAAACCTTTGAATACTCGTGAATTGAGCTTTGCTCCTCTTTCACACGCAAACATTGCAAAGCTCTATTCAATAAGAAACACCCCGTCTTCAAGTACGCGAACGACACTAAATGACAAAAAATCTAATGATAGAAAAGATTTAATGAGAAATTTGCCTCTGAAATTGCCAGTGTGGCTGTCTCCCGGGTTCGATCCCGCTTCGCGGTGATATAGCCATAATTGTGTGTGTGTGTGTGTGTGTGTGTTGAATTGTGATTATCATCCTGGTGTATATCTTAAATTTCTCCCACTTTTACCCATACCCATCAGCCATTCGAGGTTCACCAAGAAACGACATGCATTCAGTTTTCTTTTTCAGCTATGCACATCGTTTGAGATTTTTTTCTAAAATCCAATTTTAAGCCATTTTATGCAAATTTTACAAACACGCATAACATTCTCAGGATCGAGCTCCCCTGTGCGGTGTCTGGTTGGAGAAAGAGGAGAACGGGATTGCTGCGGGCACTTATCAGGTGAATTTTAAGAAAAATGTTTCTATTTTTTTTTACTGCAAATCGACAATTTGAGATTTTCAAGCTACAAATTCCAGTATCAAATGCGAAAAACAAAAACTTTCAGTTAAACACGGGTGTCGTCAATTTGACTTGTGAGTTCAGCTCGAGGCCGGTGCCAGCCGCGATCACCTGGCAACACCGGCCGTCCGACGAGGTGAGTGCAAGAGTCGAAAGTCTTTTGAGCTTTTGAGCTAGCAAACCAAAATCCTTACCATAAATACTGTAATTGAGCGGCATGCCGTTCTTTCCCTTTTGATTTTCTTCTTGATCATTCAATGCGTCGATGTTCTTGAAATCCCGTCAATGCGAGCAACCTCAAAAGATCTTCGATTTCCTTCTCTATTCGAGCATCTTTCAGCATCTATAACAAACAGAAAATAAGATAATTAAATCAATAAAGTAAACCTGTAAATATAAAAGAATCGTTTTAGACAACTTGAAACAGTGAATCAGATGGTCGTTGAGTCCGTTTGCTGCAAATTTGATCCCACATGTTTGACGTAAGATTGGATGCAGCTCCGAGAAATCTTGAAATATCTAGCCGCCACGATGATCGAAAAACCTTTGACCATCTTTGTAGCAGCCAGTTTCTTCTTCTTCTTTCTTCTTCCTTCTGGCTTTCCTCTTTTTCTTTGTAGGTGGCTCATCCGCTTCACTTGAAGATCCCTTAAGTTCAGCGTTGACCAAGTTTTCGTTGGGATCTTGCTCGGTGAGCTCATCACAAGTTTCCCTGAAGAATTCCTCGTTTTCCTCATGTTTGCAACGAGCCCGAAATTCCTTCATTTCATCAAACAGGTTCCCATCGAGATTCATTTCTAAAAAAATAAAATTAGTACTTATAATAATGATATAATAAGCAGAAAAAGATAAAAACGACAAAATGTATGCTAAAAAGACGTTCTACGGAAATACTTTTAAAGAAAAAAATCAAAATTGTTATATTTAAAACGTAATTTTTACACTTGCCGTTCTATTAGAGGGTGCCGTTCTATTAGAGAGTGCCGTCTATTAGAGAATTACAGTATTTACGGTATCAAGTTTCATAAAGACTCGAGTTCGATAAGGCTTGATAGAGACCCAAGACCAGAGTTGTCAAAAAAAGCCAAATCTTTGGCTCGGCCGAAACCTAGTCAAGTCTTTGGGTTAGCCTGGAGATTTGGCTCTTTTGCCAATGCAATCCTTTCAGCTCGGCGGAAACTGGAACGAGTTCGCGTGCTCGAATCTCGTCTCAAACAAAAAGTGCAGGTAAGAGTTTTGATTCGGGATGAATTTTCGATACGCCAAAAATTCAGTCAAGAGGTCGAGCATCGAGTGACAACTCAATGCGATTTGCGGACCACATCGCTTTACATGAGCGGCAAATATCGATGTCAAGGACAAGTGCCCGATAACACGAAAAAGGCGTACAGGTGAGAGTGTACAAAAATTTCCATATAATAGGCGTACTTTAGTTGAAAGTCGTTTAAAACTGACCAGTTTAGCTCCGAAATCATCGTCAACGTGGTCGGCATTGAAAAAGTGCAAGTCAGCGACAATTTGCTCGCCTACGGTCAGCCGGGTTTTGTCGAAGTTGAGGTGAGAAGTTTAAAGAAAAGAAAGCTCAGAATTGAATTAGCGTTTAGTTAGCTTAAAACTAGCACATTCGATTACCCAAGAGTATATTCAGCAACTGTTCTAGGCTCGATTTTTGAATTAATTTTGCCACCAAAATTGACACCTAATAAACTTCTCCAGGTTTGTGCCAACCCACGACCCGAAGTAGCATTTATTGTCAATGGGGATCTGATAAAAACCGAGCAATCATTGGGCAAAGCGGCTGTTTCAGCGTTGAGGCCATTGAAAGTTCGATCGAAAGTTGACGGTTAGTTACTCAAAACCCCTGGATGCCCAAAATTTCCTAATACCTATTTTTAAAAACTTCCAGGCCCAGCTCGTCCTGTAGCCTACTGTCACTCGGTTCGACTTTTCCTACCAGAAGTGCATTCGAAAGAAAACATTTCGGTGATTGTGCGAAATGAAGGAGAGACGAGAACACTGCCACTACATCTACACGTTGAAGGACTTCCGAAATCCGCGATAATTCCACCAATGTTTTTGACTTTTGTACTATTAGGTGCAATGTATTATCAATAGAAATAAATATTCCAAATAAATAAATAAATATTATCTCAGTCATTCGAACGAACGAAAGTCAAGAACGAACGTTTTTATAAATAAATTCAGCTACACGGTATAACAAACGATAAAATAGTACAAAAGAAAAGAAATATTGAAATGAGTATCGTGAATCCAAGATAGGAAGTAACAATATAGAATAAATAGCGCGTAAAACAAATGGGAAACAACGTTTTTAAGCCGAATAGACACGGAGCGATTTGTCCATTCCAACCGACACCACACCAGTCGCATCAGCTGAAATTTGTGTTTTAAAAAATATAAAATTGCGCTACCTTGGATTCGAACACCGGTCACCGTCGACGTGTGATTAGCCCATTCGCCAACAACCTGGAATACAAAAATTTCTGGGCTTTTTTTGGGTTACGGCTCGGATTTGTAACCAGAGCATTTAACTAAAACTAATCAAGTCAAGCAAAACTTACAGCCCAAGGTTTAACGTGAATCATTTTCACATCAGAACTTCCCACACAAAGGAAAGCTCCAAATTGATCAAATGACAAGCATGAAACCTAAAAACGAACATTAAAAGCACACGAGTTTTCATTTACCGGAGCTTTTCCATCGATGATTTCTGTAGAGCAGCGCAACATTTCCAACTTTCGAAGATCCCACAATTTCACCTTAACATTGAGAAATTTTAAATAGATAAGCGGTCAAAACAAACCGTTCCATCATCGGATCCTGTAGCCAAATGGAAACCGATCTCCGAGAAAGCCATGCATTTGATTGCACCCTCATGTCCAGGGAAATTTGCGGCATTCACTTGCTGACGAAGATCCCAAATCTAAATCCACTTTATGCTTTTACACCATTGCAACATGTTTACCTTCACAATGTTATCATCGCCTCCAGTTCCAAAGATTAATCCTAAAGACATTCAAAAATTAGAAATAACCCATTAAACCCAACCATCAGGATGGAGTTGACCACAGTTGATTGGTTTGGAACCCTCAGAATCACGAGGGCGATGCTGAAAAATTAATTCTAATCAAATTTTATAAGTCTATAGACTAATGATAATTAAGTACTAACCAATTACGAACTCAAAACGATTTTATTTGTTCTTCAAAACTTACAACACAAATAGCACGTCCGGTATTAATATCCGAGAAGGCCCACGAAGCATCATGTGACACGGAAAGGATGTAATCGTTCGTTGGATGCAAAGAGACGTCAGTGACTGGCGCAGAATGGCAGTCGATCGTCACTCGGCTTCCCTCTTCACCAACGGACCAAATTCTAACCTAAAAGAAACAAACTAGAAAGTGAGCAAAACTATGAAGACTTTCAATTTCACCAAAACATACCTGAGCGTCGTAAGCAGCTGAGATGACAGTTTTCTTGTTGGGATGCAAAATGACCGAAGAAATCTAAAAATTATTTTAATGCCCATATGCTTTTAAATGAGACAGCACGGTTAGACTTTTTTTCTAGTCCTAACCGATAACTTGACAAAGGTTTTTCAGTTAAGAGATCGACCAATGCATGGGCATAGCCAGGATTTCGCGTCTAACGGCCCCAGCCCCTCGAGACTACCCTCAATCAATTTCCAACCAAAATTTTTTTTAAAATCTCAGGCCAAAAAACTGTCTAGAGTTTTTTGAAAAAATTCAAGAGGCTTGAGATTTTGGCATTTTAGTGCAAAAATTTCGATAAAAGCAGTTTTTGGGCTTCAATGCTTGATTTTACAAAACTAACGTTATGATCTTCAGAATGTGGAGAAAATTTGACTAGGGGGTTGACCAACATGAAAAACGGTTGTCCGCCTAGTTTTCGAGATTTGCGCGAACAAAAATCGAAAAAGCTAAAAAAGTTAAAATGGCCAACTTCAAACCACTCGAGGAGCTCGGACCATTAGACTAAAAGTCGCGAAATCCTGGCTACGCCCATGGGCCAATGCATGGAGAATTTTGATAAAATGAACCTTCTTTGAATGTCCTTTCCATGATGTAACTTCTTGTTCTTTTTCCAAATCGAAGAGCACCACATTCTTGTCGGCACCGCCAGTAGCAACCAATTGATCCTTTAATAAGATGTATACAAAAATAAGTAAGACTAAATTTACCTTCAAATCTAGAGCCGTAATACCAGGAACACCAGTAGAGTGGAGAGCTGTGTGGCAGACTTTCTGGAACAAGCATTTGTCGCTTAAGCAAGCTGAAGCGAACCTGTTCAAATGATTTAATGTCTTCTGGTTTGGTGAGACTGTCAGGCAACTTCTTTCCGCGAGCTTTACGCGCCGCGGTCAAAACCTTGGCCTTCTGGTCGAGTTTCTCCTTGACCGCATCGGACATTCCTAAAACAAATTTTCTTATGATGCAAAAGATTCAGTAAAAACCTTGTGATTCCTCCATTTCTACATCGACAGCCTTTGTTGAGACTTCTTGAATAGCCGAATGTGGCTTCAATGTTGAGAGGGCTTCTCTGGCAGCCGCGAGTTCTTTCATCAAACGAGCGATCACTCTTGTTGCTCCATCGTGCTAAAATAAACAAGATTAGAACTTAGCAGGTAGGCCTTATTGTTTTTACTTGTTTTCTAAACGCACCTGGTAAAGTGTGTCAGATAATTCTTGACGAGCTGTGGTCAATTTTTGTCGCAAAGTGAAATTGTTGAGAGCATACCTAAAAACAACACAAATAAACAAACAATTCGCAAAACTCACATGTCGAACTCGTCCTGAAGCATTTTGAGAAGGGAAGGAATCGACGTCTGTCCAACACTTCGTGGCGGGCCCACATCTTCGGCTTCTTTTAGCTCGATTAGCTCAAATTGAAATATTACCGTAAATACTCTAATAGAAGCGCACCCTTTGACTGAATATCATGTTCTTGAGAAAGCTCAAGGTATTTAGTCTTCTGTTTTGTGGTCTGTTCCTTCTGTCCGCAAAAAACCCCCTAATTTCATTTAACTTTCTATTTTTCTATCTTTAGATCACGTTTTGCGTTTAGCACTTTTCCTTTTAAAAAGATAATTGTTTAACAACTTTAGTGTTAAGTTCGAACAAGCTCATAAAATAGAGGGATCTACACCAGTATCGGGGGGTATCCCATCTTTTTTTCACTATTTTTCTATGTCGTTACATGGTTTTTAAATTTTTTTTTTTTTTTTTTTTCTTTTTTTTTTTTTTTTTTTCATCTATAGAGGGGGGGGGGCCCCCCCCCCCCCCCCCCCCCTTTTTTCTTTTTTTTTTCCCCCCCTCTTTTGGGGTGCCTTTTTTTTTTTTTTATTTTTTTTTTTATTTTTTTTTCCTCCTTTTACATTTTTATTAAGTTCTAGTCTAATCTAGTCAGTAAAATAATAAATTCTAATGATTACAAGGAAAAAAAGAGTAAACGGGGGTACGGGTGGGGTGCCGCCACCCCTTTTTTATTCCTATTGGAATATGTAAAAAGTAGCCTAAACTCGTTAATGTTAGGTAAAAAAAACCATGTAAAACATAGAAAAATAGTGAAAAAACAAGGAAAATTACCACCCCCCCCCCCGATACTGGATGTTAGCTAGTTAATTTCTAGCTGCGCTGAAACTGAAGTACTCCTCAACTAAAACACTAAAAAAATACCTGGTCTTCCGAGAGCGACTCTTGATTGATGGGATCGCAGCCTTGATCCTTGATGTATTTGACAATGACTCGTTTCTCGAAGACTCGCCCCGATATAGGAGACACCACCGGCATCTCACATCGTTCGCCGCTGATCGAACAGGTGAAAACCATCTTGCTCTGAAAATAGATAGCATCAGGCTGGTCAGAACAAGAAAAAAAAAGAGTCAAAGATTTGTGAAAAAATTTTAGTTCGCTGCTTGAAAAATGACCGAAACTCGCCTTTTAGCGTTTACTTGCAATGTTTCAACGCCAGCCAATGTCTAACTTTATCAAAAGAAAAAACAAACCCTTTTTTGCAAGCAACTTTAATTTTAAAACTTAAAACCTTTAAAAACAAACAATTTTGAAAAGTTGACAACAAAAACGAACAATTTATAAGCAAGAACAGCGCTTTTGTGGCGATATTCGGAAAAATTTTTGAGTTCACTCGTCGCGGATGTCATTTGGTGCGGCGCGTACTCGCTATTTTGCTCAATTACTCGTTGTCAAAGGCAACTTCCAGAAACACTTTCACAACAATGTCATTTTGAATTTGAATTGTTCTTTTCCCATTACCTGTTACCCGATTGATTAATTTTTTGATCTTTCAGATGCCAGACCGAGAGACTTGCCACAATTTGCTCTTTCAAATCGTCAAGGATCTTGAGGGTGGTCCCCAGGAGTTGTTCGACGTCATTTTCGAGTTTTTCGCGAAGTGAGTTGCACTAATTTTTGTATTATAAGTGTAAAAAAATTAGGGATTTCTGTGTTGTTTCTGTCAAAACGAAACGAGCGTAGTTGTATTTTGACACTAGATAAATTGTTTTCTAAATCAAAAGTCGGTAATTTTATTCTTTTTAGAAGAACTGATTTCTACAACGCCAAGGGAATTGACGAGACTCGTCAAATCGTTCTACAAGCTTTTGAGAAGCATGCGGCTACAGCTATTCAGGTTTTTTCATTTAAGTACGCGATATACTATTTTTTTAGAAAGCCAAAGACGAAGCCCAGCGTCGAGCGCATGAAGAAGCAAAACGCCAGGAAAAACGTCAACGAGAGCAAAAAGAGGCTGAAAACGAGTCGAAGATTGTCGAATTGACCGACGAGGAAGCCAAAGAATTTGAGGAACAGCAGTGAGTTTAGAGAAATGACAAAGAATGGGTTAGAGAAAGAAGTTAAAGAAGTAACATGACAAATTGTAAGTTTTTGCGAGTTTATGAGAACCTTTTTAAGCAAATAATCGTTTCATTGTTTAGAAAGAATCAACAACCAGCTGCCACATCAAAAACCGAAGAGAAAAGCGGTGCTATTGAGGATGAAGTATTCATTTTCCATTCAACCATTTATCATCAAAACTTTAGAATGATGAGGACAAGGGAAAACTTCAACCGAATGCTGGCAACGGCGCTGATCTCGAGCATTATTCATGGACGCAAAATCTGCAAGAACTTGAGGTGCACCTTTGCTTTTTTAACTAAATCGACTCATTTTAGGTACGGGTTCCATTCAAGGTGAATTTCCAACTGAAAGCCAAAGACATTGTGGTGGTTGTCGAGAAGACTCATCTCAAGATCGGATTGAAAGGTCATCCACTGGTTGGTTTTCAAATTTGTTAGCTGTTGAAATACTAATAATAAGCTTCTATCTACTTTTGTTATTTTTCTAGATCATCGATGGAAATCTTCCGCATCCCGTCAAGTTGGAAACTTCCCAATGGGTACTTGAGGACAAGAAAAACGTAGTGCTCACTTTGGAAAAGGTTTATAATTTATAATTTATAATCTTTGCTTTGTTCTTATTCGATATTAAGAAATCGTTTAAACTTTTACTTCTAGGTGAATGGTATGGAATGGTGGTCGAAAATCATCGATACGGACCCGGAGATCAGCACGAAGAAGGTGCAACCCGAGAACAGCAAGCTCAGCGATCTGGATGGAGAAACTAGGTTGGTTCATGAGAAATCTAAAATAAAAGAAGTTTCAATTTCTCGCTTCAGAGCGATGGTTGAGAAAATGATGTACGATCAACGCCAAAAAGAATTGGGCTTGCCGACGAGTGAAGAAAAGAAGAAACATGACATCATGAAAAAGTGGGTTTTGGTTTTAAAATAAAAAAACTTTTCCACAGTTTTTTGAGTTGAATTTGTAACGTTAGTCAAAATCACTAGGTTTTTCATTAAATTTTTCTTTAGGTTTATGGAATCCCATCCCGAGATGGACTTCTCGCAAGCAAAATTCAATTAAGATCTCAATTTTTGTGCGAAATGTCGATGTTTACCGGTGATTTATTTGTATCTTGTTATCTGTGTTGTTGTCATTTTAGTACATTGTCGCTTAAATAAAACAATTTTCTAGGCAAAATGCATAAAAAAAAGTTTTTAGGAGTTTTTCTTGCAAAAAGCCAAACCTTTGCTCACAACTTTTCAAAAAAACAGCCAAATTCTATCTGAATAGGAATGAAAAGAACCCCTAAACCTAGAAAAAAATTGAGATAAACTAAGCCTCACGTCTAATTAAAGATGGACTCCCAATTGGATGGGCGAAAGGCGCAAAACGGGAGAATTGGTGTCACACAACACACAAACGATGTGGCTTTTGAAAAAAAAGCGAAAAGAGATGAAGGAGAGAGCTGACAGGGATATTCGAGTGGGTTTTTGGGGATAAGGCTGAATGGCCCCAGCTCTGGGAGCTTTTTTGAAATCTTCCCAAAACATCCAGCGGCTCTAGGCCCAATGTTTTTGGATCTTTGAACTTTAGAAATAACCCGTTGATGACTTTACTGATTTTATTTAAATCCAGTAGCTAGATTGACGAATTTTAGATTTGAATATCTTTAAAGATTCTTTGAACCGAAAAACTGGATGACTAATTTCAAATCCACGTCTGGTACAAAGGCTTTGTGTCCCTGAGAATCCGAATCAAAGATCAAATTGCCTTTTTTAGAAATGAAACACTTGAAAGCAAATCTTAAAGATTTCTTTCAAGAAACCTCAAAATTTCCTCAACAAATGGTTAAACCGAAACATTTCTTTATTGCTAAACATTTTCACGGTTTATTTTTGCACCTCAATTTTTCTGCTTTACAAGAAATTCTCCAGAGAAAAAAAACAAAAAATGACTCACTAAAGTCGTACTTTGGAAAATTGATTTTTCTAAATCCGTTTTGGATTGGATTGGATTGACATTGAAATGTCAAAATAATGAGCTCTTTAAGCCGTTTGCTGCTAATTTAAGTGTTTTATTGATGAATTTGAGCGTATTGTTGCCGATTTCAATGATTTGTGGCTAATTCAAGTGATTTGTTGACATTCTCCATTGAAATGTCAAGATAAAGGGCCCTTTAAGCCGTTTGTTGCTAATTCAAGTGTTGTTTTTTGGTTGATTTAGCCAAAAAAAACACTTGAATTAGCTCGATTTGAGTGATTTGTGGCTAATTTAAATGATCTGTTGCTAATTTAAACGATTTGTGGCTAATTGTTTTGGATTCAAATTCAAATTCGATGAAAACCCAAAATCAGACACAGTATTTTTCTAGAAATGACTCGTGTTTTGGATTTGAATTCGGAAAAAGCAAAAAACTTTCCACCAATCGAGCAACAGAAGTTACGCAAGAAGACCACCGAGCTGCAATTTGACCAAATGCAAAAGGAAAAGCGACGGGGAAAAGGAGTTAGACAACAATCGTTACAGGTGAGTGAAAAGATCGACCGTAACCCTCTCAAGATCCGCTCCATTCTCGTCAATTTCTTCACCCTCTTCCAGAATTCTATTTCTTGCCCGATCTACAGTATCTATATACTGTAGATCTGCGTATCTATATACTGTAGCTGCCCCAACCAAATGCAAATCACTGCCGTCGTCGGCCAGTGGTTTGCATTTGGTTGGGGCAGCTACACACAAATTTTGGCCACATTTTAGAATGTCAAATGTCGTTGTATCGAAGTTTTTTATATCGAATTTCGACTGTATAGACTAGTGAAAAGATTTTACAGTCCAGAAAATGGTTTTTAATCGACACAAGTCTCTAGAAATCTCTACCTTTCCAGGTCTTTCATTATCCGGTACTTTTGATGTCCGAGAAAGGTGATGAGAACAAAAGTGGGATCGTTTGGAGGACAAGGTTTGAGAGCTCGATTGGACTAAACATGGGGAAATTCCAAGCCAAACCTCTCTCCACCTTTGTTTTCTTAGCCGATTGCTTTGCGATTTTGTCTACACATACAAATCGACAGCTTGTAGACAAAATTTTAGAGTAATCGCTCAAGAAATCGCCGAGAAAGCGAAGGTGAACTTAGGTTCGGCTTGGAATTTTGTCTATGTCTAGTAAATAGATGATTCTTGAGAAATACGCTACCGTAATACCTGTACTAGCAGTCCCCTCCCGTACAGTCGCGTAGTCGCAAAAATTTTTTACTAAATCCTTTTTTCTAAGCGCCTATAATTTCTAAAAATTCATTTTTGGTATCAAAGAATAGCCCTGAATCTCAGCTTTCATTTGATACTTAAGCGAACACTGTAGCATAAACGGGTGGCGAGAAAAATGCGTTCAAAGCTAGACTACGCGACGCTCCGACTGTCATTATGGGGGGGGGGCTACTATTACTGGTATTACGGTAATAATAAATACGCTTATTAAAGCACTATTCTTTTTAGCGGGACAACCGGCGAAGTGGAGAGTAACGAGCGACCGCCGAGATGTAAAGGAAGTCAGTTCTTTGCTGTCAAAATCGATTCCACTTATGAAATCATTTACCAAACGGGGTAGGCTACTTTGCGCCAAATTTTGCGCTCCTGGGGTCATTTGCGCTCCTGGGGTCGTCTGAGCGACCGCAACTGGGTCGTTTGCGCCACTGGGTCGTTTGCGCCACTGGGTCGTTTGCGCCACTGGGTCGTTTGCGCCACTGGGTCGTTTGCGCCACTGGGTCCTTTGCGCCACTGGGTCCTTTGCGCCACTGGGTCCTTTGCGCCACTGGGTCCTTTGCGCCACTGGGTCCTTTGCGCCACTGGGTCCTTTGCGCCACTGGGTCCTTTGCGCCACTGGGTCCTTTGCGCCACTGGGTCGTTTGCGCCACTGGGTCGTTTGCGCCACTGGGTCGTTTGCGCCACTGGGTCGTTTGCGCCACTGGGTCGTTTGCGCCACTGGGTCGTTTGCGCCACTGGGTCGTTTGCGCCACTGGGTCGTTTGCGCCACTGGGTCGTTTGCGCCACTGGGTCGTTTGCGCCACTGGGTCGTTTGCGCCACTGGGTCGTTTGCGCCACTGGGTCGTTTGCGCCACTGGGTCGTTTGCGCCACTGGGTCGTTTGCGCCACTGGGTCGTTTGCGCCACTGGGTCGTTTGCGCCACTGGGTCGTTTGCGCCCTGGGTCGTTTGCGCCCTGGGTCGTTTGCGCCCTGGGTCGTTTGCGCCACTGGGTCGTTTTGCGCCACTGGGTCGTTTGCGCCCTGGGTCGTTTGCGCCACTGGGTCCTTTGCGCCACTGGGTCCTTTGCGCCACTGGGTCCTTTGCGCCACTGGGTCGTTTGCGCCACTGGGTCGTTTGCGCCACTGGGTCGTTTGCGCCACTGGGTCCTTTGCGCCACTGGGTCCTTTGCGCCACTGGGTCCTTTGCGCCACTGGGTCCTTTGCGCCACTGGGTCCTTTGCGCCACTGGGTCCTTTGCGCCACTGGGTCCTTTGCGCCACTGGGTCCTTTGCGCCCTGGGTCCTTTGCGCCACTGGGTCCTTTGCGCCACTGGGTCCTTTGCGCCACTGGGTCGTTTGCGCCACTGGGTCGTTTGCGCCACTGGGTCGTTTGCGCCACTGGGTCGTTTGCGCAACTTGTCATAACTTTCTTCTAAGTCGGCTAATCTCTAAGATTTTGGTGTCATTTTGTTACACTTGTTGAAATCTACAAAATGAAATCAAAATCATAAAGATTGATCCACTTAGAAGAAAGTTATGGCGAGTTGGGCAAAAAATTTGGCTTAAAGCCAGGCCCAAAATCATGGACGAAGCCAAACAGCGACATTTATATAGCTTTTTGCTCATCAATAGTCAGGGCCGAGAAATTCCGCCTTTAAAGGCATACTGTGGCTCGTTCGTAGTTGTTTTTCGTCGTTTAGAACACGTTGTTTTTTGAAAAGCTAGCATTTTCATAGATTTTGCGCTGATTGTAAGATTTTTTTTTCGAACTAACTAAGTAATCACTATATTCGGGGCATTCAACTCTTTATTTCTATTCTTTTATTCTTTTGAAAGTTATGGCGAGTTGCGCAAATGACCCAGGTGCGCCAATGACCCAGGTGCGCCAATGACCCAGGTGCGCCAATGACCCTGCTGCGCAAAAAATTTGGCGCAAAGTAGCCCCACCAAATCGGTTAACAATTTACAGTGTCTACAAACTGCAGTAAAGCTTTAATCTACATTCAACTTAATCTACTTTAATCTACTTTAATCTACTCATTAATCTACATGGAATTAAGTAAGCTATACCTAGAGTACCTTGCAATACCAGAGCTACAGTAACCCAATCGATAGTCCAGCTATTTTGCATCCATTTGATCTTTTGGCTTACGGCTTACGGTAGTTTGCCCAGATTTTAGCGCAGTTGGGAGCCAATTCGCCTCAGATTTGCCAATTTGCCAATTTGCCTCTTCGGGCACTTATTCCTCTTTTGTGAATGCTCAGAATTTTTTGTTTTTTTGTGAATTTCTTAGCTGAAGTGTACACAACATTTCACAGGATTTAGATTTTTGATTTTTCGTTGCAACTTTTTGTACTTCTAGTCCAAAGCTACAGAGATCCAAGAAGAGAAACGTACTGGAGGGTAGAAGATAGTTTTGTCAGGGTTTAGCCTACAGTAATCTACACCTACAGCTACAGGACTTTACAGTACTGTAGTTTATCAGTAGTACTAAAGGCTACAGTACTTAAATGCCTATAATCTTAATGATGTCACTGACCAAAAACTAAACCAGGGTCAATCAGACTCAGGCCAGGATCTGGCTAGTTAAAGATCCAAGAAGTAATGGGTTAAACCAGAAGGTTTTCCAGAAGTTAGTCAGAGTTAAACCAGAACTAGATCAGGGCCAGGTTTAGCTAAACCAGAGGCAAGGTAAGCCAAACCTGGATCAGTTAGACTTTCAGTTAATGAATTCTTTAAGATCAGGGTAATCTTAAGATCAGGGTAATCTTAAAGAATTCATTAGTTATTCATTTTTCTTTCCTTTTCTTTCTTTTCTCCTCCCTTCCACCCTCATCACCGATACAAAGATCAAAGTTGAGAAAGAGAAAATTTGAAAAGAAAAAGTGAATGATCTTTTTAAGAGGAACAGTTGTTGCTGAGAGTCAGAAAAAAAATTGAGTGATTGACCTCAATTGAAAAAGAAGGCAATTTCTCACATGGAATCTCTTTCTTCTAATGAAAACACGGGCTTTTTATCATTTTTTTATCTTTTTATCATTCAAATTCCTATCTAAGCTTGTTCTTTGCGCACTTTTTGCTCAAATTTTGTGAACACACCCTCCCTAGTGCACAGAATTCGACAAATCGTTGCTAAATCGTTGCCAAATTGTTGCCAAATCGTTGCCAAATCCAATTAAATCAAAATTGGGCAACTGAACCGACGCCTATTCACTCTTTCTAAATCTATTATGCCAGATCGCACGCGTTTACCAGCCAAGCTAGACATCGGTCGTTCTTTGCGCTCCGACGTAAACTAAATCGATCTGGCACACCGAAACCCCAATTTTTCTCGCAGCAGCAGTTCGGTATCGCTAGAAAAACTGGGATTTCGGTGTGCCAGATCGATTTAGTTTACGCCGGAGCGCAAAGAAGGAACGACTCTTTCTAAATCTATTATGCCAGATCGCGCGCGTTTACCAACGAAGCTATGGGTTCGGTCGGTCGTTCTTTGCGCTCCGACGTAAACTAAATCGATCTGGCACACGGAAACCCCAATTTTTCTTGCGATAGTGCCTTGCTGCTGCGAGAAAAATGAGGAATTGCGTGTGCCAGATCGATTTAGTTTACGTCGGAGCGCAAAGAACGACCGACTAAACCCTCGTCTAAGCGAAGCATTGTTCTTTAAGGTGTACTTTGTACTCAACATTGTAAACGCATCCTTTCTGGCACACTAACCTCTTCATTTTTCTCTGTGCAGCTTTCTTGAGCATTCAGTTCTTTGAGAAATAAAGAGAAATGAGAAATGAAGAATTCACTGCACTAGAAAGGGTGTGTTTACAAGTTTAAGCATAAAGTACACCTCAAAGAACAAGACTGGTTTGCGGGAAGCGGAAACACACGTGTTCTGGCACACTAAACCTTAAAAGGTATCAAATGAAAGCTGAGATTTAGGGCTATTCTTTGATACCAAAAATGAATTTTTAGAAATTATAGGCGCTTAGAAAAAAAGGATTTAGTAAAAAAATTTTGCGACTACGCGACTGTACGGCTGCTATTACAGGTATTACGGTAGCGTATTTCTCAAGAATCGCCTATTTACTAGACATAGACAAAATTCCAAGCCGAACCTAATTCCTAAATTGAATTTGAAACTGTCTGAAACAAATTTAGAACTGATTTTTGAAACTTTTTCAAAACAAATTTTGAAATTTCTTTTCCCAGGAAATCCCAAAGCTTGTTATCGAAAAGAAATTGGCTTTTTGCTAATTTCTTGCTTTCTTTTCTCAAATTTTACAATTTCTCGTGATTTCCCACAATTTTCTTCAACATTTAAAGGTTTCTCAATCAAAAATATTCTTCTTTTTCCTTTTCTGACACTTCTGACACTCATTTCCCCCAACTGAACGGCAATTTTCTTCTCAAAGAATCATATTGAATATTTTTTTTTGTTTGCTTTATTGGGAAAGCCTTTGAATCGAGCTCAAGAAGCTTTTTTAGAGCTCAAGAATCAAAAGTGACAAAGGATTTTTCATAAATAAAGAAAAGCTGCAAGTCTCTTGTCTAAAAACATTCATTTTAGACAAACTAGCGTAATCTGACCGCCAGTTTTCACTTGATTAGCTAGATTTTGTTAGATTTTGATAGATTTTGGTAGATTTTGATAGATTTTGATAGATTTTGGTATATATTTGGTAGATTTCGGTATATATTTGGTCGTTTTAAAATCACAAGCATCACAATATCTTTTTTTGGCCTGCTTTATTGGGAAAACAGAAATTTTGATCAAGAAAATGATCCAAATTGGGGCCCAGGATAAGCTCGGAATGTAAACACCAAAAGGAAATGCTATTCAGCTATTCAGCTATGCTATAGCTATTCGGTTTTGGCTCAAATTAAAATCCTGCCAAGAAATGCAAAAATCCATTTAAAGTTGCGAGTTTTCGAAAAATTGTCTCCTAGCCCCCCCCCCTCCAATAAGAGCTCCACACACGCAGCCAACGAAGAGCAGTGGGTGGCCTAGCCGGTAGTGATCCGGGCTACAAAACCGGTGACCCTCGGCCGCCGAGGGTTCGACTCCCACCAGCGACAAACTTCTCATTTTTTTGAAAATCTTTTCCAGTCAATGGCTAATCAATGGCTAAATTAGGCTAATCAATGGCTAAATTAGGCTAATCAATGGCTAAATTAGGCTAATCAATGGCTAAATTAGGCTAATCAAATTAGGCTAATCTAACTGGCGAGCAGATTACGGTAGTTTCCTGAATATTCCTTGATCTTTCTATAACATTTGGATTTTTTATCCTTTCTTTATCTATCCTCTCTTTATCTTTCCGTTTCCAGTGAAATGAGTCGCCGTCACTCATCAGTGACCAACACGAATCCACAGATTTTTCTCGAAGACGAGCATGCGAATCGTAATAATCTTCCTAAAAATATAATCAAAATTAACTTTAATCAATATTAGCTCTAAGAAAGATAGAAATTTGAGACTTTTATAGGCTAATTTTCAATTTTTCAGGTCTCTCTTGTCATATTCTTCACCCACGACGCAGCGGGAAACTGTCATTGGCAACACCGACTTGCACAAATGTTGATGGTCAGTGAAATGATAGAAATAAATGGCAAAGCATTGGCTTGGATTTGGAAACAAAGGGATTTTGAATTCTGAACCTTCTGCTAACAGCAGATGCTCTACCACTTACATGGGAATAGTGACCGTGAGATTTCGATTAGAAGGAAACGGATTAGAAGAGAGGAACACTGAATGACAGTGCATCCTCTTAATACTGTAGCGACAGAATACAGAAATGGGATGTATATGTTATGTTCGATCTAGAAATCCGTCCGACCTAGATTGAAGTGAGGTCAAACGTCGTAGCCAATCACTCTAAATCTAAGACTGGATCGGACATCTGATTTAGACTGATTTAGACTGACCAGAATGAGCAAACATCTATCGTATGAAGTACGAAGTAATACGAAGAGTACGATGGCGTTTTCGGATTTTGAGAAGGATCGATAGTTTTCGAGAAAAATGCCTTTGAAATTTCTACTCAAAAACGAGGCACGCTTCCATAAAACGATTCCTTCCGGGCGGCCAAAACCTCCCCTCGTGGCCGAGAGGTAGAGTTCTCGCCTCTCATTCTCACGACCCTGGTTCGGTCCCGCTCACTGCCATTTGTCTTGCTTTTTCTTCCAGAACTTTTCATTTTATAGATGTTAAGGCTTATAGAACTTTTAAACTTTAGTTTTTTTAGGAATATGCTTTCGCTTACGCTTCTAACCCTCTAGACAGCTAGAAGCTAGATTTACGACAAGCTCTAGCTTTCGCTAGAAGTTTTCGTGGCACCAAGAATGAGAATGAGTGAAAAAGCTGGAGAAAAGATTCTAGAAGCTTTTAAGTGGATCCAGGTGACTTTTAAGTAAATCTATCTAATAAATCTATCTAGTAAATCTATCTAGTAAATCTAAATCGATTCATACACTCTAATGTATTTCCCATGTGTTTCCCGGGTCAATTTGAGATGTTTTTTAAGAGGTTTTTTTTAAGAAATTGTACTTCTAATTGTAGTATTGTCTCATTTTCTGAAAACAAGGTGATGTTTTGCGCCTTTTTGCAACAAAAAAAACTATGCTTTGATCAAGGAATTGCATGTTGATTTTTATTTGTTAGTTTGTTGTGTTAGCTTTTGGATTTATGGATAAAATTGTTGAAAAATGGCGAAAAAGCTAGAGTTTAAGAGTTTTATAAGCCTTGAATATAAATTTAAAGTTATATTATAGAATAAAAGTTTTGGAAGCAAAAGGAAGAAAAATGGCAGTGACCGGGACCGAACCAGGGTCGCGAGAATGAGAGGCGAGAACTCTACCTGTTGACCACGAGGGGGAGGTTCTGGCTGACCGGAAGGAGTCCTTTTATAGAAGCGGGCTTTGTTTTACGCTGAGATTTCAAAGTCGTTTTTCTGGAAAACTATTGATCTTTATCAAAATCCGAAAACACCAAAAACCACCAAAAAAAACCCCAAAAAAAGTCGACTAAGGAAGTTGGGTGCAAAAATTTCAAACAAAATCTCAATAGGTCTTGCCAAAACGGCTCCAAAACGGCCACTCTTTCTATTAAATCAAAATTTGTACCTAATTCTTGCAATTTTGAGTTAAAAATTTGAATTTTTTTATTGATCTATTGATTTCTATTGATATTTTAATGTATTTTCAATAATAGCTCGTTTCAAAAGCTCCACAATTTATCTATTCGACATCAACTCAACTAAAATCATCTAAATCCTTTTTCTAACAATAAAACGTCTCCCAAACTATCGTAATTTTCTCTCTTTTTGTTTTGTTTTTGTCTTTTTGATATAAACAAAATCATTTTGTCAACAACAAACAAAATCTCTAATAGAAGCCCTCTAATAGTAATAACAACTCTAATAGAAGTAAAGCAATGAATGGCAAAGAATTTTGAACCGAGGGGGAATTGAACCCTCGACCTTCTGCTCATTCGCCTGTTGCTCTACCACTAAGTTATTGGCGCCTTCTTTGCCGGGGAAGAAATAGAAAAGACAAGAAGACCCTACCTACATTTTGGATCAGCCAATTTTGAGGGGTTGAAAAATAGAATGAGATGTCATCTCTAATACAGCAGGTAGATTGCTTTCTCATTTCAACACAAAATTTATCGCGTAAAACAAAACTTTCAATTAATCCGACAAAAACAAATGATTTGAAAACGAAAAGAAAAGACGACGCGGCGCTCCCATCGACTCTCTCCAAATGGCGGCGACGTCAATTGGAATGCGAAGTTGCGCGAAAATTATCTCGACGAAAAAGAAACGACGACCCGACGCTCCCATCGACTGTCTCCAAATGGCGGCGACGTCAATTGGAATGCGACGTTGCGCGAAAATGAACTCGACAAAAACAAATGATTTGAAAACGAAAAAGAAACGACGACACGATGCTCCCATCGACTACCTCTAAATGGCGGGCGGTGACGTCAATTGAAATGCGACGTCCCGCAAAAATTACCTTGACGAAAAACAAATGATTTGGAGACGAAAAAGAAACGACGACACGGCGCTCCCATCGACTGTCTCCAAATGGCGGCGACGTCAATTGGAATGCGACGTTGCGCGAAAATTGGGGTAGGCTACTTTCCGCCATTTTATTTGCGCAACAAGGGTCATTTGCGCAAGTACGTTTGCGCAACAAGGGTCATTTGCGCAACTTGATTTGCGCAACTGGGTCATTTGCGCAACTTTAACACTGTATTAAGCACTCGAATTTTTAATCATTATTTTCATTTTGAGCTTTTTTTTATTGTTTTTTTATTTTCTTCTATTTTTTATGAAATCTTCCAATTTTTTGCACTATCTTCCAATATTTATCTAAATTAGTCCTTTCTAGGAGCTAATAACCATTAGTAAAATATTTTATCGCTTTAACAAAAAAGTGCAACCAATAACAATGAAAGTTAGGACAACAATAAAAATCAAATTTTTAAAATATAAGTCAAAAACTGAGAAAGATGTTGCACAAAATCGCAACCGGGCAAGCGACCATTAGAAATAGCAGTAAAACGTTGCTTTTGTCGAGCCAATACAGTTTTCTTCCATGGGTAGTTTTGTCCAACAGTGAGATTGATAGCCGATGAAAACGGTACTAGAATTTTAAACAACAAACTATGAGCAAACAATATAAAAAGGAGGGAACGAACGAGGGGAGAGAGTACTTTAAAAACTCACTACAAAAACATAGCAAAAAAAAGTTGCGCATAAGTACTTGCGCAAATTTTTGTGCGGGGTACGGTAGCGCATCCACGCTTTAGAACGCGCACCGCTCTGCTTTTGCGCCAGTCCCTTAAAAACGTCAAAAAAGTTGCGCAAATGACCCTGTTGCGCAAATAAAATGGCGGAAAATAGCCTACCCCCGAAAATTAACTCGACAAAAACAAATGATTTGAAAACAAAAAAGAAACAACGACGCGACGCTCCCATCGACTACCTCTAAATGGCGGTGACGTCAATTGGAATGCGACGTTGCGCGAAAATTAACACTGAAAATTTTCGACAGAAAATCAAATTTAACATGAAAACATCTTGAAAAACACATTTTTTTTCTCTTTATTTTCAGAAGTTCATTCTCTACTGACTGATTGAAAAGTTTCAGTGCACCAGAAAGAATGCGTTCGCTATTTTCAGCGCTCAAAGCGCACTCAGAAGATTGCAGCTAAAGATTTTTGATCAACAAAGCGCCCAAATTTACTCACCCAACAATAAACCTTTTTTTGAAACCCTATTTTTTGCAGGTGTTTCCCCCATTCCTCATTGCCTTTTCCTCAATTTCCCTCATTCTTTTCCCGTCTTTGAATGGCCCAAAAGGACGTGCGACACGCTGAATTGGCTCCACCAATTTGCGAGACACTGGGAAAAGAGCTGAAGAAATTTGGAGAAGGGGAAAGAAATCGGCAAATTTCTCCTTCACTCAAAATGAAAATGGATCTCTGACTTCAATTTCTCCGCCTACTCCTTGAAGTTTTCAGCCGTTCAACTGAATAGCTGAAGAAAAGACAATTCTTACTTGGCTGAATATCTTTTACTGGATTGAGGAGCTTTTACAGTATTCTTAGGATTCTTTACAGTATTCTTTACTGTATTCTTTACTGTATTCTTTGCAGTATTCTTTTACTGTATTATTTTACTTTTACAGTATTCTACTAAATCTCTTTAATCCTTGCTTAACTGAATATCTTTATTCTAACAGAAACTAGCCATTCATCAGCCATTTGAGCCATTCATCAGCCATTTGAGCCACTAATCAGCCATTTGGGCCACTAATCAGCCATTTGAGCCATTGATCAGCCATTTGAGCCATTGATCAGCCATTTGAGCCATTGATCAGCCATTTGAGCCATTGATCAGCCATTTGAGCCATTGATCAGCCATTTGAGCCATCGATCAGCTATTTCAGTCTTTTACAGTACTCCATTCACTGAATATCTTCAATATTCAATAACTGAATATCTTCAATATTCAATAACTGAATATCTTCAATTCGGCTGTGTTTATTCGGTGAATAGCCTTTGGTCATTCCCGTCGTCTCATTCCAGCCATTCAACTAAATACCTCAAAAAGCTATTCATTTCGGAAGCAATACCCTTCAGGGTAAAGCTATTTCTTAACTGAATATCTATTTTCTATTTCCTTATGTCACCAGCTTATTCGTAAATCCTGGCTCCTGACACGTTTATGTCCTCAACCTCTCCTTTTCCGTCGCGAGCCGTCCCAAGACGTGTCTGGGTACTATGTGAGTTGAAAAACTGATTACTGATTGACTCTAGATGACTCTAGATGACTCTAGATGACTCTAGATGACTCTAGATTGACTCTAGATTGACTCTAGATTGACTCTAGATGACTCTAGATTGACTCTAGATGATTCTCGATTGACTCTAGATGACTCTAGATAACTCTAAATGACTCTAGCTGACTCTAGATTGACTAGATGACTCTAAATGACTCTAGATTGACTAAAGGAAAAGATTGATATTGATATTGATATGACAAACGATTATACTTACTGTAAATACTTTAATAGAAGCTCTATAGGAGCTATAGACTGACAAATAAACAGCTCTCAGTTAGGAAAACAATTCAAAAATTGATCTAATATTCAATGCTGATGTTAAACACTTTAAAGATACGATAAACAATCGTTGGATTGTTTATCGTATCTTTATCGTATGTTTATCGTATCTCCGCCCACTCCTTGAAGTTTTTAGCCGTTCTTTTACAGTCATTTAAACATCGAATGACTAAACTTGGTGTAAAAGTACGTATATATAAGTACGTATAAGTACGAAAACTGAAGAATTCTCAATCTACTTGCTTTTCGCGTTTTTTTTTGAAAATTTTTCTTTCAAATCTTCCTAAGCCAATTAGCAAGATGAACAAAAAGAGTAAAAAGTGTAAAAAGAAACCTTTCGCCTTTCAAGAATCAAAGTTAATCCCTTTTCTTTTAATGATTTTCATTTTTTTTGCCATTTAGTTTACTCAATTTCCTCTTAAAACTGTTCCTTTCGGTTTTCTCATTGTCATTGCCGGAAATTGCACACAAATCTTTTGCAAAACGAAGCTCAGATTTCTTCCCCATTCGGTTTTTAGTGAATAAGATTTCTGAAGATTCGCCAAATAGTCTAAAATTCCAAAATTCCAAAGAAGTAAAGAAATTAACAAGAAAAAGTGGGCAAGTAAAAGAAATAAAAGAGAAATTTTGATCTAAATTGGGATCTTCTATTGGAGAAAGCTCATTGGAATCAATACGGAATTGGAATATGTTTAACAGATAGGAAATTCATTAAAAACCCTTCTCTGTATTGGCTAAGGTCAATCAATGGTCCAATTGGCAATGGTCCAATTGGCAATGGTCCAATTGGCAATGATCCAATTGGCAATGATCCAATTGGCAATGATCCAATGAAATGATCCATCCAATTGGCAATGATCCATCCAATTGGCAATGATCCATCCAATTGGCAATGATCCATCCAATTGGCAATGATCCATCCAATTGGCAATGATCCATCCAATTGGCAATGATCCATCCAATTGGCAATGATCCATCCAATTGGCAATGATCCATCCAATTGGCAATGATCCATCCAATTGGCAATGATCCATCCAATTGGCAATGATCCATCCAATTGGCAATGATCCATCCAATTGGCAATGATCCATCCAATTGGCAATGATCCATCCAATTGGCAATGATCCATCCAATTGGCAATGATCCATCCAATTGGCAATGATCCATCCAATTGGCAATGATCCATCCAATTGGCAATGATCCATCCAATTGGCAATGATCCATCCAATTGGCAATGATCCATCCAATTGGCAATGATCCAATTGGTTCATTATCTCTTTCCCAAGATAAAGAATATGTTGCAAGAATTCATCATTCATTCATCCTTTCTAATACAAATATATCTTTGAATTCTCTGCTCAAGATTGGTTCTTTGCTCAAGATTGATTCTTTACCTATTTTATCCTCTTTTCCTTTGTAAATGTGCTCTATTGTAAATGTGCTCTATATTTAACAGATAGGAAATTCATTAAAACCCTTCTCTGTATGGCTAAGGTCAAAGCAAAGCAAAGTATTCTGGTTTCCTTGGTCAAAGCAAAGCAAAGCAAAGGTACAGATTTAGTTCCATTGGTACAGATTTGTTTCCTTTTCTCTACAGATTTGGTTCCTTTTCGCTTCTCCACGGATTTGGTTCCTTTTCTCTACAGATTTGTTTCCTTTTCTCTACAGATTTCGTTCCACTTTGGTACCGATTTGGTTGCATTTTGGTACAGATTCTAATTCCGTTGGTATAGCTTTAGAAAAGGTCAACCATGAGGTTAGAGTTCTGCAGGCTTAGGCTTAAATGAAATAGATAAAAGTATCGTTATTCATTCAACATTTAAAAGTATCTTCATTCAACATTACGTTCTTTTCTTTTTTCTTTTCTTCCTTTTGTCCACTTCTTTTGTCACCTAAAATCGCTTTGCTCATGTTTTGCTCATCAATTTCTTTGCTTACCTTAATAATTCTTGCAGCTCTTTGTTCAGGTAACAAAAAGAGTCTCCCCGAATTAATCAATGCCAATTGGCAATGATCCAATTGGTCCATTTCCTCTTTCCCAAGATAAAGAATATTTTGCAAGGAATTAAATAGGAACTATAAAGGAGCTTTAAAGGAACTTTAAAGGAGCTAGAAAGGAGTGTTAAAGGAGCTTTAAAGGAACTTTAAAGGAACTATAAAAGAGGCTTAAAGGAGCTAGAAAGGAGCCTTAAAGGAGCTTTAAAGGAACTATAAAAGAGCTAGAAAGGAGCTTTAAAGGAGCTTTAAAGGAACTTTAAAGGAGCTAGAAAGGAGCCTTAAAGGAGCTTTAAAGGAGCTTTAAAGGAACTATAAAAGAGCTTTAAAGGAGCTTGAAAGGAGCTTTAAAGGAGCTTAAAAGGAGCTTTAAAGGAGCTTTAAAGGAACAAAATAGGAACTTTAAAGGAGCTTTAAAGGAGCTTTAAAGGAGCTTTAAAGGATTCATTCATCCTTTCTAATACAAATATATCTTTGAATTCTTTGCTTAAGATTGATTCTTTGCTCAAGATTGATTCTTTACCTATTCTATCCCCTTTTCCCTTGTAAATGTGCTCTATTTGGGTGTTTTATGTATAAAATTGAAGGCCAAAGGGGTTCTTTTATGAGAAAATTCCCTTTTCTAGCATATTCTCTCAGAAATTCGCGGCTTTATTCTCTTTCTTTTAGACAATGATTTATTTTGTCTCATGAAAGTAATTCTTTTTACAGAATGCTAAAAAACAATCTGTTTCACTGCTCATTCTATTGATCAGCTTTGTTTTTTTCATTTTTTAACAGACTGATCAATAGAGATCAATCAATTATGAATCCTTAAAATTTAAATTCTAATTTCAAAGAATGTACAAGTAAAATTAGGTACTCCGAAAAATGACTTAATTCTTAATGATTTTCAATAGCAAAATTATTAAACAACAATCAAAATAGCACCGTTAGAATTGCATTTTTGTACTAATACATTTTTTGCCAACGAGTAGCCAGTTTCTCGATCCCTGAAGCAAAAAAGTCTGAGTGTCTAGAGGCGATGAAGTCTTTGATAGCATTTTTCAACTTTGACTTTGAACGTCGTGTCCTCTTGTCATCAAGATCCTCGTCTCCTTCCCGAAATCGTTTGAACCAAACTTGAGCGGTCCTAACAGAAGTAGCCTCATGACCAAATGCACAATTGATGTTTTCGCAACCTTTGCACTCTGTCCAAGCTTTAACTCATCCAAACACTCATCCCGTGCTCCCGTCTAACGTCCCGTGCCCTGTCTAACATCCCGTGCTCCGTCTAGCGTCCCGTGCTCCGCGCTGATTTATGCTACAATGTGCGCTTTAGTGTTAAAAGATAGCGCTTGAAATCTAGTATTAATATATTCTTTTGCTACCAAAATATAGTTGGGAAAAAGCTAGAAACAGGAAAAAATCTATGATTGGATTGGATTGGATTGGAAATTTACGCTAATTGATTTTGGCAAATTTACTCTTACTGGAAACTGGAATTTACTGGAAAATTTATCAAATAATCTTCAGTTTACCAACAAAAATCCACTAAAAAAGTCAATTTTAAAAGAAAAATCATTGCAAAAACCTCTTGAAAAATGGCCAGATCAAAATCAAACAAAGAAAAGCGCAAAAATTTTCTTTTGGGACAGCTGGCTTCATTTTTTCAGCTTTACCCTTTTCCCCAGCTCATTTTTTTTCACGATTGATCTCAGGGCCCAATCTATTAACCCAATCCAATCGAACACCAGAAAATTCTCCAATGTTTTCTTGAACCTAAAGAATTACTGATCTTGAATTCTTTGAGCTTGAATTCTTTGAGCTCTTCTTTGAGCTGGAATTCTTTGAGCTCTTTGAGCTCTTCTTTGAGCTTGAATTTTCTATATGACCCACACGGTGAACTATTGCGTTTTACGGCCTGGCTCGATGCGGAAAAAGAAAAGATTCAGTTCGAACGATGAGGCGAGCACAGGTTAAAGAAATTTCACATTGTAGCTAGTCGAATTTATTTCACTTTTTAAAACCCAGTGATCAATTTGAATTGTTGACTAGGGTGTCAACAAGAGAACCAACAAGAGAACCAACAAGAGAACCAACAATTTCCATGTGTAATCCTAGTGTAATGACTTTTTTTTTGGATTACGGGGTTGTGCAGAAAACATCTATTTTCTACGAGTCAAAATAGTGAGTCAAAGATTATTTTACTCGAGTAATTACTTACTTGCGAGGAACACAATCTAGTAGTAAAGGCTAGTAGTAAAGGCTGTAAAGGCTAGTGTAGCCTAGCACGCTGGCAGAGTTGTGCTTTATAATTGATCTGGCAGAGTTGTGCTTTATAATTGAATTAAATTCAGAGCAAAGCCAGAAAAAGTCGGATAATTTTGTTGAAAATGTCAAACTCAGTTAGTAAAAAAATTACTCATGCAAATTTACTCGAGTAATTACTTACTTACGAGGAACACAATGTAGTAGTAAAGGCTAGTAGTAAAGGCTGTAAAGACTAGTGCCTAGCACGCTTCCACTTTGCCACAAGCTCACATTTGGAAAACGATAAAGAAAGTTTTTAAAGCTTTTAAAGCTTTTAAATATAGCTTTCAAAGCTTTTAAATATAGCTTTTAAAGCTCTTAAATATAGCTTTTAAAACCCCATACCTAGGTTACCCCATACCTAGGATACCCCATACCTAGGTTACCCCATACCTAGGATACCCCATACCTAGGATACCCCATACCTAGGATACCCCATACCTAGGATACCCCATACCTAGGATACCCCATACCTAGGTTACCCCATACCTAGGTTACCCCATACCTAGCTATGGGGTAACTTCACCTTTCAGTACTGAACCCTTACTGAATCTTCAGTAAGAAATATAGAATCTTTTTGTAAACTTACCGATAAAAACATAGAGAAAATTAGTGTCAAAGTTGAGAGAACTGTATCTAGGAATAGGGTATCGGGTATGGGGTATCGCTTAAACATTGCTTTTAAAAGCTTTTAAACATAGCTTTTAATAGCTTTTAAACATCGGCCATTTTGGTCAATATTTCTATGCCAAATATCTCACGCTACAGAATCTCAAAACTAAAACCAGATTCGGAGTCAGCTTAAAAAGTTCTATCACTGGTTTCATTTTCAAAAACCACTTTTACCTGATGGCTTTCCCTTGTAAGTTATCGATTTTTTTTTTCGTTTATAAAAACGATTTTGTCTTATTCGATGTCTAAAAACGATCTTTTCTTCATCTTGGTTCAAATTCAGAAAATGACCAAAGGTTCTCACCTCTTTTTCCCCCTTTTTCATCATTTGAAATCCGATCCATTTCAGTTCAATTCTTGTGTCGATTTGAGGATCTTCAAACAGAAAAAAATAGAGAAATCCATTCGATTTCTTCCCACACATTTCATCGGAAAAAAAATAGAAATTAGGGATCAAATTTAAGCTTATTTTGATATGAATAACGAATCGTTTACTGTAGATTCTTTTTGAGAAAGTGCAAAACATCTGGCAAACCGTCTGGCAAACCGTCTGGCAAACTGTCTGGCAAACCGTCTAGCAAACCGTCTAGCAAACCGTCTAGCAAACCGTCTAGCAAACCGTCTAGCAAACCGTCTAGCAAACCATCTAGCAAACCATCTAGCAAACCGTCTGGCAAAGCTAATCGTTTTTTTGGCTTATTTACCCAACTGAGAAAATATCAGAATGATTTTTACTAAAAAAAAATTGTTAATCAAGGATCTAATATCCCATTTTCTTGATCTCAACCCAGAAAAAAAAAGATTGATTCGAATTTTTTCGCAAAAGCGAATCAGGTGTTCGTTCTTGAGAAAGACAAAGAGATTGATTGGGAGCTGATCGAAAAGATTGGGAAAAGAAAGGAAAGCAATGATTAGAAAAATCGAAGATTGAAGATTTCTGCTTCAAGCTGCTGGGTAACTAAATCAGAGCATTTTCTAGTCCTTTCGGTTTACCAGAAGAGAAATGTAACAGATTTGAACACAAAGGACTTCAGCCTTAGCGTTTAGAATGTCAAAAAAGTAAAAAATTAATTAAGGCTTTTGGGGAAATCTGCTTGTAACTGCTGTAAACTTGTAGCTCGTGGGATTTTTGTGATCTAAATTGATCTAAACTTAAGCTGGAAAAGAAGAATTTTCTTCAAAAATCTCTAAAATTTTAACGAAAAGCTGCACTCATTTTTTAACGAGTAATTTCTTGGAGTCTACTTGTAAATAATAGAACAAAATGTTCTTGAATTCGTGGTTTTGTTTTGAAGAAATTCTAGTCAAACTTTTTATGAGAACTTTCTTTCCAACTTAATAGCTCATCAATCCAGCTCCAGCTCCAGCTCCAGCTCATCAATGATCTCCAGCTCCAGCTCATCAATGATCTCCAGCTCCAGCTCATCAATGATCTCCAGCTCCAGCTCATCAATGATCTCCAGCTCCAGCTCCAGCTCATCAATGATCTCCAGCTCCAGCTCCAGCTCATCAATGATCTCCAGCTCCAGCTCCAGCTCCAGCTCATCAATGATCTCCAGCTCCAGCTCATCTCCAGCTCTTCAAAAAATGCTCAAACCTCCACAAAATAAAACCCATCAAAAGATAGCAGAAAGTGATGGTGGCAACGAAGAGCCCAATTCGCGTAAACGATGATCACCGTGTACACAAAACTTGGCACAACCGGCTTAAATGCTAATGAGGTGCCATTTTCCTAAACTTTTATCTGATCACTTCTTTCTGATATCACAGACGATTCCTAGTTGATTATAGGCGCCGACTTGAACAAAAATGAAAATTTTCTAAACTACTACATTTACTGAGTAAAAATCTTAGAAGATTAAGAAGAGCAGGTGCAATTTTTGCAGAAATATTATTAAACAGTCGCTTCTTTTTTACAATAGTCGATTCATGTTTTGAAATTTGGAATTATTTCCATTGTTTTTGCATTTATTGCTTTGTATGTACTTTGTAATGTACTTTGTACTTTGTAATGTACTTTGTAATGTACTTTGTGCCCAAATCTGTAAACGCGTGCCATTCAGCGCACTGGAAACTCAATTTTCACTTAATTTTCTTCAAATTAAATCATAAATTGTGAAATCCGGTGATTTCATGTTATTTTTCTATAGACCTTCGACTTGAATGCTATTTTTTTTCCAATTTTCTTGGCCTTGGTCTCTTTTTTTTTCTTTTAGCTTCTTGGAATCGAACACACCACTAATTGACTTCGAGAAAGGATCCAATACTCTTTTTTTTTCTCTTTAAAACCAAACACCTACACGTAGTTGTTTCCCCAATTGAGGCAATTTCCCTGTTTTTCTCCTTGAATGCTCTCAAAACGATCTAATCGATGGCCTTTGTTGATGCCAGGTTTGAAATCTTTTGGTAGAACAAGTTTGGTGTGCTTTGTGCAGCTAAACGCACTCTCTCTCTCTCTCTGGTGGACTCGATTGGGTAATTAAACCGCTTTACAAGCCTGTCAAAGCGTTTAGTATGTCAAATCGCTCACGTTTACGCTTCAGGGAACATAGTTGTTGGCAAAAAAACCTAATAGAAAAAAATCTTATTTTACAGCTTGAAAGGTGTAATTGTTCATCTCAAAATTCTTTCACTTTAACTAAAATTTAACGATCGATTCGAACGAACGAACGAACGATAATAAAACCAAAATTCCCGCGGTTCGAGTACGGGTTGGCAACTTTCCAACGATAAATTCTAAAATACACCTAACCTACCGTACTCGAGACAGCGTCTCCCTTCCTCCCCCGAAATTCCATTGCTGTAAAATTCTTGCTTTTCGAATCGTCGCAAGCAAATCGTTGCCCTGCTTGGCGCTTGCACTGTGCCTTCTGCGCTTATATGTTCCCCTTTCTCTATCCTGTTCTGTTTATTGTTTAAAATTCTGTTTATTGTTTAAATTCCCCTCCTTTTCTTATTGTTTCCACCACTCCTTTCGTGTTTCTGGGGGTGGGACAAATGCGACCTTCTTTTGCGCACCTGGACATTTGCGCACCTTTTTTTTTGCTGGAAAAGGCCTTAGGAAAGGTCGTAGAGCCTTAAAAATGTTTTCATATAGGGGAATCGTATGCGTAGATTCCGAATTTCGACAAATCAGACCTCGCTGACACGTCAAATTTGGACTAAAAGGCAAAAACTACGCAACTTAACGCTTTTCCGCAGTTTTCGCCTTTTAGCCCAAATTTGACGTGTCGGCGAGGTCTGATTTGTCGAAATTCGGAATCTACGCATACGATTCCCTTATATGGAAATATTTTCGAAGCTCTACGGCCTTGCCTAAAGCCTTTTCCAGCAAAAAAGGTGCGCAAATGTCCGGGTGCGCAAAAAAAGGTAGCATTTGTCCCACCCTTGTAAAAATTGCTAAAGTTTTAGAGTTTTTGTACTTTTCTCAGTTCTTTCTTTCTTCTTAGTCTTATTTACACTTATTTGACCCATGTCTTTCATCGATAAAGATTAAAAAACTAAATATCTTTTCTCGATAAACGCCAGTCAATCTAACCCCAGCCCCGAATCGTCTTGTTCTTCTCATTTTGAAAATTATTTAGAATTGGTGTTTCTGGGTTAAAAGATTTAGCAGTTTGGATAAGATTTTGACCTAGAATTTTGAAAACGATTTGCATTTTTGGAGCCGTAACATGTTACTCATTTCTAGGTCGCGAGGACCGTGCTCAGATGTGGTCAACGGGTGGCACGGCTTTTCACACATCATTCGACGAGCGCCCTTCAGCACATGGATCGCATCTCTCCATTTACAACTCATGCACGAATCTCGATGAACAGGTGAGTCAAAGTTTGGTATTAGATTGGCAATAAGTCTTGACAATTTTTCTCAAATTTTTGTTTCCATGGAAAAGCATTCTTTACCAAATTTGTTGTCAAATTTGCTGCGTCAAAACTATCAAAAAGATCATTTCTCTGCAAAATGCCTTTTAAGAGAAAGCTCAAAGCTCACCTTAATTCAGTAAAAAAGCCTTTTTTGTAAATTTTACTCATTTTAATACTCAATTACTCATTTTAAAGAAAATGACTGAACGGATTGTTTTCAATTTTTACAGACTTATGTAACCAAATGAGCTCTATCTTTTTAGCACCAAAATAGCACCAAAATAGCACTAAAATAGGTTTGTATTGAGCTCTATCTTTTTAGCACCAAAATAGCGCTAAAATAGGTTTGTATTGAATTGAACAGTTTTGTGCTCTCCTTTGAAAAACTACAAAAACAACTACTTCCAAGAATTTCTTAAAAGCCATTTTGCAGAGAAACAATTAACTCATTTAATAGTTTAAATAGAAATTTGGTTGGTGGCGGTATTATTTGTAAAAAACGTTTGGAAAAAAATTGTAAAGACGAACCTAATGCTAATAAACTTCATGAAACTTTGACCCGATTTGGTCAGATCCTATTCTAAACATGTTTTTTCTAGTCTTTTTTTGCATTTTCTGGAGTAATCTTAATCGATTGACGATATTTTTAGAATATTTTGAACAAGTTAACACTTTGTATTTTGCCGCTCTCTTCATTTTTAAGCTTAGCGACATTGCAGAGGCAAAAACTTCAGCTAACTCCAGTTGGCTTATCAAATATCGATAAAAATTGTTCAAAAGCTTCTAAAAATATTGTCAATGGATTTATCATGCTTGATTGCACTAGAAAAAGTAAAATAACGTTGGTAAAATAGTCAAAAAATACGATCTGGTCAACCAAATCAACCAAAATGGGTCAAAGTGGGCTGAAAATTTCCAAGATTTCAACTTTACATCAAGCAAAGGATGGTATCAATTGAAAATTTTGCAAGAATTGAAAATTTTGTAAGCGTAGCAGTAGGAAATTTGAAATTCAAACTCGGATTCCAGCTATTTTTAGGGCAGTTAGTTTTAGTTTTAGGGCAGACCACGCATTTTTAGAAGTGTTTAAAGTAAAATTTTAATGCTTTTCACCAGCACACACCTGTTTTTTGTCATTCTGTTCATTTTTTAAACCCAAACATCACTCTCTGATTTCACTTTTGTAATCGTAAGTGTCATTTTTTAAGCTTTTTCTACTCTTACTTTGTTTTCAAGTTTCTTGACGCAATGAAATCACTTTAGTAGATTATCCAAAGAAAATCTTTTGGCTCGGTTTAGTGGAAGATCAAACAAAGTTCCAAAAATAGTCATCTTTTACTTTTGCTGGGATTATCTTTGACTATATAATGAGCCTGAAACCGGTATATGTTTTTGTGTCTGTCTGTCTGTCTGAAAAGTTTTTATAGACCGGGTAATTGAACCAAGCACATTCAAGTTACAAAATATCAGATTTTTTTAGGAATTTCAAGTTATTCGAACAATTTTCTTGTGATCTTCCAAAAGCCACTCGTTTTCCTCGTAAAGTCATTCCATTTGACGTTTGTCCTTGATTCGAATTTCCGTCTAAAGCCGCTATCCAACTTTGAATGAAACTTGGTACAAAAAAATATAATTATTTCAGAAATAGAAACCTTCTATTTTCCAATGAATCATCGCAAAGTTACCCAGTGATCGCGAATTCTAGCGACAACTTTGTGGAAGTGTAGCTGGGAAATGTCTAATTCGTTTCAAAAGTGTCAAGTGTTAGATAGAGAATTGTAGGCCTTAATCTTGGCTACATTTTTCTACAGAAAACTTCTCAATCGGATTTATGCAACTCGTTTAACAAGCCCTTGAATGAGCGCTAGTCGATTTCTCTGACGATCTGCCATTTTTCACGATTTTCTACATTAGAAAAAATTCACTTTCAGTCAAATTTGTAGCAAGAACAGCTGATATAACGAGAGCTGAAGATCGAAAGTCTCAATTTTCATCTTTTTTCCCTGCTCCTCCCTCTCAACTTAAATTCTGGTTATACCAGTTCAACCAAAGCAATTAAATGTAATTCTTAATGTTATTCAGTGATAAGCTATTTTTGCATTAAAGAAATATTTAAAAACTTAACAATTTTGGAGAAAAGCGGTCAAATGATCGCTGGAGACTGGCGCTCATTCAAGCGCTTGTTAAATGAGTTGCATCAGGCCAATCCGAGAGTTTCTGCCAGAGAAATGTAGCCAAGATTAAGGCCTACAATCCTCTATATAACACTTGCCACTTTTGAAATGAATTAGACATTTCCCAGCTACTTTTCCAAAAAGTTATCCCTAGGATTCGCTAGCTCGTTTCCTCTCGATTTTCTCTACTCCAGATCATTTAAACAAGCTCTATTTGGTATCATTCGAAAGCCTGAAATCTCCTCTATCTAACGATATAAAAAGTTAGCAATAATGTTATCTCTGGGTAAAGTTATGGGCATTCAAAGTTTGGCCACCCATACAATGCCTCTGTTTCTCGGTAATCGAAATTGCTCCAAATTTTCAATTCTAATGCAATTTTAAGCCCTTTTTCACGAATCTGAAGCAAAATTTCCAAAAATGACTCTCAAATTCAATGCAAATTCCAAAAGAGTTCTATTTTTCCCTTTTCTTCACCTAAAATTGCCTTTTGGCATCACTGCCGGTCTAATTTCATTTCATTTTTCTTTCTTTCTTTCTTTTTTGTTTCTTTCTTTTTTTCTCTTTGTTTCTCAGCTTTTTTTTTACTCTTTTTACGTTTTTCTTTACAAATTCCAGGTTTTCATCGGTTTTTCTCTATTTCCTCTTTATTTTCCTTTTTTTCTTTCAGAAAATCTCGAATCAGGAAATTTTTTGGCTTGCTTGGCTGTTTCAAGATATTCAATTGAAAAATGGATTCTCTAAAGTTCTCAGGAATCTCAAATTTATATAAAATGACCGTAAACTGTTCTTCTATTGGGTTACGGTAGCTTTATCTCATTGAAATTCGTAAATCAGGCAAATCAGACGTAAACAGAAGGACTGCGTTTCCCGGCCCTTTTTGAGCACAAAGTCCAAGGAACACGTCACTTTGATCTTGTGTGAGTTCTCGAAAATTGAAAAAAAATGATTCGAACTCTCATTATCTTCCTTTACTCGCAATTTTTTGATCCTTTTTGAGCTAATGAAACTCATTATCTACTCACATTTTTTTTGCTTTTTAACTGTTTGAAGAAAAATTTCATTCAAAATTCATCACTTCTTAGAATTTAGAATTCAAAATCAAGCCTTTGAAATGTACTTTGTGATTAGATTCGTAATCACTCTTTCTGGTGCACTGAATGCATCCATTTTCTCCTGAGGTGACCACTTGGTAGGATCAACCAGATATCTGAACTAAGATAAGCATGGCTTAGTCTTTAACCCGAGCTAGCAACATTTCATTTCATTATGCTTTTTTCTTTACATTAACCTTAAAAATACTTCCTTCTTCTCAAAAATTGCCTTAATTTTTCAGCCATTCTTGTCTAGTTAAATTCCTTTTCAGAAAAAAGCTATCAGCCTTTTTCTACACTAACGAACTCTCAATGATCTTTTTGTTATCCTTTTTCCTTTGAAAGATCCGGAACTTTTCCAGACTTCAATAGACTTGTTCTTTGAAGTTTACTTTAAAATAAACGCCTATCTTCTGGTGCACTGAATTCTTTAATCTATTATAAATAAAAGAGCGCGCAGGACGTCGGTATGCGCTTTTTCTTAGTCGTCTTTAGGAAAGAAAGCTACAACTTCTTTAGAAAATCTTAGGATATAATATATTGGGTTGGGGACTATGACTCGGCGCCAAACTTTAAAGGGACTTTTTGCACACATAAAGCCTTCTTTAAACATACGTTTGGTTTCATCAAAAGGATCCACTATTTCTCTACAAAATCACTTTTGAGAGATTCCACAAAGCTTTTCTTTCGTGGAGTTTATGGACTCCCAAACACAGCTAGTCAAAATGGCAAAGAGCCCGACTCATCATTTGAACAGTTTCTTTCACATAAACCTTCTTTGGTGTTTATATAAAAAAGATAGAGCACATTCAATTACTTAAGTTGCCAAATTTGCAGGAAGATCCCACCAATGGTTTTTTCTAGATCACAGTTTGTAGTTTTTGTGAAAAAATGGCTTTTTCTTGAGCGGAGGCGCTGTTTGAATTTTCTTTCAAATGTCATTTTGTAGAGAATTCGTTAACCATTCTACTCATATCAAACGCATATTATTTGACGAAGTCGAATAGAAGTTTTAGACATTTTTTGATTTTCGGCGCCGAGTCATAGTCCCCAACCCAATAGTTTGCTATTTAAAGTGAAAAAAATAAAAATTGACTGGTACTACGGGAGGTCGAACCCGGATCTTTTGGGTCCGGCCGGGCGGATGACGGGCCTCATCGCCGTAGCGCAGTCAGGAGCGCGCTTGTCTATCGCCCACGCGCTCCGGGATAGACAAGCGCGCTCCCGACTGCGCTACGGCGATGAGGCCCGTCATCCGCCCGACCCGACCCACACGATCCGGGTTCGGCTCCCCGTAGTGGCGCACAACTTTGACTTTTTGGATTTGATCTACATTTTATAATCTATTTTGGTATATTTAGGCTTTATATATGTCCTAGGGGATTATGAATGAAATTTTTTGGTAAATCTTTCTAGTAGAGCAACCCTTTAATGTATGAGGACCATATTATATCATCTTGTAGCGAATTAAATTCTACGTCGATTGGTACCAAATTTGTGAGTTTAGGTTAAAAATTGCCGGCGCTACAACCTTTCATTCAAAATCGGCGGGACCCCCGTAGCCGATTATGAATGAGTGGGTCTAGGAGCGTCCAATCATCAAGTATTTAGTATCATTCAACGCAGAATCATTAATAATTATGTTAAATTTTTAAAATTAGAAAGATTTGATAAAAAGAAAAAAAAATTAGAGCAAAAAACTGTTTATTCAAGAGGAAACTTTGAGGCCCCATAATTTTTTTTCTTTTTATCCAATCTTTCTAATTTTAAAAATTTAACATAATTATTAATGATTCTGCGTTGAATGATACCAAATACTTGATGATTGGACGCTCCTAGACCGACTCATTCATAATCGGCTACGACATATACAACCCCCGCTTGTCTCGTGTCTCGTTTGCAAATTCGCGAGCATAAAGTACATTCTAAAGAGCTGTGCTCTCGCTCTCGCTTTAGAGCTGTGCTCTAAAGAGCTCTCGAGAAAAACGAAGAATTCAGTGCATTAGGAACAAATGAGCACAAAATTAAACTCCCAAAACACGTTTGAACTTGTTCAAGGGTGTACTTTGTGCTCAAATCGTGTGAACGAACACGGTTTCTAGCGCACTCTTGTCTCATGAGCTTTAAACACGCCAGAAAGTGTGCGTTTACAAAGTCGCGAGCATAAAGTACATTCTAAAGAACTCCTTTTCAAAACCGGTTTCCGAAATTACCCCAATTTTCTTGATCCTTGAGCACTAGATCAACAAAAAGCCCTCCTTGAGCCCTAAAATAATAAGTGGAATTTATTTTAGGATTGAAATTAAAAAAGAAAAAAGCTCCCCAGTCCCAAATTTCATCTCATTTACAACCTTTTCTACATAAAAATTCGAAAAAGAATTCAAAATACTTCAAAAAAACTCAAAAAACACTCAAAATACATTTGCTATTTGAGAAATTCGAATTTTAAATGATTTTTAAATGATTTTTCAATGAATTTTCAATGAATTTTCAATTTCACAAGTTCATTTTCCTTACCCAGATCGAATTTTTTGAGTAAAATGTCTGTTGAATTGTTAAAAATTTAAAAAATTTACCTTAAAAGAACAGAAACTGGTGTGAAAATCGTTAAAATCGTCGAAATTTCCGAAATTTCCGAAATTTTCAGAAGAATTTGGTATTTTACCCGCTTTTATCTCATATTTTTCAATGAAAACTGGCGGATTTTCGTGAAATTTTTGAAATTTTTGAACTTTTTGAACTTTTTGAACTTTTTATCTCTTTTGTTGTTTAAAGTTTAAAAATTTCCTCTTTTCTGGCGATTTTTCCTCAAGTTTCATTGCATTTTCAAGCATTTCTAAGAGTATTTTTGGCTTCTAAAAGTATTCTTTTATTTCCAAAGACCAAATTTCCCCCAAAACATCACTTTTTCTCGTTCTCTTCAAGTGAAAAATAGAAAATTATTAATTTTTAGTTATTTTTAGTGGTTTTTGGTGGTTTTTGGTGATTTTTGGTGAAGCCATAGAAGATTTTATTAATAATTTCTTGATTGAGTATCTTTTTTTAAGTGGAATTACGATAATTGATTGGAAGAGGGAGATTTTAGAGGAGTCATTTGATGGGGGCTTTTTCGAGACCCGGCCAAATGGCTTCCTTGGCTAAGTGGCTGAGCACTAGATCTTCCACTCGCACGATCATGGTTCGATCCCTGTAGCGGTGAAGCCATAGAAGATTTTATTAATAATTTCTTGATTGAATATCTTTTTTTAATTGAACTTACGGTAATTGATTGGAAAAGGGAGATTTTAGGGGAGTCATTTGATGCGGGCTTTTTCGAGACCATCCCAAATGGCTTCCTTGGCTAAGTGGCTGAGCACTAGGTCTTCCACTCGCACGATCATGGTTCGATCCATCTAGCGATCAATTTTCTTCCCAATTTTTACTTTTCTTCTTTTCCATTATTTTATTCGATTTCTAGAGTATCCCCAGTCTCGTTTCTTTCTTCTATTTCCTTTTTCTTTGACAGGAAGAGAGCCTATGTTCACCCCCCTAGACAGCCTATTTTTACCCCCCTAGAGAGCCTATTTTTACCTCCCTAGAGAACCTATTATTACCCCCCTAGACAGCCTATTTTTACCCCCCTAGAGAGCCTATTTTTACCAATTACCAATCTATTTTCCCCTCTTTCCCTCCCAAAAAAGCGATTCTAGTAATCTAGTGATTCAGAAACTTTTGAACAAAAAAAGCTTTTCCCCTTTTCTTAAAGCATTTCTTGCAAAATTCACCTGTTTCGCGGATTTTTCAATCGCAAATTTTCAATTTTCAACGTCCCAAGAGAAATCTCTTTGTAATTGAGCCATTTGAAACAAAAATTTTGAGCTTATCTTTTCAAATTTTGCTTAGCTTTTGTTAAATGTTTTACTTTTTATTGATTTTCTTTTTTTCTAAAATAAACAGAAGCTTTGAGAAATCGTCAACAAAATGATGCAAAAAGCGTCGGTGAAAAAGCAAAACAATCGGCTTCTCCGCGCTACTCCAATCATCTGTTTATCGTGCGAGGATCTCGAAGCTGATGTGAGAGAAAATTCCGTATATACATTGCAAATTATATGCAAACTACAACTACAGCTTGTAGAAGCTTTCCTGCTGCTTTGCGCCAAAAAAAGGGAGCAAAAAGCAAAAGAATTGGCGCCGAGAGGAGGCGAACCCGTGACCTCCTCTCTTCCGTTCGTTTGAGAGACGCGCGCGTTAACCAATCGACCATGTCATGTGCGCGTTAACCACCTGCATTAACCACTCAGCCATGCTCTTTTAGATGGCGCAGTGCGAGTGCATGTGTCTCTAGCCCACACGACTTGGGCTCGAACTCCCGCCCGAACTTTTTTATTCGGTTTTTTTAAAAATTTAAATACATGTTTGACATCTACATGAAATTCTAAGCCAAACTAAGCCAATAAGTTATTTGAAACGGTTGACTAGGTGGGAAGGAGTAGATCTTTTGTAGACAGACAAACAGACAGACAGACATACTGACAGACAGACAGACAGACAGACAGACAGGCAGGCAGACAGACAGGCAGGCAGACAAACAGACAGGCAGACAGACAGACAGACAGACAGACATACAGACAGGCAGACAGACAGACAGACAGACAGACAGACATACAGACAGACAGACAGACAGGCAGGCAGGCAGACAGACAGACAGACAGACAGACAGACATACAGACAGACAGACAGACAGGCAGGCAGGCAGGCAGACACATCACTTTTATATAGTAGATAGCATCTATTGATACCAAAATAGGTTTCCAAGCCAACTCACCAAATCGGAAATTTCATTGAGTCCCATCTTGAAGGAGTTCTTTCCGGCTTTGTACTCTTTGTTGTGACGATAACGATAACGATTGCACGCTTATAACTTTAACTTTAACTTTTAACCTTGCTCCATAGCAGAAAAGGAAAACAGATTCGAAATCAGCGCAAAATTCTGCATCGAATAGTATATAGCTCGTCTTATTTGAGCGTCTCTTGTAAATAAAAAGTGTTTATTGTTCACTTTCCCATCTTTTCAGTCATTTCAGTCAGTTTTCGATCTTTTTAAGTCAATTTTGGTTCACTTACAAGCAAATTCGAGAGTGAAAACACGGGTTTTTCGCAAAAATCTATAAAAACCTCTACGAAGAAATTGGTTGAATGAATTTCTCTGAAAATTTAGCTATATACAAAACTTTTTGTGCTCTATCTTTTATCTATAGACACAAAGATCGATTTCCTTAGCGCAAAGTGCCTAAACCGGTTCATCGAACCGCACCGTCATCCTTTTTGACTACTCGACTTCAAGCTCCCAAAAAAGCCCACACATAAGTCATTTTAAACCCGTTTTAATGTCATTTTGTAAGAAAATAATTGACCTTTCTAATGAAACAAACCGTAGTTCAATTGATGCATTTGTTGATTTTAAATGAAAGTACAAAAAGGAACGAAAAGCTTTTCTGGAGAAGCGTAATAAAAGCCGAATTCTTGCAAAATTGATTCAAAAAAACCAGAAATTGTACCCAAAACACATCTAAAAATACTTCTTTCCTATAATTTTTATTGTTTTTGATGATGTCTTTGGGATGGATCGTTAAAAATTCGTCCGATAAAAACAATTTTTAATGACTTTCTTTCCAATTCCTTTCTTTTTCTTCTTTCTTTTTCTTCTTTCTTTTTCTGCTTTCCTTTCTTCCTTCCTTCCATTCTTCTTCTTTTCTTCTTCTTTCCTTCTTCTTTCCTTTCTTCCTTCGCTCCATTCCTCTTCTTTCCTTCCTTCCTTCCTTCCATTCTTCTTCTTTCCTGTCTTCTTTCTTTTTCTTTCTTCCTATTCTTCCTTTTTCTTCCTTTTTCCAAATTCTCAGTCATTTCCCATTTGATACTGTCAATTTCCTATAATTTAAGCTCAAAAACAGCTAATTTTCCTTCAAAAAATTCCCCAAATTCTTCTAATCATCGATTTTTTTTGAAATAAAATGGTGTTCGAGAAGTTGGATCTTCAAGTTGATGTGAGTTTTAAAAAAACATTTCTTCTTTTTATGATTCATTTCATTCAATTCCTCTCAACTCTCCGGAAATTCAGAATTAAGAATTTTGACTGAAATTCGATGCGATTTCTTTGCGAAATTTCCGGATTTTATATATTTAAAAGACTTTTCAGTGTTTTTCTTGAAACATTTAACTTCTTTTTCCATCTGATATGGAAAAAGCTTGCGGTTTTTCATTTTACCAAAAGTGAGCCAAGCCAAGCCAAGCTTGACTGATTGACCCAAGGAAATCGATCGTTGTATCGATTGTAGACTATTGTAAATTCTTTATACTGTAAGTTCTAGAAGCCCTAGAAGTTCTAGAAGTTCTAGTCGATCGGAAATCGATCGTTGTATCGATTGTAGACTACAGTCCGTTTCATATTTCTTTATCCACCCCCCAAAAAGAGGTTTTATGGAGAATGGGTGGAGATATCGAGCTATTTTCTTTTGCAATAGAAAGACCATATTGTAAAACCCCAAAAAACACCGTTTTTGGGTTACTGGATTTTCTCAACAAAAAAAAACTAAGAAAGAAGATTCTGCGACCGTTTCACATTTCTTATCCACCCTTAGGAACTTTGAAAATCAACATTTATTTAGCATTAACAACAAATAAAAAAGACATCAAGAATTGTGAACATAACAACTAATAATCTGATATAGCACCGGACCGGTTAATAACTTGATAGATTCGCTTATTCATACTTTTGATAAGGTTTTGGAGAGCCGTGGCGTCAATACGATCCAAGCAAGCTGAATTGATGCTTTTAGTTCCGAAACGGTCGTAAATTGTCTCTTATGTTTGTAAACAGCCCTGACAAGGATGCCCCACAGGTTTTCAATGGGGTTAAGATCCGGGGATCGTGATGGCCAGTCCAAGATGTTGATTCCCTGCGCAGTCAACCAGGCCTTCGTATGAGCGGAGCGATGAATTGAAGCATTGTCATGCTGAAAAGTGTAGGCAGTCGCGACATTTTGCTGAATGAATGGCAGAAGAGTATCTTTGAGCACTTCAGTATAATCTTGACTGTTCATTTTGCTGGAGACAAATTTCAAAGCGATCGTTCCATTGGCGCAAAAGGCTGCAGTTTTATCGTTCCATTGGCGCAAAAGGCCGTAGTTACGTGTCCCGAATATCAGTGGATGCTGTCGCAGGTCTCTCCAGTAAAACCCTAAAAACGCCGTTTTTGGGTTACTGGATTTTCTCAACAAAAAAAAACTAAGAAAAGAGATTCTGCGACCGTTTCACATTTCTTTATCCACCCTTAGGAACTTTGAAAATCAACGCTTATTTAGCATTAACAACAAACAAAAAAGACATCAAGAATTGTGAACATAACAACTAATAATCTGATATAGCACCGGACCGGTTAATAACTTGATAGATTCGCTTATTCATAATTTTGATAAGGTTTTGGAGAGCCGTGGCGTCAATACGATTCCAGGCAATCTGAATTGATGCTTTTAGTTCCGAAACGGACATATTACGAGATTTTGTATTAACTTTGTATGTATTAACTTTGTATGAACTTTGTATTAACTCGTGTTTGTATTTTGTATTAACAAAAATGAGCTACTTTGAAAATCAACGCTTATTTGATGTTACTATTCATTTTTTTTGCTTTTCTTAAATCTTTTTTTATTTTTTGTAATCATTTGTTATCATTTTAGGAAATGGGAAAATCCAGTATCCAGCCCAAAAACGGTGTTTTTTTAGGGTTTTACAATGTGGCCTTTCTATTGCAAAAGAAAATAGCTCGATATCTCCACCCATTCTCCATAAAACCTCTTTTTGGGGGGTGGATAAAGAAATATGAAACGGACTGTATTGTAAATTCTTTATACTGTAAGTTCTAGAAGTTCTAGAAGTTCTAGAAGACTCAACAATCAATAACTTGACATATTCCCGACCCAGTGCGCTTTTCTAACTATTTTTCGTGTTAACTCAACTTTTTAAGGACTTTTTGTTATTGATTTTGCAGAAAGTTCTTAATAATTTTGTACTCATTTTCAAGAAGAGATTCAGGGCTATCGAATGACTAAAATAGCTTAGTTTATCTTTGAATTTACACCCATTTATCAGTAAAACAGTAAACGACAACGAGACAACGCGACAACGCGACTACGCGACTGTACGCTCAAAAATGCGTACGCGAATGTGTTAAAGAGCCTACCAATATCAACTTTTCTTCTCTTTTAACTAATTTTTTAAAATAAATCAAATTAAATCCGTTTTTTAGTCAAAATTCGAATAATTGCTATGTTTTTGTTCTTTTTTTACCACCCATTTTTTCCGCCTTTTGCTTTATTTACTCGATTTCATTTGATTTTCATTTGATGCCCTCAAAGCCACGCCAAAAAGAATTCATTTACAAAAAAAGAATGAATGTTTTATGAAAATTGTGAAAATTTTTTTTGAATCAACTATAATTCTAAATATTTAATCGGAAAAATTGTAATAAAAACGATTTTTCGAAAAATTTGCTTTGAATTTTTGAATTGAATTTCAATCGCAACTTTTTTTAACCCCAGAAAATTTAACAAGAAATGTTTTAACAAGAACAAGAATAAGAACTAGAGCTAGAGCTAGAGCTAGAACTAGAACTAGGCCTAGAGCTAGAAATAGGCCTAGAGCTAGAAATAGGCCTAGAGCTAGGAATAGGACTAGAGCTAGAAATATGACTAGAGCTAGAACTAGAACAAGAACTAGAACTAGAACTAGAACAGGAACAAGAATAAGAACAAGAACTAGAACTAGAACAAGAACTAGAACTAGAACTAGAGCTAGAGCTAGAACTCGAACAAGAACTAGAACTAGAACTAGAGCTAGAAATAGGACTAGAGCTAGAACTAGAGCTAGAGCTAGAACTAGAGCTAGAGCTAGAGCTAGAGCTAGAGCTAGAACTAGAACAGGAACAAGAACAGGAACTAGAACTAGAACTAGAACAAGAACTAGAACTAGATCTAGAGCTAGAGCTAGAACTAGAACAGGAACAAGAACAGGGACTAGAACTAAAACTAAAACTAGAACTAGAACAAGAACTAGAACTAAAACTAGAACAAGAACAAGAACTAGAACAAGAACAAGAACAAGGACTAGAGCTAGAACTAGAACTAGAACAAGAAGAAGAACTAGAATAAGAACAAGAACTAGAACAGAAATTGTTTCCGACAAGAATTCTATTATTTTATTTCAAATTAAGCTCTTTCAAATTAAGCTCTCTTAAACAACATTAGAAACATCTTTGGAAAGATCTTTAGAAACTTTAGAATCATAATAATCCCAATCAAGCTCGAAAATCATAATTAAAAGTTCTTTTTTTGAGTCAATTTTTCATTCTCTTTGCTATCGAAATGATTTTGTCGAAATTTCCGACGAAATTTCTCGTCTTTTGTTCATTTTAAACGCCCACAACACAAAATTGTTTCCGTTTTATTTCTTTTGCTTCACTTTTTCTTGGAAATTCTTGAGTTTACATTTGTTGAGATGGCTTTTGACTTGTAAATGGCTTTGTAACTTTTTGTACATTGAGCTATTGAGTAAATTGAGTTTGCGAAAGCATTTTCATATTATTTTTACCTTTTCTAGACAAAGTCTTTTTCTTTTTTGAACTTTCACACGAATACTTATGTTTTTTTCTCTCAGAAAAGCTCTCCCAAAAGTGTCCACTTGGTAGGCTAGTTTCCGCAACTTTTTTGTGCAAAAGGGTTATGCGCAACTGAGTCGTTTGCGCAACTCGCTATAACTTTTTTCTAAGTCGGCCAATCTTTATGATTATGGTTTCATTTTGTAGATCTCAACAAGTACAACAAAATAACACCAAAATCATAGAGATTAGCCGACTTAGGAGAAAGTTATGGCTAGTTGTAGGTTAGTGGCTAGTAGGCGCAAAGTAGGCTAATTTCCGCTGGGTCGTTTGCGCAACTTGTCATAACTTTCTTCTAAGTCGGCTAATCTCTAAGATTTTGGTGTTATTTTGTTGTACTTGTTGAGATCTACAAAATGAAACCATAATCATAAAGATTGGCCGACTTAGAAGAAAGTTATGGCGAGTTGGGCAAAAGATTTGGCTCAATTTGGCTGAATTTGGCTCAAAGCCAGTCCCAAAATGAATGGACGAAGCCAAACAGCAACATTTATATAGCTTTTTGCTCGTCAATAGTCAGGGCCGAGAAATTCCGCCTTTAAAGGCATACTGTGGCTCGTTCGTAGTTGTTTTTCGTCGTTTAGAACACGTTGTCTTTTGAAAAGCTAGCATTTTCATAGATTTTGCGCTGATTGTAAGATTTTTTATTGAAGCAACTAAGTAATCACTATATTTGCGGCATTCAATTCTTTATTTCTATTCTTTTATTCTTTTGAAAGTTATGGCGAGTTGGGCAAACGATCCAGTTTTGCAAATGACCCAGTTGCGCAAAAAAAGCTGCAGAAACTAGCCTACCCGTCCACTTGAAATAGACAACGAAATTTTGATTTCTTTAAACTTTCAAGATATTCATCTAACGATAAAGATCTTTTTGAAGTTTATAGAACTTTTGAAACTTGATCTTGAACTTTTTTTGAAGCTTTTTTGAAATCTTTTTGTGATTCTTTTGAGGAAGTTCCCCTTTTCATCTTGGAAATCGAATTTTGGCCGTCAGAAATTTGAAAATGTTTCAAATGTTTCAAAATTGACAAAAAAAAGGTCGAAATTCTCGGGAAATCTCGCGGAAAATCTTGTTTTTAATTTTATTCAATGAAAATCTGGAAATCGACATCATTTGTGAGTGTTTTTATAAAATAAATGACAAATTTTTGTTTGAAATTTCTCCAAAATGGAAATCTTTCATATTTTTCGCGTTTCAAAGTTGCAAAATTCGTTTTTTTCTGAAAAAGCGCATTTTTCCCGCTGTAATTAGCCTTCATTTCATAAAAAAAGCATGAAATTACCAATTTTAGTGTTCTTTTTTCGATTAAAACCTTTTTTTTTGGTTTTTATCGTTAAGCTTTATTAGTTTCGAGTGAACTTTGGGCTAAAAATTGCCTTTGAATCGTTTTTTTATTGTTTGCCGGATTTAGTTTCGAAAAAAAATGAAACCCTTTGGTATCAAAAAATAGCTGAAATTCAGGGCTATTTTTTGATATCTAAACGAGCATTGTAGCATAAACCAGTGTCGAGAAAAACTCGTTTTTTCGGGATGGTTGCGTAGTCTAACTTTAAACATCCCGTTCTCTGCGCTGCTTTATGCTACAATGCGCACTTTGGTATCGAAAAATAGCCCTGAATTTCAGCTATTTTTTGATATCTAAACGAGCATTTTAGCATAAACCAGTGTCGAGAAAAACATGTTCAAAGCTAGACTACGCAAATGATCTGTAGATGGTGTTGATCTTGAGGTTCTAGTGGATTCTTGACGTCATTTGTGCTACCCATATATTATATTATACCGTGTTGCTTTTTATATCGTGTTGCTCGGCCCTTTTCGTGTTTGTGTGTATGAATTCATGCCGTAAATACTGTAATAGTACCCCACCGCCTTCGTACAGTCGCGTAGTCGCAAGTTTTTTACTTTTCTTTTTTTCAAAGCGCTCGTACTTCCAAAAAATGTGTCTTTGGTATCAAAACATAGCCCTGAATTTCAGCTATTTTTTGATATCTAAACGAGCATTTTAGCATAAACCAGTGTCGAGAAAAACTCGTTCAAAGCTAGACTACGCAACACTCCGCACCGTCATTATGGGACGGGGTACTATTACAGTATTTACGGTATGTATTAACCTTTAATCTAGCGCACTTTATCTCAGCTCCTGAATAAAGTTTGTATATAAGTATCTATATAAGTATCTATATAAAATAAAGCCCCTGCTTCGATTCTTAGTTCTATTTTTTTGCTTTTCGTTAATATTTATTAGTTTCAAGTGAACTTTGAACTAAAAATTGGCTTTGAATCGTTTTTTTTTATTGTTTGCCAGATTTAGTTTAATGAAACCCTTTGAAATCTCCAGTTTTTCCTGTTCAAGTTTTTTCCTGTTCACCAGCCAGCTATTCATAGAAAATGAGGCTGTAAAATGTTGTTTTTGAGGAAATCTAAGATTTTTTGTTTATTTTACTTTAGTTTTGTTTAGTTTAGTTTATTTTAGCTTTTGATTTAGATATTAGAAAATAGATTTTTCCAAATTTAGATATTAGTTATCCGAACCATATTGGAACCATATTGGAACCGTATCCGAACCAAATTGGAACCGTATTGAAACCGTATCCGAACCATATTGGAACCAGATTGGAACCGTGTCCGAACCATATTGGAACCGTATCCGAACCGTATTGGAACCATATTGGAACCATATTGGAACCGTGCCCGAACCATATTGGAACCATATTGGAACCGTGTCCGAACCATATTGGAACCATATTGGAACCGTATCCGAACCGTGTCCGAACCATATTGGAACCATATTGGAACCATATTGGAACCATATTGGAACCATATTGGAACCATATTGGAACCGTATCCGAACCATATTAGAAAATAGATTTTTCCAAATTTGCATATTTGGATAAGAAATAGTAGATTAACTAACTAGGGTTATTGTCGCTTTTTTAAACATGTCCTCTTTCTTCTGTCATAATCTTTTCTCTAATTTTAGAAGCATTTTGAATAAGTTTTTTTTGGCATCAACTTTTGACTCTATTTTGACTCTATTTTGACTCTATTTTTCTCAGATTTGGCTATATTTTTGCTTCAAATTCTCATCCTGTTAATCAAAAAGGAAATTTAAATTACGATAGTCACCGTAAATCGACGCTAAGATATTCTAGAATGATAAAAGTACTTGAATTCTTTCACTATTCTGTCGAAATCTAGCTTATCTATTAGCTGATCTGTTCAATAGTTCACAGTGAGCTGTCAAAGGTAGATTAGAGCATGTAGGGTTTAGTTTTGAAATTAAATCGAGAAATTGTTTTGGCTATTATTTGGGAAACAAATTTTTGAGCTTTATCAAGTCATCGGTCGATGAAAAAGCTACAGTTTAAATGATTTCATAATCTAAAATCGACAATCCACAGAATGTCCCAGATAATTCCAGATTTCCAGATTCCAAAGGACTTTTTCGAAGTAAATGATCCAAATTTGTAGAGAAAAGGAACCAAAAGAGAAAAGAGAACCAAATTTGTAGAGGAAAGCAACCAAAGTTGTAGAGTAAAGGAACCAAATCTGTAAAGAAAAGCAACCAAATTTGTCGATAGCTTCGATTTTTAGTGACATTGCTTTCAAATCTTATTTCAAAACCCTTTTTCAAATCCAGTGATCTCTTAAGTTTTAAAAATGACGTGATCTTTCGTATTTCTCCTTAAACAACTTATTTTTGTCGTTTTTTTTCTTTTCCCATGCACTATTCATGTCCATTTTGAGTGTCTCTCTCTTTCTTTTTCCTTTCTGAAATCCAAAAAATTTGTTGACGCCTTCTTTCCCATTTTTAAGTCAAAAACTCTTTTCTTTTATCGAAAAGACACTAGTTGTCACTCAAAAATTATTGCCTTTTTTTGATGAGAATGTGAAAAAAGGGGGAAGCACTTGAGAAATTTTTGGCCAACCCAGCCAACTTCATCAAAACAGTTCATTTTTTTTTTTAGTTTTCCTTAATCTTTTGATTTTTCATGTACTTTTTGCTTTAAACTACTTTAATAAATTGAATTCACTGCATCAGAAAGTCTAACATAGACTTTCTGATGCAGTGAATTCAATTTCTTAAAGAAAATGCTTTGATGTTTCGCGAAAAAGGAGGAATTTGTTAGGGGTTTTACAGTTTTAAGCTTTTAGAAGTTTCTAGAAGCTTTTAGAAGTTTCTAGAAGCTTTTAGAAGTTTTTAGAAGTTTCTAGAAGCTTTTAGAAGTTTTGAAAAGCTTTTAGAAGCTTTTAGAAGTTCTTAGAGTTTTTAGAAGCTTTTAGAAGTTTTTAGCAGCTTTTAAAAGCTTTTAGAAGTTTCTAGAAGCTAGAAGATACCATTCAAGTAGATTTTACCCTGATATAACGATTTTGGCACTTCTAGGTAGCCGATCGGTCCGGAAAGAAATATCAGAACCTAGTAAAACATCAGACTCATAGAAACTCAGTGAGTCTGAACTCACAGGAAACCTAGTAAGTTTGGACTCAAAGAAAGCCTAGTGAGCCTGAACTCACAGGAAACCTAGTGAGTCTGAAGGCACAGAAAGCCTAGTGAGTCTGAACTCATAGGAAGCCTAGTGAGTCTAAACTCACAGGAAGCCTAGTGAGTCTGAACTCACAGGAAACCTAGTGACGGTGTAGAGAGTCTATCCCTCTCTAGGGTTAGACTCTCTCTAGTCTCAAATTCCAACAATAATTCTACCAATAGTTTTTGAAAAAAGTAATGAAAAAAGCAATGAAAAAAAGTAAAAAAGTAAAGTAAAGTTGTTAAAATTCGGTGAATTTGTTCTTTTTCAACGTAATTACGAAAAAAAGCGAAAGGTTTTTGTGGAAAGCTTATTAGTTTTCCCAAATTTCCCCAAATTTTCCCATTTTCATTCAAAATTCTATTTCGAACGGTCAATTCTAGTGTTTTTCAAACATTTCTCCTCAAAATGCATGTGAATTTTCGGGGTTTTTCTGGAAATGTTCCGTTTCCCGAAAGATTTCCCCCCAAATCGAACTAGGCACCGTTTTTGACTCAAGGTATTTCACTCAAGATTCGCTCAAGATTCACTCAAGATATTCCACTCAAGATATTCTAGTTTTGAACCACTTGAACCCTTTCAACTCATTCAAAAAGAATGGTTAGTTTTAGTTTTTAAATTTACAATCCGAAATCCTCGAAGAAACCTTTTTTTTTCGATTTCTTACAGAAAAAATCATCTTGTTTTCTATAAGTCTAATCATTTTTTTATCTAGAATAATATCTAGAATACTGTATTCTCTAAAAAAGCTATATCTATTCATTTTCTTGTAAAAAGAAGAGATATAGCTTTCTTTCTTGTTCTTTATTTCTTTCTTTTTTAGATCGTTGAGCATTTTAGCAAGCAGCTAGAATAAAATCCCAAGTTTGCTAAGGTTTTTGGACAATTGATAACAGAGAATTGATAACAGAGAATTGATAACTGACAATTGATAACCATGCGGGGAAATTACGGTAAATGCTTCTGAATAAGTTAGCCAAGGGAAGAGTCAGGTTCAGGCCTAATTTGTGAGACTTTAGCAAAACAGACAATAAACTCGGACAAGCCAGACCAAGCCAGACCAAGCCAGACCAAGCTAGACCAAGCTAGGCCAAGCCAGGCCAAGTTAGGCCAAGCCAGATCAAGCTAGACCAAGCCAGACCAAGCCAGACTAAGCCAGGCCAAGCCAGGCCAAGCTAGACCAAGCCAGATCAAGCCAGGTCTTGACGATGATTAGAGTGTTGAGCTTCTGGGAAAAATTGGAAATCGTAAAATAGGCATCAACTCGGTGGGGTGAACTACTAGAGAAAATACAGTATTTGCTTTTTTGAATGTCTCGTTGCTTTCTAAATCTAAACCATTTTCAAAAACCGTACTCTAAAAGTATAGTGCTCATTCTTGTTATCTAATTGCTGATTTTTGTTATCTACCGTATTCTCTAGACTAAACTTGTAACGAAAACATCTATCAATCTTTTTTTAAAGATTGATAGCATTTTAATCTAAGGTTTTTTTTGTTTGCAAGAAGGATTGATAGATGTTTTTGTTACAAGTTTACTCTAGAAGCATGTCCTCTACCGTACTCTCTGACGTTGAAAGCGAGTCCGATGCCGAGCAGCCGTTGAAACCGAAAAGCCTATCGGAGCTTCAAAAAACCGTAAACCCGGGGAAATCGTTTGATGTCCTTGTTTCACTTGATGATCCAACAGCATCGGATCTCGAGATTCACACAAATTGCCTCTTGACGACGAGAAAATTCACAATCGGTCCATCAAGTCCGTCAAAATACGTGAATCCATTCGGTCTAATGCCGAGAAAAGAATTAACGAATGTGCGATTCTCGTCGGTGAATAAAAGACGGGCACCGATCAACCAGATGAGTCTCGACGAGACGACGATGGACAATGGCATTATGAATGGACACAGTGTACAGCTTTTCTTCATCTTTCTTCATTTTCGTGAACTTTGTGCTCATCATGTGCAAATGCAGGCTTTTTGGCGCACTGAACTCTGCATTTTACGGATTTGAGCACAAAGTACACTTCAAAGAACAGTTTACTCGAGAGTTTTTACGATTTGAATGAAAAATGGACTTTAAAGCAGTTTTAATATGGTTTAAAAAGGAGAATTATTGAAAAACTAGCTAAAAAGCAGTTGAAAAGGTAGTTGGAACTGGGCAGATCAAAACTTGTGCGCCGACAGGACTTGAACCCGCGACCTTTCGCCTACTGGCCAACCGTACTAACCATTACACCACAGCAGACTTAATCCCCTCACTCCAGAAAGAGTTAAGTACCCGCTTGTTTTGAACAAACCAGCTGAAAAACCCGTTTAACGGTCGGTCTTTTCTTGTCGCCGTGGCGCAGTCAGCAGCGCGCTTGACTACAGCCCACAGGATCCGGGTTCGAACCTCCGTAGTGCCACTCAACACCATGTAATCAGAAAAACCACCTTAACGGCCGGTTAAAAGTGAGTTTTCTGGCTTTCCGGCTATTCTCCTCGTGGCGCAGTCAGCAGTGCGCTTGACTACAGCCTAAACGATCCGGGTTCGACTCCCCGTTGTGCTAATTGTTTCACTGAACTCTACTTTTTCACAAAAATCTTTTTATAACCTACAACTATGATATATTCTAAGGGGTTTTAGGTCTAAGGTCTAAAGAATTTTTAGCTTTATTGGTCAAAATACGGCTGAGAAAATGCCTTTACAAATAGACAAACTTTTATATAATAAAAATCCATCCAAACTACTCATCTTTCAAAATTTTCAGTACCGAAGTCGAAAACGTCGAGCTGGCATTTGCACTGGAGCTGCTGGCGCTTTCGCGAGCAATGGTGGACCCGGGCATAATAGTGCTGGTGAGTTGGAGTTGAAAAAAAGTCGGAAAATGTTTCCTCTACAGTTAAAATTCAAAAATTAACATTTATTATCAATTTTCTGCTCAAAATTGCCAAGTTTTTTCGAATTTAAATACATTTTCTTCGAAAAAACATCAATTTCGAAACTTTTTTTGACTCAGAATCAAAGTCAGACGAAAATTTCGCAAAAAATGAGCAAAGAAATGGCATTGAATGGACTCAAAAAATGCACCGGAAGGCTCCGGTGCATTTTTCCGCCCATTCAATGCCATTTTTTGCCATTTTTTCCTTTGATTCTTCAAAAATCCTTTTTAAACTCTTTTAAAACCCTTTAAAACTGATTTTTGAGATCTTTAAATCATTTTGATTTGTACTTTGAAAAGAAAACTCTTAAAGGATCTAATCTAACAAATCGAATAAAATACTCAGGCTACGGCTCGGCTGGTCGACCGCATTTGGGCGGCCGCTCACCCCAGTCCTCTTTTGATTCGAACGGAGATGTGGCACAGGTGAAAACTTTTCAAACTAAACAGTTTGTTTCCTGAAAGATGAGCAAATTTCAGCTCAAAATTAGCCAATGGAAAAGGGGCGGGGCGCGTATAAAAGCTCTTTCTGGCCCCGCCCCTTTTGCTAACTTTGAGCTCAAATATCTTAGTATTGAGCTGTCCAATTCGAATGTTCTTCATGTCATTCGATGCGCCAAGTCTTTCTCTATCGATTCGTATAAAAACTATTGAAATTGGGTAACGCAAAGCTGAGATATTTGAGCTCAAAGTTAGATTGCCAATGGCAAAAGGGGCGGGGCCAGGAAAACCTTTTATACGCGCTCCGCCCCTTTTCCCTTGGCTTGATTTCAAGAATATTGAAATTGAACAGCCCAACAAAAAATTTGAGCTCAAAATTAGCCAATGGAAAAGGGCGGGGCGCGTATAAAAGGTCTTTCTAGCCCCGCCCCTTTTGCTAACTTTGAGCTCAAATTTCTTGGTGTTGAGCTGTCCAATTTCAATAGTTTTTCCACCAATCGATAGAGAAAGACTTGGCGCATCGAATGATACCAAGAACATTCAAATTGGACAGCTCAACACCAAGAAATTTGAACTCAAAGTTAGATTGCTAATGGGAAAAGGGGCGGGGCCACAATCGTCGAAGCAAGCAAGCAAGCAACAGCGCAAAAGGCAATAATTTTGAAAAAACTAACTATAGTTGCTAACAGCGTATTGATAAGTTTCATTTTTAGGCTTAAACTTGTACAAAACTTTTACAAAATGATCTCTAAACCTAGCAATCTACTGGTTTCCAATATTGAACACGTTAGCTTGAAGAAGCAATCATTTATTATAGATTTCATTGAATTGGATGCGAGTGAACGGAGCGATGGCGCCGTTTAAAGGGATTTTACAGAACAACAACGTCAACAAGGTTTGTAAAGAAAGAAACAAGTTTGGATTGATCTTAATTGGATTGATCTGCTCTGAAAACGTGTCCCCTTTCTTTCGTGTTCCCTTTTTGTTTCTTGACTGGATCAACTTGACCAGCTCTAGAAAATTTTGCTCGATTCATCTGTTGGTTCTAGGCCCTGGCCTTTCCTAGGGTTACTGTGGCCTTGTAGACCTACTGTAGGCTAACTGTAGGCTCTGTAGGCCTACTGTAGCTTTGTAGGCTTACTGTAGGCTCGTAGGCTTAGTATAGCCTTGTAGGCTTACTGCAGCCTTGTAGGCTTACTGCAGCCTTGTAGGCTTACTGTAGGCTTGTAGGCTTACTATAGCCTTGTAGGCTTACTGCAGCCTTGTAGGCTTACTGCAGCCTTGTAGGCTTACTGTAGGCTAACAGTAGCCATGCAGGCCTACTGAAGACTAAGCCTTGTAGGCTTACTTTAGCACAATTTCTTCGCTATTCTCTTTATCTTTATGTTCATATTCCTTTCAGTCATCCCAATCGTCGCTGCATTTGAATCGAAACGAATCCCTAAATAAAATGCATCAAAACGCGAACAGTTTGGAGAGTCGCTGGAAGGACGATGGTTTGGTTTTCGTCTATATATCGAAAAATCGAAAAAGAATTCTCGAAAAGTAGAAAAATCGAGAAATTCTCTTAATTTCCTCTAAAATCATATATGAAATTTTGGATTTTACCTTAAAAATTCGAAAATTTAAAATGAAAAATGCAAATTTTTCGATAGTGTGCACTGTTTTTAAAAATGCTAAAGAAAATTGGGTTTAAATTGGGTTTAAATTGGGTTTAAATTGGGTTTAAATTGGGTTTAAATTGGGTTTAAATTGGGGTTTGAATCTGGGTTTAATTGGGGTTTGAATCTGGGTTTAATTGGGTTTAATTGGGGTTTAATTGGGGTTTAATTGGGGTTTAATTGGGGTTTAATTGGGGTTTAATTGGGTTTAATTGGGTTTAATTGGGTTTAATTGGGTTTAATTGGGGTTTAAATTGGGGTTTAAATTGGGGTTTAATTGGGTTTAATTGGGGTTTAATTGGGTTTAATTGGGGTTTAATTGGGTTTAATTGGGGTTTAAATTGGATTTAAATTGAGCTAAATTGAATTTTAAATCAAAAAAGCTGAATTTCATTGTTTTTACATGTTTTTAAATCAATTTTTATTATTTTCAATTGTTATTTTTTCGATTTTTTCTTTTTTTTCGATTTTTTCGATTTTTTTCGATTTTTTCATTTTTTTAAAGCTCAAAGTCCGAGAAAAATGTTAAATTCAGATTTTCAAAAGAAAAAACGTTCAGAAATTTCGTACAGAGGGTTCAGAGAGTTCAGAAATTTCAGAAAAGAGTTCAGAAATTTCCGAAATTTCCGACATTCTTAAATTGAGCTTTTTATTTGATTAATAGTTACTGTAACTTTGTAGGCTTACTGTAGGCTTACTATAGGCTTACTGTAGACTGACTGTAGCCTTGTAGGTCTAAAAAACGTTCAGAAATTTCGTTTAGAGAGTTCAGAGAGTTCAGAAATTTCCGAAATTCTAAAATTGAACTTTTTATTTGATTAATAGTTACTTTAGTATAGTTTATTTTAAAAAACCCTTTAATTTATTGAATTGAATAGTGAGAATTTTCTATACAACATTTGAAGCACTTTGTTTTTGCAAGCGCTTTCTTTTTTAACGGTCAAAACAATGAAATTTCAATGCGACGTTGGTCGCATTGAAATTTCATTGCGAAATCGATTTCCGGCCAAGCGTTGACCACATTTCTGGTGTATTTCTGGTGTATTTCCCAGAAAACCAGAAAAAAAACCACCAGAAATGGGTTTTATTGATTAAAATGATGTCTTTTCTTTGTAAATCCTTTATTATAGCCTTGTTTTTTCTCTCAAATGAACTCTAACAGATTCAAACACTCTTATTATATTCTATTCTTTATCATTCGATAAGAATTTCGATATTATTCGATGCGCCAAGTCTTTCTCTATCGATTGGTAAAAAAACTATTGAAATTGGACAGCGCAAAGCTGAGATATTTGAGCTCAAAGTTAGATTGCCAATGGCAAAAGGGGCGGGGCCAGGAAAACCTTTTATACGCGCTCCGCCCCTTTTCCCTTGGCTTGATTTCAAGAATATTGAAATTGAACAGCCCAACAAGAAATTTGAGCTCAAAATTAGCCAATGGAAAAGGGCGGGGCGCGTATAAAAGGTCTGTCTGGCCCGGCCCCTTCTGCCTATCTAACTTTGAGCTCAAATTTCTTGGTGTTGGGTTGTTCAATTTGAATGTTCTTGGAATCATTCGATGCGCCAAGTCTTTCTCTATCGATTGGTATAAAAACTATTGAAATTGGATAACGCAAAGCTGAGATATTTGAGCTCAAAGTTAGATTGCCAATGGCAAAGGAGCGAGGCGTTCAAATGCTCAAATTCAATCAAATATCCCCCAATCTACCAGAAGTCCTTAAACGCCAGCTTCTTGTCGACCAAGCTTATCAATTTGCCCGGTTCAATTACTCAACTATTCTACTGCTAATTGGACCAATGCCAGTTGGACAGTTGGACAATTGGACAGTTGGACAATTGGACAGTTGGACAATTGGACAGTTGGACAATTGGACAGTTGGACAATTGGACAATTGGACAATTGCCAGTTGGACAATTGCCAGTTGGACAATTGGACAGTTGGACATTTCATTTTAATTTTATTTTTTTACGAGTAATTTCTTGGAGTCGACTTGTAAACAATTGGTCTTGAATTGGTGGATTTTTAGTTCAAACCCGTGCAAAGACTTCCTTGTCAACCTGTAATTGTAAATAAGTAAGTAAACTGTAAATAAAACCAATTTATAAGTCCAATTTTTCAACAACAAATTTGCAAAGATATTCCATTTTTCTCTCATCAAATTATAGCTTTATTTTTTCCAATGTCTAGCCTTGTTTGTTTTCTTTTCAATGAATACAAAATGAGCTTTTGAGAGTAAACTTTTAAACGAGAAAAGCTTAATTTTTCGTGCTTAAATGGCTTTAAAGGTTTTCTTTCTGTTACGAGCCAACACTTGCTTAATCTCTGTCAAGTGAGCCAGACGGAAATTGGGTTTTCGGGAAGGGAAAAAAAGTTTTTTTAGCTGAAAACATTGTTCTTTGTTCTTTTCAATGGGATAAGTATGGGAAAACGAAAAATTTCACTGGCTTTTATTTTCGAGAAAATGAAAGAGAACACAAATCATTTAGGAACTTGTTTGAGCTAGGTGTAGGCTTAGGCTCAAGCTCAGGTCCAGGTCTAGGCTCAGGCTCAGGTTTAGGCTCAGGCACAGGCTTAGGCTTAGGCTTGGACTTAGTGCGAAGGCTAGCGGTTAGGGCCACGCACTAAGTCTATTTGGGTTTAGGCTCAGGCTTAGGCTTGGGTTCAGGCTTATGCTTAGGCTCAGGCTCAGGTTCAGGCTTGGGTTCAGGCTCAGGCCTAGGCTCAGACTCAGGTCAAGGCCTAGGCTCAGGCTCAGGTCCAGGCTCAGGTTCACACCTAGGCCCAGGCTTAGGCTGAAGTCTCAGGTTTGTCAGCTCAATCCAGTCTTTCTCTCTTCAATCCAGTCTGATGGTCAGACTCTGATTCTTTGTTTAATCCATCAACTATGAATCTATTTATACATCAAACTCTTTCAGTCTCGGAGCTCATTGGCCACATTAAAAATGGCCCATTTATAGACATTTATAGACACTCCCTTGGCCTCTCTTAAAGCTATTTTCCTTTTCCCCCACTCTCTCTTGAAAGTAATTAGCTTTTACACGCGTCTTGTACCCCGTTTTTCCCTTTTTTGCCTTCTTTTCCCCTCTTTTCCCTTCTCCTTTTTCACTTTTCCCCATCAAATAACACTTCTAATTTCTTTCTAATTTACGGGAGCCGCTTTTTCGCAAACAGGAACTAAGTGATTCATATTTGAGTCTCCATTTTTGGTTTGGCAAGCTTTTATATTGAAGTTTATCTGAAATTATCATTTTTAAGTCATGTTAAGTCTAATACTTATCATTTAGTATTATCAGTTGGCTTTTCAGCGAAGATGGGCTAAACCAGAGCTTAGTAGAAGCTCGAGAGCCAGTTTCAATCCTAGCCAGGCTAAGCCAGAGCTTGGTAGAAGCTCAAGAGCCAGTTTCGATCCTAGCCAGGCTAAGCCTAGAAAAGTTACGTTTAAAACAAGCTTGCTAAGGGTGCAGTATCTGTTTTTATACCTATTTTAGGCCTAATGCAGACCCGGAATTAGCTTCCGATAACTTCTGGGCTTAGAAAACTGAAAAAGTCGAGATTGAGTGGTACTAGGGGGGTCGAACCCGGGTCGTGTGGGCTGAAGACAAGGGTGCCGACTGCGCCATAGCGACAAACTGGGTAAGATCGGGTTTTCTAGCCGATCGGTTTCTGTCGTCGTGGCACAGTCGGGAGCACGCTTTTCTACAGCCCACACGATCCAGGTTCGATCCCCCATACTGCTTTTTGTTTCATCGAACTTTGATTTTTAAGAAAATTTCTTTTAAATTCCATAAAGGATAGTATTCTAAGGTTTTCTAAAGAAGTTTTAGCTTTATTGTTTAAAGTTTTATTAGTCAAAAGTGAGAAAATGATCGCATAGATAGATAGAGAATAAGTTTTTGATTTCTAATAGACTTTTAGATCTTTAATCCCCATTTTGCGCATAGAGAACATATAGAAAACGCTTTTTTTTCTTTTTCTTTATCGCGTCACATGTTTTCTATTGAAGAAAGCTTTTCCGCTCCACTTACTCATATCCAAATCCTTTTTTTACCCCTTTTCTTTTGCTATTTAAACTTTACATAGAAATCGATGAAAATTAACCCATTCGAAACCGCAGCGTTTTTCCTTTTTTTTCGTCTACGGACCTACGGACCTACGGACCTACGGACCAAGCCCTTTTTTGACATTTTTGACTCCGAAGCAGTTTATTTATGGTTGGAAAGATGTAAGAGAGTCTCCTACACCATTTATTTTTGATGAAGAACGATTTGGATTTGACTTCAGTACTTTTCAAGATCCTATCGATTATTGTTCTTATTTTATCGACGACAATATTTTAGTAGGCGAATCTAATAAACATGGAGAAAGGAAAACAAACTGGCAGGATTTCGATGCAAAATCTTTCAAGCTCTTCCTGGCTTCAAATGGGAATCGTCAAATTACCGAGGATTCGTGACTACTGGAGTAGCAGGCCTGGATTAGGAGGATTTTCCCACATGACCCACATTATGTCAAGAGCAAAATTTGAATCTATTCTTCGCAACCTGCGTTTTTGTGATAATGAACTGGATCCTGCAGGAGATCGGCTTTATAAGATTAGAGCTATTATGGAACATTTCAATGCAAAACCAGAGACTGCATTGATTCCGGGTAAATATGAAACATCTTTTTTGCCCACGTAATTTGTAGATCTGCTACGATTGGAATATACATGTAATGCTGAAAAACAGCAAAAAAAAAAAGCAATTAATTGAATGAAAATAGCTCAATTAGCGCTGCAGCGAATAATCGCTGCAGCGGTCCGTTCCTGAGTTTTTGTTGCAGCGATTATTCGCTGCAGAAGTTTCGAATGGGTTAAACAAAAACCCATGAAATTAGACGAATTGAAGCGGTTTTTTTTGCAAACTTTATCTAGAATAGTTGATTTTTATGGGATAATTTGTGCTTAAGGATAAATTAGCTTTTGATCTCTAGCTAAACTAGTTCTAGTTCTTGTTCTAGTTCTATTGGGTTGGTGAATTGAAAACTGCGAGACTTTGAACTTATTCATGAACTTTGAACCGGATTTATTCAACATAAAACCATCAATTCATTCCAAATAATTTCCATTATTATTGCTCGACTTCTGCCCATTTTACAGACAATTTGCGGATTCCTCTTTTGTACTAGGATTTTGGTTTTGAATCGAAAAACTTTCAAAGCCAATTTTTGACTGCTTCTTCCGAATCGAAGTGTTCTCCCGCAAGCTTATTACTCATGAATAAGTAGTAATCAAAAGGGGCGAGGTCCGGACTGTATGGGGAATGCGCCAAAAGTTCCCAAACAAGGCTATTTATTTTAGAGCTAGTCAGTTTTGCAATATGAGGGCGCATTCCCCATACAGTCCGGAACTTTTGTCGTGGATGAGAACGATCTTTGACCTGGAGGGCCTATTCTTCTTCAGGGATTCATTCACCTTTCCCAACTGTTCACTGTATTTGATTGCATTAACGGTCGTCTGGCTATCCAGCAACTCCCAGTACACCATTCCCTCCATATGCCAGAAAACGCAGAGCATAAACTTCTTCTGGTGCAAATCGGGCTTGAAAACTGCGGGACTTTGAACTAAAATTTATTCAACATAAAACCATAAATTCATTCCAAATAATTTCCATTATTATTGACGACTTCTGCCCATTTTACAGGCAATTTGCGGATTCCTTTTTCGTACTAGGATTTTGGTTTGTGTGTGAGACAAGTTGGAGACTCAAAAATGGAGGACTGGAGATCTGGAGATGTCCCAGTTTGAGCATTTGAGCACTTTCTTCAAAAGAAACCCATTTTAATGTCAATAGAAAAGTTGTAGAGAATCAAAAATTAGGCTTATAGCCAAATTTCCAAAAAGATACACTTAGTAGTTTCGCTTAAAATGCAAGTTTTGTTGCAAGTTCAGTGCAAGTTTTGTGAAAATTCGTAAATTTGGGCATTTCTTGAAAACCAGTTTTTGAATCGTTCTGAAAATTTGGATATGAGCTTGATTTTTGATTCTCTACAAGTTTTCCATTGACACCAGAATGGGTTTCTTTTGAAGAAAGTGCTCAAACTGTCACATATGACAATAGCTGGCAGTTTTCAATTCACCAACCCAATAAATTAATAATAATAATTAAAAAGCAATTAAACAAATTGGGTTTAATTTCATTTTACTTTAAATCAATTTAAAGGAATTCTCTTTTGAAATAATAAAATTCTGACGACAGATGCCTTTCGGACCGTCCACCGTACACTTTGCCTTTCAGACGTTTCCGCGCCAAAGGTCGGAAACTACCGTAACCCGACGCAATAAAAGGACCCCGCCACAAAGAATTTTTCAGTCTTTCGTCGTGTTTTATTTTTTCAGGCTTTTTTTTCTTTTTTCTATTGAGGCCAAAATGGGTTTCTTTTGAAGAAAGTGCTCAAACTGTCACATATGACAATAGCTGGCAGTTTTCAATTCACCAACCCAATAGGAACCGTGTTGGAATCGTATTGGAATAAAATAGGAACCATATTGGAACCGTATTGGAATCGTATTGGAGCCGTATTGGAATAAAATAGGAACCGTATTGGAATCGTAACAAAGAAAATGTTGTAAAAACAAGGCTAGCGCGTCTTGTCGCCTATAATTCTGAAGCACCCTGTACAAGTTTTTCTAGGTGATGTGGCCATTAGCTGCTGCCAATAGGTTTCTTTTGAAGAAAGTGCTCAAACTGTCAGATATGACAATAGCTGGCAGTTTTCAATTCACCAATCCAATAGTTCTGGTTTTGAGCCTATCTACATTCTTGATGATTGTGTTAACAAAGCTTCTCTTCAGACCCATTTTCTGTGCTATTCCTCGAGCCGATTGGTTAGGGTTTAATCTTAGACGATCGCGTACTTTCTTGACATTAGGAGTAACCGAAGAGAAGTGCTCAAACTGTCACATATGAAAGCCCGCAGTTTTCAATTCACCAATCCAATATAATAGATTTTTAGATTATTAATCCCCATTGAATCAATTTTTTTGCAAACTTTATCTAGAATAGTTGATTTTTATGGGATAATTTGTGCTTAAGAATAAACTGGCTTTTGATCTCTAGCTAAACAAAGCTAAACAAAAGTTTCTCCTCGTTTTTCCCTCCAAAGCAATTTTCCTTTCTTCTCAATTAACGAAAGAGCTTTTTTCTCTTAAACGTATTTTCAAGTGACTCTAGTTGAATGCCAATTTTGACCTCAGTTTTTCAGATAATTTACATAATTACTCACTTTTTCTTTTCATTAACTGCTAGAAAACTAGTTTTAATTAACTTTTTGCATTTCTTACAAAGTCAAGTGACTATGCGAACTATACCATTCAAAGCAGAATTTTATGCTGATTCCAAATCTATCTTCCGTTTTTGCCAAATGACAATCTACCAAGAGTTATAAGCGTCTAAAGTTTTGTTAGAAAAATTTGGTTATTTGGGTTATTTTGGTCTAAAAATGTGGTTATTTTGGTCTTAGCGGTCTTCTTCTTCGACTGCACTGAAGCGAACGATTCAGTGCAGTCGTGGCCGAGTGGAAAGGCGTTGGTTTCTAGAGCAAGCCCAGAGCCAGGCCTCTTGAGTTCGATCCCGACTCCGGATTTTGGTTTCTCTTTTTTCAAGAAGTGACTAGTGTTTTTGTGCATAAAATTCTGCCTTGAATGGTATAGATCGCATCGTATTTGGCTCAGCCAGACTTCAGCTCAGACCTCAGCTCAGCTCAGACCTTTCAGTCAGCTAGTAATCTGTTTAACTGCATAATTTGCCTATTTTCTCTAAAGGCCAGCTGACTATGCGAACTATACCATTCGCAGAATTTTATGCTGATTCCAAATCTATCTTCCGTTTTTGCCAAATGAAAATCTATCAAGAGTTATAAGCGTCTAAAGTTTTGTTAGAAAAATTTGGTTATTTTGGTCATTTGGGTCTAAAAATGTGGTTATTTGGGAGTGGCGGATCGGCCTTAGCGGTCTTCTTACGGGGGCGACTCGGTGCAGCCGTGGCCGAGTGGTAAGGCGTTGGTTTCTAGGCCAAGCCCAGAGGCAGACCTCTTGAGTTCGATTCCGACTCTAGCTTTTTGTTCTTTTTTCAAGAAGTGAATAGTATTTTTGTGCATAAGATTCTTAAAATGGTATAGATCGCATATTTTCGCCGCCAGATTCGCCGGCTTATCCAGTTTTTCCCGTGAGCTACGCGAAAAGTAACACACAATCAGCCAGTAACCCATTCAACTCCATTCAACTCGCAATTTCGTCAATTTTCACAATTTCTTTTCAGAAATTGAAACTAGAGTTGTTTTCTAAAGTTTATCTCTGCTAGTGGATCCTTGCTAGTGGATCTCTGCTAGTGGATCTCTGCTAGTGGATCTCTGCTAGTGGATCTCTGCTAGTGGATCTCTGCTAGTGGATCTCTGCTAGTGGATCTCTGCCAGTGGATCCTTGCTAGTGGATCTCTGCTAGTGGATCTCTGCCAGTGGATCCTTGCTAGTGGATCTCTGCTAGTGGATCTCTGCCAGTGGATCCTTGCTAGTGGATCTCTGCTAGTGGATCCTTGACAGTGGATCTCTGCTAGTGGATCTCTGCTAGTGGATCCTTGCCAGTGGATCTCTGCCAATGGATCCTTGCCAGTGCCAGTGCGTCAATTTTCTCAATTTCTTTTCAGAAATTGAAACTAGAGTTGTTTTCTAAAGTTTTCATGCAATGTTTAGCGAAATTTGCTTAGCAAAAAACTCTATAAAACTCTATAAAACCCGAGAAAGATCAAGAGAAATAGAAGAAGTTCTGCTTAAGATTTTCTGCTTAAAATTCTCTACTGAAAAGAAGTTCTGTTTAAAATTTTCCCTAAAAAAGCACTTAGGTTTTGGGCAATATTTGAGGCGAAAATCTCAGCCAGGAATGTAAAAAAAAAGAGAGAATTGACGTTGTTTTTTTGTTGAAATCCGATCTCCAACACATTTTTTCTTCTTTATTTCCCCTTTTGATTGAATATTTTATTCGTTTTTTTTGGCATTTCTCTTAATTGACGGCTTTGAGAGATTTATTTATTTTCTTTTTTGCTTTATTTTCCTTTTTTTCAAATATATGAAACTAAAACTATGAAACAGAACTCTATGAACTGTTTATAAAACTAAATTTGTAAACGCATCCTTTCTAGTGTACCGAAATCTCTTTAGTTTAAAGATAAAGTCAATTTAAGTCTTAATAAGTCAATTTTACTGTATCAAACCGTTTTTTTTGAGCTGTTCTTTGAGTGTACTTTGAGTGTACTTTGTGCTTAAATCTAAACACTTTCTTCTAGCGCAATTAATTCGGTTTTCTGTGTAGAATGCAGTGTGCTAGAAAAGATTCGTTTAGAGCACAAAGAACATGATGAGTAGAGTTAGATAAACATCAGAAATCTGGCAAAACTGGTAAACTGAAGCACTTTCGTTTAATGTTCTTTTATTTATTCAATCTTTTGCATAGAGAACATATAGAAAACGCTTTTTTGGGTAATTAAACCTTAATACCAAAATTGGATAATTAAACCTTAATATATATGCTTTGTTGAGGGGGCGGATAGAAACAAATCTAATAGTCATAACCGCACTGGCACTGGCAAGGATCCACTAGCAAGGATCCACTAGCAGAGATCCACTAGCAGAGATCCACTAGCAAGGATCCACTAGCAGAGATCCACTAGCAGAGATCCACTAGCAGAGATCCACTAGCAGAGATCCACTAGCAAGGATCCACTAGCAGAGATCCACTAGCAAGGATCCACTAGCAGAGATCCACTAGCAGAGATCCACTAGCAGAGATCCACTAGCAGAGATCCACTAGCAAGGATCCACTAGCAGAGATCCACTAGCAGAGATCCACTAGCAGAGATCCACTAGCAGAGATCCACTAGCAAGGATCCACTAGCAGAGATCCACTAGCAGAGATCCACTAGCAGAGATCCACTAGCAGAGATCCACTAGCAAGGATCCACTAGCAGAGATCCACTAGCAGAGATCCACTAGCAGAGATCCACTAGCAGAGATCCACTAGCAAGGATCCACTAGCAGAGATCCACTAGCAGAGATCCACTAGCAGAGATCCACTAGCAGAGATCCACTAGCAAGGATCCACTAGCAGAGATCCACTAGCAAGGATCCACTAGCAGAGATCCACTAGCAAGGATCCACTAGCAGAGATCCACTAGCAAGGATCCACTAGCAGAGATCCACTAGCAGAGATCCACTAGCAGAGATCCACTAGCAGAGATCCACTAGCAAGGATCCACTAGCAGAGATCCACTAGCAAGGATCCACTAGCAGAGATCCACTAGCAAGGATCCACTAGCAGAGATCCACTAGCAGAGATCCACTAGCAGAGATCCACTAGCAGAGATCCACTAGCAAGGATCCACTAGCAGAGATCCACTAGCAGAGATCCACTAGCAGAGATCCACTAGCAGAGATCCACTAGCAAGGATCCACTAGCAGAGATCCACTAGCAGAGATCCACTAGCAGAGATCCACTAGCAGAGATCCACTAGCAGAGATCCACTAGCAGAGATCCACTAGCAAGCGAAAACCGAGAAAATTGCCGAATTACCGAATAAATAGCAGCAGATGCTTTCCATTTTTCAATGAATTCAATGAATACAATGAATACAATTCAATTTTCAGTAGAATTTTTGAATTTTCTACAAAATTCAGAGAGATTTAGTGAGAGAAAACTAGAATTTTCGAATTTTCGCATTTCTTTTCACGAATTTCTCTTCCCCACCATCGATTTACCATTAAAAAGCTGCTTTTTTTACAAATTTCTCTTCAAAATAAACGAAATCCGCGAATATCATGAGAATCACCATGGAAACAAAGAAAAGAAAAGAAAAGAAAAGAAAAGAAAGGAAAAGAAGAGAAGAGAAGAGAAGAGAAAAGGAGAACAATTGAGAATTCTTTCATTTTCTTCGTCTTTCTCTGTCTATGGATTTTCTTGTAGGATTTCTACGCATTCCTTTGAGCGCAATGATTTTTGAGATTTAAAAAAGGATTTGAAAATTCTTCTCTGAATCATCGTTAAAGACTTTTCTCACTTTTCTCACAATTTCTCATTTAACCTCTACTTTTGTTGCACTTATTAAGTAACTAAATTGAATTGCATTCCGGAATTGTGCGCCAAAACGCCAGAATGTGTGAAACAGTGCGCCAGAAAGTGCCCATTTCTGTTCCAAGAGCTCAGCTTGAGCTTCAGCTTTGGCTTCAGCTTTGGCTTCAGCTTTGGCTTCAGCTTGCGCTTTAGCTTCAGCTTTGGCTTCAGCTTTGGCTTGAGCTTGCGCTTTAGCTTCAGCTTTGGCTTCAGCTTTGGCTTGAGCTTTAGCTTGAGCTTCAGCTTTGGCTTCAGCTTTGGCTTCAGCTTTGGCTTCAGCTTTGACTTCAGCTTGCGCTTTAGCTTCAGCTTTGGCTTCAGCTTTGGCTTGAGCTTGCGCTTTAGCTTCAGCTTTGGCTTCAGCTTTGGCTTGAGCTTTAGCTTGAGCTTCAGCTTTGGCTTCAGCTTTGGCTTCAGCTTTGACTTCAGCTTGCGCTTTAGCTTCAGCTTTGGCTTCAGCTTTGGCTTCATCTTTATCTTCATCTTTAGCTTCAGCTTGAGTCAGTAGTAAATCCAATAATTTCTGCCAATGATTTCTAGAGAGGCGATTGAACCTTTAACCTTTCGCTTTTCAAGTAATTGCTCTAACCAATTGCTCTAAAAACTGAGCTATTTGATATCTTAACTTTCTAGACAAGGATCTAGGCAAAGTTTCTGATTTTCCAGCCTGACATAAGCCTTTGGAACTCTGTTCACGGGAAAATCTAACAAATAAGACTTATGAAATCAGCAAATGGCTTTTCCCAACTAGACATGAGCGCTATAAACTAGAAGGCCAAACTACAAACTACAAACTCTTGTAGAAACGCGTAGAATAGAGATTTTGTAAAACTTTTTTTACCAAAAAATCGAACCAAGTTTAGGCTTTCGAACGACACCAAAAACATGCCAAATCTTGTTTTCTATGCTGAGATATAACGTTTTTTTCGAGGTTTGTAGTCTTGTTGCATGGGACGAGACTACAAGAGCTCTTTCTCGACGTAAAAATGATGGATTTTCTTGATTTTTGTGGCATTCAAAAGCCTAAAAATAGCGGAATTTTTTCGTCAAAAAACTTTGCAAAAAGCTTTATTCTACGCGTTTCTACAAGAGTTTGTCGTCTGGTTTTTGTCGTTTATAGCGCTAATCGCTCATTGTAGCTCATTGCGCATCCATTTGATCCCATTTGATCACCCATTTGATCATTTTGAATGAAATCCATGCGCAAAATGTAGATCATTGCATTAGAGTTAGATCAGGGCCTAGATCCGGGTCACAGGAGGGCCACAGGAGCTAGATCAGGGCCTAGATCCGGGCCACATGAGCTAGACCAGGGCCAGGCCTGGCCACAGAAGCTAGACCAGGACCAGGCCTGGCCACAGGAGCTAGACCATCGCCAGACCTGGCCACAGAAGCTAGACCAGGACCAGGCCTGGCCACAGGAGCTAGACCATCGCCAGACCTGGCCACAGAAGCTAGACCAGAGCCAGGCCTGGCCACAGGAGCTAGACCAGGGCCAGGCCTGGCCACAGGAGCTAGACCAGGGCCAGGCCTGGGCATGAGCAAAATGTAGATCATTGCTAATCAAAAACAATGGCTAATTCCCTTTGGCTCTATAAGATTTGGCTCTATAAGGCTTAACTAATCGAAAACTTAACTAAACGATTATTTTCTTATTTTTGTTGTTTTTTATTCAAAAATTGTCAAGTTTTGAGTTGATTTGACAGGCTGAAAAAGTGAATTTTTCGATTTCTCCAACGTCAAAACGTTTTGAAAGACGTTTTTAAGAAAAACGTTTCACAAAACGTGTCTATTTTCTTGATTTTCTTGATTTCTTGATTTTTTTCTTTTCACGTGACCAATAATCCTTGGATTATCAGAAAAAAAACGCCAATTTGCCAATTTTTATGGGATTAGTTAGGGTTTATGGAAGATTTTTGGGGATTTTTGGCAATTTTTGGCTTCATCTAGTCATTTCTGAGTCTTTGATCGATTATTGGAAAGGTTTCAGCAAGTATAGCTTCTTCTTTTGCTCAAATCTGTAAACACATCCATTCCAATGCACATAAATTCATCATTTCGACTAAATGAACTAAATGAACCGGCTTTTATCTCTTGAAAGCCGTGTGCTAGAGCACTTGCGTTTACGTGCGTTCTTTGTGCGCTTTTTTGAGCTCAACTTTCGCTTGCGTGGCTTGCGTTTTTTTTGAAAGATTGCAACTGAGCGATTATTGCGTAATTGAACCGACACTCTAGTGAAGTTTCGGTTTGCCAGATGGCTTGCGTTTACATTTTGCAGTGGAGTTCTTTGTTCGCTTTGTACTTTGTGCTGTGTTCTTTGTGCTGTTCTTTGTGCTCAAGTTTAAACGCACACTTTCAAACGCACTGGATTCCTCATTTTCTTATAGTCTTCATTTTCTCAAGCTCAAGAGAGCAATGAAGAATTCAGTGCGCTTGAAAGTTTGCGTTTAAACTTGAGCACAAAGAACAGCACAAAGAACAGCACAAAGAACAGCACAAAGAACAGCACAAAGTACAAAGCTGAGAAAGAACTCCACTACAAAATGTAAACGCAAGCCATCTGGCAAGCCAAAACTTCACTAGAGTGTTGGTTCAATTACACAATAATCGCTGAGTTGCAATCTTTCAAAAAAACCGTTCCAAATCCAAAACATTTCATCATAAGCAGCTTTAAAGCGTTCAAAGCTAGACTACGCGACGCTCCATAAGCAGCTTTAAAGCGTTCAAAGCTAGACTACGCGACGCTCCATAAGCAGCTTTAAAGCATTCAAAGCTAGACTACGCGACGCTCCATAAGCGGCTTTAAAGCGTTCAAAGCTAGACTACGCGACGCTCCATAAGCAGCTTTAAAGCATTCAAAGCTAGACTACGCGACGCTCCATAAGCAGCTTTAAAGCGTTCAAAGCTAGACTACGCGACGCTCCATAAGCAGCTTTAAAGTGTTCAAAGCTAGACTACGCGACGCTCCGACTGTCATTATGGGGGAGGGGGACGTTGCTATTGAGGTGCTAGCAAAAGCAATTTTCTTGCAATTTTCATTTTATATTAAAATTTTAAAACTTTGTTGTCACTTTTTCTACTTTTCTTTTCGATTTTTGAAATGGCTTTTAGATTTAGACTATAAAACCTGATTAGAAAATAGTTTTCCGAACTTAAAACACTTTTAAAAATTAATTCTTAATCTATTTTTGGAAAAAAATATTTGCCTAACTTTTTGACTTTTACGCACTTTTTCCCCTCATCAACTGTTAGAAAACTATTTTTAAGTAACTTTTTTAATTGCGTAGATACTACCGTAATACCTCTAACAGTAAGGGGGCTTAAGCAAAAGCGCCAAATTATTTGCGCCACGGATCATTTGCGCCAAATCTTTTGCGCCAAATCTTTTGTGCCAATTTCATTTGCGCTAAATTTGCGCTTTTCAAAACACTTTCCTACCAACTCTGATTGATTATATATATTTTTTTTTCTCGTCGACAATGCTAGCTATTTTGCCGCCTTCACCAGAAAATTAACCATAAGTTGATTGAGCTTCTATATCAAGAGTTATAGACCATCTAAGTGGATCGACTTTTTCGAGGAGGTAGTTCAACTTTGACTCAAATTTTCTCTATGTTCTTACACTAGTGTGTACTAAGTAAATTGTGGTTTTCTATAACCAAATTTCACAAAGATCATCTTTAAACCAATCTCAAGTCGATCTGACAATTGAAAGTCGAGTTATAGAGTAAAATAGACAAGTCCACAAACTCCGACTTGATCAACTTTTGCCGGTAAGTATTGGGTTGGGGAGAATGAGTCGGCGCCGAAAATCAAAAAAAATGCCTAAAACTTCTATTCGACTTCGTCAAATAATATGCGTTTGATATGAGTAGAATGGTTAACTAATTCTCTACAAAATGACATTTAAAAGAAAATTCAAACAGCGCCTCCGCTCAAGAAAAAGCCATTTTTTCACAAAAACTACAAACTGTCATCTAGAAAAAACCATTCGTGGGATCTTCCTGCAAATTTGGCAACTTAAGTAATTGAATGTGCTCTATCTTTTTTATATAAACACCAAAGAAGGTTTATGTGAAAGAAACTGTTCAAATGATGAGTCGGACTCTTTGCCATTTTAACCAGCTGCGTTTGGAAGTTCATAAACTCGACGAAAGAAAAGCTTTGTGGAATCTCTCAAAAGTGATTTTGTAGAGAAATAGTGGATCCTTTTGATGAAACCAAACGTATGTTTAAAGAAGGCTTTATGTGTGCAAAAAGTCCCTTTAAAGTTTGGCACCGACTCATTCTCCCCAACCCAATAGTTCAACTTTGACCCAAATTTTCTCTATGTTCTTATACATGAGTATACAAAACAAATTCTACTTTTCTATAGCCAAATTTAATGAAGATTCCATTGATAGCAACGAAAAGCTCATTCAGCCACTATACCTTGAGTTATAGACCATCTAAGTGGATCGACTTTTTCGAGTTCAACTTTGACTCAAATTTTCTCTATGCTCTATTAAATCTTGATTTTAGCTTATTAGATCTTTCAAATACTAAATTTTAAAGCTATCTTTTCTTTGTTTAAAGTCATTACAGTGATTTTGAAGTTTTGAGACCCATTTTCTCCGACTTTGAGCGACTTTTAAATCGTTTTAATGCGTTTAGGCTTTTTTCTATTTATTTTATTTTGTTTTCTATTCATTTAGAAGCTTTCTATTCATTCAAAAATGAAATATCAATAGATAAAACGTTTAGTTTTTTCAAATGGACACCAGCTGGTACACCAACGATTTCGCTGGCTTGGGAGTAGCGCTGAAAAAGACGACCTCGTCGACGACCGTCATTTCCAACCATTCACTCCATCCCGATTACCCAACTGGAGCAATTTCCAATCAAACATCGAATGGAAAAACGACACCAAACGGATCACCGAATGGATCACCGAGTCGAAACGGTTCACAGGTTTGCTCAAATTGATCGCGCATTGATCGCGCATTGATCGCGCATTGATCGCGCATTGATCGCGCATTGATCGCGCATTGATCGCGCATTGATCGCGCATTGATCGCGCATTGATCGCGCATTGATCGCGCATTGATCGCGCATTGATCGCGCATTGATCGCGCATTGATCGCGCATTGATCGCGCATTGATCGCGCATTGATCGCGCATTGATCGCGCCCTGATCGCATTGATCGCGCATTGATCGCGCCCTGATCGCATTGATCGCGCACTGATCGCGCACTGATCGCGCATTGGTTTTGTCACGTTTTCTAAAACGTGCCCCCTTTTCTTAAACGTAATCTTGTCTCTATTTTTATTCAATAAAAATAGAGACAAGATTACGGTTGTCTAAGAGAAAGTGGACGTTTTTTGGAAGCCTAGCGAACAAGCCAATAATACCAATATCATAGGGTGGAAGTCCTTCACAACCAGCTCTCTCATTGCCCGTTCGCGGCATTCTCAGCTCCCGACAAGCGCATAAATTGGGCTCATCACCGAAACAGGTTTGTGATGAAGATGAATAGCAAAAGAAATTCGAAACTCAAGGTCCAATTCTAAACGAAGGAGGACTTCTGTGCCCGAACTACCGTATCCCTACTATATACCCAAAGCTACCGTACACCCAAAGCTGAGCTAGCCTGAGCTACCGTCTGCTCCAGCTACCGTAGCCTGAGCCATCGTCAGCCTCAGCTACCATAGCCTGGGCTATCGTCTGCCTCAGCTACCGTGGCCTAGGTCATCGTCTGTCTCAGCTACCGTAGTCTGAGCTATCGTCTGTCTCAGCTCCCGTAGTCCGAGCTATCGTCTACCTCAGCTACCGTAGCCTGGGCTATCGTCTGTCTCAGCTACCGTAGCCTAGGCCATCGTAGCCTGAGCTACCGTCTGCCTCAGCTACCGTAGGCTCAGCTATCGTCTGTCTCAGCTCCCGTAGCCTGAGCTATCGTCTGCTTCAGGTACCATAGTCTCTGCTACCGTTTGTCCCAGCTACCGTAGTCTGAGCTATCGTAGCCTGAGCTATCGTATGCCTGACCTACCGTAGCCTGAGCTATCGTCTGCCTCAGCTACCGTACACCCAAGCCAAGGCAAGACTTGATTAGGAACCTACCCTGAATTTTAACAATTACATTGAAAAGTGCAATCAATTTTCCTTTCCAAAGGGCAACACACATCAAGCCACAATTCCCCTAACAATAGAAGCTGAGGAATGAAATTTCTGTAACCTGATCCCCACTCAAAGCCAACATCTACCTATTAGGTCAAAAGTAAAGCCTAGTTCAGCAAAAAGTCATTTGACATCAGTTTTTTCTCAATGTCCAAAGTAAACGTCGCTTTTCGAGGTCCAATCTTAGAAGTAAGTTAGAAGTAAAAGTTAGAAAATCAATTGAAATCCCCAATCCCAATCCAATCCCAATCCAATCCCCAATTCTTTTAAGCTCTCCTTTGATGTGCCGGCTTCACCAGCTCTCTCCGCCAAATCCTCTCTCGTTTCCCATTCAGCTTCTTCTAGCTTTATGTTTGATCAGAGAAATCATCGACAATCGTTGCGAAGGAAAAGCTCACATCGATCACCACCAAGAGAATACTGTAATCACTATGGAGTGATCAGGGATTCAAGGGAATATGTTTATGATCCATATGGAAGAGATTGTGCTGGATCAGTGCTGGGATGTCGAGATCCGAGTCGATTCAGGTCAGTGAAATGAATTCGTTTTCGTAAATGCACTGAGATCGTAATTTACTCTAGTTTTTGATCAATTCGATTTCATTGAATCAATTGGACTACAGCTTTTAAAGCTACGGCTTCTATAGCTTTTAAAGCTACAACTTCTATAGCTTTTAAAGCTACGGCTTTTACAGCTTTTAAAGCTACGGCTTCTACAGCTTTTAAAGCTACGGCTTCTACAGCTTTTAAAGCTACGGCTTCTACAGCTTTTAAAGCTACGGCTTCTAAAGCTTTTAAAGCTACGGCTTCTACAGCCAGATTCTCAAGCTTCTACAGCTTTTAAAGCTTCAGCCAGTGAAGCGAAGTCTTCGATTAACAATTTTCATTGATTTGAAATGTTTGACTGACTTTTGACTAGGTTTTACGGGTTTTTAAAGATAAAATAAAGCCTTTAGATTAGCGACACTGAATCAAAGAAGCAATTCGGAAGCCTGTTTTCCCACAAAAAATCTATTATCTGCTCAAATGGCCTCTCCACAAAGGCGATCATCGATGGCGATTTTGCCAAGTCGTGAGGCGGCACTGATGCGGAGAATTCTTGGCCCACAAGGGCTTGGATGGATTGCCGGTTTGGAGAAACGATTGTGATTTATCTTTTAGATAAAACTCTTTACATTTCTGGCATTCTAGCTTCATTTCCGTTACTGTAACTTGTCATAAAATTGCGAGAAATGTTGATTGATTGATTGTGTTTATTTTGTTCTTCAGTTTCCCAAATGGAGTCAATTTAGGGTTAAAAGAATGATTTAATTGGGTAAATAGATGAAAAAGAATGATTTGATTGAGTAAATAAATCAAAAGGAAGGATTTAATTGAGTAAATAAATCAAAAGGAACGGTTTGATTGAGTAAATAAACCAAAAGGAAGGATTTAATTGAGTAAATAAACCAAAAGGAACGATTTAATTGAGTAAATAAATCAAAAGGAAGGATTTAATTGAGTAAATAAATCAAAAGGAAGGATTTAATTGAGTAAATAAATCAAAAGGAACAATTTAATTGAGTAAATAAACCAAAAGAATGATTTGATTGAGTAAATAAACCAAAAGGAAGGATTTAATTGAGTAAATAAACCATAAAAATAACTATATTGTGTCAAAAAAAATAGCTTTTCACTTCTCAGTCCCAAATTATATCCGTTTAGGCTTTAAAGAATGATTTGATTGAGTAAATAAACCAAAAAGAACGATTTCATTGAGTAATTAAGCCAAAAAGAATAGCCAGAGTAATCAAAAAGTGCACACTATCGTAAAATAGCTAAGAGCTAAGAGCTAAGCACTAGCTAAGCACTAGCTAAGAGCTAAGCACTAGCTAAGAGCTAAGCACTAGCTAAGCACTAGCTAAGCAACTAAGAGCTAAGCACTAGCTAAGAGCTAAGCACTAGCTAATAGCTTAAATCCAGCTTTACTTTACAATTTTCTAGGTGAGCAATCATCAAAGAAATCGATTTCACTCGTTTTGAGCAACGATGTTGAGGCTCAAAAAGGAGACGACTCAGAGACGCCTTTAATGAGAGAACACGAAAGTAAACAGTGAGTCGAACAGAAAAAAAAACCCTTGTTTTCTCTTTTTCTTTTCTTTTCATTTACAGCTTATAAAGCTTTAACATGTCGGCTTTAGTGCCGTCGATAAAACGAATGTAATCGACTGAAAACTTCTTACAGTACACTGAAACTTGAAGATTTATAATAAAGTTTTTTAAAAAAAAATGCCTTAAGCATACCGTAGCTAAGATTAGCCATGTTAACTCCGCCCCTTTTTTGGTCAGTTTGCCGTTGGCAATCTACGAATCTTGCTCGGTATATTCGATGCAACTAAACGTATGACCCGGGTCATGGGTATGAGGAAATTAGCACTGAAATTAGTACAGGATCTCATGGGTATGACCTGGGCATGACCTGGGCCATGGGTATGACCTGGGCATGACCTGGGCCATGGGTATGACCTGGGCCATGGGTATGACCTGGGCCATGGGTATGAGGAAATTAGCACTGAAATTAGTACAGGATCTCATGGGTATGACCTGGGTATGACCTGGGCCATGGGTATGACCTGGGCCATGGGTATGACCTGGGCCATGGGTATGACCTCGGCCATGGGTATGACCTCGGCCATGGGTATGACCTGGGCCATGGGTATGACCTGGGCCATGGGTATGACCTGGGTATGACCTGGGTATGACCTGGGCCATGGGTATGACCTGGGCCATGGGTATGACCTGGGCCACACCAAAAGTGGCTCCTCCGAACCAAATAAAGCTTTAACATGTCGGCTTTAGTGCCGTCGATAAAACGAATGTAATCGGCTGAAAACTTCTTACAGTAGACTGAAGCTACAGTACACTTTGTCGGTGTACAAGACAACTACAGTACATTTTATCGGTGTACTGTAGTTATCTTGCTTAGAGAGATCTATTTATTATCTATTTTCTAAAAGATGCTCAAAACTCTCATAGTTCTGTTTCCATCTCTTTTTTTCTGGCGACGAATACGGTAAATGCTAAAGGTAAAGGTTTGTGTAGGTAGGGTGATCCCAAAAATGAATTAGATGACGTAGAGAAGATGAATTCCATTTCAGAATTGCCGAAAAGCTGCTAAACACAGAATGGTAAATTTTCTTAGGATTTTTGTAAACAAAACAAAAAAAAACAAAAACAAAAAAAAAAAAAACACTAAAAATTTTTTGTCGAACAAATTTTTAATCGGTGTGCTTCACTCATAGATATGATTTTGAGTGGGTTTTTGCCTCGAAAAAAAGGGAAATTTTCCAAAATTCAATTTCTTAGGGGCGGTCGACTCTTGCACAGAGAGCAATACTACGAAAAAAGACGCCAAACTTGTGATAGAGCGCTTGCTTTTGCGATTGGTGGAATTGGTGAGAGTTTTACGCAAATATTCTTTGTACTTTGTGCTCTCGGGTCGTTAGTCTAAACGCTAGTCTTCTAGCACACTTAGTCTTCAATTTTTCTATACAATTTGCGAAAAATTGAAGAATTCGGTGCACTAGAACCCTCGCGTTCACACGTCTCCTTTATGCTTTGAGCGTACTTTGTGCTCTCTGGTAAACGCAAGTCTTCTGGTGCACTGAATTCGTCAATTTTTCCAAACAACCTTGCGGAAAAGTGAAAATTTCAGTGCGCCAGAACGCTCGCGTTTACACGTCTCCTTTATTCTTTGAGCGTACTTTGTGCTCTCTGGTAAACGCAAGTCTTCTAGCGCATTGAATCTTCAACTTTTCTACACACTTTGTGCTCCCTGGTAAACGAGTGGAGAGTTCAGTGCACTAGAAGTCGCGTGTTTACCAGAGAGCACAAAGTACGCTCAAAGAATAAAGGAGATGAGTAAACGCAAGTCTTCTGGTGCACTGAATTCGTCAATTTTTCCAAACAACCCTGCGGAAAATTGACGAATTCAGTGCACCAGAAGACTCGCGTTTACTCATCTCCTTTATTCTTTGAGCGTACTTTGTGCTCTCTGGTAAACGCGCGACTTCTAGCGCACTGAGTCTTCAATTTTTCTACACACTTGAAGAAGTGAAGAGTTCAGTGCACTAGAAAGGCTGCGTTTATAAGCACAAAGTACACTTGTCTAAGGTAATTGTAAGCCGTAAACGTGTGCCTTCTGGCAAACGAAAATATACACAAGATTGCTGATTCAATCGTTCAAATTGGATTCGGACGTGTACTTTGAACTCAAATTTGCAAACGCAGCCTTTCTAGCGAACTGAATTCTTTAATTTTCTTATGTTATTTCTGCGGAAACACTAAGAATTTCGTGTTTTTTGGATTTTTGGGTATCAAGTTTGTCTAATGATGAGCTTCGGCTCAAACCGGCATATACAGTACGCCTACCGTATACCCAAAGCTACCGTATACTCTTTCATCCAGAAACGCACCCTCACTGGCATAATAAACAATGAAAGTTTTCAGTTCTGATGATTCTAGAGAGCGAGCTACGAGCGAATGATGTCATCAAAAAGGTTTTTGATTTTGAAAAGTTTTAAGGAAATCTAGAAGATGATAAACTCTAGATTACGATATTCTATTAATTGTAATAATTACCGTAAATACTGTAATAGTACCCCGCCCCCATAATGACGGTGCGGAGCGTTGCGTAGTCTAGCTTTGAACGAGTTTTTCTCGACACTGGTTTATGCTACAATGCTCGTTTAGATATCAAAAAATAGCTGAAATTCAGGGCTATTTTTCGATACCAAAGTGCGCATTGTAGCTTAAAGCAGCGCAGAGAACGGGATGTTTAAAGTTAGACTACGCAACCATCCCGAAAAAACGAGTTTTTCTCGACATTGCTTTATGCTACAATGTTTGTTTTGGTATCAAAAAATAGTTGAAATTCAGGGCTATTTTTCGATATCAAAAGACGGAGCATCACGTAGCCTAACTTTAAACGCATTTTTCTCGTCATCAGTTTATAATGACGGCCGGAGCATCGCGTAGTCTAGCTTTGAACGAGTTTTTCTCGACACTGGTTTATGCTACAATGCTCGTTTAGGTATCAAAAAATAGCTCTGAATTTCAGCTATTTTTTGATACCAAAGACGCATTTTTTGAAAGTACGGGCGCTTTGAAAAAAATAAAATACTGAAAAAGCTTTTGCGACTACGCGACTGTACGTGGGGAGCGGGGTACTATTACAGTATTTACGGTAATTATACTATACAGTTACAGTAACCCAGTTAGTCTTCTTTTTAAAGCTTTTAAACTTTCAGTCAAGCTCTCCTAGCATCGCTCTCAAATTGCTCATTTTGTTGTCAACGTTCGCCTTGCTTACACAAGTTTTCTTCTTCTACTATATCAAAATTAAGGTACAGTACGATTTGATAGCTTTTAAGGGAGTACTGTAGTCTATTGTAGTCTATTGTAGTCTACTGTAGTCTATTGTAGTCTATTGTAGTCTATTGTAGTCTACTGTAGTCTATTGTAGTCTATTGTAGTCTACTGTAGTCTATTGTGGTCTATTGTAGTCTACTATAGTCTATTGTAGTCTATTGTAGTCTATTTTAGTCTATTGTAGTCTACTGTAGTCTACTGTAGTCTATTGTAATCTATTTTAGTCTACTGTAGTCTATTGTAGTCTATTGTAGTCTACTGTAGTCTATTGTGGTCTATTGTAGTCTACTGTAGTCTATTGTAGTCTATTGTAGTCTATTGTAGTCTACTGTAGTCTATTGTAGTCTATTGTAGTCTACTGTAGTCTATTGTGGTCTATTGTAGTCTACTGTAGTCTATTGTAGTCTACTGTAGTCTATTGTAATCTATTTTAGTCTACTGTAGTCTATTGTAGTCTATTGTAGTCTATTGTAGTCTACTGTAGTCTATTGTAGTCTATTGTAGTCTACTGTAGTCTATTGTGGTCTATTGTAGTCTACTGTAGTCTATTGTAATCTATTTTAGTCTACTGTAGTCTATTGTAGTCTATTGTAGTCTACTGTAGTCTATTGTAGTCTACTGTAGTCTATTGTGGTCTATTGTAGTCTACTGTAGTCTATTGTAATCTATTTTAGTCTACTGTAGTCTATTGTAGTCTACTGTAGTCTATTGTAGTCTATTGTAGTCTACTGTAGTCTATTGTAGTCTATTGTAGTCTACTGTAGTCTATTGTAGTCTATTGTAGTCTATTTTAGTCTATTGTAGTCTACTGTAGTCTATTGTAGTCTATTGTAATCTATTTTAGTCTACTGTAGTCTATTGTAGTCTATTTTAGTCTATTGTAGTCTACTGTAGTCTATTGTAATCTATTTTAGTCTACTGTACTCTATTCATTCAACTACTTTTTAGTTATTCATGATCGCGAATGCGGCCGAGGATTGGCGAATAGCGTTGACGCCAAAGCGAATCTTTATCGTGGGTTTTTAAGCGAGTTTTTTTGACTTTTGAAATTTACTATACATTGTAAATGCTACTGTGCATTGTACTGTACATTGTAAACGCTACTGTACATTCTAAATGCTACTGTGCATTGTACTGTACATTGCAAATGCTACTGTACATTCTAAATGCTACTGTATATTGTACTGTACATTCTAAATGCTACTGTGCATTGTACTGTACATTGCAAATACTACTGTGCATTGTACGGTACATTGCAAATGCTACTGTACATTGTACTGTACATTGCAAATGCTACTGCGCATTGTACTGTACATTGCAAATGCTACTGTACATTCTAAATGCTACTGTACATTGTACTGTACATTCTAAATGCTACTGTACATTGTATTTAAGGTTTTCTAGATCTGAAAGAGTTTCTTTTTCTTTAGATCAGTGCAGAAGTGTTGGCTTGTTCGTTGTGTCCGGTGCCGATCGAGGTCTGGCAAAGAGAGTTCAAAAGTGTGAGTCTTTCAAAAGTCTTTCATTTCTTTCATCCCCAAATCTTGATCAATTAATCTTGCTGAATTTGCGATGAAATGGCAAAGAAAAACGTTGAAAAATGAATAAAAACAACGGAAAATTGCTTTAAGCAATAGAAACAATGGCTTTAAGCAATAGAAACAATGACTTTAAGCAATGGAAATTTCGGCTTACGGTAGCTAGTGCATTTTAGAATGCGTTCCCAAGATTTTTCTCTGTAAACGCTCTTGCATCTTTTCTCCCAAGCTTTGAAACGTTTCTAAAACCATCAAATTTGTAATTTGTAATTTGTAAACCCATCAAATCACTCTAGCCAATTGATTTCTAATCAAATCAGCAATATTAAAATCTAAAAACAGATTGTTAAGTTTAAAAAGCTTATTTCAATTAAAAACTTTCTATATTTTCATTTTCGATTAGATTTAAAATAGTTTTTTCATTAGAAAACGGATTAGAGAGGTACACTGCTTTAATTTAATAATGAATATAAAAATACCGACTGGGGCTACCAGTGGTGAATTTATCGCATACACGAAATATATCAATCACAATACAACGACACACACAATACTAGGCTATATCTTAACTTAACCCACGTCATGACAGACGGCTCCCTAACCCTAAGCTCAATGGGGAACTATTGGGTTGATGCATAATTATCCGGACTCCTTTTATAAATGATTTTATTTAACAAAAAATAACATAAATAGTTAGAAAAATATGTTTAATTGATTATTCTGGAGCATATTCACCGCCTACATCAATAACTGATTGCCATTTGCTTGGAAGACGATCGATTCCACGAGCGAAGAATAAACGATCTTTGGAGGCAATCCACGCTTTAACATCGTCTATCAAGTCATCCAAATCGTTGTAGATCTTATTTGTTTGCCAATTTTTGAGCGATCGATTGACGTGGTAGTCCGTTGGGGCTTCTCCAGTTCTTTGAGATCGCGAAACGACTCTGCGGCAGACCATCCCTTTTCGAAGTGGTAGAGCATGATATGGCGAAGATGGATATGATTGTCGACACGCATTTTGTTCACTAAAGAATAACGAATATTTAAAAAAAAGAAATTGACAAAAAGCTTTCAAAACAAAAAAGATACAAGCACGCAAAAAGAAGTCCGGATAATTATGCATCAACCCAATAAATAGCTTTTTTTGGTGGTGAAGGGAAGATGACGATGAAGGAGTGGCTTGTCACTTTAAAGAACTGGGGCCACAACCACCAGACTGCCCTCCAGAAAACCTCTCAACCCGAAGGGAAAGGAAATCCGAAGGGGGTGACCATGTCGCATGTGGGGTTCGAACCCTCGACCTTCCGATTAAGATAAAAGACACTTAACCAGTCAGCCACACATGCTGAATATGAGTTAAAACTATTATTTTTCATCAATACTTTTAAATAAAGCTTAAACAATAAAGCTTAAATAATAAAGCTTAAATAATAATAATAAATAATTTTACTTTAAAATCTAATTTCTAGAATTATGCCAATTTCTAGGCACCGACTAAGCAAAAAGAGGTATTCTTGTGGGAAAATAAACTTCTCTGATTTCTCTAAAACTTTGATTTCTCTCTTTTGTTTCTTTTCTATCAAAAAAAAACACTTAACTCAATCACATTTATTTCCAATGCACAACTTTTCTTTTGATAAGAAAAGCTATTGTTGAAGTGAAGTTAGAACTTTTGAAATTAGATTACTAGTTTACTAGTGAAATTAGATTACTAGTTTACTAGTTTACTATTAGGTAAATGCATAAGAAATGTGGATTTCAACCTTTAAAATGATAAATTTCTAACGATAGAAAGCTGATATCGATGAATCGATACCGATGAATGTTATAAACTATTAGGTTGATGCATAAGTCTTTTTGTTCCTTTTCGTCTGCCGTTTCAAGCCAACAAATGCACCAATTAAACTACGGTTGATTTCTAATAATAATAATAATAATACTTTATTCAAACGATAAAGTGAAAGAAATGATAGAGAAATGCACAGTGATACTTAATCATACAATACATACTGAAATCAATAAGCCAATTACTTACGGCAAAGAGCCACTAGATCTAAAGCATCGATACGTTTCTTGAATATGAAAAGCGACTGAATTTCTCGTATGTCGTTTGGGAGCAAGTTCCATAATCTAGCGGCTCTAACGGGAAATGAATTTGATAAAGAGGCATTGGAAGCAAAGGGAATTTGCAAAAGGAATGAGCCACTTCTGGGCCCTGACCGCGGTTTAAATTTGAAAAAGTCTATAAACAAAGGGCTAATCTGTTTACTACGGAGGATTTTGAAAGTTTCGACTAAATCAATGACAAAGCGACGATGCTGTAAAGTTTTTAGTTCAAAAAAAGCAACTTTCTAATTTCATTAGAAAAACCAATTATTTTTCTGCAAAATAACATTAAAACGGGTTTTAAAATATTTTATGCCTGGATTTTCTTGAGAGTATGAAGTCGGGTAGTCAAAAAGGGCTAACTCGATGTTTAGTATGGTCAAAGTTGTGCGGTTTAGACACCTTAGCTAAAGAAAACCTATCTTCGTGTCAATAGATAAAAGATAGAGAAAAAAAACGTTTGATATTTCGCCAAAATTTCAGAGAAATTCATTCAGCCAATTTTTCCGTAGAGTTTTTTATAGATTTTTACGAAAAAGGCGTTTTTCACTCTCGAATTTGCTTGAAAGTGAACCGAAATTCATTTAAAAAGATGCAAATTGAACAAAAAAAACACTTTTTTTATAGAGCAAACTATAGATTAATTGGTGAATTTGTTACTTTTTAACAGAAGTACGAAAAAAACGAAAAGACTTATGCATCAACCTATTATTTGAAAGTTGTAAATCTCCTCTACAAAATAGGCTAAAACGTTTTTCAATTGATCGAATCATTGAAGAAATTTCGAGGGCGAAATGCGAGTGACCAAAAAGTGACCAAAAACGGAATCGAGTCACTTTAGGGATAAGATTAGTGTGTGTCAAACTTAGGGATGAGATTAGTGTGGTCAAAGTTAGGGATAAGATTAGTGTGGTCAAACTTAGGGATAAGTTTAGCGTGGTCAAAGTTAGGGACAAGTTTAGTGTTGTCAAACTTAGGGATAAGTTTAGTGTTGTCAAACTTAGGGATGAGATTAGTGTGGTCAAACTTAGGGACACTTTTAGTGTGGTCAAAGTTAGGGACAAGTTTCGTGTGGTCACCTATCAACAAGATGGTGCGCCGGCTCACAAGGCAAAGAAAGTGCAAGAGTTTTGTTCAAAGACCTTCCCGGACTTCATCTCGTTTTCTGAGTGGCCACCCAGCTCACCCGATCTTAACCCATTGGATTACTTAGTCTGGAGTGTTCTTGAAGCCAGGGCATGTGCAAAACCACAAAAAAATATCGAAAGTTTGAAGAAGGCGCTCATCAAAGCATGGGATACCCTCGATGATACTGGACAATGAAATATCATATTTGAAAAACGATCGTCACTTTCGCGCGTCTGTAACTCCTTTATCTTTGAGTTTAAACTATTAGTGTTATACATTTTCTGAAAGCTCTTTTCAAGGGCTGCACAATGGTAATATTAATATTTAGAAATACGGTAAAGACAAGGGAGTTACAGACGCGCGAAAAGTGATGATCTTTTTTCAAATATGATATTTCATTGTCCAGTAGTGTACCTATTTGCTCGCCACGGTCAACGCGTTTCCCAAACGTTTGCAGGCCTGTCTGAATGCCGATCGAGGCAAATTTGAATTTAATTCTTAATTTGTTACTGTTATATGTTGAATAAAAATATTTAAGTTAGCTTTTCGAGATGGGTTGCATACTTGGTTAAAAGCCTAAGCCTTTTGTGTGTTGCGGTAATTCATGAATGCGGTAATGCGGTTCTTGGTTACCATGTATAGTGGAAAATGAGCGCCTTAAAATTTAATTCAAAATAATTAAGAGTTGGGATCATTTCATGGGAAAACTTTGTTTTTACAATAATTTTTCTTTTTCGTGAAAAAGCCAGTTTTTTGATGATTTTGAGGGTTTTGAACTTACGCTCTATCTAAATTTTTGTGAATGCATTTCCGATAGACTTTTTTAATGAATTCATATATAGTTATCCTTTCATTTTAAATCTTCAATTTTGGGAAGCTAACTCTACTTTGCCCACACTAAACTTGTCCCTAAAGTGACTCGATTCCTTTTTTGGCCGTTGGCCAGTCGGCCGCCGAATAAGATGGTTTCCGTCCGCGTGAAATAAATTGATTTTTGTCTTATCGGTAAATAGCACTTTCGCCCAATCACTTATTGTCCAACTTCGGTAGGTCCGTGCAAAATCAAGGCGCTGCTTCCGGTGCTTAGAATTCATCAGAGGTTTACGGGCAGCCCTTCTTGCATATAATCCAGCTTGATTTAATCGTCGTCTGATCGTTTCCGGCGATACAGCCTTGTTAAATTGATCCCTCATCATTTTGTTGGGATCGTTTTTCACCATTTGGATCACGGCTCGATCTTTTTTTATGGTTGTGATTGGTCGTCGGCTACTCTTGAGGCCTCGATGAAGGTTTTTGCCGACTTTTGATTGAGAAAAAATGCGGCGCACTGTCCATATCGAGCAATTGAAGAGGTTGGCCACATCCCTCTCCCGCATCCCATTTTCCCGGGCAAAATTCATCAGAGGTTTACGGGCAGCCCTTCTTGCATATAATCCAGCTTGATTTAATCGTCGTCTTAGCGTTTCCGGCGATACAACCTAAGGCGGTTTGACCACACTAATCTTATCCCTAAAGTGACTCGATTCCTTTTTTTGGTCACTCGCATTTCGGCCTCGAAATTTCTTCAATGCTTCGATCAATTGAAAAACGTTTTAGCCTATTTTGTAGAGGAGATTTACAACTTTCAAATAGTTTACAACATTCATCATCAAAACATTCATCGATATCAGCTTTCTATCGTTGGAAATTGAAGAAAATGTTGAAATCCGCATTTCTTATGCATTTAGCTAATAGATTTTTCCAGTGTACTTTTATGCTTAAATTCTCTAAACACAAACTTTTCAGCAATCGGCACACTTTTCTTTCTATAAGAAAACTTTCTTTTTTGTTTCTTTCTTTCTATGAGAAAAGTGAGTGAGCTCAATGCGCTAGAAAGAGAGTGTTTCTGAAGTTTTGAGCACAAAGTACACTTTAAAAGTCGAAATCTATATGGATTATTTTAGTCGTGGGCCACTTTGGAGGTAGCTCTCTCATTGGGAATGTTCTTTCGGTTGTACTGGTTGTGTCGAGTGATGTTACTTCACTCTCGACTGTTCACTGATGCGTCAAGCAGGTTTGTTGAGATAATATGTGATTTAATACCGTAAATACTTTAATAGAAGTCTAAAGGAGTGTAGTCTAGTAGTCTAAGTTCTCTAAGCTCTAAGTTCTCTAAATTCTAAGTTCTCTAAGCTCTAAGTTCTCTGTTCTAAGTTCTCTCAGTTCTAAGTTCTCTAAGCTCTAAGTTCTCTAAGTTCTAAGCTCTCTAAATTCTAAGTTCTTTAAGTTCTAAGTTCTCTAAGTTCTAAGTTCTCTAAGTTCTAAGTTCTCTAAGCTCTAAGTTCTCTAAGCTCTAAGTTCTCTAAGCTCTAAGTTCTCTAAGTTCTAAGTTCTCTAAGCTCTAAGTTTTCTAAGCTCTAAGTCCTCTAAGTTCTAAGCTCTCTAAATTCTAAGTTCTTTAAGTTCTAAGTTCTCTAAGTCCTAAGTTCTCTAAGTTCTCGATGTTTAAGCTTCTCAAATAAACTCTCTCTTGACAACAGTACGTTTGTTTTTGGGTATCAAATTAAAGTAGACTCTCGTAATTTCATTTTCATTGATTTTCTAACTATTCTCTGGCTTAGTGGTTAGTGTGGCCGCGTTCGAAACTGATGGCAATTTTTGCCCCTGGTTCGAATCCTTTCACTGGCGAACGAACCAATGACAGTTTCGAACGCTGCTACACTAACCACTAGGCCATCAGGGCAGCATGACCAGGGGACGAGAAAAGCTTCTAAACCAGCCGAAAAAAGACTAAATTTTCTATGCCAAATATCTCGCGTTACAGGAATGTACCAGAAAAACTAAAAGCAGATTCAGAATCCCTGAAAAAAACTCTACTAGATGCCTCTTGTGAAAACTGGATCTTGACTTGACAACAGTAATTGCAGAGGACAAAACTATCCAATAGCAAAAAGTTTCAAAACTCTAAAGTAAGCCAAAACCAGTCTAAGCTTTTTAGGCTTACTTTTGACTTACTTTTGGCTTACTTTTTCGCTTACTTTTAGGCTTACTTTTTCGCTTACTTTTAGGCTTACTTTTAGGCTTACTTTTAGGTTTACTTCTTGGCTTACTTTTAGGCTTACTTTTTCGCTTACTTTTAGGCTTACTTTAGAAGCTTTTCGCTAACTAAGACCAGTCTAAGCTACAGTAATTAACTTACTAGCTTACTACAGTAAGGAAAACGAGTGTAGATCATTGAGTTTTCTCAAAATTCTATAGAAATTCTATAGAAAATCTATCTGCCTCAATTCCAGATCAATCGCCGGCCTCAATCGGGTCAACACAAATGCGCGCTTCATCCTCAAAACTCTGATGACACTATGCCCAGGTTTGATCGAATCAAAATCCATCTCTACACACGAATAATGAACAAAGCACAAGCACAGTCTAAATGTAGAGAAGAACCCATATATCTGTGAGAAAAGAACTAATGATCTATCGGGATTGAATCCTCTACCTTTCAACTAAGATACAAGTCTCTTAGCCAATCTCTCAGCCAGTTTCTTAGCCAGTCTCTTAGCCAGCCTCTTAGCCAGTCTCTTAGCCAGTCAGCTATGACAGTAACCAAACGGCCTGAGGAAAAAGACTATATAACACTTTTTCTATATTTAGAATTCTAGTTGTCTAGTTTTTTTTTGCTTTATTTTCTTCATTTATAGAATTTTATTTAAGGCACAGTACTTATCGCTTTTACTGGAGCGCTTTGGATCACCGCTGGATGGATTTTACGGTTCTGTGAAAGGTAAAGGTTTGGCTAAAAGTTTAAATTAAGTATCTTATTGGTTTAATCACTCAAAATTTCAGAAATGAGATCGATTTTGAGAACGCTGGTGAGGCTTTAGATGGAGATTCGAATCGAAACGGTCGACCTGTTCAATATTTGAATTCTTTATGGATGATTGCTGTCACGTTTCTCTCAGTTGGCTACGGTAAGTATAGTTTTAAATGCTAATTTCTTGCTTTTTTAATAAGTAAAGTTTGTTTAATAGTTACAGGGTAAAGAAAAAAATTACTTTAATGACTTTAATTAAGAGAATTACAGCTTATCTTTTAGTACGCTTTAAAGTACTTTTTACTATTCGGACTCTTTTTCTTGCTAGAGTATGTTGAACGGTATCCTAGCTCTGTATTTTCTATACAATGGGAAGACCGGGGCTAGATCAGAAGACAGGTTTTGGCTTGGCTTGACCTGGCTTGGTCTGGTTTGGTCTGGCTTGGTCTGGCTTGGTCTAGTCTGGCCTAGCTTGGCCTGGTTTGGTCTAGCTTGATCTGGCTTGGTCTGGCTTGGTCTGGCTTGGTCTAGCTTGGTCTAGCTTGACCTGGCTTGGTCTGGCTTGGTCTGGCTTGGTCTAGTCTGGCCCAGCTTGGTCTAGCTTGGTCTGGCTTGGCCTAGCTTGGTCTAGCTTGGTCTAGCTTGGTCTGGCTTGGCCTAACTTGGTCTAGCTTGGTCTAGCTTGGCCTGGCTTGGTCTAGCTTGGTCTGGCTTGGCCTAACTTGGTCTAGTTTGGCCTAGCTTGTCCAAGTTTCTTGTCTGTTTAGGCACCGGGTGCACTACTATTAGGGGAAAATATGGTAGTCAAATTTATGGCATTTGTTCTATGTGCTCATGGCATTCTTCCAGGTGACATTGTTCCACACACTTATTGCGGAAAAACGATGGCGGTGATCACTGGAATCTTGGTTAGCTTTCAGATCGATTCTAGAGATAAGATTTTCAGCTGATATGAGCAACAAAAAACAAAAACAAAGAACAAAATTACTGAACGTCTTCCAGGGCACGTGCACCTCGTCGATGGTCGTTGCTGTGATCGCTCGTAAACTGGAGCTAACAAGAGCTGAGAAACATGTGCACAATTTCATGATGGAAACACAATTGACGAAAAGGGTAAGGGGAAATCTTGGTTAGCTTTCAAATGCAGACTGTTTTATGCTCTAACTTTCAATATCAATCAATTTCAAATTTCAGTTGAAACACAGTGCGGCAAATGTGCTTCGAGAGACATGGTTGATTTACAAATATCGCCGCCTCGTCGAGAAACCCGATTCCGCTAGAATTCGACTGCATCAACGCAAATTTTTGGTGGCTATTTATGAGTGAGTTACAGAGCAGAGCTTTACAATACTCTTTACAATACCCTAGCTGTAAAACGATAGCTATGACTAGTATAGTTAGGATGGTTATAGGCTGAAGTCTGGCTGCTTTAACTTTTGACTGTCCTGATTCAATTAGGCATAAATCTGGCTTAGAATCGGCTTAGAATCGGCTTGGAATTGGGTTAGAATCGGCTTAGAATCCGGCTTAGAGTTGGCTTGGAATTGGGTTAGAATCGGCTTAGAATCTGGCTTGGAATTGGCTTAGAATCCAGCTTAGAATCTGGCTTGGAATTGGCTTAGAATCGGCTTAGAATCCAGCTTAGAATCTGGCTTGGAATTGGGTTAGAATCGGCTTAGAATCTGGCTTGGAATTGGCTTGGAATCCAGCTTAGAATCTGGCTTGGAATTGGCTTAGAATCGGCTTAGAATCCAGCTTAGAATTGGCTTGGAATTGGGTTAGAATCGGCTTAGAACCCGGTTTAGAATCGAATCAGAATTCGGCTTAGATTCTAAGCTGAATTCCAAGCTAATTCTAAGCCGGATTCTAAGCCGATTCTAAGCCGATTCTAACCCAATTCCAAACCAAGCTTAGAATCCCGCCTAGAATCTGGCTTAGAATCAACTTTTAGCCTCCGAAAAGTGAAACGAGATCAACGCAAGCTTCAGGAGAATTTCGTCTCACTCGGTGATGTGGCTAGGGTGAGTTCTGAAAAGGATTTTTCTCTAATTAAGCTATTTTGAATCATTTTCATAGACCAAATTGAATTCTTCAACATTTAGACAACATCAAACACGTATGAGCTCGTGCAAGACAGTCATTCGACACAAGAGGGACTCTGCTTGAGGATAACAGCGATCGAACATCAATTGAGTGACATCTCGAGGTGAGTGAGAAGAGAAATCAAAGGTAGTAGAATGATGAGAAGAGAAATGAAAGGTAGTAGAATGATGAGAAGAGAAATGAAAGGCTTTGAAGGTAGTACGACGACTTTAACTTGTAAGTACAGTACTTTTAAAGCCAGAATCTAGAGCCAGAAGCACAAGGCCAAGATCTAGAGCCAGAGCACAAGGCCAAGATCTAGAGCCAGAGCACAAGGCCAAGATCTAGAGCCAGAGCACAAGGCCAGGATCTAGAGCCAGAAGCACAAGGCCAGGATCTAGAGCCTCTGATTTTTATCTGCTGATTTGTATCAGCTGATTTTTATCTCCAATTTTCAGAGAGCTCAGCGGTTTAGCGGATCTTCTGCGCACAAGGCGTCGCTCTTATGCAAGCGGAGACGAAACACCAAATGAACCAGTAAGAAGACGACATTTCGAATGAGAAAACGTCAGCCTAAGCCTCAACCATTTTTCTTTCATTTTCTTTTCATTTTCTTGCTTTGTATCCAAAGCTTTACAAGTTTTTTTTTTTGCTTTTTTGCTTTAAAAAACGGGTCGATTCACTCACAAATCTCGGTTAACCTCTTTTGTGTGAACGTTACGGTAGTTTCTTTTGGGAATTTGTTTGCAAATTGCAATGCAATTGCAATGCAATTGCAATGCAATTGCAATTTATAGCCATTTGTATCCATTTATATCCAAATTGTAACCATTTGTATCCAAATTTGGATCCATTTGTATCCAAATTGTCTCCAAATTCGCTCGCCTTCACAAAGTACTAATTTTCATTGTGATTTCTAAAGAAAAACTAGCATATAAACCTATATAAACCCAATTTTAATATGTAAATTTTATGTTTTTCTTCAATTTTCTTCAATTTTCTTCAATTTTCTTCAATTTTCTTTAATCCTTGCATTACCGGTGCCTCGAATTTCGCATAAATTCTCTCAATTTCAATTTTTCTTTAGTTTAATTCCAAACATTTTCGTAATTTTCTTTAAAATCACATTTTACTATGTTTTATCCTAACAAAGATTGCATATCATAGCTATATAAATTGTTTTTTTAAATGCTTTTTGATTCAGTTCAAATACGACATGAAAACAACAAGCCTTATCTACTTACAGTACTTGTAAGCGTCATCTACTTACAGTACTTGTACGCCTGAGCTACTTACAGTATTTGTAAGCCTGAGTTACTTACAGTATTTGTAAGCCTTATCTACTTACATTACTTGCAAGCCACAGTACTTGCAAGCCATAGTACTTGTAAGCCACATTACTTGCAAGCCACAGTACTTGTGAGCCACATTACTTGCAAGCCATAGTACTTGCAAGCCATAGTACTTGTAAGCCACATTACTTGCAAGCCACAGTACTTGTGAGCCACATTACTTGCAAGCCATAGTACTTGCAAGCCATAGTACTTGTAAGCCACATTACTTGCAAGCCACAGTACTTGTGAGCCACATTACTTGCAAGCCATAGTACTTGTAAGTCACAGTACTTGTAAGGCACAGTACTTGTAAGCCATAGTACTTGTAAGCCACAGTACTTGTAAGGCACACTACTTGCCAGCCACAGTACTTGCAAGCGACAGTACTTGCCAGCCACAGTACTTGCAAGCCACAGTACTTGTAAGCCATACCTACTTACAGCACTTGTAAGCATTACCTACTTAAGCCTGATCTACTTACAGTACTTGTAAGCTTTTGGATGTAGATTTGTAATGTTGGATGTAAATCGCAGCGGTGGTGCTAAATTTTTAGCAAATTCTGAATCAGATCCTGGTTTCTGGGTCCTAACACGATCAGAAATCAGTCAAAAATCTGCCTTGATTTGATCTTGCAAGGCTCTAGACACTAGCAAAGTTAAGCCTGATCTACTTACAGTACTTGTAAGCTTTACCTATTTTACATTACTTGCAAGCCTTACCCTAGGCCTGGAATACTGGAATCAAATAGTTGAATCGCTTGTTTTAAAAATCACGAACTGATTCGTATCATTGACCCCACTTGAGTCTTTTTCCTTCCTTCACTTTTCATCTCCATTTTCGGGACACTCAAGTTTCCGTCCGAAGCTGCGCCTTTGTGAGAAGAGACACTTAAGAAATCAAAAAAAAAAAGATGGAAGAAGGACTGCTTTTTGAGAAAATATTCTGACAAAAGTCTTGTGCTTTTTCTGAAAATTTTTGATTTGAATCTTAAAAGCTTCATTCTCAATACAGCAATTGTAATAATATTCATTATATGATGCTCTAGACCTGCTCTAGACCTGCTCTAGGCCTGCTCTAGGCCTGCTCTAGGCCTGCTCTAGGCCTGCTCTAGGCCTGCTCTAGGCCTGCTCTAGGCCTGCTCTAGGCCTGCTCTAGCCCCGCCGTAGCCCTGCCTTCTCTAAATCTAAAGAATCTCTGAAGAATTTTGTTATGTTTATGTTTATTTTCTTCTTTGTACGACTTTGTGTCTATTCTTTGAACAAACTGAGAAACTCTAAGCGGATCAAAGCCGCGAAAACAGTGAACATGGTCACAATTCCTGAAAAAAAAGTGGGAAATCGCTTTAGGAGAAAAGGAAATACGTGCTGATTCCTTCAGGGAAGTGCAATTGCTTTACAAACTACAAACGTAAACTATAAACGCTTCTAATTTGCTTTAAATCTACCAGATTGACATGATCTATAGCTCAAAAAATAGAGAATCTCAAGAGCTTTCGAATGGATTAAAGCGCACTTAAAAGTATCAATTCTAAAGAAAGTTACAGTGGCTTGTAGCCAACTACACACTAGTTCGGTCCGTTCTCAGTCAAACCATTGTAACTTTCTTTAGAATTGATATTTTTAAGTGTGCTTTAATCCATTCGAAAGCTCTTGGGATTCTCTATTTTTTGAGCTATGGATCATGTTAATCCAACAGATTTAAAGCAAGTTAGAAGTGTTTGTAGTTTGACAGGTTGTCATTTTGAAGTTTCTAGTGCCAAAAGTGTAACACTTCACAAATAAACCCAAAGCACACTCTTTCTAGTGCATCACAATTGACCAATTCAAGTCAAAGTGTTATCAGTGTTGTTCCAACAAAAAAAGCGAGGTTTAGACCAGAAGCCAGAAGCCTGTCTGGCTCAAAAATAGTTCTTGAGTCTGCCAGAAGCCTGCCTTACTCAAAAATAGGTCTTGATTTCGTCAGAAGCCAAATCTGGACTTGTTGATGGCCTGATCTAGGTCCAGTTTACTAGAAAAGCTCCAGGTTTTCTTTAATTGTTTGTACATTTTGTGTAGCTGAAAGGGGAGATCTACAACAACGAGAATATCAACGAGAATCGAAAGGGAAAAGTTTTGTAACCAAGATCACTACCTTTCAGCCACAAGGACATATTTCCCAAGCAGAAAGAAAGATTTGCAAAGAGATCGTTCAAACTTTCACACTATATTCTCCACAAAAACCGGATTTTCTCTAATAGTAGTGCACCCGGCTGAGTTGATGACTATTTTACGGTTTCCAAGCTTTCCCAGAAGCTCAACACTCTAATCATCGTCAAGACCTAGCTTGGTCTAGCTTGGTCTAGCTTGGCCTAGGCTTAGGCTTAGGCTTAGGCTTAGGCTTAGGCTTAGGCTTAGGCTTAGATGGAGACAATTGTCGAATTTGCTGAGTGCATTGCAAGACTTGTTCCGCGTCAGAGGTACAATAAAACTTGAAATTTACGAATACTTGATTCAAGACCGATTTCATTACTTCATTTTTGTCAAATCCTTGAGAAAAACTACCGTAATCTTGCTGAGAAGGGATGCAAAATGAATATACCGACTTTTCCCTAGTGCACCCCGTCGAGTTGATGCCCATTTTACAGTTTCCAAGCTTTCCCAGAAGCTCAACACTCAAATCATCGTCAAGATCTCATCGTCAGCTACATTTTCCGACCGCACATCAATAGGTTCTGATAAGCGGTTCTCGAGATTTCGAGAAATTTAGGCGACGCTCAGGGTGCACTACTATTAGAGAAAATACGGTAATGTCAGTTTTTGTCTTTCCCCAAATTTTTGAACAAAAACCTCAACTTTCCTCCATTTAAAAGCTCTAAACAATCGCTCTTTCTGTCCAGAAATCCAGGAAACACAAAGAAACTTCAGAAAAACGATTCGTTTCGGAAATTTGAGGCAAAAATCGGGAATTGGCTTTGAAGAAGCATTCGCTGTTAACCCGAGCCGCTAATCGTTGTGTCTTTTGTCCAGAAATTCTCTCTTCTTTTCAACTCGAACAAACGGTGACCAAGACAAACAAGTGGAAAAGCTTTTGGCTAACAGCTTTTGCTCTTGCTTTTGCTTTTGCTTTCTTTTTGTCTTTCAGAAGATTTTCCGGAAGTGCGACACACTCATTCACACAAATTTGGCATTTGTTAGACCAGTCATTTGATGATTTGGACTTTTCTTTTTCTTTTTCTTTTTTTGGCTTTTGGCAAGCTTTCATTTTGTTCCCTTAACCAATCTGGTTCCCTAAAAGGCATTTATTTTCGACTATCATCAGCTTCTGTAGATTTCTGTAGAACTTCTGTAGACCAAACCAGTAACGCAGTAAAGTTTAGCGATGGTCTTGGATAGCTTGGATAGCTGGATGAGCTTGGCTAGCTGGATGAGCTTGGCTAGCTGGATGAGCTTGGCTAGCTGGATGAGCTTGGCTAGCTAGATAGTTTTATTTGATCAAAATTTTTATCTCATTGATTCAGCCTGGTTTCCTCATGATTTGTTCAAATTTGTTCAAAATTCAACTGATCAAATCAACTGATGCAGATTATGATAGTTTTCCGATTACGATAGATTACGGTAGGCTACGGTAGCTAAGCTAGTTACGGTAGACTACGGTAGGTTTAAAAACTATCGTAATCTTACTAAAAAAGTCATCGAAAACTATTGTAGCCTGAAAAACTACTGTTTTCTTTAAATTATTGATTTAAATGATCTAACTCTGGCTCTGGCTTCAAGCTAAAATCACCAGATCAGCGCTGGTTTAGCTCTTACCTTATTTTTCCTTCTTTCTCTTGGCAAGTTAAGGAATTAAAGGGTTCAATGGTTAGAGGAATTGCTTGGAAATCGAAGATGAGGATTGAGAATTTCAAATTTGAGATTCAGGAGCCAAGCCTGGACTTGTCGATGGCCTGATCTAGGTCCAATTTACTAGAAAAGCTCCAGGTTTTCTTTAATTGTTTGTACATTTTGTGCAGCTGAAAGGGAAGATCTACAACAACGAGAATATCAACGAGAATCGAACTCTAGCTAACAATTCTATATCTAGCTAACAATTCTGTCTAGCTAGCAATTCTAGCTAGCAATTCTAGCTAACAATTCTATGTCTAGCTAACAATTCTAGCTAACAATTCTATGTCTAGCTAACAATTCTGTCTAACTAGCAATTCTAGCTAACAATTCTATGTCTAGCTAGCAATTCTAGCTAACAATTCTAGCTAGCAATTCTAGCTAACAATTCTAGCTAGCAATTCTAACTAGCAATTCTATCAATCAATCAAATCTCAATTAACTACTATAAAACCCAATTTGTAAAGTAAAGTTCCTTGCTTTTTTTCAAAGGTGTACAGATGGGTAAACAATTGGGGTGAAGTGACACCCCTCTCAGTCCCCATTCACTTTCCCTTTCTCATTCTTAGACTCTTTCCCCTCTCCAGTGTTCCCGAGATTCTAGACTTGGACCACTTTCTCTTCTCTAATAATATTGCTCTTTTGATTACTCATCTTTAGAATGATGTTTCTGACTTGTTTAAGGGAAATGTCAACCTGTTTTCCTCGATTATTCACTCTATTTGAATGGAAACTTTGAAATTTTTCATTTAACTTTTTTCATTTAACTTTTCATTTACCTTTTTCGTATATATTGATAACTTTTCTTTAACTAATACTTTATTTAAACTAATTTAATAACTTAATCACTTAATTGACTTAATAACTTAATTTTAAGCTCTGTCTAAAGCTGTCTAAAGCTGTCTAAAGCCGTCTAAAGCCGTCTAAAGCTGTCTAAAGCTGTCTAAAGCCATCTAAAGCCGTCTAAAGCGCTGTCTTGTTCTCGGAATTGAAGTTCAAGTTTAATCTAAGCCCAACTCAATCAAAAGCTTGACTTTAAACGGGGGTGGGACAAATGCGACCTTTTTGTTCGCGCACCTGGACATTTGCGCACCTTTTTTTTGCTGGAAAAGGCCTTAGGAAAGGTCGTAGAGCTTCGAAAATATTGCCATATAAGGGAATCGTATGCGCAGATTCCGAATTTCGACAAATCACACCTCGCTAACACGTCAAATTTGGGCTAAAAGGCAAAAACTGCGGAACTTAACGCTTTTTCGAGATTTAACTTCATTTTGATCATTTTACAAGAAAAAAACATCCATAAACAACAGAATAACTGTTGAAATTAAACGGCAAAATTCAAAAAAAGTAAAACTTGATTACAAGGCACTTTTTGAGATGGTTTAATTGGGTATTATAAGCTAAAAGAAAATGATTTGCCAGAATTTTGAAAATCTTTTAAAAACGATCAACTTTGAGACAATTTTAAGCTGCCAGGAGCTTTTTTGGATTCAGGAAAAAGATGGATTTTATCGTTTGATTGGAGGCGATGGTTAATGAGTCAATTTGGTCAAAAAGTCAATTTAAAAACTAAAATGTTCATCAAAGAAGGCTCGAGGCGGGTTCGAACCCTAGAGGCTTGGATTGATAGGCTTGGATTGATAGGCTTGGATTGATAGGCTTGGATTGATAGGCTTGGATTGATAGGCTTGGATTGATAGGCTTGGATTGATAGGCTTGGATTGATAGGCTTGGATTGATAGGCTTGGATTGATAGGCTTGGATTGATAGGCTTGGATTGATAGGCTTGGATTGATAGGCTTGGATTGATAGGCTTGGATTGATAGGCTTGGATTGATAGGCTTGGATTGATAGGCTTGGATTGATAGGCTTGGATTGATAGGCTTGGATTGATAGGCTTGGATTGATAGACAAACTCTCTACCATGACACCATGAAGACATTGAATTCCCAACACAAAAACGCGAGTTTTGTCTGCCCATTCCTTTGCATTCCCATTCGGAACTAAAATGGCTCAAGGCAGGTTCGAACTCTAGAGGCTTGGGTTGATAGACAAACGCTCTGCCAATGCACCATGAAGACACTTAACTCCCAGCACAAAAACACGAGTTTTCTCTGCCCTTTCCTTTGCTTTTTGAGCTATTCTTAGTTGAGAAGAAGCCAGTAATCAGATCAGATTTTACTCTATAACTCGACTCCCAGTAATCAAATCGAATTGAAGTTGATTTTAAAATGATCCTCATTAAATTTGGTTGTAGAAAAGTAGAATTTGTTTTGTACACTTACGTATAAGAACATCGAGAAAATTTGTGTCAAAGTTGAACTACTTACCTGCAAAAGTTGATCAACTTGAACGGTCTATAACTCGAGATATGGAAATTGAATCAACTTGTCATTGCTCTTAAAATGATCCTCATTAAATTTGGTTGTAGAAAAGTAGAATTTGTTTTGCACACTCACGTATAAGAACATCGAGAAAATTTGTGTCAAAGTTGAACTACTTAGTTGATTTTTTGATTGCAAAAGTTGATTTTTTATTTTAAAGAAAACCGCTGAACAGATCGTTTTCAAATTTTACAAAATTATGTAATCAAATGCACTCTATCTTTTTAGCACTAATATATAGCGCTAAAATCGGTTTGTCTTGAAGAAAGTGCGTTGCGGTTGTCCAGTTGTCCAGTGTGCAGGTGTCGACTTTAGCATTGGAGCAGTTTTCGGTGCTCGTCTTTGATAATATTGCGATTTGCTCGATAAAAATAACCCAAGTTCAGTAAGCTTTCAGTTTTGAGTGAACAATATCATTTTTTAATCGATCTATTGACGATCTATCGATTCCAATCGACGATTTTTAATCCTCGGCACATCCCCATTCCTTTCCCAAATCAAATCCAGGCCCGATCTTTTCCCCTTCTCTTCACTCCAATCCTCCAATCCTCCAATCCTCCAATCCGATCCAGGCATTTTGACACCCGTCACACGACATCCATCCCCTTTCACTCAATCTTTTCCCTTTTTATCCTTTTGCCAACTGTATGTGTTCCTATCTTATTTCTCTTCTGTAAACGCTTTCGTCATCCGAAGCTCGAGTGTGGGCTTAGTACTTTCATCGTTATCGTTTTCGATAACATTTAGACAAATCCATTTCAAAAAAAAGTGCTTTCAGGAAATAATCGGATTTTTAAAACCTTTCCCTCTTCTCTCTTCTATTTCTACCGTAATCTTTTCTCTATTTTTATCCAATCTATTCATTTTTTTGTTTCTGATATCACAGCTGTCACAGCAACAATATTTTCCGGCTTTGTTGTGGAATAATACTGGTCAAGCCAGTCAAATTATGGAACGAATGCTTATTGATGAATCAAAAGAAGGCTAACAATCAGTTTGTTGATAAGGCCAAGATCAAGGCCAAGCTCGAGGCCAAGATTAAGACCAAGATCAAGGCCAAGATCAAGGCCAGGCGCGAGGCCAAGATTAAGGCCAAGATCAAAGCCAGTTTGTTGATAAGGCCAAGAGCAAGGCCAAGATTAAGACTAAGATTAAGGCTAAGTTCAAGGCCAAGATTAAGACCAAGGCCAAGGCCAAGATCAAAGCCAGTTTGTTGATAAGGCCAAGAGCAAGGCCAAGATTAAGACTAAGATTAAGGCTAAGTTCAAGGCCAAGATTAAGACCAAGGCCAAGGCCAAGATCAAAGCCAGTTTGTTGATAAGGCCAAGAGCAAGGCCAAGATTAAGACTAAGATTAAGGCTAAGTTCAAGGCCAAGATTAAGACCAAGGCCAAGGCCAAGATCAAAGCCAGTTTGTTGATAAGGCCAAGAGCAAGGCCAAGATTAAGACTAAGATTAAGGCTAAGCTCAAGGCCAAGATCAAGGCTAAGGTCAAGGCCAAGATCAAGACCAAGGTTAAGGCTAAGCTCAAGGCCAAGATCAAGGCTAAGGTCAAGGCCAAGATCAAGACCAAGGTTAAGGCTAAGCTCAAGGCCAAGATCAAGGCTAAGGTCAAATCAAAGCGCGATCAAATCAAAGCCTAAATCAGATCCGGCTCCTAAGTTTGTTTTGGAATAATAAGCCTAAGCCTAAGCCCCATGACCAAGCCAGTGCAGTAAAATTATGGAATGAATGGTTATTGATGAATTAAAAGAAGAAGGCTAACAATCAGTTTGTTACAACAGTCAGTTTGCTGACAAGGCCTTTCATCGTTATCGTAATCGTTTTCGATAACGTTTTCGTTATAAACAAATCCATAAAAAGTGCTTTCAGGAAATAATCGGATTTCTAAAACCTTTCCCTCTTCTCTCTTCTATTTCTACCGTAATCTTTTCTCTATTTTTATCCAATCTATTCATTTTTTTGTTTCTCATATCCCAAAAACAATAAAATATTTTATTTATTAACAAAACAATAAAAGATTTCATTTTTTCCAGTCGACAATCGACGACAATTTCATTTTTATTTTTTCAAACAGATTTTCCCGCAAATCTTTTCATTTCTTTTTATATTTTTGTTTAAAAATAACAAATTTATCAATTAATCTATGCTTTTTAAGTGTTCAATTACTCAATTTTCATCTTTTTAAACCAATTTTGGTTCACTTTCAGCAAATTTTGCGCAAAAAAAATCGATAAAAACTTTAAGCTATAAATTAGTTTCTTCTTCTAATGAATTTCTCTGAAAATTTGCCTTAATACTAAACTTTTTATGCTCTATCTATTGAAAAGAAGATACCGTAAATAATGTAATAGTACCCCACCGCCCTCGTACAGTCGCGTAGTCGCAAAAGTTTTTTGGTATTTTTGGTATTTTTGGTATTTCATTTTTTTCAAAGCGCCCGTACTTTCAAAAAATGCGTCTTTGGTATCAAAAAATAGCCCTGAATTTCAGCTATTTTTTAATATCTAAACGAGCATTGTAGCATAAACCAGTGTCGAGAAAAACGCGTTTTTTCGGGATGGTTGCGTAGTCTAACTTTGAACATCCCGTTCTCTGCGCTACTTTATGCTACAATGTGCACTTTGGTATCAAAAAATAGCTGAAATTCAGGGCTATTTTTTGATACCTAAACGAGCATTGTAGCATAAACCAGTGTCGAGAAAAACTCGTTCAAAGCTAGACTACGCGATGCTCCGGCCGTCATTATAAACTGATAACGAGAAAAATGCGTTTAAAGTTAGGCTACGTGATGCTCCGTCTTTTGATATCGAAAAATAGCCCTGAATTTCAGCTATTTTTTGATACCTAAACGAGCATTGTAGCATAAACCAGTGTCGAGAAAAACTCGTCCAAAGTTAGACTACGCGATGCTCCGGCCGTCATTATGGGGGTGGGGACTATTACAGTATTTACGGTAGGTTTCTTTAACGCAAAAATGGTTAAACTTGGCTCAAAATGGTTCAAGTTTAACTTTTTAACTTTATGACTATCCAACTTCATTCTCTCAACAAATAATCCAGAAATAAATCATTTTACAAAAAAAATTAATTGACATTTCTAATGAAAGAAAGAATTTTTTTTATATTTTAGTTTTTTCTACTTCTCGATTTACAAAGCTTATTGAAAGCTTACAAAGCTTTTTATTCTTTCTTTCCCGATTTTCAATCTCCGATCGGACAAATGCGGGACGTCCTGGCTGCGGCTTTGCTCGTGCCAACGCTTGTCACCGGTGAGTGAAAAGATATCATTTTTATACTGTTCATAGCAATTTCATAGCAATTTCAGTAATAATATAGATTAGAGAAGCCGAAAAACAGCAGAAAGCATCGAGTCTTCTGGCTAGACGCTTTCTGGTACATGGTAAAGTCGAGAGCGCGCTTGTCTACGGCCCGTAGACAAGAGCGCGCTTGTCTACAGCCCACATGATTCGGGTTCGACTCCTGGCTGTCTTCTTTTGCTTTTTAAAACAAACTATATAGAATTCTAAGCCTAATAAACTAAAAATCATATAAATCGGTCAACGGAGAGCCGAGAAATAGCGAGCACGCGAGCACAGTTGGACGGATGGACAGACGGACAGACGCTTCTTTTATATAGTAGAGATTCAGTTAACAAGGGTTTTTCAATGATGAGATGTCGCAACCAGTGAAAATCGTCTCTAGTTTACACTTGCCTTTAAATATGTTACGTTCGATCTAGATTGATTCTATCAGGTTGGCAACTAAATAATGGCCCTTTTCAGTAAAAACAAAAAATTTATTAACAAGATGAACAAACATCAACATCAATCCAAAAGGTATTCTCCGTCATTCTTTATTACTTCTTACCAGTTTTGACGGAGCAACTGGATTCCTCTTTTGAAAAATTCTTCTGGTTGATCGTCAAAGAACTTCTGCACTGAAATTCGGACTTCGTCAAGGTCCATGAACTTTTTCTCGGCTAGAAAGTGTTGCATCGATCGAAAAAGATGGTAATCACTAGGCCCCATATCCGGGCTGTATGGCGCATGAGGAAGAACATTCCAGCCCAACTCCTCGATTTTCTCCATTGTAAGTTTTGCAGTGTGTGGTTTTGCGTTATCATGGAGAAAATGAATTGAAGAGGGTTCGAGTCCTTGAGAGCGAATTGCTTGATCTCCACAATGTAGTTGAGACGAATAGAGTTCTGAATTAACCGTTTGCCGGCTTTTGAGAACCTCGAAATGCACCAACCCACGAGAACTCCACCACACACAGAGGAGAGTTTTCTTTGAGTGAATATCCGGCTTCGGAGTTGGTTTTGGGTCTTCGTTTGTGCTAAGCCACTGTCGTTTTCGCGTTCGATTATCATAAAAGATCCATTTTTCATCAGAAGTGACAATGGAATTCAAGAAGCTTCTCTTTTTCGCAAGTTTTAGTAGTATTCCAGCTGTGATAACACGAGTTGCCTTATTTTCTTCGCTCAATTCATGCGGAATCCACTTTCCACTGCGGTTACTTTTCCCCAATGCATGAAGTCACTTTTCGATTGCAGTATGCGAAAATCCCAATCGATCCCCTAGCTCGCGTGATGTTTGACTTGGATCCTCCTTTAAAGCTGCTTCCAAAATATCGTTCTGCAGAAGTTCGGGTCGTCCTTGGCGAGGCTCATCTTCAAGACTTTCATCCCCTTCCTTGAACCGTCGATACCATCTCTTACATTGTGTTTCGGAAAGAGCTTGATCACCAAAAACTCGCAATAAATCTCTGTGGGATTCGGCAGCTGTTTTGCCTTGTTTGTAGTCGTACCAGAGACAGACACGCATTCGATATTTGAGATCTTCCATTTCTAAACAAAATTATTTGAAAAGTATCAAATCAAGGAAAGTAAAAAACGTATAATAATGCACCAGAAATTCAGTAATATTCAATTAACAACAAGCGAGGGTAGATTAAACGCAAAGATTAAAAGATTTTATCAAAAGAGGGCGAGGGCCATTATTTAGTTGCCAACCTAATAGATAAATCCGATCTAGATTGATTCTAGATCGTCCTATCTAGAATCTAGAATTCTAGAGTCCGATCTAGAGTCAAGTTAGGTCAAACGTCCGATCTAGAATCTAGATCTAGATCTAGATCTAGAGCACTCTAAATCTAGATCTAGATCACTCTAAATCTAGATCTAGATCACTCTAAATCTAAAGTTGGATGTCGGACGATTGATTTAGAGTGATCGGCTTGATTCTAGATCGAATTTACAAAAAAATTTACATTCAATTAGACAAGATGAGTATCTTTTCAGTCCTAATAGGGTTTAATCAATCAAAAAACCAATTAGAAAAGTTTGATAGCGAACTGTGAGCTAAAGGCTTAATCAAAAATCAAAATCTGACTCTAAATCGTTTGAATCCATTCTAGAGTCCATTCTAAAATCTGTAAACTCATTCGAGAACCTCTTAAACTTCTCGGTTCTATCTAGAATCAGTCTAGAATCTAGAATCTAGATCAGACGGATTTCTAGATCAGCTGGATGTCTAGATCAGACGGATTTCTAGATCAGACGGATTTCTAGATCAGCCGGATTTCTAGATTAGCTGGATTTCTAGATCAGCTGGATGTCTAGATCAGCCGGATTTCTAGATCAGCTGGATTTCTAGATCAGACGGATTTCTAGATCAGACGGATTTCTAGATCAGCTGGATGTCTAGATCAGACGGATTTCTAGATCAGACGGATTTCTAGATCAGCTGGATGTCTAGATCAGCTGAATTTCTAGCTCGAACGTAACATTTATAGTAATATGCTGAAGTTTTAATCTAAAACAAAGTAGGCTTAAGCTTAAGCATGAAATAAGCATAAGCTTAAGGTGGTTAAAGCGCTTACTCAAGCAATTCACCATGAGATTTGTTTGGCTTTTGATTGCTTTTGACTTTTGACAGCATCCATATACCTGTATATGGATGCTGTAAAATATTGTAAATGAATAATCAGTTGGGGAATTAGCCGTACTATGTGTATTGTCTTATGAAACTGACTAGAAAGATTCAATTTTCAGCCAATCTCTTCGGCTTCTCGTCACCAGCCGGTCAAACTGCGCAATGTGAGTCCATTTGTTTCAAAAAAAAACTTCAATCATGTAAGTCATCACTTTTCTTAATTGGTTTTGATGTTTTATTTGCTTCAATAGCAGAATAATCATTTCTAAGTACTGTAATAGCATTTCTAGTACTGTAAAAGCATTTCTAGTACTGTAAAAGCATTTCTAAGTACTGTAAAAGCATTTCTAAGTACTGTAAAAGCATTTCTAGTACTGTAATAGCATTTCTAAGTATTGTAAAAGCGTTTCTAGTACTGTAAAACCGTTTCTAGTACTGTAAAAGCGTTTCTAAGTACTGTAAAAGCATTTCTAGTACTGTAAAAGCGTTTCTAAGTACTGTAAAAGCATTTCTAGTACTGTAAAAGTGTTTCTAATACTGTAATAGCATTTCTAGTACTGTAAAAGCGTTTCTAAGTACTGTAAAAGCATTTCTAGTACTGTAATAGCCTTTCTAGTACTGTAATAGCATTTCTAAGTATTGTAAAAGCGTTTCTAGTACTGTAAAAGCCTTTCTAGTACTGTAATAGCATTTCCGACCACTGTAATACCATTTCTAACTACTGTAAAAGCATTTCTAGTACTGTAAAAGCGTTTCTAGTACTGTAAAAGCCTTTCTAGTACTGTAATAGCATTTCCGACCACTGTAATACCATTTCTAACTACTGTAATACCCATTTCTTCTCTTCTTCATTAAACCCTTGTATTCTGTCGCTAAACTAACGCTTTCCCCATGTAAGCCTAAAGTTTCAAAGTGATTTGTGGGCTTTGTTCGCAGGCGTCGTGATCCTTTTCAACCACTACGTAAGAAGATTCCCTCGCGCGTTTTCAAACGATCCGTAAACTGTGTGAATGGGCGAAAAGAACCCATTTCAGTTCACGAGGCTCTCGGCTCTCACTTTTCGTCTCTTCCCAGCATCTCTTAGATCAAATTTAGATCCTCAGCCTCTCTCCAGGCTTTTGCAGGGTCTCTTTTTACTCCAGACTCTCCAGCGTCACCCACAGACTCTCTTTTCACCTTCAGAGTGCTGAACACCTGGGCTTTCTGGCTCTTAGACTTTCTCCAGTCTTAGATCTCTAGGTTCTCTCAATATCTTGTTTCTCAAGGTCTCTGAGCCACCCAGAACCTCTCTAAGGCCTTTCTTCTCTTTCTAGAACTATTCTCTCTTTGTCTGTGTGCAAATAGGCCAACACATTTCTCCACTCATAGTCGTCTTTATGTTTTGATTGAGGGGAAAGTTCGAGATGATTGGGTACGGATGAAAGTTGATTGACAAAGTGTTAACAAAGTGTTAACAAAGTGATTAAAAGGCTAATAATAAGTTTGTTGACAAGGCCAAGATCAAGGCCAAGATCAGGCCAAGATCAAGGCTAAGATCAAGGCTAAGGTCAAGGCCAAGATTCAGGCTAAGGTCAAGGCCAAGATTCAGGCCAAGATCAAGGCTAAGGTCAAGGCTAAGGTCAAGGCCAAGATCAGGCCAAGCTCAAGGCCAAGCTCAAGGCCAAGATCAAGGCCAAGATCAAGGCCAAGATCAAAGCAAAAACAGGTTCTTTTCTTGTATTTAAGGCAGATATAAGCATAATAACTGATCTAGTTGACGTTTAAAACGTTTAAAGATGATCTTCTTCTGTTTAAAGATGATCTTCTGATCATCTTTTTCAAAAGTGTCACGATTAAGTCCCTAGATTTTTCCAAGATTTGCACAAATTCTTGATTTCTCTATTCTATTTTGTAGTGTACAATAAGATCTTTAAAATAATATAAAACGTAGAGTATTCTTTTGATTTTCTTCTTTTAATTCTTCTTTTAATTCTTCTTTTAATTCTTCTTTCATTCTTCTTTTACATTCTTCTTTCATTCTTCTTTCATTCTTCTTTCTTTCTTCTCTTCAATAAGCATTCTTTTCATAATTTTGTTTTGTAGAATCATGACCGAGTCATTCAGAGTATTGAAAAAGGGCTTTTTGTTTATTTACCTAATCCAACTTGTTTCTTTACCACTTCTTCCTTTCTTTGCATTCATTCTCTTTCTTAATTCTTTCCATTTCTGACTCATCTCCTCTTCTTCGATCCATCATTTCTCTCCTCGCTTTTGACGTCGACTAGATTAGGTCTTTTGAATGTTTTTTTTGAGTCTAAAATCTAGTTTCCTTTCTTCTGATTTACGTGATTCACTGCAATTCTGCTACAAGAAGGCAGAAAATTAGAATTTAAAAATTAGAATGGAAGAAATAAGATACAAAGCTTTTAGCAAGTCGGTCAAATGTCGGCTAAATGATTTGGAGACTTTTTTTGACTCAAATCTTTTTCTAATTCTCTAAAATGATCAAAAATCAAACGAAATGTGATGAACTTAGTTTTGGAATTGAATTTGTTAAGGGTAGAAAGTTTGGCAAGTTTGAGAAGACGGCGTCAGCGTCAAAAACGGCGGATCGACTCATTCAAGGACTTATTAAACGAGTTGCATAAATCCGATTGACAAGTTTTTGTAGGAAAATGTAGCCAAGATTAAAGGCTACAATTCTCTACCTAACACTTGATACTTTGAAATAAATTAAGCGTGCGAAAAGTACTTTTCCGAAAAGTTGTCCGAGTAATTTTGCCCAACGTCAGATTTGACCTTCAAAGTCAGTGAAACTTTCTAGGCTTATCAAATCCAATTCCAAACCCAAATTCTTATCAGATCTAGGTTTATTTTTGTTCCTTTTCGAGATTTAGAGAAAGGTTAGAGTCAAAAAAAGTCTCCAAGCCGACTGGCTAAATCGGTAGGTCAATGGTTGAATCTCGCTGGCTAGATTATTGGTTCTTTTTTCCCGGTTTCTCTACATTTACGTTTTCTTCTCTACATTTAGGACTTAGGATTTTAAAAAAATACCGACTGGGGCTACCAGTGGTGAATTTATCGCATACACGAAATATATCAATCACAATACAACGACACACACAATACTAGGCTATATCTTAACTTAACCCACGTCATGACAGACGGCTCCCTAACCCTAAGCTCAATGGGGAACTAAATAGCTTTTTTTGGTGGTGAAGGGAAGATGACGATGAAGGAGTGGCTTGTCACTTTAAAGAACTGGGGCCACAACCACCAGACTGCCCTCCAGAAAACCTCTCAACCCGAAGAGAAAGGAAATCCGAAGGGGGTGACCATGTCGCATGTGGGGTTCGAACCCTCGACCTTCCGATTAAGATAAAAGACACTTAACCAGTCAGCCACACGTGCTTGTATTTGCTTGTATCACATTATTCTTGTGACTAAATGTCAATTTTTAAAAACCCTTACTTCCAATAAACGTTCCACAAATGAAAAGATAGGGTAGTCCCTTGTGGGCGGTGAGTTGCGAGAGATGCCTTTGCACGGTGGCCGGTCGATCGATCTGGAAAACGAGATTGTTTTTGAAATCTTAGTGATTGCCGTCTTTACAGTAGAGTAAAGTATTCGGCTAAAGATTCCATTTACCTTATCCACATAAAAAGAGACGAGCGGCAGTCCGTATGTATCCCTCAATAAATTCTCCAATCGAGACCAGCTCTCCTTTCGAGAGTTCACATACATCTCCACATCATCCCCACCTAATATAACGAGATAATAATTCACACTTTTCCAACAAATAACACTAAGAATAAGTCAAAAATTTACATTTAAACATTGCCTAAAGTTGCCTAAAATGCATAAAGTTTATGATAAACAAAGAAAAACAAAGCTAAGACAAAGATTTAGATGAAACATCGCAGTACAACTCGTACTCACCGCAACTTTCCTACAATCCATCGCAATTTCAGTCACAGGTTTGTTGCTAGAGAAAAGGAAAACTTTTACATTTGAATGTTTGCATTGTTTGCATGAGGTTTTTGGAGATTTAAAGTTTAAGAACAGATGGGATTAATCTTTTAAAACTTCGCTACAGTATTATAGCGTACTTTAGGCTTACAAAATCGTCGCTTTGGAGCTTTGGCATAAAGCTTTTACTGTCTGACTCTGAATTTGCCAAATCATTTAAACGATCTAGCTTTAGAGCTTTAGATGAATGGCTTAGCAAAGCTCAACCAGTACGCCAAAGGTGTGCGATTGTAAGCACAAAGTACGCGCTATACGGCATCTCATTCAAATTCGAAATTTAGATTTTATTGAAAAGTTGAATTTGATAGACTGAGTACTATTAATCTGTTTTTTTTAAAATGTACAATTTTCTGTTAAACTACCGTAATCTTATCTCTATTTCTATCCAATTAATTCACTTTTTTCTCATTTTTTTCACAAAGAATATCGAAAGATTGATTTCAATTGATGTTTTAAAGAAAATCGATAAACGAATCGTTGGGAGTGGGACAAATGCGACCTTTTTTTTGCGCACCCGGACATTTGCGCACCTTTTTTCCCGCACCTTTCGCACATTAGCGCACCTTTAGCGCCCATTAGAGCACCATTCGCGTTTTAAAAAACCTCTAAAAAGTTAATATTAACCAATTTCTATTCCAAATGTTATTTTTCTAGGTAATTTTAGGGCGTAGAATCGAAATTTTGGCATTTCAGAGCGTGTGGAACCAATTTGAAAGACAAAAGCGGCTAGATCAAATTACAGAAAATTGTACAGAAAGAAAATTGTGTTTTCTCTTTGTATAACTCCGCCCGTTTGTTTCCACAAGCTCTGATATGTCAAAATTTCGATTCTACGCCCTAAAATTACCTAGAAAAACAACATTTGGAATAGAAATTGGTTAATATTAGCTTTTTAGGGGTTTTTTTAAAACGCGAATGGTGCGCTAATGGGCAAGGTGCGCAAAAAAAGGTGCGCAAATGTCCGGGTGCGCAAAAAAAAAAGGTCGCATTTGTCCCACGTTTTCTAATTTTACAGAATTATTGGGTTGGTGAATTGAAAACTTCGGGACTTTGAACTAAAATTTATTGAACATAAAACCATCAATTCATTCGAAATAATGAATTATTATTATCCATTATTATTGACGACTTCTGCCCATTTTACAGGCAATTTTCGGATTCCTCTTTCGTAGTAGGGTTTTGGTTTTGAATCGAAAAACTTTCAAAGCCAATTTTTGACTGCTTCTTCCGAATCGAAGTGTTCTCCCGCTCATGATCCGGATTACTCGTGATCCGGGCTAGGATGCACAGGATGGGGTAGAGGCTGAGTAGGGGCTGAGTAGGGCTGGGGCTAGGACCCATATGGTCGGGTCCTAGGCTGGGTAGGGCTGGGTAGGGCTGGGTAGGGCTGGGTAGGGCTGGGGCTAGGACGCACAGGATGGGGTAGAGGCTGGGTAGGGGCTGAGTAGGGGCTGAGTAGGGCTGGGGCTAGGACCCATATGGTCGGGTCCTAGGCTGGGTAGGGCTGGGTAGGGCTGGATAGGGCTGGGGCTAGGACCCATATGGTCGGGTCCTAGGCTGGGAGGTAGGGCTGGATAGGGCTGGGGCTAGGACGCACAGGATGGGGTAGAGGCTGGGTAGGGGCTGAGTAGGGGCTGAGTAGGGCTGGGGCTAGGACCCACATGGTCGGGTCCTAGGCTGGGTAGGGCTGGGTAGGGCTGGGTAGAGGCTGGGTAGGGCTGAGCCAGAGTCCTAGTCATAGGAGCAAGGCTAGGATCCTTTGGAAAAAACATTTTGAAAAAGAATTTTAAAGACATGCAACAATCTAATATAAAAAGTGACTAGATTGAAAAATAGAGACAAGATTACGGTAGTTTAAAGCACGGCTTAGGAAACGGATCCTTTGGAATGCCTTTTTCTATCTCTTTATCTATCCGCTTTTTTTCTCGTTTCAGCGCCCATCAGCAGCCGGCGAACAGCCCGCTTTCGTGACCGAGCACTCGTATTCGACGGAAGCGAGTTACCAGACGAACCCATTCCTGCAATATCTTCAACAACAACAACAACGACAACAAATCCAATCTTCATCCCCTTCATCATTCTCGAGTTATCCCGATCAGTCAGCGATTGAGCGATACGCCCAAGCCACTCAAATGGCTACACAGCAAATCGCGCAAGCACAAGCCCAAGCAGCCGCTCAAATGCAAGCACAACAAGTACGGTGCATGATCTGAAAACTTTTAGCTTTTCTTTTTATCTTCCTTTCATTCCTGGTTAAATGGTTTTTTAAAAGATGAGCTTTGAGAAAGTTATTGTAGCCAGTTGGCTATGGTAGCTTTCTTTCTAGGCTTTGAGAAAGCTGGCGTAACCAGTTGGCTACAGTGACTTTCTTTCTACGCTTTGAGAAAGCTATTGTAGCCAGTTGGCTACAGTGGCTCTCTTTCTGTGCTTTGAGAAAGCTACTGTAGCTCAAATTACATTAGCTTTTCCTATTTTTAAAAATAAGAAACGATGTTCTCTTGGTTCAAATGTTTTTTAAAAGATAGAAGCTACATTATTTTGGTTGGTTTTATGAATTTCATTTCTTTATCAATCCTTTTGAAAGAGATTCTCTAGGCGCAAGCAGCTCAAGCTCAAGCTCAAGCCCAGGCTCAAGCTCAGGCTCAGGCTCAAGCCCAAGCTCAGGCTCAGGCTCAAGCTCAAGCCCAGGCTCAGGCTCAAGCCCAAGCTCAGGCTCAGGCTCAGGCTCAAGCCCAGGCTCAAGCTCAAGCTCAAGCTCAAGCTCAACAGCAGGCTCAGCAAGCTCAACAAGCTCAACAGATGCACTCGTACGCGAATTATCTTCCATCATCTCAACAACAACAACAGCCAAATATCTACCCACCTGCCCCTCAACAATCACATCAACAACAGGCAAGCATGAGAACTTTTGGGAGTCAGGCTTAGCACGTATTGATCAAGATCAAGGCATGGGGGAAGGTTTGCATGAAGCTTCGTCTATTGGATAAAGCTGTTGATTTGAATTAGATCTAGGATCTGAGATTGAGTCTTAGATTTAGTAGAAACACACCGTTTCTGGTGCACTGAGTTTCTCAAAAGCATTCTCGTAGCATTGCAGTAAGGCTCGACGGATTAGATACTGTACAAGTATGAAAGTACCCTCGAGTAAGCGAGTGGGTACTGTACTGGAGTCTACTGAGTACTAGATTACTGTATTGATAGTAAGGTAGTAACCAGTGAAGATCTTAGTGAACCCTGGTGAACTAGTGAAGATCTTAGTGAACTCTGGTGAACCAGTGAAGATCTTAGTGAGCTCTGGTGAACCAGTGAAGGTCTTAGTGAACTCTTAGTCAACTCTTAGTGAACTCTATTCAAAAACTCACAAAATTTCTTTTAGGTAGCTGCAGCCTCGGCAGCCGCATCAGCTTTCGTGAACTCGGCAAGCCAATACGCTTCTCAATATGCTCAACAATTCGCTCAAAGTACCCAGGTTTGAAATTTCTGAACTCGCTTTTTTTCCTTTCCATACAAGCTTTCTAACAAATGTGTTGCTTTTCCACTTTAAAACCAGGCATTCATTTCCTTTGATCTCTTGATGTCTGCAGTGTTCTTGAGGTTCGACTTGGCTCATTGCCTAAGACTAAAATGACTGAAGACTAGACTGAAATGTCAATCAAATAAGTGCAATTGAGTTCTGATGCTAGTCTGGCTGGATAGCTTGGCTAGCTAGATGAGCTTGGCTAGCTAGATGAGCTTGGCTAGCTAGATGAGCTTGGCTAGCTAGATGAGCTTGGCTAGCTAGATGAGCTTGGCTAGCTAGATGAGCTTGGCTAGCTAGATCAGCTTGGCTAGCTAGATCAGCTTGGCTAGCTAGATGAGCTTGGCTAGCTAGATCAGCTTGGCTAGCTAGATCAGCTTGGCTAGCTAGATCAGCTTGGCTAGCTAGATCAGCTTGGCTAGCTAGATCAGCTTGGCTAGCTAGATCAGCTTGGCTAGCTAGATGAGCTTGGCTAGCTAGATGAGCTTGGCTAGCTAGATCAGCTTGGCTAGCTAGATCAGCTTGGCTAGCTAGATCATCTTGGCTAGCTAGATCATCTTGGCTAGCTAGATCATCTTGGCTAGCTAGATCATCTTGGCTAGCTAGATGAGCTTGGCTAGCTAGATCAGCTAAGCATCCAAGTCAAGCGTAATCTAAGCCCACACAAATATACAAGATTTGACCTGAACCTAGGCTAGAACCAGTATAGAAAGCTGGGCAAGGTTAGACCACGATAGATCCGCATCCGCATTCGAAAAATTCGCATTTAAAACATTTCTATACGGCTTAAAGTACACTCATTACTAGAGGCAAACGTCGTGAATGCGTGAAAACGAAAAAAAGTCTATAAAATAAAATGTTGACAAAGGATTTCACTTTCGAAGAACTGCAATCACTTTCCCGTTTCCCCTTTCACCCATTTCACCTTTCCTTTTCTCATTTCAGGCTCCACCCGTTCAAATCGATCACACAAATCTTCAAAAGTATTCGCAATATTTGGAGATTCTCCAGAAACATTACGGGATTCAATTGCCCGGAGCGCTTTCTACACACGTGTGTTTTATCGTTTTCGTTTACTATTCCCTGCTATACAGATTATACTGCTATACAGATTACTTTTAAAAGATGCCTTTACTTTTCAGTTTGACTTTCAGTTTGACTTTCAGTTTGACTTTCAATTTGACTTTCAGTTTGACTTTTCTTTTTTCATTTTTTGACTTTCACCGATCACTTTTTGTTGGGTTAAGGAGAATGAAATGGCACTGAAAATCAAAGAAAATTCAAATAAAAGAGAATTCTAGAAGCTAGAAATTCTAGAAGTTAAATAATAGTCGTTAAATGCTTTTAATATCATTAAAAAGGTTAACGATTTCTTTACAAAATTAGATTTAAAAAAAGAAATCAAACAACGCCAAAGCTTAGGCTTTTTTTCCATTTAGAACCTATAAATTGTCATTAAGAGCCCTCTGCTAACGCAGCTGAAAACAGCTAGCAAATGGGGGACGGAAACAATTTTAAATGAAGAGTACCACGAATATTCTTCAAAGCAATATCAAAGCAATACCGGAAACATACCCTGAATACCCTTCGCAATGCCCGTAAAGATTCAATATTGCACCAAGTGAGCCAAAATTTAGCGGAAAGCGCTCAACATATATAATAAACGTAAGAACGTGGTGTGCTGCATGCACAACCTTATGAATGCCCGTAAATTTTTCAATTCAGCATCATGTTCGGAACTAGGCACTTGTTCCGTTTCGGACGTAACATACAGAGTGTTCAGAAAAAAAAGTGGTCATCGGTTTGATCATTAAATATCATTGAAAAAGGTTAACGAATTCTTTACAAAATTCGATTTAAAAAAGAAATCAAACAGCGCCAAAGCTTAGGCTTTTTTCCATTTAGAACCTATAAATTGTCATTAAAAGAAAACGGTTGAAGGGATTTTGTTCAAAATTTCGCAACTTATACAATTTTTTGTGCTCTATCTTTTTTCTATAGATACTAAAGGAGGTTTATTTGAAAGAAAAGGTTCAACTCGTCGTCACCATTTCGACGAGCTTTGCTAAAAAGAGTTTGATAAACTGGACAAAAAAAAAGCTTTATGGAAACGCTTAAAAGTGATTTTTTTTAGAGAAATAGTAAAGCCTTTTGATGAAATAAAATGTGGATTTAAAAAAGGCTACAAAAATGCTTTAAACTTTATGCTGCTTTATTCTTTAAAATTCGGCGCCATTTCATTCTCTCTAACTCAATATTTTTTAAAGTTTGAAGTGACTTTTAGTGGAAAAACTTTAAAAAATTTGCATATAAAGCTTTGACTCTATAAAACTAGTCAGGATTACTGTAATTGAAAGGTAAAAAGTGGCCTAGTTACCGTAATTCAAAAATGGATAGGCTAAAATACTTCAGCGTACTGTAGCTGGACTCGAAAGTTGCCCAGTTACCGCAATTCGAAAATGGATAGGCTAAGATACTGACTGGAGATTAAACTTACTGGAGATTAGGTTACGGTAGCGTAGTTTAGAGTTGGCTACCGTGATAGCTTTTCCTAAGTACTGTAGCTATTCCTAAGTACTGTAGCTATTCCCAAGTGCCGTAATATTCATTCCTAAGTGCTGTAACCATTCCTAAGTGCTATAATAGTCATTTCTAAGTATTGTAGCCATTCCTAAGTACTGTGATAGCCATTCCTAAGTGCTGTAACCATTCCTACGTACTGTAGCCATTCCTAAGCACTGTAATAGCCATTCCTAAATGCTGTAACTATTCCTAAGTACTGTAGCTATTCCTAAGTGCTGTAATGGTCATTCCTAAGTATCGTAGCCATTTCTGAGTACTGTAGCTATTCCTAAGTACTGTAATAGCCATTCCTAAGTGCTGTAACCATTCCTAAGTCCTGTAGCTATTCCTAAGTACTGTAATAGCCATCCCCAAGTACTGTAGCCATTTCTAAGCTCAAACCGATCCCCCTCCCCATTGCAGCCCCGTCCCGTGACCGCCTCTCCATTGGCGATCGAGTTCGGCTCTCCGCAATCTCCAACTTCTGAATCTCAATCACAATCCCCATCTGCAATCCCACAAACACAACCACAATCACCGCAAAATCCCCAGACACAGGTTTTGTTTCTTGTTTTGTTTTTTTTTCAGTTTCAATGACAATTTCATATTTTTGCATGGACGATAAAAACTAACTTTTTTTGAAAACTGCATGAGCACTCAAGGGTTTAAAAGTACTGCTCAGTAGTACTAGAGAATACTTTCAGATTACTTTCAATACGATTAGTAGCTACGGTACAGTACGTACTAACGTTTTAGCACGCTGCTTATGGTCAATACTTAGTAAAGCTCAGTAAAGTTGATATGGTTTTTAGTAAAGGTCATACAGCTAAAAACAGTTTAAGAAGATTAGTATTTTAGTGAGATTACTTTAATAAGATTAGAGCTGCGGTTATGACATTGGACAATAAAATTGTAACAAAAACTATCTGTCGATCCTTTTTGCCGCTGGCAATTTAAAGTTTTGTCGTTTTTTTCTCAGTAAGAACCCTTCAATTTTGACTATTTTGATTATCATTGGATACAGAATGAAATTACGAGTCGAATGATACCAAAATCAACTTAAAATCTAATATCAAAGCAAAGTTATGAGGCAAAAGATTAAGTCTCGCCCATAATGGCGTTTTTAGTCAACAACTTTGGCTGGATATTAGATTTTAAGTTGATTTTGGTGTCACTCGACTCGCAATTTCATTCTGTATCCAATGATAGTCAAAATCAACTCAAAATCTAATATCGATACAAAGTTGTTGGCTAAAAACCTAAACCCCACCCCTTATGGGCGAGACTTAGTCTTTTGCCTCATAACTTTGCCATGATATTAGATTTTGAGTTGATTTTGACTATCATTGGATACAGAATGAAATTGCGAGTCGAGTGACACCAAAATCAACTTAAAATCTAATATCCAGCCAAAGTTGTTGACTAAAAACGCCATTATGGGCGAGACTTAATCTTTTGCCTCATAACTTTGCTTTGATATTAGATTTTAAGTTGATTTTGGTATCATTCGACTCGCAATTTCATTCTGTATCCAATGATACTCAAAATAGTCAAAATTGAAGGGTTTTTACTGAGAAAAAACGAAAAACTTTAAATTGCCAGCGGCAAAAAAGGATCGATAGTTTTCGTTCCAAATTTACTAGACAGTACGGTTTAGTACTCAAAAAACAAATACTAAGCGAAGTTATGAGCCATTCCTATCACTAGAACAGATTCGGAATGTTGCGCATGTTAACAAGCATTTGAAAACATTTCAGATCCCTGGATACTTGCCTCCACAACAGCCACCACTTTCCTCATATCCGAGCTATCAATCACAAACGGGACAACCCGTGAACCCAACATATTCACAGCTTCAACCACAACAATTGCAACAGCAGCAGCTGCAACAACAACAATTGCAACAACAACAATTGCAACAACAGCTACAAGCAGCGCAGGCTCAAGCTCAGGTTCAACCCCAGCCTCAACCTCAATCCCAACCCCAACCCCAACCCTCAACCTATCCGAATGCTGCAACAATGGCTGTGGCTCAACAAGTCGCTCAACAGGTTGCATGAATTGAAAAAAGAAAACCCAATTTTCCAAAGAGTAATAGCAATTTGCTAACCAGCAATTGCTAACCAGCAATTGCTAAAAGCAGCAATTTTTCTTTTCAAACTGGCACAATTTTTTGAAACTAGTAGTGCAGTGGCACTAGTAGCACTCTGTGCTAGCAAAACTAGCAACGCACCCTTTCTGGCGCACTTGACTCCTTAGTTTTCTCACAAAAACAGTTTAGAAACAAATTCAGTGCACTGGAAAGAGTGCTTTTATCGATTCAAGCACAAAAGAAAGCGATTTTTGAATGAAAACTCGCAAAAGCATGTACGCATGGGAGATAAAACTCATCGAATTTGTTCTAATAATATTGTAAATCAAATAATATTCGAAATCTTGTGATAAAGATATGTTTAGGGGACGTCAAATACCTATTCGAGCAACACTTATCCACAGAATCAACAGGTGAGATTGAAAAAGAATGAACCTGAAAACTGACCCAATGAGTCACGTAAACAGGGAAATTCTTTAACCTTTTGTTTTGCGTTTTTTGGTTGAGCTGAATTGGAGAACTAGATTTTGAGGTTTTTACTGACAAAAGCAGACAAATTTGGGAACCATTCGATCAGAATTTTATACTGATTCCGTTGTTTTGTTTTGTTAAATGACTTCCTGAAAAAAGCAAAAGAAAAATCCAAAGCCGGGCTCGAACTCGCGAGGTCTCGATCTGGAAACAAAGGCCTTACCAATCGGCCATGGCTGTAGGGAAAGAGGTCTGCAAGAAGGTCGCTAAGATTCAAATGTCCATGTTTTCAGAGTCTTTCAGAAATCAAATAACCATATTTTTACCAACTTTAGACCCAACTTTAGACCCAACTTTAGACCCAACTTTAGGCCCAACTTTAGGCCCAACTTTAGACCCAACTTTAGACCCAAAGACCCAACTTTAAACCCAACTTTAAACCCAACTTTAGACCCAACTTTAGACGCTTATAACTCTTGACAGATTGTCATTTAGCAAAAACGGAATATCTATTCGGAATCAGCATCAAATTCTGCGAATGGTTTAGATCGCATTCGTCTGGCTTAACCTCCTTTTGTTAAGATTACTGCAACTAGAGCTAAAAAAATGATACAGATCCGATTTTGAGGTTGCTGTATTAGCTGAAAATGATCCTGTTACCGTAATTCGGCAATAAAACAGACTAAAATACTTAGCATACTGTAACTGGGCTCAAAAGTAGCCCATTTACCGTCCCTGTCATCCTTTAAAGTGTAAACTAAGACTTTTCAGTCTTCCTATCCGCAAGCCCAATCCGCCTCGCCGTACTCGTCGTACGCCTCGCAAATGGCCGCACAACAGCAACAGTTGCAGGTAGAAACTTTCAACTTTCATTGGATGAAGAATTGGATGAAGTTGGATGAAGAATTCAAGCTATACCTGAAAAGGGTAGTCATAAAAGAAAGCTAAACTTTCAGCAACAACTCCAGCAACAACTCGATCGTCAACAGCAACAAATCCAACCGCAATCCGCCTACCCACAACCGGTTTCGCAACCCGCTCAACCCCCAACAAATTATCAACAACCATCACCACATCAGTCGAATCCTGGATTGTCCGGCTTTGCCACGCATGAACAACAAGCGGCTGCTCAGGTGAGTGGAATTAAGTCTGCAATTCAAAAAATTGAATGGCAAAGAATTTGGAAAGAAGGGGAATTGAAGGGGATCTTCTCCTTACCAGACAGCTGCTCTACCATTGAACTATCGGGGTCTTCTTCCAGCAAGAAATAGGAAAGACAAGGAAGAGATGGAAATATTCGAGTCTTTAGAACCTCCCGTCTTACTTGAAAATCATGGATATTAGTAATAAAGTAAAGAAATGAATAGTAAAGAATTTGGAATTGAACCTCTAGACAAAAGCCTAGACTCTAGACAATGCAAATTTGATAATGAGTACTATTTACAAACAAGGAAATGATCCAAACTGGAGAAGTCGATAAGCATTGTTGATTTGATCTGTCTTCGCACTTAGCGCAGATCACAACCTGCTTCCACATTTACTGAGGCAGAAGTGTAGTTGTCGTAGCCGATGATACTCCGATGGCCGGGCTGGGGCGCTCGGAGGGGAACCCATGGGAGTCAAACCCACGACTAACCCGCCGACGTTGCTCAACTTGGCAGATCGGACTGGGTCGCTCCCACAGACCCTTCCCTTTCTGGGCCCCATCGATAAGCATTTAAAAATGGAATCTAATAATCGACTGTATTAGCCTTAAAAATAGTATTTGTTTGTGATTCACAAAAAAGTGGATTCGAAGGTGTCAAACAAAAAGTGGTGTCAGTGACGGGGACTCGAACCCACCGGGAGAGCCGCCATGGGTTTTGCCAGCCGGCACACTATCCCCCAGGCCACCACTGCTCTTTGTTTGCTGGCGTGTGGTGGGCTCTTATTGGTTAGGGAGCAATTTTTCCGCTAAAATAAATATTTTTCCAAAACTTTGCATTTTTCTCGCCAGAATTTTAATTTGAGCAAAAACTGGATAGATATTTGGAAGGCTTATATTCGATTGGTGTTTTACACTCCGAGCTTATCCTGAAGCCTAAGTTTGTTATCCTGAAGCCTAAGTTTGTTATCCTGAAGCCTAAGTTTGCATTTCATTGTAAGCCACAAGGATTTCATTGTAAGATCCACAAGTGTTTGTTAGCTATACACTAATTTATCTCATTTTTCATTTCATATCAATTTCTAGGCCTACGCAGCTCAACAGGCAGCTGCAAACTACGAGCGGTATGCTACTGGACAACCGGTAAGTTGAACGAACGATACTTTGTCCTAAAAATCTAAACGCACCCTTTCTAGTGCACTGTATTCTTTTTCCCGACTTGTTTTTGCGGAGAAAATGATGAATTCAGTGCTAGAGTAGCTGCGTTTATAAGCTAAAGAACAAAATACGAATCTGGCCTACGATTAGCTATGCTATAAAGTTATAAAGCATAGATTTTTTTGAAAACTATTTTAGGCTTACCCCACTCAGGCACCGGCTCCCACCTATCCACGACCTGCTGCGCCAGGTACGCTAACTTTTTAGGCTCAAATTTTATCCTTTCAGCTCCAGCACCCTATCAGCCTCAGGTTCAACAAAATTCGTATCCAGGTAGATATTAGGCATTAGCATTTTTTAGGCATTAGCAAAGATAAGATCGAGTTTCCAGGCTCTCCACCATCATACGGCCTTCAGCCGAGCGCCTCCAGCGGATACTCGGCTCCACGTAAGTTTTGTTAAGAAAATTCGCATGTAATTGGATAATTAGCATATTAGTTAGATGTATGATAGAAAATGATCGAAATTTTCTATAACATTTCTGATATTTCTGATATTTTGATGCTCTAGAACCCGTTCGACCCTCGTATCCACCGCCAACGGCCGCACCGCCACCACCAGCGGCCCCATATGAGCAACCGGTTGGTTTTTCAACTTTATAAGTAAATTTATAAATCTAGATATTGATATATAAGATATACCAGAAATACCGTAATATTAGGTTGATGCATAAGTGTTTTTGTTCCTTTTCGTCTGCCGTTTCAAGCCAACAAATGCACCAATTAAACTACGGTTGATTTCATTAGAAAAACCAATTATTTTTCTGCAAAATAACATTAAAACGGGTTTAAAAATATTTTATGCCTGGATTTTCTTGAGAGTATGAAGTCGGGTAGTCAAAAAGGGCTAACTCGATGTTTAGTATGGTCAAAGTTGTGCGGTTTAGACACCTTAGCTAAAGAAAACCTATCTTCGTGTCAATAGATAAAAGATAGAGAAAAAAAACGTTTGATATTTCGCCAAAATTTCAGAGAAATTCATTCAGCCAATTTTTCCGTAGAGTTTTTTATAGATTTTTACGAAAAAGGCGTTTTTCACTCTCGAATTTGCTTGAAAGTGAACCGAAATTCATTTAAAAAGATGCAAATTGAACAAAAAAACACTTTTTTTATAGAGCAAACTATAGATTAATTGGTGAATTTGTTACTTTTTAACAGAAGTACGAAAAAAACGAAAAGACTTATGCATCAACCTATTAGTACCCCAACCCGCTCGTACAGTCGCGTAGTCGCAAAAGTTTTTTAGTATTTCATTTTTTTCAAAGCACCCGTACTTTCAAAAAATGCGTCTTTGGTATCAAAAAATAGCTGAAATTCAGGGCTATTTTTTGATACCTAAACGAGCATTGTAGCATAAACCAGTGTCGAGAAAAACTCGTTCAAAGCTAGACTACGCGATGCTCCGGCCGTCATTATAAACTGATAACGAGAAAAATGCGTTTAAAGTTAGGCTACGTGATGCTCCGTCTTTTGATATCGAAAAATAGTCCTGAATTTCAGCTATTTTTTGATACTTAAGCGCGCATTGTAGCACAAACCAGTGTCGAGAAAAACTCGTTCAAAGCTAGACTCCGCGATGCTCCGGCTGTCATTATGGGGATGGGGTACTATTACAGTATTTATATATCTAAATATAACTTATATCTAACTGCCGTAATCATTCTTTGATCTTGGAGTTGAATTCTGTGCTCAAGAAAGCTGCAAACTTTTCTCAAAGCCGACTCGCGCAGACCGTAACCTGTAATGAAATTATTGCTACAATAGCCAACCAGCAAAGCAAACAAGTTGCTGAAGCTGCTGAAGTTGCTGAAGCTGCTGAAGTTGCTGAAGCTGCTGAAGTTGCTGAAGCTGCTGAAGTTGCTGAAGCTGCTGAAGTTGCTGAAGCTGCTGAAGTTGCTGAAGCTGCTGAAGTTGCTGAAGCTGCTGAAGTTGCTGAAGCTGCTGAAGTTGCTGAAGCTGCTGAAGTTGCTGAAGCTGCTGAAGTTGCTGAAGCTGCTGAAGTTGCTGAAGCTGCTGAAGTTGCTGAAGCTGCTGAAGCTGCTGAAGTTGCTGAAGCTGCTGAAGTTGCTGAAGCTTGCCCAGCAATTTGCTAGCTAAACATCTAAGAATAAGTTTTATCTAAATCATTTAGATGCAACCGTATCATCCGCCAAGCAACTATGGACCGGCTCCAGCACCGGCAGTGCAAGTGAGTCCTTAGCCCAAAGCTTACACACTTTTAGATGGCAATTTACCTATTAAATTAGCATAAAGATTTAGAAATATCTAAATAACACTTTCAATTGAATATTTGATAACTTAAGCCATTGAAAGATTACTTTATTTAGCCATCTGTTTACCCAACCTATCCACAGCCGGAGATCGATGGAAATCAGGTGGGCTTTAAGACTAATAGCCACTACTATAGTCTTTTAACAATTCTGATAAGGATACTGAAGATAGATAGATCTATTTGATATTTAGGTGATCGAAGAGGAGACAATTGACCAAGAGCCATTACCCTACGAGCCCCCGCAGACTCCATTCCAACCCTATCAACCACCCCCACCACCACCGCCGACCACAAAGAGACCACCGCCACGACCAGTACCACCAAGGTTTCGTTTTAAGTCTTTGTCTTTGTCTTTGTAGTCAATAGAGTCAATAAAGTAGGCAAAACTATAATGAAATTAAGATTTAAGGCTTGAATTTTATTAGATTATAGGTTAGTGCATTTGTTGGTTTTAAACGGGAGTACGAAAAGGAACGAAAAGACTTATTCACCAATCTAATATTTGATTGTTGGCTGATTGTTGATTGAATCTAATGGCTGATGATTGTTGACCTTTGACCTCTTCGATTGCACGCATGATGTCGGCATTTGAATGCCCTGGATTGTAGTGGGACGAAGCGTAGGCGACAGCTTCGCTTCTCTGCCGAAAGGGCTGTTCGTCTGTTGTCTCTTCAACGCTGGCTCATAAGCTGTATGGCTAGTAGAAGCGTTCCAAGATTCGTGTCACCTCCGACCTGGGTCAATCTCTTCATTTTTTCAGCAGCTTCTGCGATGGCAAACGGTTTGGGTTTGAATCACGCATTTCGGTCAACGATCAGCTTCTTGGTCTAGAACTTTCCTTCCTGTTCCCTTCTCTAACAGCACTTGTTGGTTGAGTTCGGCGTGGATCGCGAAAGATCGTTTGGTGATCGTTTGGTGATCGTTTGGAGATCCTTTGGTGATCGTTTGGCGATCGTTTGGTGATCATTTGGAGATCGTTTGAAGATCGTTTGAAGATCCTTTGGCGATCGTTTGGTGATCGTTTGGAGATCGTTTGGTGATCGTTTGAAGATCCTTTGGCGATCGTTTGGTGATCGTTTGGTGGTCGTTTGGTGATCGTTTGGTGGTCGTTTGGCGATCCTTTGGTAATCCTTTGGTAATCCTTTGGTAAGCGTTGGTGGTGTCGGCTTGGACCGCGGCTTCAGCTTCGCCGTCAATTCCTTGAGTAGATGAGCTTCGGGAGCCTCCAATGATTTTGCTCGTCATCAACCATTATCTAAATTTAAAAATATAACAGGATATGGAACGAAACAATAAAAAAAAACAATGTATCAACTCTGCTAGACAATTAGACCAGAATGAAAAATTTTCCCCGCAAATTCAAAAAGGGCGCGTTTTAGAACACGCCAATACTTGCCTACGGTAGAATTTACAGCAAAACCTATCCACTGACTTAACATTTGATAGACTAGCTGTTTCTTTTCCAGAACGATGCCCCCAGTGGCCGCCACTCAACGACCACGAACAATGCCACCGGCAGTGAGGTTTGCAAAGAGCTCTAAGCTACTAGTGTGAATTTGTTCCAGAACCACCCCACCTCCAGCGGTTATTCGAACGACGGCCCGCCCCATGCCACCGCCAAGGCCACCAATGCCTAGACCAGCTCCAAGGTGAGCTTATATCAAGCCTGGACAGCTTAGGCTTAGGCTTACAGGCCTAACTGGCTTAAGCTGTAAGCCAGTTAGGCCACTGGCTTACAAACCTATAAGCTTACAGGTTTGTAAGCTAGGCAAAGTCAGAAGCCGAGCCCAGATCTGGCTTTGGGTTTGACCTTGGCATTGTCTGAGTTGGTCTAGTCGAAAAATTGTCCCTGGTCCAGGGACAATTTTGAATGGACATGGACAATCCTCGCTTTGGCTCGAGTCCTTTAGCTTATAAAAACAGCTCTATGACCACTTTTTTTATACAATTTTAAGTTTAATGCTAGACTTTATATCTAAAATTTCAGCAAACCAGACGTGGCTCCGACTACGACGGATAATACAGCTGGAACCACTGTGCAAGCTTTAACACAACAGGTAAAAGATTTTGTAAAACCTAAAAGATATGCCTACTATAAGTAGATGAATTTTTGCATAGCATTTCCTTTAGATTCGGCGATTACCGGTGGTGATGTATGTGGACTCTCGAAAGGAGAGCTCGTCTCGATTGGAGAATTTATTGAGGGATACATACGGACTGCCGCTCGTCTCTTTTTATGTGGATAAGGTAAATGGAATCTTTAGCCGAATACTTTACTCTACTCTACTGTAAAGACGGCAATCACTAAGATTTCAAAAACAATCTCGTTTTCCAGATCGATCGACCGGCCACCGTGCAAAGGCATCTCTCGCAACTCACCGCCCACAAGGGACTACCCTATCTTTTCATTTGTGGAACGTTTATTGGAAGTAAGGGTTTTTAAAAATTGACATTTAGTCACAAGAATAATGTGATACAAGCAAATCCTAAGTCCTAAATGTAGAGAAGAAAACGTAAATGTAGAGAAACCGGGAAAAAAGAACCAATAATCTAGCCAGCGAGATTCAACCATTGACCTACCGATTTAGCCAGTCGGCTTGGAGACTTTTTTTGACTCTAACCTTTCTCTAAATCTCGAAAAGGAACAAAAATAAACCTAGATCTGATAAGAATTTGGGTTTGGAATTGGATTTGATAAGCCTAGAAAGTTTGACTGACTTTGAAGGTCAAATCTGACGTTGGGCAAAATTACTCGGACAACTTTTTGGAAAAGTACTTGTCGCTTAATTTCTCCTAAAGTGTCAAGTGTTATATAGAGAATTGTAGCCCTTAATCTTGGCTACATTTTTCTACAGAAAACTTCTCAATCGGATTTATGCAACTCGTTTAACAAGTCCTTGAATGAGCACTAGTTTTCCTCTATCGCCATTTTTGACGATTTTCTACATATCTCGTTATATTAATTGTTATAACGCTATGAAATTGTTGAAAATAATTTTTTATACGAAATGCACACAAAGTTCACTGGATAAAGTTCTTTTTAGATAAGATTTATATAGAAAATTGTCAAAAATAGCGCCGGAAAATAGCGTCAAAAGCAGTGGATCGACTAGCGCTCATTCAAGGGCTTGTTAAACGAGTTGCATAAATCTGATTGACAAGTTTTCTGTAGAAAAATGTAGCCAAGATTAAGGGCTACAATTCGCTACCTAACACTTGATACTTTGAAATCAATTAAGCGTGCGACAAGTACTTTTCCAAAGAGTTGTCCGGATAATTTTTCGCAACCCTGTATTCCGAACTTTACGCTACTCTTTGCATTGTTTTTCTGGTACTTTTCTTGATAAATTTTGCAGGTATTAGACTGAAATGCAATAATAATCAATCAAATGCTTATTTGATAAGTCTAAATCGAACAATAGTATATCTAAGACTTTTTTAAAGCATAAATCCAATACTAACTTATCTAAGAATACAATAATAGTCAATCTAATATCTTTTTTCCTTTAATTTTCAAATTCCTAAAGTCTTTCTGTGATCGAGAGACTTTTCCACAACGGTTTTTTTTCTCCGTTCTCTTTGCGGCAAACATTTTCATTCATTTCCAATAAAATTCTTTTTGTTTCTAAAATGGAAACACATATCTTCTTTCATTTTTTAAAAAGTAAAGTAAAGCCAATTCCTATTCCAGGTGATCAACACATCGAAAACTATCACAAAAACGGTCAAATCCCGCAACTCGTCGAGTACGTTTGCGGAGAGGACAAGAAGAAATTGGGAAAAGAGAAGAAATCGAGACAGTAAACTTACCGTAATCCAGCGTATTGTTAAAACGTTTTTTTAAAAATTCTAAGCTCAATTCATTAATGTAAACCTGTGATAATAGTCGAATATGAAACGAAATTTCAGATGAAAATTTTTTCCTTCACCTTTTCCTTCACCTTAAACCTCTCATTTGCTCAGCATAAGGCCAAAAATGTGTTTTAAAATATCGAAATTTCCGATTACGGTAAATGGATCGCTTTTAACGACCAATTACCATAATCTAAGTATTCTACAGCCCTTAATTGAATATCTTTTTGTCTTTCCAAGTCATCCTTGTGATTCTAGTCTTTCAAAAGTCTCCAGTCTTTCAAATTTTTCATTCTTTTTTTGCGTTTTGGCGCTTTCTTGAGTTTTCTGTTGTTGGTTTTCTCATTTTTCCAAGATTTTTAATATTTCGAATGGAGATTATGCGATAAATTATTGAATCTGAAAAGCATGACTCCTACTAAAACAGCTTTAACAGCTGAAGTTGCTGGAGCTATATAATTAGTATAAATTAGTATAATAAAAAAAAGAGAAAGAAAAAGTGTTAATTTGTCGCTGAATACGAATCAAATGAAAAAACGGCAATTTTTTATGGGGCAACCTATATTAGGTTATTAGGTCGTCAATTGAAATTGTCAATTGAAAACAATCAATGGTTCTTTGCTGGGAAAGCCCCGCAAACCATCCCCAAGCTCTATATCGATGGATTGAAGATCTAAAAATCAGATTTTTTGACAGAGTCATTTCTTTTGCGCATAAAGCAAACAATGTTTTTAAAAAATGAGAAAATTGAAACTTTTATTTTAAAAAGTTTAAAAATGGGAAAAGAATGAAAAAAATGAAAATGAAGAGGAGATTTTGTTGGGATTTTGATGAGTTGCATCTGAAAAACACAAATTTGAGTAATTTGAGTAATTTGTGATTCTTAAAAGGGTTCTTTAAATGGTTTAACGACTAAATGAGAAATGAGCTTTGATCTGCAAATCCAGAAGTTCCTTTCAATCTCATGAGAATTCTGTTCGCAAAAAAGAGTTGTTTAGTTCGGGATCGATTTCTTCATAAAATCACGATATTTGGGGGTGGGACAAATGCGACCTTTTTTTGATAGTTTCATAAAAACTGTATCTAAATTTTATGTAATTTCTTTACCCTTTAACCATAGCTCAAAAGCTTTTGTCTAGATTTTGCAGAATTTGGCTTTTTCAACCCTAGTTTTCGGAAAAAGCAAGTATTTTGATCCTAAAAAGTATTTACATTTCTCACTAAACACTTCTGAAAATCAGAACTTTAGCCCAAAGTCACGATCTAATCTCTAATCTCTAGCTGATCTCTAGCTAATCTCTAGCTAATCTTTATCTTATCTCTAGCTAATCTCTAGCTGATCTCTAGCTAATCTCTAGCTAATCTTTATCTTATCTACCTCTAGCTGATCTCTAGCTAATCTCTAGCTAATCTTTATCTTATCTACCTCTAGCTAATCTCTAGCTAATCTCTAGCTAATCTTTATCTTATCTCTAGCTAATCTCTAGCTGATCTCTAGCTAATCTCTAGCTAATCTTTATCTTATCTACCTCTAGCTGATCTCTAGCTAATCTCTAGCTAATCTCTATCTTATCTATCTCTAGCTAATCTCTATCTTATCTATCTCTAGCTAATCTCTATCTTATCTATCTCTAGCTAATCTCTATCTTATCTATCTCTAGCTAATCTCTCGCTTCCCTTGGCCCAACCTCGACTCAGCGCATTGATAGACGAGTTTATTGTTGGCTCTTCGTCCATGCACACGCCGTCCCATATACGAGCAAGTACGGGTGATACGGTAAGGAGCTGTAAATTGTAAATTGTAAATAAGCTGTAAATTTACCGTATATAATTTCTCTAGAGTCAAATCTAGATAAATGTTATCTCTCTAAAAACTCACACAAACCTTTATCAATCATTTTTCGACATCCAATCGGCACTCGTTCGTAGTATGGCCCGAAAGTCAACGGGTTGCACTCTTTCAAGTGCTCGTGTCTCACCTTAACTATATAGCAGATTAAGAGCCTGAGGCTAAGCTACGAATTTGCCGATAATTCAATTAAATTCTAAAGAATGCGACTATCAAATTCGTTTTTTCAAAGTTTTTAATGCTATTTACAAGTAAATTCGGTTTCACAAGAGCCAATCGATTCAAATACCCAACTCTAGAACTCAGTGCACCAGGAGGAGTGCGTTTACACGCGGTGCACTTTGTGCTCAAAGCTTTAAACGCTTCTGGTGCAGTTGAACTTGAAGTTGAACTCTTTAAACGCTTCTTTAAACGCTTTAAACGCTTCTCAAAGCTTCTGGTGCAGTTGAACTTGAGCTTGAACTCTTTAAACGCTCCTTTAAACGCTTTAAACGCTTCTCAAAGCTTCTGGTGCAGTTGAACCCACTTGATCCTCTTGACAATCACCATCATTCAACGAATCACAATGATAGCATTCAAGAGCTAATATTGGGAAAGCAAAAAGTGCAAGAATTAGGAAATTTTTGAGTCGAAAGGGTAGAAAATGCATGGATTTCAGTTTTCAGCGCCTTATCAGCTACTCCTTTTCGGGATCGCGGATCAATGAGTTGTTTTTGAAGTCAAAAAATGTCTATCGGGAAGCGGCGAAACTGAGCTTACAACAAATCCGTTTTCAAAAACGTGTCCCTTTCCCTCAAACTATCGTAATCTTTTCTCGATTTTTATTCAATCTATCCACTTATCCAACTTTCGACATCCTTTGTGAGCCCTTGCATAATCGGAAAAAAAGTGGATCGATTGGATCAAAATAGAGACAAGATTACGGTGGAAATTACGACGAAATGGAGACAAGCTTACGGTAAAAATCACGACAAAATGGAGACAAGATTACGGTGGAAATTACGACGAAATGGAGACAAGATTACGGTGGAAATTACGACGAAATGGAGACAAGATTACGGTACAAAAATCACGACAAAATGAAGACAAGCTTACGGTAGAACATTGACACTAAGTTTCATGAACACCGCGAAGAGGTGCCACCACAGCAACTCCAAAAAAAGGTCGAATTTTGATGCTCAAAAAAGTCTAT